>OY744515.1:9868803-10068803 GCA_963556195.1 Sepiola atlantica
TTCCTTAACATTGCACCTGTGTTGATCATTGCCGTTCTTTGTATCGTTTCGATGGTCCCTTTGATTCCAATTTCTCCCAGTCTTTTCTCCAGGTTTTTGGGGAGTACTCCTAGTTCTCCTACGATTATTGGTATTATACTAACCTTATTCATGTTCCATATTCCTTTCAGTTCTCTGTCTAGTTCTGTGTATTTGCTTCGTTTTTGATTTTCACTGTGTGGCTGCTGGAACGGCGAAGTCTACGATTTTATAAGATTTTTCCTTCTTGTCGATTATAATAACATCAGGTCTTCTCCGTTGTATGAGTTTATCTGTTTGCATATCCATATCGCAGAGGATTTTGTGTTTTTCGTTTTCCAGTACTGTTTCTGGTTTATGTTTGTACCATTTGTCTGCGTATTCGAAATTCAATTGTAATTGTTATTATTATTATTGTTATTATTATTATTATTATTATTATTATTATTATTATTATTATTATTAAGAACTTTTAACTTGAATAGATTCTTCATTTTTTATGGTACCTTGATGGTATTTTAACATAATATTCCGAAGACAATGAAGATTTCTTTGGATAAAAGAACCAAAATATAAACCCATATATTTATTTAAAAAATATTTTTTAAATGGTTTCCATTTGCAGCTTCTCTAATTCGTGTCCTTTCCAAAACATTATTCGTGACGGATTGCAGGATAATTCGATTACGATTTAATTCCCCGACTTCAGTCCTTTGGCTCTCCTTAGATTCCTGTAGAGTGTCAGATCTGTTGCTGTAAACTTTTTCTTTGAAATACCCGCCACAAGAAAAAGTCAGGACTAGTCAAGTCTGGGGAACGTGAAGACCAGTTGACATTGCCATAACGAAAGCTAATCTTATCTACAAAGCATTACCTCAGCAACTGCATCGTCTCTCTAGCCGTATGTGCTGTTTCCTCATCATGTTGGAACCATAATTCAGGTCTATTTTGAATTCTTGGGTGAAGGAAGTCTTCAATCATGGTCCGGTAGCGTACTGTTGTCACAGTGTCAGCATTCCTATCTTCATACTCAAAGAAATAAGATCTGATCATCTCTTTCGCCGTTATTGCACACCATACAGTGCATTTTATGTGATGTAACTGCTTTTGGTGAATCTCTCTCGGATCGTGAGAGCCCTAAATCTAATCTGTAAGTCGTGGTGTTAACAAATCTATTCAAATGAAAATGTGCTTCATCTGTGGATCATTGCGAACGAAATCTGTAATTATGACCGCATACTGTAGCCTAGGTTGATAATCTTCGGGTTTTAAGTATTGAACCAGCTGCATCTTGTAAAAACCAAATTTTAAGCTGAGAATAATATTTTGAAGAGAACTTCGAGATATCTGAAGCTGGGTGGAACTTCGTCGTGTCGATGTTTCATTATTCTTTCCATTTTCTCATTCCTGTTTTCAGTTGTTGTGACACTGATAAGTCACCCAGCTTGCGGAAGATCATTTACTGCTCCTTCCTGCTCAAAACGACGAACAATGCTTCGAATTATGTTGTCACTTGGGCAATCTATCACTAGAAAATGCCATTAATAAGCTATTTGTGTTAAAATAATTGACTTCTGATTTTGATAAAACAATTTAACAATTTGGTACATTCTTTGACGATTAACGTATTAATGATTCTTTTCCTAAGTATTTTCTATACAATAGCTGAAATAAAAATTTCTCAAATTTAAGGCTTACGTGATTTTCAGAAGAAATTGAAATTCACACAATCTTGCTTAATTCATGTTTAATAAGTTATGATAAAATTCAATGCTAATCAGAAATATTTTAATTTTTAAATGGGGTCATGTGCCCATATTATTACCCTTTAAAATACTTCAGAGAAACTGAAATTTGTCGAATATTTCTTAATTGATATCTAATGCGTTTTGTTAGAGTTTCACAAAAATCGAAAGTATCTACATGTTCACGAAGGCCGTTTTCACATCTTTGCATCAAACTAAATTAAACAAAATATAGCCCACACTTTGACTCATCACGTTTATCGGTTAATTAGTTTAAGAGTGAATTATGTGCATAAAAACATAAACATACCTAACTTTACAAAGATAGAGATTATAAAATAATACATATATATATATATATATATATATATATATATATCTTCTAATATATAAAGTTAAGACGATTTTACCCCTGTAGCTTCTCGGAAAATAGGAAAATAACCACATGCATCACAGGCTACTAAACTCACCACTATATTACACTTATTCACTCGAGCGTGTTTTAGTGAATTTGTTATTATTTTTTGTCCAACTAACACTAAATATTACTTTGGCCCACCAAATTCGACTCTTCTCAAAGCATACTCCACATAGGTGATAGCAAAAACTTTTCCCGCTAATACTTTAGTACTAACACTCTTCTCATCGACACCGGGAACTAATAAACAACGTCTACTTTTCAAAAAAGTGTCCGTTATTATTTAATATTTGTCTGCTATTAATTTATTACATAATACAAAACATTAGGCTCCCATTTAATAGACACTCCCGCTGAATTTCGAGAATATCGGATTACGTTATTTCTCCCTATTATGTATACATTTATAGTCATTCCGGTTATTAGAGAATGCAATTAATGAAAATAGTATTTCATCTGTCAACATGACGGCTACAAAATATAAAAATGACCCAAAACGTGTGACTGTTGGACCATACATTAGGTCGCCTTAAGGCGGATCGTACAATAACCGCATGCCAGCTACTGGCTTGCTTTGTTTCAATGCCGGATTTTTCAATACATTACTGCAGGTAATAAAATTTAGCTTTGAAAATATATAAAAATATATAAAAAATATATATAAAAATTACATAAATGTTTTAAGCTTAATTGTATTACCTGCAGTAATGACATTGCGGTAATGGTCCTCTGAGGAGAAGATTTTCTTTGAACAACTCATGAGTTAAGGACGCAATATCACTCTTTGTTTTTGAACTTTAATAAAATCTGATTAATTTCTCATTTTACTATGTCATTCAATTAATATACATATATATATATATATATATATATATATATGAATAATTAATATATATATATATATATATATGAATAATTAATATATATATATATATATATATATATGAATAATTAATATATATATTTATGAATAATTAATATATATATATATATGAATAATTAATATATATATATATATATGAATAATTAATATATATATATGAATAATTAATATATATATATATGAATAATTAATATATATATATATATATATGAATAATTAATATATATATATGAATAATTAATATATATATATATATATGAATAATTAATATATATATATATGAATAATTAATATGTATATATATATATGAATAATTAATATATATATATATATATATATGAATAATTAATATATATATATATATATATATGAATAATTAATATATATATATATATATATATATATATATATATATATATATATATGAATAATTAATATATATATATATATATATATATGAATAATTAATATATATATATATATGAATAATTAATATATATATATGAATAATTAATATATATATATATATATATATATATATATATATATATATATATATATTAATTATTCAAGTCCAAATATGTTTACATAATGAACACAAAACCAATATTTTTTTTTAAAGTGGTCAATACAAATTAAAGTTTTTATAAAATTAAATAAATATGAGTGACATCATACACTAATCAATGTGTTTCAACGCATCCGCGTCTTCTACGAGAGTATGTGTAAAAGTAAAAATCAGTCTTGAAATCCGCCCAGAAAACCCAAGGTGAAAAAAGGGGGAGGGGATTAAGAAAGCACGCGGCCAGCAAATTCGGTCAATCAGTCTAGTCTACATCCGGCTGCCACTTTACTTGTCGAGTGTTTTCACTTTACCTAATCTAATTATGAAATAAAAATGAAACTTTATTTCGAGTTAAATCGAGTTAAATCCCTAAGATATATTTTCTATATAGAAGAAACAATTTAAAGTCATCCCACACAATTATATCAAATTTGAAAAAAGATGTTTGTTTATATATATATATATATATATATATATATATATATATGGTAAAATGAAAAAGGAAAACCAAAAACTGGATGTATTTTTATGTGTACATCAACGTTTCGTCTTTATTTATAAGACTTCATCAGGATGATGATATAGGGAAAAGATATCATGCAAGCACGGATACATGTAGGGTAGACATGTTGGGAAGAAAAATAAAATAAAATGAAAAATAATGGCAGCGTCTAGCTGGACGTCCGTACTTGTTAGAGAATGAAAAATGAGTGGGAGAAAAAAGGGGAAGGGTGGAGGGAGCAAGGACTACTGTGGCTGGCGATGAGAGAAAGAGGTGGGGGATGAGCAGGGGTAAAATGGATGGCAGAGAGAGATTGGAGGAAGAGGGGGAGGGGGTGTTTGACCAGATGGCTGTGGTCGAGATTGAAGGGGAAGAGTGAGTTGGAATGTTTGTGTGTGTGGGGTGTATGCAGGGAAATGGGGATGGGTAGAGAGGGAGGGGGGGGCTGTGATTTTGGTGGATGGGCGAAAGTTATAGTCTTAGAGAGCGTTTGAAGAAAATGAGGGAATTTAAGAAGAGGTATGGGAGAAAATGGATGAGAGGGGGAAGAGGGAGGATTTGTCGTGATAGGGTGTGAAATATTTGAAATATTTGGAAAATGATAGCAATGAGTGAGGGATTGGAGTGGGTGGGGGAGGGGGGTGATTGAAAGGGTGGGTGAGGAATATATTTAAATATTTGGAACATGAGAAAGTTTATTTGGACTGTAGTATTAAAATGTGAGGGAAAAAAAATGAGGAAAAATAAGAGAAGATTCAGGGAGAAAAGGGAAGGGTGTGGGTGAATGGAAGAGTGTCATAAGGTTAGAGATGAAAATAAAAGTTAGCCATGATCAGGCAAAAGACTTTGTTCTGTGAGGATGATCTTGCTTATTAAGGGTGATAGGTTAAAGAAACCATTTCGCTGCTTGATAGTAGTGGAGGATGTGATGAGTGCAGTTTCCAATAATCTTCGCCGAGATTTGTTGTGGATGTGTTTAGTGATTTTGGCTTGTTCAAATTTGAATGCATGACCATATTCTAGAGCATGGGAGAAAAGTGCACTAAGAGGGTTGTTGTTTTTTATATCCCTTTTTTAAAAAAATGGGCATCAAACATTGAGTATCACCCTATCATTCCCACATTATACGGGCTCCCCAAAACCCACAAACCTGACACCCCCATGCGTCCAATTGTATCAAGCATAGGTAGCACCACACACAAAATCGCACGGGCCATAGCTAACATCCTCACTCCACTAATGGGTACCATCAGTCCCTCCCACATAAAAAATTCAGGCGACCTTCTTAGCAGAATAAAAAACATCAACGTAGAAAATAAAAATATACACAGCCTAGATGTAACTTCGCTCTACACTAACGTACCTGTAAAAAAATGCCTACACTTACTTCACACACATATAAAGAAAACAAAAACCGACCTACCTTTTCCCCCCAACACTTTTATAGAAATAATTAGACTCATCACTGACATAACATATTTCCAATTTAACGAAGTATTCTACAAACAAAAATTTGGACTCCCCATGGGCAACCCCCTTAGCGGTGTATTGGCCTGCCTCTTTTTAGAATTCTTAGAATCCGGTCCTTTCAAATATAGACTACCTCCTAACATCGAATACTTTAGATACATAGATGATATTTTAATTTTCCTCCCCACAGACACACAAATCATTCATGTTAAGGATAAACTCAACACAGTAGAACCCTCCATAAAATTCACCCATGAGACTGAAATAAACGGCTCTATTCCCTTCCTTGATACTCTTATAATTAAGTCCAACAATAAACTAGAATTTAAGGTACACCGCAAAAACACTCACAAAAATGACTACATACATTTCTACTCCCACCATCATAGCAAGATCAAAACAGGTATAATTATAGGCTTCTTCCTACGCGCCCTTAGAATATGTAGCCCCCCACACATAGATGAAGAAATAAAATACATTTTTAATTCCCTAAAAACATTGCAATACCCCACACATTTCATATTAAATGCCAAGAAAAAAGCCTTCCAAATATTCTCCAGAAACACCACACAAAAAAATCAAACCCCTAACACCTCTCTCATAGACAGACCCCTTCTCCTACCCACGCATTCCAATAACACATCCATATGCAACACGCTCAACAAACTGGGCATTCCAATAGTACAAACCACTTCTCAATCCATAAAACAAACTTTAAACACATCCAGACATTTCCAAAAAACACCCACATCCCATGCCGGCTTATACACTGTCCCTTGCAATGATTGCCATCAATTCTACGTGGGAGAAACACAACGTGAATTAAAGAAACGATTAAATGAACATAAAAGGGATATAAAAAACAACAACCCTCTTAGTGCACTTTTCTCCCATGCTCTAGAATATGGTCATGCATTCAAATTTGAACAAGCCAAAATCACTAAACACATCCACAACAAATCTCGGCGAAGATTATTGGAAACTGCACTCATCACATCCTCCACTACTATCAAGCAGCGAAATGGTTTCTTTAACCTATCACCCTTAATAAGCAAGATCATCCTCACAGAACAAAGCCTTTTGCCTGATCATGGCTAACTTTTATTTTCATCTCTAACCTTATGACACTCTTCCATTCACCCACACCCTTCCCTTTTCTCCCTGAATCTTCTCTTATTTTTCCTCATTTTTTTTCCCTCACATTTTTAATACTACAGTCCAAATAAACTTTCTCATGTTCCAAATATTTAAATATATTCCTCACCCACCCTTTCAATCACCCCCCTCCCCCACCCACTCCAATCCCTCACTCATTGCTATCATTTTCCAAATATTTCAAATATTTCACACCCTATCACGACAAATCCTCCCTCTTCCCCCTCTCATCCATTTTCTCCCATACCTCTTCTTAAATTCCCTCATTTTCTTCAAACGCTCTCTAAGACTATAACTTTCGCCCATCCACCAAAATCACAGCCCCCCCCTCCCTCTCTACCCATCCCCATTTCCCTGCATACACCCCACACACACAAACATTCCAACTCACTCTTCCCCTTCAATCTCGACCACAGCCATCTGGTCAAACACCCCCTCCCCCTCTTCCTCCAATCTCTCTCTGCCATCCATTTTACCCCTGCTCATCCCCCACCTCTTTCTCTCATCGCCAGCCACAGTAGTCCTTGCTCCCTCCACCCTTCCCCTTTTTTCTCCCACTCATTTTTCATTCTCTAACAAGTACGGACGTCCAGCTAGACGCTGCCATTATTTTTCATTTTATTTTATTTTTCTTCCCAACATGTCTACCCTACATGTATCCGTGCTTGCATGATATCTTTTCCCTATATCATCATCCTGATGAAGTCTTATAAATAAAGACGAAACGTTGATGTACACATAAAAATACATCCAGTTTTTGGTTTTCCTTTTTCATTTTACCATCACGTCGGATTACCTTCATCCTTCTCTTCCCATATATATATATATATATCTTAAATCATAAGAGGTGTATGTGTTTGCTTGAAGCATTGTTTATTAGTATATAGAAATGTGATACTTAGAAGGGAGAGGTGTGACGGATAGACACAAGTTGGAGCAAATAAGACATATAATGGTGGAACAAATTAAATAGTTTCACCCTTAATACAATATATACATACACATTATATATATATATATATATATATATATATATATTTTTTCAAACACATATATCTGTTCATCTGAACAATGTTACAATGTTATGTAATACTTGTATCAAGATGGTCTGGTGGAAACTCCGTATGATATAATATTTCAGGAACTCTTCTCTTCTTCAGAACCGTGCTCAACTCAAGTTCAAGCGTGCATATGAAGGAGTTGAGCACGGTTATTATATCATACAGAGTTTCCACAAGACCATCGTGATACAGGTATTACATAACATTGTAACATTGTGTAGATAAACAGATATATATATATATATATATATATATATATATACAATAATATTTTTATAAATAAATATTAATTATTTAAATACCTAGAGACATCGATGTTTCATGCTAACGCAATCTTCAGTCTAGGAACTAATTCTCAACGGTCGGTAGGCGCGAACCCCGAACAAAAATCGCCACTGATTCGTAGTCGGGGATCTTATCCAAGCAGCCATGGCCAATTAGTTAGTAAATATAGGAGGAACTTTAACTGTAAATAGCGAAAATCGGCGGCTATTTACCAGGCAGTTAGAGTGATCTACGAAACGTCGTTCGGATCGTGCATATAGCTATGTGTACTGCTTGTTATTAAAGCTACTCGAAAGTGCCCAGCCTGTGTGGAAGGAAGCTGATAAAAAATAATATTTTTATAAATAAATATAAATTATTTAAATACCTAGAGACATCGATGTTTCATGCTAACGCAATCTTCAGTCTAGGAACTAATTCTCAACGGTCGGTAGGCGCGAACCCCGAACAAAAATCGCCACTGATTCGTAGTCGGGGATCTTATCCAAGCGGCCATGGCCAATTAGTTAGTAAATATAGAGGAACTTTAACTGTAAATAGCGAAAATCGGCGGCTATTTACCAGGCAATTAGAGTGATCTACGAAACGTCGTTCGGATCGTGCATATATATATATATATATATATATATATATATATATATATAAATATATATATATATATATATATATATATATATATAATGTATGTATGTATACATTGTATTAAGGGTGAAACTATTTAATTTGTTCCACCATTATATGTCTTATTTGCTCTAACTTGTGTCTATCCGTCACACCTCTGCATTGTATTGCCTTCTAAGTATAATATTTCTATATATTAAATCATATTTTTTAAATATTTTACCTATGTACGACGTCGTTTCGAGC
Organism: Sepiola atlantica; assembly: GCA_963556195.1. Classification (NCBI taxonomy): domain Eukaryota; kingdom Metazoa; phylum Mollusca; class Cephalopoda; order Sepiida; family Sepiolidae; genus Sepiola; species Sepiola atlantica. The sequence continues at coordinate 9,877,773 of OY744515.1, forward strand.
TTACGGCTCTCATCAGCGCAGGGAAATAACAATCTCAGACGGTCACAGTGCGCGAACCCGGCTCACAGACACCTTGAATCTGTAAGCGTTCACTTAGTCTTAGAAGTCACGAGAGATTGTCACATGATTACGGAGAAATTAAGTGATATTTACACTGAAAGCGGCGACTATAAATGTAAAGACATATAATAGAACTCAACGACAGAGTCGGAGTATTGCACTGGGGATTCAGGTGAATGTCTATATTTTAACTTCTCCGATAGTGCTTTACTTTCAATTTTAATGAATGGTGCCTCGATACACACACATTATATATATATATATATATATATATATATATATATATAAATATATATAAATATATATATATAAATATATATATATATATATATATATAAATATATATATATAAATATATATATATATATAAATATATATATATATATATATATATATAAATATATATATATATATATAAATATATATATATATATATATATAAATATATATATATATATATAAATATATATATATATATATATATAAATATATATATATATATAAATATATATATATATATATATATAAATATATATATATATATAAATATATATATATATATATATATATATATATATATATATATATATAAAAATATATATATATATATATATATATATATATATAAATATATATATATAAATATATATATATATATATATATAAATATATATATATATATATAAATATATATATATATATAAATATATATATATAAATATATATAAATATATATATATATATATATATATATATATATATATATATATATATATATATATATATATATATATATATATATATATATAAAGGTTAGATAGTAATAAATATGAACAGGCATGGCAGATAGATAGATAGATAGATAGATAGATAGATAGATAGATAGATAGATAGATAGATAGATAGATAGATAGAAAATGGATCTACTAATACAATTTTATTATGATCTTTCTATCTATTTATCAATATAAATAGAAAAATGAATAAAAAGAGCTGGATAATTCTAGGGCAATGCTCGATAGTACATAAAAGATTGATAGAAATCGACTAGATAGATAGATAGATAGATAGATAGAAAGAAATCGACTAGATAGATAGATAGATAGATAGATAGATAGATAGATAGATAGATAGATAGAAACAATAGCTGGATATTTTTAGGGCAAATTCACAGTAAGGTATGGAGTTGGTAAGGTAAGTCTTTGTAGGGAGAGAAAAAAAAAAGATGAACGGTGAGTGAACAGAATTTCTTGCAGGAAATTTCCCCCTTTTTTAATCAGGGTGAATTAATGGAATCCGTTGACGATCGATGAGCATTAATTGTCGGCCATTTTATCGATGAAGCGTGTTTGCGCACCGTGCCGATTGCTTTGCCTTTTTGTTTGTGATGTAAACACGACGACAGCTGTTTTGTTTTCAAGTGAATTTAATTAGAAAAGTTGTAAGTTTTGTTGGAAACCTAAATTTGTAGAAGAGTTTAATCTTGTTTTACAATCTTCACAGAAAATATTTCTCTGTGCAAGTCGAGTAACTTTCAATATGTATGAGTTATAGTCGTGTTATTTCTATATATGTTCATTCAATATGTGCCATTTAGAGTTGTTTTGTTGCTATGTATATATGTTCATTCAATTTGTGCCATTTAGAGTTGTTTTATTGCTATGTATATCTGTTCATTCAATTTGTGCCATTTATAGTTGTTTTGTTGCTATGTATATCTTTTTATTCAATTTGTGCCATTTATAATTGCGCTATTGCTATGTATATATGTTCATTCAATTTGTGCCATTTATAGTTGTTTTATTGCTATGTATATCTGTTTATTCAATTGTGCCATTTATAATTACGTTATTGCTATGTATATCTGTTCATTCAATTTGTGCCATTTATAGTTGTTTTATTGCTATGTATATCTGTTTATTCAATTGTGCCATTTATAATTGCGCTATTGCTATGTATATCTGTTCATTCAATCTGTGCCATTTATAGTTGTTTTATTGCTATGTATATCTGTTTATTCAATTGTGCCATTTATAATTGCGCTATTGCTATGTATATCTGTTCATTCAATTTGTGCCATTTATAGTTGTTTTATTGCTATGTATATCTGTTTATTCAATTGTGCCATTTATAATTGCGCTATTGCTATGTATATCTGTTCATTCAATTTGTGCCATTTATAGTTGTTTTATTGCTATGTATATCTGTTCATTCAATTGTGCCATTTATAATTGCGCTATTGCTATGTATATCTGTTCATTCAATTTGTGCCATTTATAGTTGTTTTATTGCTATGTATATCTGTTCATTCAATTTGTGCCATTTATAGTTGTTTTATTGCTATGATATCTGTTTATTAAATTGTGCCATTTATAATTACGTTATTTCTATGTATATCTGTTGATTGAATATGTGACATTTATAATTGTGTTATTACTATGTACATCTGTTCATTCAGCATGTATTATTTATAGTTGTTTATTTGTTATGTATATATTTTTTATTCAATTTGTGCCATTTATAGTTGTTTTATTGCTCTGTATATTTGTTCATTTAAGTGTGTCATTTATAATTGCGTTAGTACTATGTATATCTGTTCATTCAATTGTGCCATTTATAGTTGTTTTATTGCTCTGGATATCTGTTCATTCAGTATGTATTATTTATAGTTGTTTATTTGTTATGTATATCTTTTTATTAAATTTGTGCCATTTATAGTTGTTTAATTGCTCTGTATATTTGTTCATTTAATTGTGCCATTTATAATTGCGTTATTGCTATGCATATCTGTTCATTCAATTGTGTCATTTATAGTTGTGTTATTGCTATGGATATCTGTTCATTCAGTATGTATTATTTATAGTGGTTTATTCTTTATGTATATCTTTTTATTCAATTTGTGCCATTTATAGTTGTTTTATTGCTCTGTATATTTGTTCATTTAATTGTGCCATTTATAATTGCGTTATTGCTATGGATATCTGTTCATTAAATTGTGTCATTTATAGTTGTGGTATTGCTATGGATATCTGTTCATTCAGTATGTATTATTTATAGTTGTGTATTTGTAATGTATATCATTTTATACAATTTGTGCCATTTATAGTTGTTTTATTGCTCTGTATATCTGTTCATTTAATTGTGCCATTTATAATTGCGTTATTGCTATGCATATCTGTTCATTAAATTGTGTCATTTATAGTTGTGGTATTGCTATGGATATCTGTTCATTCAGTATGTATTATTTATAGTTGTGTATTTGTAATGTATATCATTTTATACAATTTGTGCCATTTATAGTTGTTTTATTGCTCTGTATATCTGTTTATTCAGTATGTATTATTTATAGTTGTTTATTAGTTATGTATATCTTTTTATTCAATTTGTGCCATTTATAGTTGTTTTATTGCTCTGTATATTTGTTTATTTAATTGTGCCATTTATAATTGCGTATTGCTATACATCTCTGTTCATTCAATTGTGCCATTTATAGTTGTGTTATTGCTATGTATATCTGTTCATTCAGTATGTATTATTTATAGTTGTTTATTTGTTATGTATATCTTTTTATTCAATTTGTGCCATTTATAGTTGTTTTATTGCTCTGTATATTTGTTCATTTAATTGTGCCATTTATAATTGCGTTATTGCTATGCATATCTGTTCATTAAATTGTGTCATTTATAGTTGTGGTATTGCTATGGATATCTGTTCATTCAGTATGTATTATTTATAGTTGTGTATTTGTAATGTATATCATTTTATACAATTTGTGCCATTTATAGTTGTTTTATTGCTCTGTATATCTGTTTATTCAGTATGTATTATTTATAGTTGTTTATTAGTTATGTATATCTTTTTATTCAATGTGTGCCATTTATAGTTGTTTTATTGCTCTGTATAGCTGTTCATTCAGTATGTATTATTTATAGTTGTTTATTTGTTATGTATATTTTTTATTCAATTTGTGCCATTTATAGTTGTTTTATTGCTCTGTATATTTGTTTATTTAATTGTGCCATTTATAATTGCGTATTGCTATACATCTCTGTTCATTCAATTGTGCCATTTATAGTTGTGTTATTGCTATGTATATCTGTTCATTCAGTATGTATTATTTATAGTTGTTTATTTGTTATGTATATCTGTTCATTCAATTTGTGCCATTTATAGTTGTTTTATTGCTATGTATATCTGTTTATTCAATTGTGCCATTTATAATTGCGCTTTTGCTATGTATATTTGTTCATTCAATTTGTGCCGTTTATAGTTGTTTTATTGCTATGTATATCTGTTTATTCAATTGTGCCATTTATAATTGCGCTATTGCTATGTATATCTGTTCATTCAATTTGTGCCATTTATAGTTGTTTTATTGCTATGTTTATCTGTTCATTCAATTGTGCCATTTATAATTGCGCTATTGCTATGTATATCTGTTCATTCAATTTGTGCCATTTATAGTTGTTTTATTGCTATGTATATCTGTTCATTCAATTTGTGCCATTTATAGTTGTTTTATTGCTATGATATCTGTTTATTCAATTGTGCCATTTATAATTACGTTATTTCTATGTATATCTGTTGATTGAATATGTGACATTTATAGTTGTGTTATTACTATGTACATCTGTTCATTCAGCATGTATTATTTATAGTTGTTTATTTGTTATGTATATATTTTTTATTCAATTTGTGCCATTTTAAGTTGTTTTATTTCTTTGTATATTTGTTCATTTAATTGTGCCATTTATAATTGCGTTAGTGCTATGCATATCTGTTCATTCAATTGTGCCATTTATAGTTGTGTTATTGCTATGTATATCTGTTCATTCAGTATGTAATATTTATAGTTGTTTATTTGTTATGTATATCTTTTTATACAGTTTGTGCACTTTATAGTTGTTGTATTGCTCTGTATATCTGTTTATTCAGTATGTATTATTTATAGTTGTTTATTTGTTATGTATATTTTTTCATTGAATTTGTGCTATTTATAGTTGTTTTATTGCTCTGGATATCTGTTCATTCAGTATGTATTATTTATAGTTGTTTATTCTTTATGTATATCTTTTTATTCAATTTGTGCCATTTATAGTTGTTTTATTGCTCTGTATATTTGTTCATTTAATTGTGCCATTTATAATTGCGTTATTGCTATGCATATCTGTTCATTCAATTGTGCCATTTATAGTTGTGTTATTGCTATGGATATCTGTTCATTCAGTATGTATTATTTATAGTTGTTTATTTTTTATGTATATCTTTTTATTCAATTTGTGCCATTTATAGTTGTTTTATTGCTCTGTATATTTGTTCATTTACTTGTGTCATTTATAATTGCGTTATTGCTATGCATATCTGTTAATTCAATTGTGTCATTTATAGTTGTGGTATTGCTATGGATATCTGTTCATTCAGTATGTATTATTTATAGTTGTGTATTTGTTATGTATATCATTTTATACAATTCGTGCCATTTATAGTTGTTTTATTGCTCTGTATATCTGTTTATTCAGTATGTATTATTTATAGTTGTTTATTAGTTATGTATATCTTTTTATTCAATTTGTGCCATTTATATTTGTTTTATTGCTTTGTATAGCTGTTCATTCAGTATGTATTATTTATAGTTGTTTATTTGTTATGTATATCTTTTTATTCAATTTGTGCCATTTATAGTTGTTTTATTTCTCTGTATATTTGTTCATTTAATTGTGCCATTTATAATTGCGTGATTGCTATGCATATCTGTTCATTCAATTGTGCCATTTATAGTTGTGTTATTGCTATGGATATCTGTTCATTCAGTATGTATTATTCATAGTTGTTTATTTTTTATGTATATCTTTTTATTCAATTTGTGCCATTTATAGTTGTTTTATTGCTCTGTATATTTGTTCATTTAATTGTGCCATTTATAATTGCGTTATTGCTATGCATATATGTTCATTCAATTGTGCCATTTATAGTTGTGTTATTGCTATGGATATCTGTTCATTCAGTATGTATTATTTATAGTTGTGTATTTGTTATGTATATCTTTTTATTCAATTTGTGCCATTTATATTTGTTTTATTGCTTTGTATAGCTGTTCATTCAGTATGTATTATTTATAGTTGTTTATTTGTTATGTATATCTTTTTATTCAATTTGTGCCATTTATAGTTGTTTTATTGCTCTGTATATTTGTTCATTTAATTGTGCCATTTATAATTGCGTATTGCTATACATATCTGTTCATTCAATTGTGCCATTTATAGTTGTGTTATTGCTATGTATATATGTTCATTCAGTATGTATTATTTATAGTTGTTTATTTGTTATGTATATCTTTTTATTCAATTTGTGCCATTTATAGTTGTTTTATTGCTCTGTATATCTGTTCATTCAGTATATATTATTTATAGTTGTTTATTTGTTATGTATATCTTTTTATTCAATTTGTGCCATTTATAGTTGTTTTATGCTCCGTATATTTGTTCATTTAATAGTACCATTTATAATTGCGTTATTGCTATGCATATCTGTTCATTCAATTGTGCCATTTATAGTTGTGTCATGGATATGTATATCTGTTCATTCAGTATGTATTATTTATAGTTGTTTATTTGTTATGTATATCTTTTTGTTCAATTTGTGCCATTTATAGTTGTTTTATTGCTCTGTATATCTGTTCATTCAGTATGTATTATTTATAGTAGTTTATTTGTTATGTATATCTTTTTATACAATCTGTGCCATTTATAGTTGTTTTATTGCTCTGTATATCCGTTTATTCAGTATGTATTATTTATAGTTGTTTATTTGTTATGTATACCTTTTTATACAATTTGTGCCATTAATAGTTGTTTTATTGCTCTGGATATCTGTTCATTCAGTATGAATTATTTATAGTAGTTTATTTGTTATGTATATCTTTTTATTCAATTTGTGTCATTTATAGTTGTTTTATTGCTATGTATATTTGTTCATTTACTTGTGTCATTTATAATTGCGTTATTGCTATGCATATTTGTTAATTCAATTGTGTCATTTATAGTTGCGGTATTGCTATGGATATCTGTTCATTCAGTATGTATTATTTATAGTTGTGTATTTGTTATGTATATCCTTTTATACAATTTGTGCCATTTATAGTTGTTTTATTGCTCTGTATATCTGTTTATTCAGTATGTATTATTTATAGTTGTTTATTAGTTATGTATATCTTTTTATTCAATTTGTGCCATTTATAGTTGTTTTATTGCTCTCTATAGCTGTTCATTCAGTATGTATTATTTATAGTTGTTTATTTGTTATGTATATCTTTTTATTCAATTTGTGCCATTTATAGTTGTTTTATTGCTCTGTATATTTGTTCATTTAATTGTGCCATTTATAATTGCGTATTGCTATACATATCATTTCATTCAATTGTGCCATTTATAGTTGTGTTATTGCTATGTATATCTGTTCATTCAGTATGTATTATTTATAGTTGTTTATTTGTTATGTATATCTTTTTATTCAATTTGTGCCATTTATAGTTGTTTTATTGCTCTGTATATCTGTTCGTTCAGTATGTATTATTTATAGTTGTTTATTTGTTATGTATATCTTTTTATTCAATTTGTGCCATTTATAGTTGTTATATTGCTCTGTATATTTGTTCATTTAATAGTGCCATTTATAATTGCGTTATTGCTATGCATATCTGTTCATTCAATTGTGCCATTTATAGTTGTGTTATGCATATGTATATCTGTTCATTCAGTATGTATTATTTATAGTTGTTTATTTGTTATGTATATCTTTTTGTTCAATTTGTGCCATTTATAGTTGTTTTATTGCTCTGTATATCTTTTCATTCAGTATCTATTATTTATAGTTGTTTATTTGAATAAAAAGATATACATAAGTATATCTTTTTATTCAATTTGTGCCATTCATAGTTGTTTTATTGCTCTGTATATCTGTTTATTCAGTATGTATTATTTATAGTTGTTTATTTGTTAGGTATATCTTTTCATTCAATTTGTGCCATTTATAGTTGTTTCATTGCTCTGTATATCTGTTCATTCAGTATCTATTATTTATAGTTGTGTATTCAATTGTGCTATTTATAATTGCGTTATTGCTATGTATATCTGTTTATTGAATATGTGACATTTATAGTTGTGTTATTACTATGCACATCTGTTCATTCAGTATGTATTATTTCGAATAACCCAAATTATAAAAAATATGATATCATGCATGTCTAGATCAAGAAGCTTTAATATGAACCCTTGATAAAATATCTTAAAGTTGTTTTTTTTTTACTGTTTTGAAACTATTTTTTCACGTTTACCTTGAATTAAGTAGCTTAATGTTAATGTACTCTATATATTAATAAAACTTTATGACCACATCTCGCGTGTTTGTGCGTGTGTGTGCGTTTCTCGTATCCACGTAACTTACATAGTCCTATCTGTATTATTTAAATTAACTGAGTTGTTTTTAAATAAAGAATAAAAACGGAAAAATGAACCTGTTAAAAATCCTATTAAAAATAATGAAATTACGAAATTGCATCCTTCACAACGCCTTAGTGTTTCTCCGTAAACAAGTTAACAGTTGAAAAAAAAAAGAATAATGGACTTCTTGAATATTTAAAATTTGAAAAAAAATTTAAATCATTAAAACTGTCGAATAGTAAAAAAAATATTTCTGGTTTTAAAATCCCTAGCAAATCTTAATAGTTTAAAGGATTCAAAGTTTAGAAACTACGTACATCCAATAATATTAGAGAGAATGCAACACGTACACAAAATTAGTAATAGTTTTATGACAAGTTTGTTAACTTTTTAATTTAATACACAAACGGATGCAAGACTAAATAATACACATTTTACACATCCTATTTTCAAAATAATTGTTAAAGATACCATAGTTAAAAAAATGATAATAAATGGATTCGTGGTGGACCGAGATGCGATCCGAACGAACGCCAAAAAGCAAATGGCTTAAATTGCTACCGTCTTTATTTCTCTGCTTTGTTGAAATACGCTCTCTTCTTCACTTCCAAAAAGTAAGTGAGTTTTCACAGGAACGTGTTAACTCAATATGTTCCAACCGATGAATATCGTTTCAAACCCAAACTAACAAATCTCTTTCAAAGTAATAAGCTGGTGCGAGCTGAAAAAAACTATAAGAGTTGCGAAATAAAAAGGGGTCGACAGAGACTAACTCGGCGCACCTTGAAAGGGGCCTTACTCTCAACAACTCCCCCCGAGCCTAGGTCCGGGGAGGCGAACAGAAAAGAACATTTCAAAACTAAAGTAGAAGCTTTCCTCACCTCGCGCACATCTACACACACACTGACAAAAGGTCAGGCAAACAGAAGGAAATTGCTACCCACTTGCATGCATTAACAGAACAAGTTAAAGCTACGCATACTTACACAATGCCACATTCCTTAATACTCACATACGTATATTACTTACACACACATATTCACACTAACAATTTTAGCAATCGTGTTTGCTTATGCACGGAACATTTTCCTACCAAAAACACGAGTTGTATAAACTTTACAAAATGAATATTTATTCACTAAGAATGTTATATTCATGGAAAATTATAGTTCTATAAATGGTTTGTTTATTAATAATTTTTTCTTCATTTTTCATTTACAAAACTTTATTCATGTTAAGGTAGTTCTTGCTTGCTGGTGACCCTAATATTCTTCTCTAATCTGTATTTCCTCCATTTTAATATGCATGCACGCCCTTATATATACCCATTTCCTTCATTGGTCATAGATTCCCGGGCAATTCCAGGCAAGTACAGCTACTAGCATTCGGGTAGGAATATTTGTTAATAAAGAACTTGTTCAATACTCTTTACTTGATAATAAAACTTTTCCGATGGAAAAGAAAGAATATTTTTTTAATATTGAAACCTATAAAAAATGAGTTGAAGACAAGATGTCAACTACTGAATTCAGTAGCAGGGCATGGTGGCAATGAGGAGAAGACAGAATGTCATGAAGAAGCAAAATTATCTGTGTGGTTAGGCAAGCAAGTACCTGAAGCTTGGATTTAAACCCAAGAATTTTGCAAACAATTAGACAATTTACTAACTACACAATCAGCACTAACTACAAAGCTAGAAAAATCGTATTGCTACAAATGTGGGTAAGGGAATAAATACGATTAATTACAACAAATAAATTAATATATGATCAGAGATGTTATTATTGTGTTTACTAGTTATGTTTCGTGAGGTATTTGTCCACAGCATAGTTTAAAAAGAGAGATTTAGCATTATGATTAGCTATTGTGGTAGTTATAATTCTGATTTCCATAATGGTAGTGGAACCAATATTTTTTATATTATATCTAAATTCTCGAAACGAGAAACAAAGGCGAAGTACTAAGAAAAAATAAATAAAGACAGATAGAAATGGAGGCACACAGTTGATGTCGCTGTAAAGCATAAATAATGACTGATGAATTGTATTGGTCCGTTGGATTGGTAGGATTGACCAATCAAATTGATTGTTTTGTTTTGTTCCCCTATCAATTCTCCGCGCACTTTTCAAATCTGACAGCTCTGTGACCCGAAAGACATTCCAGCACTTATAGTAAAGTTAGTCTGTACTGAAGTTAACAAGTCTGTCATGTGGTACTATCTCAAGATGTTTTGGGCGAGACTCGGCTCACTCTGATATAAGGACACGCATATAAAGTATTAAACAATTGTCTAACGCTTCCTCAATCGAACGTAGACAGTTAAATGCGAATCGAGCCAGTATTATCATCCATATAGAACATTTCAAAACTAGGCAGTCGACATAGTTATAACATCAAAATACTTGTCATATGTCTACCCAAGTAAGAATTACTAAGACTAGGGATTTATGTCTTAAACAAATATATCCATACGTAAGAATTCATTCAGAAATCGCAACACATGCTGGACTAAGAAAACAACGTAAGCGGTGCTCCACTTTTAACAGTTTGTTTGGCAGAAATCGTGCGAACGCATATGAAACAACAGGTTTTCTTGCTTACGAAACGTTTAATGTCGCTGTTAAACATAACTAACGATTTGCGAATTCCATGAGTTCATTTGTTTGGCATGATTAGCCAATCAAAATGATTAACTCTGACCTGATTTGTGTGTTAATTCTCCCTCTTTTAATTTTTTCTCTCTTCCGAAATCTGACAGCACGATAACCTGTGCATCTTAAAACCTATCATAGAAACGTTTTTTTTTCTATTTTGATAAAGTTTACCAGATCAGGAGATATTGAAGAGTGTTGGTTGAGTCTGATAGTGATCGCTGGCAAACAGAAGTAATACAAGGTGATGTCTCTATCGACTTCACTTAATAAATTTTTTCTTTCTCTTTCTCATATATCAATCTATCTATATATATATAGATATATGTATCGACAGAGAGAGATTTAAATTAATTATTTTTAATTAATTATTGCATACAGATTTTTGTAATTAATTTACAAATTAATTTTTGCGCGTTTCTTGGCTGTACGCCGTCATCAGCAAGCCTCAGCGAGCAGGGATCGAACCTGCGATGTTAATATACGTAAACCAGCGTTCTAACAACTAGACTACAATGACCTGCCCATTTCTGCACGACTTCTTATCGCCTATACTGTTACGTAGGTGAGGCATGCTGATGACGGCCTATAGCCAGAAATGCGCGTCAATGTCTAACTTTTGTGCACGCTAAAAATTATTTTATCAATTAATTACAAAAATCTGTTTATAAATTTTAAAAAATCTATACATACAATTGACGACTCGTCCGATTAAGGACGAATTAAAAAAGAAAAAATGTGCTCATTTGCATATTCTTAAATAATAAAAACAAAAACGCTCAGGGGAGCGAAAAATAGAAACGCACCGTAAAGACATCGGTCGCTATAGCCAAAAACAAAAACAATATATATATATATATATATATATATATATATATATATATATATATATATATATATATATATGAAAATTTATAACGAAAAGGTAAACTTTTAGAGAGTTGAACCTATTGTGAGGTAAGGAAAGCTCAATATACTGGATAGAGTAACAATATATGATAAGTCAATGAAAATAATTAGACCTGCAAAGGGAAGCCAATCAAAAGCTTCGGTTGTTCAAAACAAGGACGTTTAGTGGATAACAATATTTATTTTTCTTCTCTTTCATTCCTTAAGGCAGGCTTTTCAAAGATTAAAATCTTATCATCAGAGGAGGTTAATGATGGATAAGTTGACAGATGAAGACAGTCAATATTCGAAATTTCATAGAAAACAGGAAGAATTACGTTTTCTCAACATGGCCAATTTTATCTGATCTTCCCTCCATAGACTACAGACTTGGGTGGAATCGTCGTCGTTGGATCTTCACACGGATTCTTTTAGATTTACCAATACATCTGAACCCCATACTACTTAGATTTCCGTTTTCGTGACACTCCTATACACTGGAAAATACCCGTTTTAACTTTTAAACTTTTTCAAATTTTGAATATTGACTGTCTTCATCTGTCCACTTATCCATCATTAACTTCCTCTGATCGTAAGACGTTAATCTTTGAAAATCCTGGCTTAAGGAATGAAAGAGAAGAAAAATAAATATTGTTATCTACTAAACGTCCTTGTTTTGAACAACCGAAGCTTTTGATTTGCTTCCCTTTGCAGGTCTAATTATTTTCATTGACTTATATATATATGATATATATATATATATATATATATATGATATATATATATGATATATATATATGATATATATATATATGACATATATATATGATATATATATATGATATATATATATATGACATATATATATGACATATATATGATATATATATATGATATATATATATATATGATATATATATATATGATATATATATGATATATATATATATATATGATATATATATATATATATGATATATATATATATATGATATATATATATGATATATATATGATATATATATGTGATATATATATATGATATATATATACATATATGATATATATATATATATGATATATATATGATATATATATGATATATATATGTGATATATATATATGATATATATATACATATATGATATATATATATATGATATATATATGATATATATATATATATATGATATATATATATATGATATATATATATGGTATATATATATGATATATATATATGATATATATATATGATATATATATATATGATATATATATATGATATATATATATATATGATATATATATATATGATATATATATATAATATATATATATGATATATATATATATATGATATATATATATATATACACACAGAGAGAGAAAGGAGATAGAAAGAAATATATGTGCGTGTATGTGTGTGTCTACTACCAATGCATACTCGTTACAGGATGGGTAAAACAATTTACCTAGACAGAACTGTTTCGCACCACTGTCATCCCCCTTTACGAAGATGAAAATCAAGACAAAATGATACTAAATCTCATGACTAGAATCCTTATTCCAATTTTGATCAAAATCCATTACATGATTTTTACGCTAAAATCGGTATTAATTTAAAGCTAAAACTTAAAGGGTCTAAAGAAGATATTTAAATGAGGATAATCTTGCTTAATTGATGTATAATGACTAGGGATCAAATTCAATGCTAATCTGAAATATTTTAATTTTCCAATGGGTTGGTGTGCCCATATTATGCCGCCTAAAACCCTTTAAAATACTTTAAAGAAATTCAAATTTGGAGAATATTTATTAATTAATGTCTAATAGCTGTCGTTAAGATTTCAGAAAATGTACAGGCATTTGAACTTTTACTAGGGGCTTCCATCCCCTTTTAACTACCTTTGCCTAAAACTAAATGAAACTAAATATTTTCCACATTACGAAACCTTACACCTATCAGCTGTGTTTCAAAATTCATAATGATCGGTTAATAAGTTTAGAAGTGTATCCACGGTTCCACGCATTCTCTGATCTTCGGACGACTCAACGAACGGATTTGTTCTTGTTTTTTTCTATGTTCCGATCAGCTACTCATCCTGCAGGTGATTTTTCTACCAATTGGTTTATTCCAGATAATAGTATTTTGGGTTTACTAAAATCTATTTTGTCATTTTACTTGTTCTTTTTTAGAATCTAAAATAGAAAATCTAAGACTCATATAGCAATATGTCTGACAGATCGATATTTGTTATCACAGATGTAATTTATTGCGTTTATGTATTACGTGCGTTTCATTAGAAACTCTATATAGTATTACTAAACATTGTCGGACTTTAGAAGAGATTGAGGAAAATGGTAAGCTATTTGAGCCATCCGTAACACATACGAAGTGTTTGCTGATATTGGAAATTAGCGTCACTTCTACTTCTTTCAACGTCTGATAGCTTACACATACGTATACATATATATTTTTCACGCATAAAACTAACACAATAATAAGAATAAATGTTAATAGATGTTAATTATTGTGTTTATATGTCATGAGCGTTGCGTGAGGCATTGAACAAAGGTATTATTATACGGAGTTTGTTCTCAGAAGAAATGATAAGCTTATCCGTAATGATAACATTCTTATTTTTATAAAGAGATGCTTACATGGTAGTAACTGCACGACACAAGAGAGCAAAGGGGATGAATAAAGAGAGAAGGAATAAAATGGAGACACACTAAGAATACAATAAAGAAAAAAAGAGACGACACTGATGCTTATCATTTTTAAATTTTGTTGTTATTTGATAACAAATCGAGGGCAAAAACATGAAACTTTTCCTTATTTGTTTGTCTACTGATTTCTGCCACGTTCTTTTAAATCATAATTGATGTCGCTATGAAGTATAAATAATAACCGATGAATTTCATTGGTCAATTGGATTGGTATGATCGACCAATCAATTTTTTTTTGGTTCCTCTAATTCTCCTTGCAATTTTCAAAATCTGACCGCATTGTTATCCGAGAGACTTTCCAGTCCTCATCAAAGTTGTTCATGATTTTAGTTAGCATGTTTGCCATGTGTCACGATCTCAAGTGGTTATTGACGAGACTCTTCACTCTGGCATAAGGACATGTATATAGATTTTTCACCCCCACCTTTCCACTTTTTTCACTCAGAACCATCAACATTCATTTCATTCCACGCGAATGACATTACCAAGCCCGGACGTTGGTCCTACTGCTTCCAGTAGTGGCTACTACGTCTTCGCATCAACCCATCATGTCAACCCAATATGTTCATGTACTTGCATTACATTTTTCTTAATATTATCATCCTGAAGAAGTCTTACAAATAAAGACGAAACGTTGATGAACACATAAAAAACATCCTTTTTGGTTTTTCCTTTTTTCATTTCCCATATAGATTGTTAAACAATTTCCTCACACTTCCTCAATGTCTCATCTTCCTCGTAGTCGAATAGAGACAGTGAAAGTGCTATGCAAATCGAACAGAAATATGGCATATTTTGGAAACAAGCGGTCGAGACATTTGATGACGTCATAGCTAGAACATTAAGATACTATTAAAATATCTACCCAATTAAAATTAATTAGTAATACTCTGATTAAGAAGACAACGTAATTGGTGCTCGTCTTTAAAACATTATTATGTTGGCATAGATCGTGCGAACGCACGTGAAACCACGTGTGTTCTTTTTAAAGAACCGTTTGTTTATTTTCTTGATTATGAACACGTTTTGTGGGATGGTAATTGATATAGCTATTAAACATAAGTAACGATTGGTGAATTTCATTGGTTCATTTGTTTGGTATGATTGACCAATCAAAATGATTAACTCTCACATTATGTTTATCTTAATTCTCTTCCTTTTAATTTTCCATCTCTTCCGAAATCTGACCGCAGAATAATCTACGAACTATTCAAGCTTCCGTAACGTTGTTTGTTAATTTGATAAAGTTTACCAGATTGTTAAATTTCCCAAGAACGTATTGAGGAGTGGCAGTGTAGTCTGACATAAGGACACATGGTCATAGTATCTGTGGCAAATAGAAGTAACATGAAGTGATGTTTACAGAAAGGAGAAACTGTTGCTATCTACCGTAGGTTCGAGTAAACTTCACTTGTAGAGAATCGCTAAACCATGCATTTTTAGTAGTAATTTCTCCCTTTCTATCTCTCTCTCTCTCTCATATATATATATATATATATATATATATATATATATATATATATATATATATATATATATATATATATATATATACAGGGTGATTCATAAGTCACTTAGCGATTTATTTTTGAAATCCTAAAAGTTAGAAAATACGGTAATACAAATCAGAAAGTTTATTAAACAAATTCATTAATGGGAGTTTAATATACAGCAAATTTTCAAAATTACCACCTTCGTTCTGAATGCATAGCTCCATTCTTTTTTGCAAGGAATTTACGACTCTTTGTAGCATATTTGATTGATTGAGTGTTGTGCGAAGGAGGCTTTCTGTTCACATCACGTTTCCATTGCCTTTCAACAAGTGTGGGAGATTCATCAAATTTGGCCATCTGAATAACAATAAAAATTCGCTCTTCAATTGTAAATAACATACTGCCTGAAAAAAAAAAGCACATATGATGATTTACACAAATTTCAATAAATAAAAATAAATATATATAGAAACAAATATATAAGCGAACAAATTTAAAATAACAAGTAGCAGTAATTAGAGAGTAAGATAACAATAATCAAAAGTTCAGTATGTTTGTGCTTCATATGGTAATCATTTTAAATAGCTAAGTGACTTATGAATCACCCTGTATATATATAAAGAGAGACAGAGAGAAATATACGTGGGTGGTGTCTACTAGAAGAATAACAGTTTCGCACCACTGTTATCCCCCTTAACGAAGATGAAAATCAAGACAAAATGATACTAAATCTTATGACTAGAATCCTTATTCCAATTTTGATCAGAATCCATTACATGACTGTTACGCTAACATCGGTATTAATTTAAAGCTAAAACTTAAAGGGTCTTAAGAAAACTTTAAATCCAGTGAATCTTGCTTAATTGATGTCTAATGACTAGGGATCAAACTCAATGTAAATCTGAAATATTTCAATTTTCCAATGGGTGGTTGTGGCCATATTATGCCACATAAAAGCCTTTAAAATACTACAGAGAAATTCATATTTCGTGCACCTTCTGGTGATGTTTCCTCGAGTAACAGCAGTTAACTGGATACTCAACCAGACCAGATGAAGTCTTGTCCTTGAATCCGGGAGGACCAAGAGACCAAAAGAAATATATATTATAACATAATCAACTGGTCAATTGGGGAGAAGAAAATTTAATGTTCTTAACTTCTTTACAAACTCAACGCTTGAGAGGTAAAGGAGAACGGTAATAGAACACTCAAATATCTATTTATCTCATATAGAGATAAAATGTTAGCCCCAAAATTGGCCTTTTGATTACTGAGAACTTCGACTTAAGTAAAGTGAAACAAAAAAGAGAGTCATTTATATATATATATATATATATATATATATATATATATATATGTGTGTGTGTATTATGCAGGTACGTGCAAAAATGGCCGTCTCTTGTACGGACTATGCTTATTAAAATGCGCTTATCATTAATTATTTAATTAGTTTCCGTGTAAACTTTGATTGTGTTTGAAAGATAAAAGCCTAAACTTAATCTCTAAAAGGAAAAAACTGTATATTTACGCGTGAAAAGGTAATTATAATGAAATGTGTTATCACAACGGCTGAAAACCCAAAAAATTCAGTGAATTTTGAACTTTAAAGATATTACTTGTAAAAATCCCTTGAAAGATAAATATAAGTTTTTGGGAACTATTTCAAATATAATTATTAAATTAAAGTCATGAGATACTGAATTAAAAGAAAATTCCTACGGTTTACTAGAAATTAGCAAAATTATCCCCCAAAAAATCATAGATTAGTAAAATCCGGCATTCAGTCATTTGGTAAATGACCATGTTTACCGATTGACTATCGCCATGAGAATATATGGAAGACAAACATGTCACAATATTCCTGTTTATAAGTTTTAACTTTATATATAAAAATGTTTTTTTAATAGTTTATAGAAATTGAGAATTAGTATCCATTAATTTATTTATTCTTTTCAAGGTTATAAAGAAATTGCATTAAGTTAAGTTATTTTGTTGTAATAAAAAAGGAAATGCTCATTTAATTAAAATAGTTGTGAATGTACGCAATTAAGATTTTATTTATTTTTAACTAAAAAGATTAATATTTAACTTGGTATTAGTTGTAATTCAGTAATACTGAAATTATATATGACGTCTGTTTACCAATGTTTTTTCCTTAGAATTTGAAATACAACTTTTTTTAAATGTTAAAAATTATTTTTACGTTACGAACTGCGTCAATTTTATTATTTTTTTACATGATTAAAAACTTTAGTTATTCGATATATACTTAACGTGTCGTAACGATGAATTACATTAATCATTTATAAAATAAAGTGTATTTTTATTTTAAGTGTGAAAAAGTAAATTAAAGTCAATGACTACACTGACAATTTATTAATTGAAAAAAGTTAACACAATTATTTATTAATAAATAAATAGAATTCAAATTTGAAAGAAAACGTCATGTTTGAATTCTCTTTATTTATTAATAAGTAATTGTTTGTAACTTTTTAAATATTTATTAATGAAAAAATGACAAAACAGATACAAACTTTTCTAAATAAAAGACGATGAATTGTGAAATTAACGAAATTGTTGAATCTATAACAATAAAATTTTGAGGGCGGTGTAAAAGTGTGTGGTGGTTTGAAAGCTAATCCCACCTGTTTATTACAGAACAGGGCCACCATACCAATCCAAGTTAATCGTTAGTAGAAATTATACAACTTTTTAAATTCTATTTTTCGTAATAATCCTGATCCTCATTTTTGTTCAATTTCTAGTTTATTTTCAAGATTATAAAAAACTTTCTTACGCTACTGATGACACGGTCATGTGTGAAAAGGAAATATAATTATATCGCATTTTTAATTTTACCAGAACTTCTAATAATTAAAATCACTTTTATTATTTTTTCGTGAAAATATTGATCAAACAATGCTTTATTCAATGATGACATCGCTAATTTAAGAAATTATTTTTCCTTCGAGTTATAAAATATCACTATATATAACACGGAATTTAGGAGCCTATTTCGTAATATATATGAAAAAAATTTTATTTTAATTTTTAATTTTTAACATGAACAATGATTTATTTTTATTTTAAAAAAATGAAAAATTAACATTTTTTTTAATTAATACATAAACATATAACTTTAGTAAAGGTGTATTTTGTTTTCAAAAAATAATACATTTTCACTTATATTTTAAGAAAAATAATGCATTCATTATATTCCGTGATCGTTGATTAATAAATGCTGAATATTTCAATAAAATTGGTGGATTTCCTGAATGTTGGTAATTTTTTAAGTGAAGAAGGGATGGGGGGGGGTCAAAATGTTTTACATTTTGAGAATCGGCCATTGATTATGCACGTACCTAGATTATGGCCAATGCTGAATCTAAAATCTGATCTGGGTTTTGCGAATGAAAAATTATGGAAAACATTATTAATTAACAAAACACTTATAAACTTTAAGTTAACATGAATATAAATGTCAGTTTTAGCGGAGAAATTTTCATTTATTAAAGTTTATACAACTCGGTAGGAAAATGTTCATTGAATATCAGACACGAGGGTTAAGGATGTGTTTGTCTATGTATAGTTGTGTGTGAATGTGCGTGTGTGGGTAATATGCGTATAAGTATTAGACAAAGTAGCATTGTGTAAGAGTGCTTAGATTGACCTTGTTCTGTTAGTACGTGTGTAGATGTGCGTGAGGTGAGTTTTGAAGTGTTTTTTTTTCTTTTCGCCTCCCCGGACAAATGATCGTGGGTGTTGAGCATAGGTTCTTTGTCTTTTCGAGCTTCGTCATAATAATAAGAATAATTGCAACAACAAAATTATTATGATCGTAGATGTTATTTATTGTATTTCTGTGAGGCATTAAACAAAAGTATTATTAGACGGGGTTTAGACGGGGTTTGCTTTCAGGAGAGATTGAGAAAACTGATAAGATTGTTGAGACATCCGTACACTATAACATTCTTATTTTCATAAAGAGATGCTTGCAGGGTACAATTAACCGTTCCTAGTAACTGCTCGAAACTAGAGAGAAAATGGGGGGGGGGACAAGAAGAAATAAATGAAGAGCGGAATAAGAAAACAATAAAGAAAAAAGAGACGACATCATTTGAAAATATTCTTGTTATTTGATAAATCGTGCGCAAACACGTGAAACCCTTCCTTATTTGTTTGTTTACTGATTGCTGCCACGTGTTTTTAAATCATACTTGATGTCGCTTTAGAGCATAAATAATGACTGATGAATTTCATTGGTCAATTGGATTGGTGTGATTTACCAATCAAACTGTGTTAATTGTGTTCCTCTAGTTCTCATTGCATTTTGCGAATCTGACCGCACTTGTCAGCACTCGTCAAAGGTGTTCAGTATTTTAGTTAACATGTTTGCCACGCGTCACTGACTACTGTTAACAATCTCAAGTGGTTATTGACAAGATTTTCTTAACTTTAGCATTAGTACCTCTATATAGAGTGCTAAACAATTTTCTTATACTTCCCTAATGTCTCATCTTCCTCGTAGTCGAATACAAACAGTTAAAGTTATATGCAAATCGGAACAGTATACACAGAGATATGATATATTTCTAAAATGAGCGGTCGAGACATTTGATAACGTCATTAAGTTACTATTAAAATGTCTACCCAAGTCAAATTTAATTACTAAAACACTAATTAAGAAGATAACAAACTCGTACTCATCATAAAATATTGTTATTTTGACATAAATCGTAAGAACACACGTCAAACCACGTGTTTTTTGTTTACTTCCTTAATGTTACCCACGTTTTTATTAGATGGTAATTGATGTCGCTATTGAACATATACAATTATTAGCGACTTTCATTGGTCTGTTTGCTTGTGAGGACTGACTAATCAAAACGATTAACAACCGACCTGATTTTTGTGTTCATTCTCTCCTACTTAATTCTCCCTCCACTTCTCAAATCTGACCGCATGATAACACGCGCGACATGCAAACTTCCGTAAAAATGTTGTTTTATGTTTTGTTAACGTTTACCACTGAGGTCACTGACTATCGTTAAATATATCAAGAAGGTATTGAGGAGTGTCGATAATGTATGACATGAGGACACATGTACAGAATGCTCGATGGTAAACAGAAAGGTAATTTTATCAGTAAGAAAATACCGGGTATTTTTCTTGTGTTTATATAAAGTTAGGTATGTGTATAAGTTAATATATTTGTATGCAAATGATTCACGCGTTACCAATTATTATGAAATTTGGGGCACAAGTAAGTAATCGTAATTTGGGATAAATGTAGTTTTATGGCAAATGGAAAAGTATCTGTGGAAGCCTTTCGTCAAAATTCAGATTCCTCGGATTGTTGCAAAAGTTTAACGATAGGTAAGAGACATCAATTAATAAATATTGTTATATTTCAGTTTCTTTAGAGCAATTTTAGAAGCCATAAACCCCTT
Source organism: Sepiola atlantica (assembly GCA_963556195.1). Classification (NCBI taxonomy): domain Eukaryota; kingdom Metazoa; phylum Mollusca; class Cephalopoda; order Sepiida; family Sepiolidae; genus Sepiola; species Sepiola atlantica. Next base: position 9,899,486 of record OY744515.1, read on the forward strand.
TATTTGGTACTACTTCCTATTTGAAATTCAAATATTACATAAATGCATTGAATTTGATCCATAGTCATTAGACACAAATTAAGCAAGATTCTCTGAATTTTACTTGCTTCTTCAGGCTTCTGAAACTGAAGCTAACTTTTAAACATTTTCAAAGATCAAAATCATGTAATAGTCTTTTTTACAAAAAAAATAAATAAGGATTCTATACATAAGGTTTAGTCGCATACCATGTCGATTTCATAAAGAGATATAAGTGGTAGAAAATTGTTCAGTCAAGAAATTACGGGTATTCTTCTAGTATAGTAGAACAATAGAAAAGGATATAGGAAGTAACACCAACAAAGCCTTTGTTCGCAGGAAGCCCAACAATTGACTGAGAAAACAACACTAAATCTGATTGGTTAACTAGCAAGCTGTGTATATAAAAACACCCAGCAAAAATAACGCCATGCATTTTAGCCTGAAGATTCCCCAGGGGATTAAACGCGGGAGCCTCTGTGTAGCTTAATTGCCATAAATATATTGTCATAGCTTACTATATATACATATATATATATATATATATATATATATATATATATATATATATATATTGAATGTTATCATACTATTATCAAGGGATATTGCGTGAGTATTGCCTGCTTTTTGTTTTGTTTTTTCATGAATATTTTTTATTGTGGTTGTTGAAGAGCAGTGTGTAATTGTAGCATATTGCTCGTGGCGAAACAATTGTAAAACCATCGTCAATTCTTCCATTACAAAAAAATAAATAATATGAGTAAAGCTTTATTTTTTGTCATTTGAACTTAAAATATCATTATATATATATATATATATATATATATATATATATATATATATATGTTGCATAGTGGTAAATTTCTCGTACCTTCTCTTCCTCGTCGTGTGGAGAGGTGTCGTCTTGATGTCGTCTTGTGGTTGAGTTCTTTCTTCGCTTCTGTGCTGCCGTGAACATCGCCGTCAGCTGTGTCTACAACAAAACCTTCACAATACGATTCAGGAGACAAACAATTTTTAAAAATTTGATTAGTTGATTCCAGGCGTCAGTTTACTATCGGCCATGGAGATGTTTCACTAACGTTGAGGGAAAGACCAAATTACTACTTTATCGTGGTTAATTCCTAGCTTAAGTCCTTAGCCATTCGAGGAGGGGGGAGAAGAAGGAATCTCATACTTGTATTCTCTGAGGGAATTTTATTCCCCTAATCATTTTGGACTACATAGAAAAATACGTCTATTCGGCTTGCTGCCAAAAACCAGAGGTCTCATCAACGTGGTGGCCCTGTCAATGTTTGTGAGCTCCAATTGTGAGAACCAGTTTATTTTGCACTCGGTTGTACGGGTTCACCCGCACTAAATCGCGCAAGCCCAACCAAACGATCCCCCACACATACGTCCGCTTCAACATGCGTCCGGCATCACAAGGACATTATCCTACATATATGTATGTATGTATTATGTATGTGTATATATATATATGCATATGATTCTAATCTCCCAAATTACACCATAGAAAATATCAAATGCATCCTCATAGCCTCCAATTCCAAGACACAAAACAGACGGAAACATAATATGAAACTCATTCTGAGGCTCAACACCCACAACTCAGGACTGGATATGGTGTCGGGACCACTCAATTAATATTCACTGATGGTCGCAGTTGCATAATTTGTATTATTTATAATTAATGCATACGTATTCATATATAAATATATATAAAATATTTTTAAATGTAAAATATTTTTATCCGCATCATGTATAGTCCATATAATGTTATCTTGTCACATGTTTCGTTTTACACCTATATAGCAATACTTTTGACAGATCGATATTTCCTTCGGATTAGCGAATTGTTGCTTTAAAATCACATTGGGGGTAGCTGATGATCATTTACAGTTTTACCAGCGTTATATTAAATTATTGTAGTTTGTAGGATGTATTATTAGTACGAGTGTATTTAATTAAATATGTTTTTTTAATTAACCAAAAAGGAATGGATGAAAAGCTCACGGCTGTACTTTTATAGCGAACGTTTTTGCTTCATTACCGCTAAGAAATCAATACGAAATTAGAGGGGAAAAAAAACTCGCCAACATTCGAGACATCTTCAATATAATCAATGTTTCTTTATATATCATTTGTAAAAAGAATATCAATTTGGCTTTATTTTTTTTTTATCTCGAAAAAACGTAGCTTCAGTTTTCAATTAGGCTTTGTGGTGATATTTTTCCTGAACAATTTGGCTCTAAACATTTATCATAGTCTGGTTGGAAACCTTGGTACTTTAGTCCACAAGTTTATCAAGTAGTGACCGATGAATTTTATAGGCCCAATGGTTTGGTATAATTGACCAATGAAATTGATGCGTTTTTGATTTGTTCCCCTACCCCTATGAATTATCCTTGCACTTTCCAAATCGTAGCGCGCTCTGACGTGTCACTGACTACCGTTTACTATTTCAAGAAGTTATTGATGAGACTTGTCAGCCTGGCATAAGCAGACGCACATGAAGTACTAAACAATTTTCTAACGCTTCTCTTACACTTCTTCTTCTACGTAGTCGAATAGATACAGTGAAAATTCTATGCAAATCGAGCCAGGGCCATTATCCAACATATATGTATGTATGTATATATATATATATATATACATATGATTATAATCTCCCAAATCACACCATAGAAAATATCAAATGCATCCTCATAGCCTTCAATTCCAAGACACAAACAGAGATATGACATATTTCGAAAATGAGCGGGCGACACATTTCATGACGTCATAGTACTTATTGAATGTTTACCCAATTCAAAATGAATTACTAAGAATCCATGTATTCATTTCTAAAACAAAAATATCCATACGTTAAAATTCCTACAGAAAACTCCATGGATGCGAGACTAAGACAACGGGGCTGGGGCTCCTGTTTTTAATATCGTTATTTTGACATAAATCATGTAAACGCATGTGAAAACACAACTGTATGTTTACTTTCTTGATTTTCGTTTTTCAGATGGTAATTGATGTCGCTGTTAAAGATAAGTAATGATTGGCGAATTTCATTAGTGCATTTATTTGGTGTGACTGACCAATGAAAACGATTAACAATTGACCTGTTTCATCCAATCCACTTTTAATTCTCTCTACACTGACCGCTCTCGAATCTGACCGCATGATGACCCGCGCGACTTTCAAGCTTCCGCAGAAATAGTCCTTTGTATTTTGTTTACGTTTACTAGATGTTAGTGTCTCTCTCTCTCTCTCTCTCGTGGCGAAGTGGTTCACGACGCGGACTAAAGACCTGGGTGTGAATCCAGTTCGTTTCACAGAAACACTTTCATCAAAACCCACACCTGACATTTGATATATGCTAAAAAATAAATTAGAATTTTTTTTTCTCAGGACAAAATGTACTATTTCACCCCAAAAATCGATGTTATCGAACATTTGGGTGAATACCGAGCGAAATGGGCAAGAAAATCCAACGGTTCCTGTAGTAAAATTGAACCTAACATTGTATGTGTGTTTGTAGATAGAACATATAAACATTCGCACACAGATTGTTTCATTGTGTCACAACTTTTAAGTATGAAAGTAAATGAAAATAATTAAAATATATATATAAACGTTATCATATATGTTATTTTGTTGTGTTTATTTGTTACGCACGTTTTATGAAACACTGTTCACAATATTATCCAACGAAGTTGGTTTTCGGGAGAGATTGAGAAAAATTATAAGCTATTTATATAGCTATATATATATATATATATATATATTATATATATATATATATATATATATATATATATATATATAAGATTAGTGTAAAATGAGCCGAAAAAAAGAAGAAAGACAGAAAACACACTTTAAGAGCAAGAAAGAAAGAACGTCTTTTTAAATTGTTATATTATATTAAATTGTTGCTATTTCATATTAAATTGTTGCTATTTCATGTTAAAGTGTTGCTATTTCATATTAAATTGTTACTATTTCATATTAGATTGTTGCTATTTCATGTTAAATTGTTACTATTTCATATCAAAGTGTTGCTATTTCATATTAAATTGTTACTATTTCATATCAAAGTGTTGCTATTTCATATTAAATTGTGTGCAAACACGTGAACCAACCGTTCCTTGTTTGTTTTTTTACTGACTGTTTGCAGTAGCGTTTTTTTGTTTTTATCCTAATTGATGTCGCTGTCAGGTATAAGTAATGATCGATCAATTTCATTGGTTCATTAGGTTAGTATAATTGACCAAACAAATGATGTTTTCTTATTTGCTTCCTTACCCCTATTAATTCTCCTTGCACTGTGACCCGTCAGACTCGCAGCCCTCACATTAAAGTTGTTACGTACTTAATTAAGTTAACAAGTTAGCTACGTGTCACTGATTTAAGAGGTTACTTACGTAAAGAGACGCATATGGAATGCTAAACAATATTCTTGTTTCCCTAACGTCTCATCTGCCTCGTAGTCGAATAGAGACAGTGAAATTCTATGCAAATTGGGGCAGCATAAACAAATATATGGCATATTTTGAAACTAGGAGGTCGACATATTCGATGACGTCATAAAAAATTAAAATACGAGTGAAATGTCTACTTAAGTTCAAATTTCTTACTAATACATTCCGCGTAATTTTTTTCTGAAACAAAAATACTCATACGTTAAAAATCGTACAGAAAACTGCATGGATAGTGTACTATAAGACAACGTAACTGGTAATACAGTTTTTAATATTGTTATTTTGACATAAATCGTACAGACACACATGACATCACAACTGTTTGTTGATTTCTCGTTTTTTAGATAGCAATTGATGTCGCTGTTAAACATAAGTAATGATTTGTGAATTCACTCGTTCCATTTGTTTGGTGCGACTTACCAATCACAATATCAGCTTTGACGTTTGTTTTATTCTCTTTCTTCTTAATTTAGAATGTTTTTGTACTTTGTTTAATATCCCAACACTTATTGAGGAGTGTCAGTTGAGTCTGACCTAAGGACACATACACAGAGTGCTCGTTGGAACACAGTAGTAATGAAAGGTCATATTATCAGAAAAGAGAAAACGTTTCTACCCCATGTTTGAGGAAAAACACACTTTCTCCATGTCCCTCTCTCCATGTCTATCTTTCTCTCTCATATATATATATATATATATATATATATATATATGTGTGTGTGTGTTTGTGTAAAGTTAGTGGGAGATAACCCCAGAGAGTGCTCGATTATTAAGTAAATTTTAAAAATAAGAGCGTAATCATTTATTTATATATGTAATTACAAACGATTAAGATAACATCGGTACCGTCATCTAAAATTACAAACAAAGGGACGTATAGTTGGTCCTTTATACCGAACTCTCTTCAGCCTCTAAATATAATCTTGAATTGATTGAAATATCGTAGAAAATCATGCAGTGTGCGGGCCGCCATTTTCCGAGGAAACAGACTGAAGAGAGTCCGGCATAGGTGGTAAAATATAGGTACCCTTTGTTTGGATTGAAAACCGACGGTACCGATATTGTCTTAATCTTATATATATATATATATATATATATATATATATAAAAGGAGATTGTAGTCTGCTTGAAGCATTGCTGGTAAATATAAATGCAGATTAGTCGTCCGAGGCTGTAGCAATGCGATGTAGTTGCCGTAAGATGGAAAAGTGAAATGAAATAAACGAAGAGAGAAAGTGAAACTCAAAACGATTTATTAATAATTTCACGAAAAACTGATAAAATACCAGAATAGTACAAACTGTCTGGTAAATAAAAGTTCAGCAAAGGATAATCTTAAATTTTCGAAAGAAAAACTTTCATTTTCAAAAGACAACAATAAAAGACCGAGAGGGTCGAAAAACGGGAAAAACCGGTGTCAAACCATTGAAATACCGCAGCAGACAATTGGAAGTAGGAACGCAGAAAATGTCACAATTTAATTAAACAATTATTCAATAAATATTAAAATATTATAAACATTTGTTTATTTATATACTAATTATTATAATTTTCTTATATTTTATTTTGTATGATTTATTAATTAATTTTTTTTTCTCCTTTTCTTTATTCAATTCTAAATCTAAATTTAAGTGTGGGCCGTATTATAATATGTGTCATCAAAGGGGGATAACTTAAGGAAAACTATATTTAGAAATGAGATTTGAAATTGAGAAGGAATTTGAATTGTGGAATGGATCAATGCCAAGGGGTAAGAAGGAATCGTTGGAACGGGGGAAGGGGGGTGGGGAATAAGAAGAAACGTTGAGGAAGGGGGGGGGGGAATTAGGGATTAAAAAAATACATACACACATATACATACATAAAGTGTAAATATCTAAATACATATTTATTTATTTTTATTATAAGTTAATTTAAGAGTATTCCAAGGGTATAATACTCCTAGAACTAAATTTATATAAATTTATTCTATTTATTGATTCATAGAATTATTTTTTATTTATTTAATTTTCATTTGTTATTATGATCTATTCATATATTTAATTTATTCTTTTATTATTATAATTTCTTTTTTATTTATTAATTATTATTTTATTTTATTGAGCATACACATCCACACACATGAGAATACACCCATATTCACATACATGTACATATGCATACACATGCACAAGGCCTAAATATATGTAAATAAAGTGCATATCATTCCATTCCATAATTATAATATGTGACATGTAAAAATGTGGAGTGGGTGGCGCTTGCAAATACAGAGAAGACAAAGGCAAGCAAAAATGTAGAGTGGGTGGCGCTGGCAAATAAAGATGAGAAAAAAGCAAGTAAGTTGGGGGTGGGAGTGTGAGGATGTAAGAATCAGAGGATGAAAGGGGAAGACAACTCGAATCTGTTATTCAGGGTTGAACGAAATTTAGAGATTAGAATAGCTTCCGAAATTCGAAGCTGAGTTATATTGCGGACGGAGTTGAGGATGCGAACACTAATAGAGCGATGTGTGTTGCCACATGATATTAAGTGTTTGTGGAAGGAGGAGATGTGGGTGTTTAGATGCTCTTTTTATATATATATCCGGTGTAAACTCCAAAAACGAAATTAACATCGGAATGGCTCAGAACTTTCAAAACGAGAAGCTGTAAGCCCGCACAAACACTTTCAAATATCCGGGAAAAAGGTATAAAACCTTCCTAGCAACCACTATATTGGGTCTCAAGGAGTCTAGTACGTCCTATGAAATTAAATGGATCACCATCGATAAACAAAAGCATGTAGCCCTACCTCCAAGAATGTTCAACTATTTAAGCACATACATTTATCACCATTTAGAGATCTCACATACACACATACATCAATATGGTATGGTTGAAACCACAATCCAAATATTGTCACTGTATAACCTTACACACACAAATTATATGGAAGACCATTCACATATATTAATATATCACTTCTACAAGCGCTAACCAGGCAGTCCTAAAAATATACATATTTTTCCTTTTTTCATCTCAGATGCATTTTCTCACTCTTTTATATCTATATATTAATTAAATTTTGAATGAATTTACTTAGTATTTAAACCATTTAAATAGTGTTTATTACACTTATTAAAATCATACTTAATATTAAGTTAACCTGAAATTAATTGTCAACAGCTTCCTTTCAAATAATAATAAATATAACTCTATAAAGTAAAATATTGGAATCACGCACATTAAAATATACATATATATCAACACAATGATAACACATTTACATGCAAATTAGTCTTTATAACAAGCAAGCCTCCAATGAAGTATAAAAGCATTGAAAATTACTATTCTAAAGATTATTAATTAACCCTTACCTTCGTATATTATAGTGAAAAACAGACATTTAAAGGTACTATTGTATTAATTATAGAAATTTACTATTAGTATATTTGTTTTATTATTAAATATAATCTAGTTTAAACGACTGCCTGTATTCTACACTCACATTTACTGTGTTTTTATTTATTTCTAATGTTAACTATTAATAGTTCGTAATGGATTTAAAATAATATTAGTGTCACACTTATCGTATGAGGTTCTTATTGTTATGTTAAATCAGATAGTATATTTATTAAGTTTCTTTATAGAATGTTATGGTAAATTCTCTTGGTTGTTACTATATTTATCAAGTGTTAACTGTTTGAAATGTCTGCAACAAATCGTTATTTCATCTCTTTGATTCAGCAGTTTATCTCTATTAGGGAACGTAATACTAGCTAATATATAATTAAGACAAAAAACATGTGTGTAATGTGTGATTTGAAGCCTTCTTCAAAATGCACTATTTCAGTAAAGGTACCACATTGTTTTCTTTCAAAGACCATATGTATTTTTATAATGAGGTGTTATCTTTCTTATCAAGGATATTGAAAGATATTTATGGTTTCTGTATCTAGCCTTAAAATCAGTACTTGTTCCAACTATGTAAAAATAAATTAGACTTGAAGTATCTTCTGTGTATACGATTCCGAAATATACTAGGATGTGTGTGAAACATTTACTATTAATCGATGTCATGAAAGCAAAATTGCAATAGCGTCAAGTACATAAACGACCTTTTCACATATCCTGTTTAAAAAACATCATTTAATTAAAAAATTCAATCCAACGCAATGTGTTTCGGTTAATTCGTAAACAAGACTGCCACATGACTTACTCCGTGTTTTTTATGTTCGATTTCTTTCAAGTTCGTGACCCTTCAAGATGTGAAATTAATTTGTAAGCCGTTAAAATGTCGAATTGACAGTCGTTTCTGGGGTTAATATTCGTAGAAAATCATAATATATGAAAAGACTTTTAATATGCGCTGTTGTTAGTGCTTTAAACGTCCCACGACTTACACATATAAACGCATAAAATACACAAATACATTCATTTATCATTAATGCAATACACATTAGCACCGCTACCGTTGTCTTCGTCTATGCAGGCATAGAACATTAATACGCGTACAGTGTATATATATATATATATATATATATATATATATATATATATATATATATATATGTGTGTGTGTGTGTGTGTGTGTGTGTATATACATATATGAGAGAGAGATACAGTATATTTAAAATCAAACAAATAGTTGGTCATTTGTGTGTTACAAACGGATGCGATTCCTTCGGTACATCTTCACGCGAATGTACGCATCAGCAGTAGCTGACTTTATATATTAATATTGTTTTTAATTTAAACATCAATTATCTTTTCTAAATATATTTAACTCTAGCATTATTTTGTTAGTCTTTTTCGTTACCATCCTGGATATTCAGCTTGAACGCGCATGGTTCATAAATATCATTACTTAATCCTCTTTTTCTCTCTCTCTCTCATATATATATATATATATATATATATATGTGTGTGTGTGTGTGTGTGTGTGTGTATATATATATATGTGTGTGTGTGTGTAATATAGCCAGCATTCTTTCATTCATGCCATAATTGTAAAACATAACTGAATATACTGTTTGATTATGCCTTTTTTATTTTTCATTTTTTCTATTTAAAAAATAAAATGGCATAATCAAGCAAATAAATGTTGTTATGTTTCCCAATGTTTGCATATATATATGTATATATATATATATATATATAGAGAGAGAGAGAGATAGAGAGAGAGAGGGGAGAGAGAGAAAGAGAGAGCGAGAAAGAGAGAGCGAGAGAGACAGAGACAGAGACAGAGATGTATATCGGATCACTCAATAGGTTACGGGCCTAACACATAAAACAGACTAAATTCGACTTTATCTTTTAACATACTCTCCTTCTATTGTAATACACTGATTCCACCAATTCTCAAACAATTTGATGCGTTTTACTCTGTCTTGGGCTTTAAAATACAACTCAATTTCCGATATCCCTATTTCATTGGAACCAAATCTGTTTCTCTGTAGTATTATTTTGAAGTCTTCAAACAGCTAGTCATTGTCACACGGTGTATTGTCTTAATGAATTAGTATATTTTTCTTCTTCATTTCTGGTCGTTTTGGGCGTATTATTCCTTGAAACGCACCAATAATGCTATGTAATATTCGCTATTGATGGTTCTTATTTTCTCACCTAATCAATGCACAAAATACCTTACGCATACGGACGTCAAAAGTTGATGTTTACTTCTTTTGTCGCTCCGGGCGGATTTCATTTGCTGCTATCCACTCAGCTTACTGCCGATTTTATTTTTGAGTGAAATGGTGGATGCATCGTTCATCCATTATTACATATGGACGCAAAAACTATTTTTTGTTGCGTTGAAATAGTTGCAAACAACGCTCTGAATTGTCGACGCGTTGTTGTTTTTGATCGACTGTGAGCAAATAGGGCACCCATTTTGAACACAGCTTTCTCATTGACAAATTGTCATGCAAAATGGTGAATACACTGCTTTCTGATATCTTCAACTCACCTGTTATCTCACACGACTTAAATTTACGATAAACCTAAATGAGTGGTTTTCTATGTTTTCTGGAACAACTGCCGAATTCGGCCGTTCTGACCGTCCAGCAGGTACCTCCCAAAGCGAACCAGAAAAGTATGATACGTCATCATGTGTTTATTACAAAACTCCGTACAACTGAGTTGAATTGTTTTCATTTTATTTTGTTTTTAAATCTCTCCAATGTAAAGTTATATTTATAGGAATCGTTTATTTAAACATTAAATGATCGAATTGGGAAAATTCTCATCTTTATCTTGAGAAATAATTTTTTTAAATCCGTTTATTTCTCCGGCGGTGGGGGGGGGGCTGTTTATTAAATTAACCTTTCTTATATACTCTGAAATGTGAAATTGTAAAGATTATACTTTAAATATCTACGAGTGGCTAAGACAGCTAATCAGTGTACACAGGAAGGAACGGTCTTCCATATATTCCGGAATCTCAAACGAATGGCAATAAACATTATTCACTAATAACAAATCAAAAGTCTATTAAAAATCACAAATTATAAGCTCGCGGTCGATATTGATCTTTAACGATTGGTAACAGTCGGGCATTAATATATTTTTTTAAAAATGAAAACCCGTATTTTAAAAATAGATTTTTAAACATTAACATTTCTATATAATTTCATCATTTGAAAAGAATTAAAATCCCTTTAAAAATTAATTTTCCAATTTAAAAGAGTATATATCAATGGGGAAAAGAAGTACAAATTTCAAAACATGATAATATTGCATTTTCTATTTAAAAAGGAAAGGACATTTTAAAAAACTATGACTCCATGAAAATTCTAATTGGTTTACTCAGACTTTTTTTTACTATAATATTAAATTTTCAATCGATGTGAATATAGTTTGTTCAGATTTCATGAAAAGGAAATAAAGGGATGAGGGCGATCACATACCAAAAATATGTCCCTTATATATTTTACGAAACTCTTGTTTTAAAAATAACTTCATTTCAAATTAAATAAGTATAAATTTTTTTAAAAAATTCAATATGAAACGAATAAGTATCAAACATTTCGTTAAAATCTGACTATGAGTTGCTTTTTGCTTGATTTCCTTAACACGCGTGTGTAAGCGCGTAAAAATGGTCACTACGTAAGAACATTATTTTAAGGCATTTCTAATTTTCATTGATTTCGTACGTTTATTTTATGTTTCTTCTTTTGGATTGTACAAACGTATGATGATAATATTAACCAATATTAACATTAACCAATATTACAGTAAAATACATGGGGTATTCTATGGTTCGTTTGTGGGCAAAATCGACGTGCACATATCTGAGGCAATGGCTATATCCTTAGAAAATTACCTCCAGTCTGTAGTGGAATGGGGTAAAAAAATGGATGGTAACGTTTAATGTCGCAAAGACAAAGCTACTTTCTTTCAATAACTACAAGAAACCTCTTCAACCATCGATTGTTATGGCAAATAACACCCTACCGGAGAGTTCATCATTCAAACTCCTCGGTCTAACTTTCACAGATAGCATGAATTAGAATAAATACATCGAAAACATTGCCAGGGCTGCTGCAAAGAAGATGGGCTCTCTATACCGTGCCAGTAAACTTCTCACACCTGACATTATCCTATATCTCTACAAAGCCACCACCCGCCAATGCATGGAGTATTGTTGCCACATCTGGGCTGGTGCATCATCCGCTAGTCTCTCCCTCTTAGACAAGGTACAAAAAAGAGTTGCTACCTTGATAGGTCCTTCACTATCCACCAAGCTCCAGCCTCTGTCCCATCGCCGCAATGTTGCTTCCTTGTGCTTGTTTTACAAGTACTTCAATGGATTGTGCTCTGATGAGCTTGCTGCTCTGGTACCCCACGACGTAAATTCACTAGACCAACCCGACAATCTGCCAAATCCCATCCATATACTGTGGACGTCCCCAGATGCCGTAGAGCTTTCTACTCCAAAAGCTTCTTCCCTCGTGCTGCTGGACTCTGGAACTCCCTCCCTGCTTCCTGCTTTCCTGATGCTACTGACATGCAGAAATTTAAAACTAACGTAAACAAATATCTCGTTGCGCAGCTCCTAATTTAGGTTGAATCCCCCCTTTTTTCTCAGTAGCCCCTTACACCTACAGTGGCGGCCTGCCTTGTTTGGGGTGAACTATGATAAAATAATAAAAAAAGAGGACTCTAGTGTTCAAAAACATGCTTGTCTGTACGACTGCGTTTAAAATCAACATACCACCTCTTAACATTTCTTTCAGACGAGGCACAGTGAGAATAACACTTTTGCTTCACTTAAACAGTATTTCTCCCATCAGCAAGTAATACTTTATCAACACACGAATTTCAGATTCTTTCCATTGACTTGAAAATCTGCAACTGTAGCTCAACTTAAATAACTGAAATTTGTAAACTAATAATCCGATTGGGATAAAATTGTGTCACGTGCAAGTTGAAAGTTAGTACTTAAAAAAAGCATATGGATTTTTTTTATAAATGGCGCAATCTATATTTCAGGCCCTGGACTTATTTAATGTTGCTAATTATTTTACTAGTATTAAACGTAAAAAAATAAATATAAATATTAGAAAAAACTAAATGCTAAAAATGGCATAAATTATGCGTGTAAAAAAATAGTACTATCAGCGTAAGTAAAGTTATATATTCAATTTATGTTTTTAATTGAGCACTATTAACATAATTACTCGAAAAAATAACTTTCAACACCTCTGCTTCATATATATATATATATTGTCTTTATTTACTTTAATAATGCTCAGAGAAGGAAGGAGCACGGGCGAGAGAGAAAGAGAGGAATACCGTATCACAGCAGTATATACAGAACAAAATTATAACCACCGATTACTTTTGTTTGGTTGGGCCTTGTGAATTTTATTTATTTTTTTATGGCCCCTAAAATGTATTTTGTTTATTGTACAGCTGTCACGACACGTGTTTTTTCCCAGAAATTGTTGTCGCTGTTCAGGCTCAACTTAGTTTAAGGTCCGTGCTTTGTCAAGGTGATGATGGGTGCGGACGGAAAACTACCATTGTTTGCCCTCCAACAACTGACGCCATTGTCTCGCTAAAAAAAAAGGTTCCTGCTAGGGTGAATTTATCTGTCAACGGTTCTGTCGAATAACTTCACACCTAGTATATCACAGTAATCGCTACACGACACTATATAAGGTATTGCGAGCATTATTAGCAGCTCCGATAGCTTAGGTTTACACTTTGAAACGATATGTCCTTAATGCAGTGAAAGAAGTTATAGTGGGGGTCTTTTTTGGAACAATGGTGATATTCCCGTCCCTTGACCTATGTATTGTGTGTGTGTGTGTGTTGATGTGGGTGTAGGCGTTATAAGCCTTCTCTACCATCATGATTTTCTTGTAAATCTCTATATTAATACGATTGCGTGACCACTTCTCGTGTGTATGTGTATGTGTGTGTGCGTTTCCCGCCGCTACGTGACTTAAAAAACATAAGTTTTATTACTTACTATTACTTGATTATTTATTGAAATAAAAATGTGCACTAGCGTAAAATAAAATAAATTTTTTAATCTCTAATTTAAAACATTATTTAATTACAATTACCAAGGCGAAAAGCCACGCGAGGATAAGGGTTGGTGAGATTGTTAGTTGGATGGTGAAAGGATTGGCAACGATGGGGGGATGGACAGAATGTGATTACTTACATGGACGGCTCATCAAGTATTTGTTGACATGGAACTTGAAGATAACCATATTGTAGTAGATCGCATTTAATGAGGTGGTTGGATACTACTTTAATTTTATTATGATTAAATAATTAAAAGATTATTTATAATCTACTAGTTACAGCTCCGATTTGAGTGGGAGAGCATGGGCGTGACTTTCGTAAAAGATAAAGCCTGTGCGCTCGACATTTACGTCATGCTACTAGGTGCAAGCAAGCGAGGTCTGTATAAAAGTTAGACTGTTCATAATAAATGAGAGCTATTAAGAAAATGTATTCGAAAACTTTAACTAATGCATTTAATAAAGGAAAAGAAAGTAACACAATTCGATTTATACTGAAACTAAACATTATTCAATATAAATAAACAAAAAACAAGAATTCAAAATGAATAGTAAAGTATTGTATTATTGTTGCGTTTAAGTAAATAATCATCACGTCGTTTCATGGGTTTTAAAGACTAACATCTGTTTATTATTTTGATTGTGAACAATCTGGAAACAGTTTTCTTTATAGATGTTATTAAAACAAAAGCATACAAAGTCAAGCAATGCCGATCATAATATTTTACAGTTACAATAATATTAACCAATTATTTGTTATGTAGAAATTATTGTTGATTACGATGTACAAAAAATTACGTATCCTTTTTAAGCATATTACAATCAAATATTGCACTTATGAATTTAGGAAACAAACAAACAATAATTAAATAAACAAATCCTAAGCAAACGATAAATAATTTTAAAATGAAAACAAACGATAAATTTGTTTAAAATGCGGTTAGCTCCCAAAGTGGCTGACAAATTTTGTAGACTAGTTTTTTTTTTTTCTTCTAATTTACCAAGCGGCGACAGGGTAAATAAATCCACTGTATTAATTTGCTGTCTGATTTTTGCTGATTTCTTTTTTTTCTTTTTTTCTTTAATGTTAGTTTGTTTTCTGGTTTTTGCAGATCAAATTTTATTTTTAAAGAAAATTTCTTCAGCAATATTCTATATTGGATACGTTATTATTATAATGTTTGATTTGAAATATATTTCAATTTCATTTTTAATAAACATAGTTTGATTTGATTTGTTGTTTCTTACAAAAAAATGCCCCCCCTTAACCATTCCAAAAACGCTAAGTCCGAGTGGCAACATTTTTAATAAAGAGTTTTATTTTATTATTTGGTTATTAATATTTGCCAAATAAAAACTAAAGCAAAATAAGAAATCCACAAAAATAAAACAAATTAATGATTAAGCTATATTTAAATAAAACTTTATTTGCGATTTTTAAGTTAATTGTAATTGTACATTGAAAAAAAGATGAAAGAAAATAAATTGATCGCTATACGTTTTGGAAATGTTACAATTTTTCTTAATTCGAAAAAATC
Source organism: Sepiola atlantica (assembly GCA_963556195.1). NCBI lineage: Eukaryota > Metazoa > Mollusca > Cephalopoda > Sepiida > Sepiolidae > Sepiola > Sepiola atlantica. The sequence continues at coordinate 9,915,034 of OY744515.1, forward strand.
TTTTGAAAAAAGCTCATTTATATATAGGACAGAATCGTGTATTGATTTAAAACATGAGTGAAGAGAATATCGTTATCTGAAGATGTGTCATTTTGGGTTTTGAAATTTACTAGCCAAAATATGCGACTGCAAGGAGCATATTTTTGCTAGTATATATAATGGCTAATCAATAATTATATGGAATGTGATCGGTGAAAGTGATTAGGCGTTGTCGATATCTGATTTGGCATAAAAACCCATTTGGCAGCGACGTTCAATGTATCCTACCTCAATTAAATTAAGATGAGTGGTTTTATTTGTGTATGAGCCAATTTATAAATAAATAAAAAATATTTTTTGGAAATTATTTCTTAGTAGAACCCCAAATTTTCGGTTTCAAAGATTCATTATAAATATTTCACTAGTAATGTGAATGTTTCATTAATAATCTGAATACCTTTTTAAATAAAATAATCTATATATATATATATATATATATATATATATATATATATATATTTATAAGTCAACGAAAGGTTAGAGAAGCAATTTGATTGTTATCGCGAATGGTGTACCAAAAAGGGGCCTCTGAAAGCAGGGCGACCGTTAAAGCTTCAAATGATTCCTACTTTGTAGAATTTAAATCATATCTTTAAAGTTTTCTGTGTAAGACAATCGAAGCAGTCCCGAATCTTTAAATGCCCTCTTAAGGGAGCTATGGGGAGCGAACCTCCGTTAAATCTCTAAATATATCCTATGTTAATGAAATTTAAATCATATGTATAAAACTCACAATGGAAGACAACGGAAGTGGTACCGAATCTCTATATGATGTTTCGTGTGCCGAATCTCTAGGTGCGCTTAAGGGTGATATTGGGCAGATCATTAAAATAGAATATACGTATTTGACATTTAAAGAGGAGAGGCTTAACATTTCAAATACGTATATTCTATTGTAATAAAGTGTGTACAATATGTATAAGATACGAATTCAGAGAGTTTTTCGAATTTCAGCTTCTTCCGAGTAGAGTAGAGAGTGAAACAGGAGGCGGTAAAAAAGCAAACGAAAGCAATATGATATTATGATTATAGTGAAAATAAACATAGTAGTGTCCCTACTTTTAAACTCCGGGTCTTCCTGCAGATAACAAATGTTTAGAGAATGGGGAACAAGTCCTTTGGAAATATCGACTCCAGGAAGATTACGTTAAACTTCCATAGCAAACAAAAACCCCGCTAAAAACATAGAAATATATATCATTTGAAAAGGTGGTCCATAATCGATAATTTGATCGATAATAAAGCGTAACTATTTTTCTTTTAGTCAAAGACAGATATTTAATAGGGAATCATTTAATTTCGATTTTCTTTTATATAACTCTCTGCGTGTTATGCGTTTTTATTACAAGATCGCAACCATGCAAACAGAAATATCACTATTCGATATGGTAACAATTTATTTTAAAATTGGTAATGTTGAAGTTTTTGACAGTCAGTGAGATCCGATCATTACCAATTACATTTTTGTCATGTAATCTTTGGTGATCGAACGATCTCATTTTTAATAAGTGGTAAAGGTCATAACATACATAAAATGGAGATAAAAGCGTATTATTATATAAACTAGTGTACAGCCTCCGCCAAAACTGACGGAGACATAAATTATACTTTGCCACTGTTCGCACTAATATTCATATGAAATCATAGAATTACGTCAATAATTTAATTTTTCATATATAAATTATAATTCCTGATGACTTAAAAACAGTAACCGTTGACAGTTTATTTAGAGTGGGGGATTTATTTCCGGTGAGGGTTGTTCGACTTGTTTTTCGCTTTCTAACTTCCACTCAACACTTGAAATGGTTTCGTTCGACACGATACAAATAAATGCACATTGGTCTTTATTATAGCGTGGGGGATACTTATGATAGTATTATTTCATCTCTTGAACTTTATCTGATTTAATTCAATTAATGTTACAGTAACTTTATTTTTAACCTACATCGTGTCTTTATTTGACAATATGTTTGTGATGAGGTGTTGTATTGCTATTATTTACATGTTATTAACCGTTTTAGTGTTGCATGTTCACAATGTGTTGGTGGTTGAACTCTCAACCCTTCTTTGCGTGTCTTTTGTCGAATTTGTAACTGAGCGCATAGCATAGTGAATAAATTATTTTTTAAAGAAATATTCTAGAATTAATTTTATTTAGAAGTGTTGGTTCAATCCCAGATAAAAAAAAAACAATTAAGAAAAAAGTAGTTCATGGTATATTTAAGAGAAACGAAGCGTTAAACGCGGAATGGGAACACCCTATCTGTGATATACCAATGTGAGTAACTTAACTAGTTGTGAGATACCAATGTGAGTAACTTAACTAGTTGTGAGATACCAATGTGAGTAACTTAACTAGTTGTGAGATACCAATGTGAGTAACTTAACTAGTTGTGATATAACCAATGTGAGTATCTTAACTAGTTGTGATATAACCAATGTGAGTAACTTAACTAGTTGTGATATAACCAATGTGAGTAACTTAACTAGTTGTGATATAACCAATGTGAGTAACTTAACTAGTTGTGATATAACCAATGTGAGTAACTTAACTAGTTGTGATATAACCAATGTGAGTAACTTCACTAGTTGTGATATAACCAATGTGAGTAACTTAACTAGTTGTGATATAACCAATGCGAGTAACTTAACTAGTTGTGATATACCAATGTGAGTAACTTAACTAGTTGTGATATAACCAATGCGAGTAACTTAACTAGTTGTGATATACCAATGTGAGTAACTTAACTAGTTGTGAGATACCAATGTGAGTAACTTAACTAGTTGTGATATAACCAATGTGAGTAACTTAACTAGTTGTGATATAACCAATGTGAGTAACTTAACTAGTTGTGATATACCAATGTGAGTAACTTAACTAGTTGTGATATAACCAATGCGAGTAACTTAACTAGTTGTGATATACCAATGTGAGTAACAACTAGTTGTGATATACCAATGTGAGTAACTTAACTAGTTGTGATATAACCAATGTGAGTAACTTAACTAGTTGTGATATAACCAATGTGAGTAACTTAACTAGTTGTGATATACCAATGTAAGTAACTTAACTAGTTGTGATATAACCAATGTGTTCGAAACTGTTAAATGATGTAAATAAAAAATACCTCATCTCCAAAATATCGTAAAGGCAAGCTTTTATAAAATACAGATTTTGTTCGTCTTTCCGTCCGTCACAAATTTTTTAAACGCAATAAATTGCAGAGTGTTAAACAATTTTAGCTGTTGTTAGGATAATGGATGGAGGAATAATTGGTTTAGCTGTTGGAATTGCAACAAATCTTCATCTTGGAGGCAGATTTCACTCAAGATTTCAAGTGCCTCTAAATATCAGCAGTGAATCAATTTGAAACCTTGATGAACAAAGTACATTAGCAAAGATGATTTGCATGGCAAAAGTGATTGTCTGGAATGAAGCTCCAATAAATCATAGGTATCAAATGGAAGCCGAGGATCACACGCTGAGAATCTTGACAGGCCATGACTTGCTATTTGGAGGAAAAATGATTATTTTAACTGCCGACTTTTGACAATGTCTTCCCGTCATTCCAAATAAAAATCTAGCCAAGTTATTAATGCAGCTCTGAACACCGGATCTATTGCGGAAGTTCTTCACAATTATGCATCTGACAGAAAACATAGATGGCCCACCTGAACATGGATCCTGATACTCAAGGATTTGATGACGTTACACTTAGGCTTGAAAAAGGGGAAATGGGAGTAATTAAGGACGTGGACCAGGTAGAAATTTGCCAGAAAATGTGCTTCAGAATTGTGTTTACCATCAAGACGAATCCCAATAGGGAGAAAGAATCAGTTACATTCCTTGCCAATTAAGTGTATCCAAATCGTTCTCTAAACTTTGGTAAATTATGATGGAAGAGCTATACTAGCACCCACAAATAATCAAGTAGACCAGCTGAATAATTTTATCACAGATCAATTTCCTGGCAAGCCAGTCATTCTCTCTAGCTCGAATGAAGTAGTTAACCCAGATGATTGCCAAAACTACAATAATGAGTACTTAAACCCACTCTCTTCAAATGGTTTACCAAATCACAGACTTATTCTGATGAGAAATTTGAATCCAAAAATGAGCCTCTTCTCGAGTGCAAGGTAGTTGGAAGAGAGTACATGAATAGAGCAGTTTTAATCCCAAGAATCACTCTCACACCCATAGACAGTTTTAATCCCAAGAATAACTCTCACACCCAAAGACAGTGAGCTTCTTTTTGAATGGATTAGACGCCAATTCCCAGTCAGAGATGCTTTTTCGATAACAATCAATAAGCCACAAGGTCAAACTCTCCAGAATGTCGGTGTTTGTTTGAATGATATTTTTTTTGCTCACGGCCAGCTCTATGTCCGCATGTCAAGTGTTGGCTCTCAAAAAAGCCCCACGTTTGCAATCAGCCAAGTTGACAACTATGGAGGACATTTCACAAGTAATGTTGTTTTCAAATAGATTTTCGTGAAAAGTATAGTGCTAAAATAATTTAGATCCCAAGAATGCTCTATTTGCAGTACAAACTGATAATCAGGGTTTCGAAGATCGATGACAAGGTAGATATTCTGGAGATGGATTTCAAGATGGATATTCCAGAGATGAGTTTCAAGATGGACAGAAGATTTTGTTAATTTTAAATTAAAAATTATCCTGTCATTACCCTTTATAAAAATTGATTTTCACAATTTTAAAGTTTGATTAAACCTTCCATACTCAAGTACAAAATTTGTTATGTGTTAACCTTACGTGTTACAAATATTGGTATTGATAAGATTGCTTATACACGTACACCAGTAAAAATCAAGACCAAGCATAATGTGCATGCAAATAGAGCTTTTGCGTGCATACAGCAATATTGAGTTCAATGAGCCAATCCACGTTTACAGTAGTTGCCATCATAGTGATCCTTTGCCTGCGCATGGTAGCAGGCCCGTACTTTTTTCTAACGCTAATAAGTAGTTAAAGCAAAAAACATGAACTATGTATAACCCAAATATGTAATTAAAGGAAAATAATATGGGGGGGACTATTAAGATAATTTCAAATGCTATTGATGATACTTAACTATTAGCTGAGTTTGTAGAAAATCACACTGAAAGTCTGAAGTTTTCTGTTTCGATTTGCAGTCATGACGTCCACTTTATTTGTTTGGAATTTATTATTTACTATTGATACAATACTCTCAATTTCTAAATGTAGTAAAGTAAATATAAGACAACAGTTACATTGGTAGTACAAACATAAAAAAAAAATATCACATACCTTGAAGGGTAAGTTAGTATTTAGCTCCCACCCACCGTGGAAAGATGTGACCAAAGGTCGGAAAGTGGGAATTGGAAAGCCAGTGCCCAAGAGGCAGAGCCTGTGCAGCCCCGTCGACATTCCTCGGTAGGCGATTAGCAATAAATTAACCCCTTGTAAAAGCGCGAGAAAGTAAAGCCTGGGAGGGTGGACCTCTTGGAACGTCTCAAAATCATAACTCAGTCGAACAGAAAAAATCCCACTGATTCTAATGGCTTTAGGCTCTATCGGATTGATCGTCGTGGACGTATCTTCGACTTGGAATAAGAAACGAAACCATGGGTAAGATCAAGTTGACCACCGGCTTAAGTTTATTTGTACAAATTCAGGTTTCGCTAACCGTGCGGCTTTGTAGGCCATCTTTCGGTGGCACAAGTTTGAAACCTGTTCAGGTCTCATTAAAAAACATGAAACGGGTTTTAAATTAAGTAAAACCACTTCACCATGGCGGTCCTTAGATGCCGATGTTTTTTACTCTAATTGCGTCTTATTTCGGACAGTTTGCCTTTGGAATTCCCTCCATGCTCTATGTTTCCCATGAAGCCCCAACATGCAAAAATTTAAATATAATGTAAACAAACATTTTGCTGTTCAACTCCAAATTTACGTGGACCCCTATAAATCTGATCACTATCACAGTAGTTCCTTAAGACCCAGTTGCAATAAAATAAAAGTTGTTTTTTTAATATTGGACTTATTCTAGTATAAAATGAGATTTGACGCGACCAGACTCATCCGAGTTTATTGATCCAATATTGGGTTGGATTAATGTTCGTACGAACACTATCATTTTCTGGAACTTCAGTTGAAATACTCTTTTGAAATCAAAGTAAATACATTTGAGATACTACGTCTTACATTTTTTTTTCCATTTTTTTTTTCTTAAGCTGGTTTTGAAATTGTGTAATGGTAGGATATTCAGTAATTTCACCTACATTTATTTTATTTATTTATTATCTTTTGAAGAGATTTTTTGTTGTAATTCTTGTTTCCGCTGTTTATATATTTCGATGCGCCATCTTTAATTCGATCAAATCATTGTAAATATAAAATTGGAAAAATAAGAAATTTCCGTTAAATTTTCCTCAGATGTAATTTCTTTTCTTAATTTCAGGAACGAAGCGTATATAAAACAAATAAAAAGGAAAAAGGAATAAACGGAGACAAAATATAAGACAAAGGTTCAATTCAAACAGGATATATATATATATATATATATATATATATCCAATATGTATATATAAACATATATATATATATATATATATATATATATTCTTAAATCATTTTTTCTTTCTTGTTCTATCATTATTTGCTTGATTATTTGTTTAAATTTGGCCCGATTTCATCCAATTCAAAAACCGACAATCGAACAGCCCAAAGCGGCATCGTTCCCCTCCTCATACCCTCTACCGTCGCCGCCAAATTTTTATCCAAACAAAACAGTAAACGTTAAAGTAGGCGAACGTTTAGCTATAATCAGCTATCCATTCCCTCCCCGGTGGGCGGGTAGGTCGTACCAAGTTTAAAATTGGAAGTTGGGGAAATGAATGATGTGAATAAACAAACAATGAAGAACGGTGGAAATAAAATGCGTCGGTAAGAAAAAAAATCGTCGGTTTAAACAATTTCAGGTAATTTTCTCTCATCATCATCATCGGTTTCGTAATAAACGTCAACCGAATAAAATAATCCCTGGCATAACTTGAGGCAGCTCTTTCAAAACGAAATACAAGGTTTTGCCTCTGATAGCATCTCTCTCGCTCTCTCTCTCTCTCCGTTTGACGGGAGATAAAATCTGTTTTTGTGTTTTTCTTACGAAAGGAGAATTGCGTAATGTAATTTGATCCAAAGAAAGTGCGGTACTTCTATAGATGGGGATCCATATCGGCCCGAATGTTTTCGACTAGGATTTATAGAACAAACCGGAAATGGTGCAAGCAGTTTACAATTTAGAGCCGTAAAAATACGTAAAAGGGCAAACGACTGCAAAAACAAAATTAATTTCACCGCAGTGACAGCACTTTGTCGTATGTGTTCTCCCTTCAGTGCTGGTCTCTCATCTCCTCGCTCCCCTTGAGGCATGCCTTCACATCCCAATCGGCTGTGATCTTCAGTCACGGACTCCCAACTTGTTGGATCGGTGCCGCCTGCAATAATGTCTCGCTTGCAAAGCGTAGGGCAGACTTCCCTGCTAGTCGAGAGCCGGTTGCGAGCTCGTCGTATAGAATATCCTTTAGAATCCTCCCATCGTCCAATCGCCTGGCATGGCCAAGTCATCGGAGTCGTCGTTGTGTGGGCAGAGCGAACATGCTTAGGAGGTCTGCCTGGACCACGACGCTCTTGTTTGAGACGTGGTCCTGCCAGGTAATTCCCATATGCTGGAAAGTGTACTACTCTAATACCTTCTTTCCCGGACCGCTTTCCTTTGGAATTCGCTTCCTGCTCCCTGTTTCCCTTACTGTACAACCATGCAGATATTTAAATATAATGTGAACAAACATCTTGCTGCCCAAATCCACACTTAGGGTGCCTCCTATAAATCTGGCCCCTAATCACAGTAGGCCCGTACGTTTCATTGTCAAAATTCCTTGTTTGGGATGAATAAGTTTTATTTTTAAATACCTCTTTATAACAACATTAGTTATAACTTGAATTTTTTACACCTTCCGATCTTGATAATGAACTGGAATACTTTCAAACTTTGACAAAAATACGAGAGTTGTTAAAAACTTAATGAGATTGAAGATGTATTGACCAAGGACAATGAATGAAACCTTCACTTTTCCAAAATACAATGTTGTGTTCAAATAATTACAAGACTGAGGAAGTATTAACCAAGGACAATTAGATAGTAGACCCTATTACAATTCAGTAGGTTTTTGTTACCAAGATATGTGTTTCATCTCATGCATTTGAATTTTTTGTTAATTTATTTTAGTTCTATGTGTTAAACACCCTCTTTTGAACTTTTGTTATCCCGGGCAATGCCACTTAATCATGTTAATAAAAAAATAAGATATAACACTTTTAATAGTTTGACTTCAAATTGTTTTAGAAGTTTACTTTAAATTCTAAAATATTTTGTGTTAATCACAATTGGAAAATCATTTCAAAAAATTATTTTTAAGATGTTTGTCCTTTTCTAGAATAGTGGTTCCGCCAAGAAATATTGTTAAAGAAAAAAAATGTCCTATAATACTTGACTTATACACTTTAATTCTATCCCAAAATTACTTTTAAAATATCTACAATAATGTGAAAATGATGGATGTAGCCAGTGTTTTTTTTTGTATTTATTATGATGTTTACTAGACTTCTTTTGGGAAAAGGTCGGGTAACATATAATAGAATATATCGAGAGTCGTACACGGTTCAAACGGTGACTTGGATAACATCTCACTCCGTCGTGACGAGAGTTGCTTCTCTTTTATTCCCTTGGACCATCTCATTCTCCAACCCCAGGAAGGGGTACTAGGTTACTCCACATCACCCTCCTCTGAGATAATTTCTTCACAACAGAAATTAATATCTTTTACGTTTCGGGTCCGGACTTAACGGTTCTCCAGGTATTCTTTTCATTTTGCTTGTCCGTCTTGGAATTACTGTTTCAGCAATTGGTGGTGCTGGAATGTCAAACGTCTCATACAATATGTCCATCAGGATTTCCTGATCTTCCCTGACATCTTCCGTAAACCTTGATCTCAATTGATTTAGATGACGTTTATGTTCCCATTTGGAACTTTACACCCAGTACATAATTCCACCAATTCTTTTTTATATTACCCCATAATCCCAAAATGTTTTTCAATTCTGAAATTTAAAAAAACAACCTTTTTCTCCGGTATTAAAGAACTTCCACGAAAAATTACTTTTCTTCGCGTATTTCTTCGTTGGACTCGGTAACAATCTGTCAAATACTGAGCGTATCTTTCTAGCAAACATCAGTTCGGCTGGTGACATACCTGAAACTTTGGGTTTGGCGTGATTCTGTACACCGACAAAAAATTCTGAATGGTCTTCTCAGTGTCCATGCCATGATTCTTCCTCAATGCCCTTTTAAAAGTGTCCACAAATCTTTCAGCCTGACCATTAGATCTGGGATGGTAAAGTGAAGTCGTTGTGTGGTCAATGGACAAACATCTGCAGAAATCTTTACATTCACGGCTGATAAATGGTGTCCCATTGTCGCTTACTATTGTTTTTGGTACACCAAAGCGACTGAAAAGTTCGTCTAGTACCTTTGTAGTAGTTGTGGATGTCGGGTGTTTACATTTGAAAATCTCAGGCCACTTGGAGTAGCTATCTACAACTATTAGGTAATAATGACCTTTCATGGGTCCAGCATAATCGATATGCATGGGACATCTGTTTTCGGCCATGGTATAATTTTCACTGGTGATGCTTTTGCTGCAAGTTGGCATCCTCTAAATGGTTTAACAATCTGTTCTATATCATTGGCCAATAAGTATAACTCCTCATTAAAACTTTCATACGTGCGATCCCTGAATGCCCTTGATAGATTTTTTTTAACATCCTCTTTTGCAGTACAACTTGCATCACCACTCTTCAGCATATAGTATCACTTCATCGCATGTTGAATATGCTGACGAATTTCTTCTTTGAAATTACTTTCATTTTTTTGATGAAATCGTCTTTTCCAGCCTTGATTTTTATTTCATCTAACGTCACGTATAGCATTGCATAATGCTTCCTTAAAATCTGTTTCATCCCTTAAGGCTGCAATAACCATGTCTTCTAGTGTTTCCGATCTTCGCGGGATTAATCTAGAAAGACCATCTGCGTGCCCTATTTTCTTGGAAGGTAAAAATTCCATTTTAAAATTATAATTTAATAATTCGGTACCACAGCGCTGCAATCTATTTGCAGTATGTGTGGGAATATCTTTCTTTGATCCGTATATGGATAATAGTGGTCTATGGTCTGTTTGTAATAAAAACGATCGACCATGGATAAATTTATGAAATTTTTTGAACGCAAAAACACTCGCAAGGCTATCTATTTCAATTTGCGAATAATTTGTTCTGCCGGAAGCAAAGTTCTGGAAACATGGGCTACTGGTTTCTTACTACCATCTTCAAATTTTGCGTCAATTATTTGTCCTAAGTATTTAATTTCAGACATAAAACAATCGCATTTTTCTGAACTTAACTTGAAACCGTATTCTTCTATTTTTTTTAAATACCGCTCTTATGTGCTCTAAATGCTCCTTAGTGTTTTTGCTTTTAATCAGCACATCGTCCAAATATGCTACTGCAAACTCTACATAAGCAAACATTGTGTCCATGATCTGTTGAAATAAGCTAGGAGCGACTTTTAATCCAAACGGAAGTCTATTGAATTTGTACAACCCCTTATGCGTGTTTATTGTTAATAATTTTGCGCAATCTTCGTCAACTCTTACTTGGAGGTATGCGTCACACAAATCAATTTTACTAAAAACATTTCCTCCATTCAATTTAACAAACACGTCTCCCGGAGATGGCAAAGGATAAGAAGGTTCCTTTAAACAGTCATTTAGAACTGTAGAAAAATCTGCACACACACACACACGTATTTTATGATTTTTTTTTAACAAAGACCACTGGTGACGACCAATCTGAATAACGAATTTTAGAAATGACACCCATTTCTTCCAGTCTTTGTAACTCCTGGTTCACGGTTTCTAATGCGTCATGCGGCACCTTCCGTTTTGGTTTAAACACAGGCTTGACATTTTCTTTTACTTCAAATTTTACTTCGGTGTTCGTGCAATTACCTGAAAAACTAAGAAAATTCATTTTTAGGTCCTTTATCAATTTATCCGTAACCTTATTATTACTGGTGAAACATCTATTCTATTACAAAATGAGTTTATAGGAATCTCGAATAGATCGAACAGGATAATTAAAACAATTCTCATTAGGTTAGAAGAATTTTGTAAAACATAAACTTTAGATTTTTTATTTTTTCCTAAAAACGATACTTCACACTGAACTTTAACCTTCTTCCCGAAACTCCACGGGCTATTTCATCAGTCTTGGTTAACCTGGGTTGTTAATTCTTTTCCACGTTGTTTCATTTATCATGGAGATATCACTTCCAGTATCCAGCTGAAGTTGTACCTTCTCTTCATCTATTTTCACTTTCCCGAATTTTCATTTTTGACCCTCCTCGATTTTTCTTTGTTAAAACCATTCTTACTTTATTTTTTCAGTTCGACATTCCTCTTTCGATCTGCTTCATTCTACAGTGTGAAGTCTTGTGGCCTATTCTATTACACCGAAAACATTTATCTCGGAAAATACAGTCAATTTTAGAATGAAGTCCACCACATCTGCAGCATAGCAATTTCATTTGAGATTCAAATTTTCTTTCACTTTCACGTGTCCTACGTCGAACTTATTTCATATGCGAAACATGTGAAATGCCATTTTCCTCGATTTTAGTATTGTCATGTTTCAGATTCATTATTTTTTTTAGCTTCTTCCGTAGCTTTTTGTAATGGTATATCTGGACTGTTCCATGTTTGACAATATTTTCGAACGAAATGTTTATCTCTACTATCCGTCAAACCTTTAACAAACACAACTCATTTAAACATGTCAATTGTTAACTCGTGTAAAAGAAATCGTTCACACCTTGGTTTACTTTTCCTGCATACGTAACAAAATCATCATTAACAATGTTCAGACAACTAACACGCGTATGAAAAAGACTGCTTCTCTCACCAAACATGCTTGTGAGTGTTTTTATTGTCTCCTCAAACGATGCTTCGTCAGGTTTTCTAGGCAATAGTAAATTTGTGTACTTTGTACTCTCGTTAGGACCAAGCTTCTGTAATAGAAGTCCTACTTTTTGTTCGCACCGTTTGTTGAAAATTGTTTCAAACCATTGAAAATAGTCTTGAAAAGTTATTCCGTTGTCAAAGTCATATACGAATTCCGATATTGAATTTGCAATACCCTCGGCCTCGAGATTATCGTTCTATCTTGAGCAACAGCCTCTTTCGTGTTGTTTGCTTGCTATTTCCGTAACTCTAACATTTCTTGTTGCAAGTAATCTTGGAAATCTTGATGCCTTTTCTGTTGTTCCATTTGCCTCTTCTGTTGTTCCATTTGCGTCTTCCGCTGTTCCATTTGAGAAGACACTAATGCCTTTGTAAGTTCGACCAGTTCGTCCATTTTTTAAACTATACACAATACAATGAGTATACAAAACTTCTCAAATATTTCGATAAAAAAAAAGTTCTTCATTTACCAAAACACAAAAATATGGGACAAACACAACCTCCCGTAATGTTCACGTCGCGAGTTCGAATTCAATCGGCGTAAAGAAAGTGTTTTCATTCACCAGTTAATAACTGCAACAAAAACACAATTGTAACTCTTTCGTTCGACTTAAAACGAAGCAAAAAAAATAAGTCTTACTTTTGACGAATATTATTTTTCGTTCCGGCCAAGGTTTGTCGAAGTCACAATATCCGGTCGTTGTGTTTCAAAAAATTCAAACGTGTTGATTTTTCTTTTTTTCCGTCGTTCAATGTGAGTTCTGGGATCGAATCCTATATCGCCAATATTATGATGTTGATTAGACCTCTTTTGGGAAATAGTCGGGTAACATATAATAGAATATATCGAGAGTCGTACACGGTTCAAACGGTGACTTGGATAACATCTCGCTCCGTCGTGACGAGAGTTGCCTCTCTTTTATTCCCTTGGAGCATCTCATTCTCCAACCTCAGGAAGGGGTACCAGCTTACTCCACATCAGTATTCTAATGTGATTTTGAAGTATTTAGATTGGTAAATAGAAAGTAATTTCTGACTAGAAATATGAACCGAAGTCAAGATTTTTTGTTTTTTTTACATTATACCTGCGGGGCCTCAGAAATACCCGACTAGAATTCTAAAGATAGAACTGATCCTCTAAACTACCGCCCAATCAGTCTACTCCCGATCTTTGCTAAAATCTTTCAATCCTTAATCAATCTAGCGATAGTCCGGCACCTAGTAAATGCTAAACTCCTTTCTTATCATCAATACGGATTCAGACAAGCACGATCTACTGCGGATATCCTAACCGTCATCTCTGAACGCATATACCATACACTGGACAAGGCAGGTGAAACTAGGATGATAGCGCTCGATATATCCAAGGCCTTTGACAAGGTCTGGCATGAAGGGATTCTCCTAAAACTGCACTCATATGGTATTACTGGACAAATATTTAATATAATTAAATCCTTTCTAACAAAAAGAAAGATGCAGATGGTCCTCGATGGGCATTCTTCTAAGCAACATGACATAAATGCTGGTGTACCCCACGGATCCATCCTTGGACCACTACTGTTCCTAATTTTCATAAATGACCTCCATGAAGTCATTGAGACTGAGATAGGAATATTTGCTGACGACACCACGCTCTAATCTCGACGTGTGGGCAAAACCGACGCGCACATATCTGAGGAAATGTGTGAATCCTTAGAAAATGACCTCCAGTCTGTAGTGGAGTGGGGTAAAAAATAGATAGTAACTTTCTTTCAATAACTACAAAAAACCTCTTCAACCACCGATTGTCATGGCAAATAACACCCTACCTGAGAGTTCATCATTCGAACTCCTCAGCCTAACCTCTACAGATAACACTAATTGGAATAAATACATTGAAAACATTGCCCGGGCTTCTGTAAATAAGGTGGGTTCCCTCTACCATTATCCTATATCTCTACAAAGCCACCATCCGCCTATGCATGGAGTATTGTTGCTACATCTGGGCTGGGGCATCATCCACTAGTCTCTCCCTCTTAGACAAGTTCCAAAAAAGAGTCGCCAACTTGATAGGTCCTTCACTATCCACCAAGCTCCAGCCCCTGTCCCATCGCCGCAATGTTGCTTCCTTGTGCCTGTTTTGAAAGTACTTCAATAGATTGTTCTCTGATGAACTTGCTGCTCTGGTACCACTACGACGAAAATTCACTAGACCAACCCGACAATCTGCCAAATCCCATACATTCACTGTGGTGGTCCCCAGATACCGAAGAGCTTTCTACTCCAAAAGCTTCTTTCCTCGTGTTGCTGTACTCTGGAACTCCCTTCCTGCTCTCTGTTTTCCTGACGTTACTGACATGCAGAAATGTAAAACTAATGTAAACAAACATCTCGCTGCACAGCTCCCAATTAAAATTGACCCCCCAAACATCTACCCTTTTTCTCAGTAGCCCCTTACTTCTACAGTGGCGGCCTGCCTGGTTTGGCGTGAACTTTGTTAAAATAATATATATATATATATATATATATATATATATATATATATATATATATATACGTACATATATATGTACATATATATACATATATATGCACATATATCTATAAATACATATATATATACATATGTATATACATGTATATACACATATACATATATACATGTATATATATGCATATATATGTATATATAGAGTGTGTGTATTTAGGAAGCATTTTCTCATTTATTTATTGTAAAAATAACAGTATTCTTCTGTTTAATCAAACCTTTTTTTATCTTTTCAATTTTTCTGATGGTTTATGAAGATCAAAAAAGATAATAAATGTTCCATAGGTTTCACGAACTTTTTCGATTCTTTTGAAACATCCCAGAAGAGACATGACAGTAGTTCTGCACTGTTCAGAACAAGTTGTCAGAAAAAGACTAAGAAGGCTTGCGAAATGTCCATTTCGATTTCATTCTATATATATATATATATATATATATATATATATATATATATAGTGCGTATCTAGTGTTAGGATTTAAAAAATCAACCAAATTGCTCCATTGAAAAATCCAAAAGAAAATAGTTGTTTTTATTTCCCACTCAGATATATTAGACACCATGCAGGCCCATTATTACAGATATATTCACGCTATGAAGCATCTTAAGTTGTCCCAATCGGCTCTAAAATATCAATACACTTATCGATGGGAAAAGACACCAGAGAACTTCGTTTGAATCTTAATCTAGACAACTGGGTGATCGAAGGATCTCAGAAGAGACAGAACAGTAGTTGTGCACTGTTCAGAACAAAGTTGGCATAAAAAGATTGTAAAAAGGTTTGCGACATGTCCATTAGCATCTTCTACGCATGTTGGCTTTTCAACAATTTGAGTAAATTCATATGCAAGGGAGAAGTCGTGAAATAACCTCTTTGATAAAAACGGTGCTGTTAGCAAGTACAACATGGAAACACATATCGGGAATATCAGCCGTCTCTGGTCGGATTTTGAGGTTATGCTTCTGGAAGCTCTGATGTTGAAGTCATCTATAGAAATAGACAGGCCAATACCAGTTTTGCACAAAAACAACAGGTCAAGTTTTGTCTCCTATAAATAGATGTATATATCTGGAAGGCGGAAACGTAGACCCCTAATATTGGAAAAGGAGACCTGATAGTACGAGTATAAGTTAAAAGTTGGGATTCTCGGTTTAAGCTAATGTTTTGTTTTGTGACTTATCATTTTGCGATTGGAAAATATGTGGAAGATGTCATTAAGAGCAGGAAATAATTAGTAAAGAATAGAGATTTGGTTTATAGGTTGAAGAAAAGAAGACCCGTAGCAGTACCTACTTATATGGCACTGAAAGGCTCCATCGAAAATTAGTGCATGGGCAACAATTCATTCATAAAATGGCAATACAGCAGCCGCGATATTATGCAGCTGTAATATGACAGACTTCTTGGGAGTTACTCCAAGGTTCCCGTCCCTGGACTATCAGGCGGATAACGTTAGCCAAGGTAAATCGTTTACCCCCATAACCCTTATTAGTGATGTTGCAACAAGTATAGAAAGATAGAATTACTCAAGTCAGCTGCAAAAACTGCTCACACTAAGCCGTCGACTTTGGGAACAGCATTATTTTTACCGCTTTGTTAGAAACATCGCTCATGGAAAATGAGGAGTGAGAGGCAAAGTAGAGGAAGTAATTCCTCTACTTTGCCTCTCAGTCCTCATTTTCCAAATTCCCTAGAAGGGGCAAGAAAAACTTTTTATTTTCATTTTCGTACAAATTACGACCAAACTAATGTAGACTACATTAGTTTGGTCGTGATTTGTACGAAAATGAAAATAAAGTTTTTCTTGCCTCTTCTAGGGAATTTGGAAGTACGTTACCCTCCCATAGGAAGAAATGCGGAATGGGGGAGGGATTATTTCTCATTCTACTCTTCTTATTACTCTTAGATTCTTTGAAGGTCTGAATATTGCATTAAAATGTGTCGATAAGAAGGTGTTTTCGATTTAAAATGTTTTCCCACAACTTAAAAACAAAAAATTGCTACAAAAACTTTTTTGCGAGAGTATTAGAAAATTAAAAATCGGAGTAAGAGAAAAAAGATGTGCTTATCATTTAAGAGTCGATAACATGCGAGAATGACTGCGGATTTAAGGAGGAAGAAGGCTTAAAAACATAAAGAAATGTGGAAGAAGAGGGTTTATTTTTATTTTTATCCTCTTACTTATCTATTTAAAAATCGCACCATAATTTAACTTGATTGACATTATTATGACTTCTTAGTAAATAGAAAATGCATACTAGATAGAGCATACGTTTCAAAACATAACGAGGGGTGGGGGCGTTTTCACACATGAAAAATTGAGTGAACATCCCAACTTTTTTTTCATAAGCAGTTTATCGTTTAAGAATAGAAAAACATGCCGAACATTTTAGATGTTTATAAGATAGAAAGCAGCTTGTTAAACCAACAAGAAGCATGTTTAAAGAGAACTGAGTGTAGAACACTGGTAGGCACTAGACTTCCGGTGTAGGCATTTCCACCAACCTATCTACACTGACGACTATCTCTGGAGTTTTACAGCCCGGAATCTCTCATGATTCCAGGATGGCTAGACGGAGGAAAACTGGGTATATCCGGCGGACTCAGTAATTTATATTATTTAGATAATATATATATATATATATATATATATATATATATATATATATATATATATATATATATATATATAGTCTAAAGAAGCTCTGAGTCATTAAAAAAATTTTTAATGCAGTTTAAATCCCTAGACAAACTAACTAAATCCAAGATATTGCAGACTTAACATTCGTTGGAAAATTAATAAATGAAAAAATATAAGTAAAAAAAAAGGGGGGGTAATTATATATATATATATATATATATATAGAGAGAGAGAGAGAGAGAGAGAGAGAGAGGGGGCGGGGGGAGAAAAAGCAATAAATGCAGACACACAAAAAAGAGAGACACACACAGGCTTACACACATTGAAAAAAACATAAACACGCTCACGCACAAAAAGATGATGAATATACAAACACACATACACCGAATAGTAACATTTACATACGCACCCCAGCGGTCGTGTCTCCTAAACAGATACACTTTCACTCTGACAATGATCAACATGGGGCAGACACGCGGACACAGACATTATATTTGGACAAACTTGTTACATATAGACACAGTAACGGTCTTTTACGACTCACAAAAAAAAGAAATGAGTACACGCACACACATAGGAGAAAACACACACACAGAGAGGACTTCCAATCAAAGAATAAACTTACTATTTTCTCACTTGTAAATACCTGAAGACGGCGAGTGACACCAGAAACACGTTTAGCATTCAAACATAACATTTAAACATCAAATACGAAAAATGTAGACAAAAACGTTTGTTTAATAAAAAATAAAAATATTGGCAGCCGCCCCCTTTAATCATTATCATTCATCATACAATACGCTTACCTCTCTGCACATTTATTGTTGTTTAGATGTAGGTATGACATGTATTTGCTCGTGTTTTAGCCATCCATATATAACGCTCTTATCTACTGCTTCTAAACGGATCCACCCAACTTCAGCCATTATCAATTTCTTTCTTGATTCCCAGGAAGAAACTGGCCACTCTTCGCGTTTTACAGTTAACGAGATGCAAACTTGCACCGCCATCTTTGATGACAAGGCAATTCATGAGATTCTCTTCAGAAACGAACTTCTTCCTGTTTTTCTTCCTTTGACTTCAACTTGAGTCTTGCGTTTCGTTTATTCCAATTTCCGCAATTCCATCTTTTCCTTCCACCCTTTGCGGTGTTGTCTTCCTGTTTTTGTCTTATTGCAACTTTATCCGCGTTTCCCCTTCATTTTCATCCGATTTCGTTTCGTATATTCCGTTTTTTTTACCGGTTCAACTTTATGTTTTCTTTCATTCTACCTTATCCTATTTCTATCACTCTTTTTCTTGCATTTTCTGTCTTTTTAATTTATTTTTATTTATTTTATTCTCTGTGTTTTTTTATCTTATCCTTCTTTGATTCACAGACTTTGTTTTATTTGTATTTTTCCGTTTGCTTGGAGTTTTTCGTGTATCTTTCCCGCTTTCATTCATCGTGTATTTGATCCTTTTCTTCAACTATCTTTTATCTGGTGTTTTTTTCATTAATCATATATTTCTACATTTTCTTCTTTCATTCATAAGTTTTCCTTCCTTTACGTTTTTCGTTTTTCGTTTACTTTTGGCTTAGTGTTCTTTCTTGTATCCCTTTTCATTTTCCGTGCACTATACGTTCGTTATAATTTATTAACGAATCATGCCATCTCATTTTTTTTTCATCATTTTAATGACAGTTTTATTGTTTCTCTTTAATTATCCCCTTTCTTTATATCTTAAATAGCAGGAAGACCCGATATTTCCAGGGATTGAATGAGACATCCTATCCTCCTGCCCCCCCCCCAGGTTCATAGCGTCATGTTAACTTTTTTCAATCTTATTCATTACATTTTATAAATACAATTTTTGGAGTGGGGCAAAAGGATGTACTAAGCATTCATGCGAAGGTACGTATATAAAGTGACATTTATATACTTCAAACCCCTCGGGGCACATCCGACATTTCCCGAGAATCAATGAAGACCCAGCTTAACTCCTTCAGAACCTGAAATGTTTATTCGCATGTCTATTCTTAAGTTTTTTTTTAATTTTGCAGTTGTAAATCAAATAAAACGTTATATTTTGTTTTAATCGATGTCAAGCGCGAATTACAATTCCAAGATGATGTTGTACCACCTTTGCTCAAAATGAAATATACTTATTCATATACCCTGGGTAATGAAGTTTCAGATTATATATGGTTGTGGATGTCTATCTCCAAAATTCCATGAGAAGTACTTGAAAAAAGAAAATAAACAAAAAACATTCAGAAACTACAACTTTATATATAAAAAGTTAAAGCTAGTTTCTTTCTTCTTCCGTTTTTATTTCATTTTTCTTACCCATTTCATCATTACTTTCTGTCTTTTTTTCTATTTCGTTTTACAGTTTTCTTGTCTCTTCCTTATTCAATTTCTATTTTCTCTTGTGGGCATCCGTGGACAAAACGGATACTATACTTTGATTCTAGACCGAGGGTTAATAAAGGAGTTTTAATTATGTGTCACTGTCAGTGAATTAGGGAAAAGACTTCGCTCATGTTTCTAAACGTCGGCTCGTGTTTTAGTTGATTTTTTTAATAATTCGGGCACGAATAAATTGCAAGGTTATTTTGGTGTTGATCTGCGCGCGACGTGGATCAAATTTGTCACGTGACCTCTCTTAACCAATCAGATTTATAACTTTTATTTTCTCTGGAACCTGTTTGCATCAAACTGTAATAGGTCTTGTAAGAAGTGAATTTATCACGATATATTTTGGAGGCGTGTCTTTATCGTGTGCGTCCATCTCGTTTGTTCTAAAACATACGGTTTGAATCCCATACTCTCTTTCTCTAGTTCTTTGTATTTATGGCTACTTCTTCAATTTCAACTATTTTTCTTTTCTTCTTTCTTCTTACATGTTTCTATTTCTTTCTGTCTTGCTCCTCGATATAGGGTAACCCCCCACCAAAATGTTACCCATTGAATCGTTAATACAATCCACAGTACTTCCTATAAGACAATCATATTTGGTAAAAATAAACATAATTATATGCCTGCCTTTTCCACCCAGTATCAGTCATGAATATCCAACACTTTGTTCTATTGCCGATAAATGATATGCGCCAAATGTGCACATTCGCGTTGATTAATACTTAGCGCTACCCAGTGGTCGCTAAGAATTTTCGGGCAACCTTGGATAACCGAAGAGGTGTTGTAAGGAATGAACAAGATGGATCAACGTCCGACAGCTTCAAATAACTCGTTGGAATGGCTGTGGAGACTCTTTGGTGTAGATAGTAGATAGTGTGATAATACATTGAGCTTTACACTCACCGGAGCTTAATTCCCCCAGGTGTTATCTGTGTGACTATCCCAAAGGTAATGTCTCTGAAAACAAGAATATTCCTAAACTGAAGAGCGTCATCACAGCTAAAATGAGAGAAGTGCCAAGAGAAAAGTGTGTTAAAATTATTGACACTGTAACACGTTGTATTCAGGTCTCCTTATTATTAAACGGTGATAAAAGAAAGACTGTTGGACATTGATGACTGATACGTGTTGGACAAGTCAGGCACCGACGGAAGTTTATTTGTACTAAATTTGGTTGGATTGCAGAAAGGATTGTGAATTTTATTAACGACCCCATGGGTGGCATTGGTGGGGGGTCATCCTGTATCATCATAAATAATCTATAACCTTGTATGTTTCTCCAGCTCTCGCGAACACTATCTCGATCTGATGATGATGATGATGATGATGATGATGATGATGATGATGATGATGATGATGATGATGATGATGATGATGATGATGATGGTGGTGGTGGTGGTGGTGGTGGTGATGGTGGTGGTGATGGTGATGATGATGATGATGATGATGATGATGATGATGATGATGATGATGATGATGATGATGATGATCGCCTATCATTGCTTTACATTTTTCAATCTACATGTAATAGTGTACGTATATACCCTCCCTATTGTCACTTCCGGTTTAGTATTATTAGTGTTTATGAAATATGAAGAACATGATTTCAGCAACCCGTGATAGAAAAGTAAGATTTTTTTTATTTGTGGGATGCTTTTTTGTAGGGTTTATCTTCTCTTGTATACAGTGAAAATAAAAACAATATATAACTAAAACAAAACCTACGCAGTTCACAGCCAAATTCGAAGTCGTAACCTGTTCCAATTCGATGTCAAACGCGAGGCTTCTTTGCGGAGTGTAGAGTATACTATTTGAAAATGTACCAGATTTTTTGGTTGACCATATGTGTATCCAGGGTCGCAGTTAGTGCATGTCATGGTGAACGCAACCTTTTTTCTTGCTCTCAATCGATTGAGTTATGGTTAAGGTTCAACCAGAGTGAGGGGTTCGATGCTGGTATAATAATGAATACCATCTAGGGTTCTGAATAGACTCAATTAGCTGTCGTACATAATTCTCAATGAGTTAGGTCGATCCGTTTCGATCTTTTCACACGAATATTTGACTTCGTTATAAACGAATTTGTTATGTTTTTCACATTGTATCATTGCTTGATGGGCTTTTCAATGCTACTATACTAGATAACACTTCCTTCTTTTGAGACAAAATGAAATGGTGACTTGATAAAAACAGAAAGTAAAGCAGAGTAAGCGGGTAATAGAGAGATGGGAAAAGAAAGAATCAAAGATATATAGACATATCAAGTGCGTCTAGAGATTGTATGCAAATAATAAAACATCAAATATTTTGAAATTAGGTTTAATTTTTTTTCTATAAATGTTTAGATCTATTGTAAGTAAGATGTTTAACTTACATGCTAAGTGATAGAGTATTGCTATTGTTGTAATTTGAAAAATCCTATGTGATTGATAAAATAAACAGATTTTTCTGTCAATATTTTATTTGCAAGTACAGGTTTTGTACAATCAATTTTACTTATTTGTTGATTTTGAAAGATTATATAAATATAAAAGAATATAAATAACAAACTTCGCAAAATATACATTGAACAAAAAAACAGACCGCAAATGAACAGAAGTACAAAGGAAAAGTGTTGCGCCATTCACTGCACAGATTTCATAATTTCTGTTAAACTGTCTACCATTAAAATAAATCTCTCTCTTTACAATACTCCACGGGTTCTCAATTAGATTTAAATCACAGTTATTGGGTGGCCAGTTCATATACTAATCCCTTACAAATCCCGTTTCTTGTAACTATGTTTTGGCGAACTTTAAAGCGTGACTTGGTGTGTTGTCTTGCATAAATTTCAACGATTAACATTTGGCAAAAAAGTTGGTTATCCAACCACTCAAAAAGATTTTTCTCTAAGAAATCACAGTAACTTTTAGAGTTCATTTTCATTTCGTCCTCAACTTTAAAAGGACCCACAAGCTCACTGCTAGCAATATCAGCTTATATCATGATCCCAACTCCAAACTGCGCCCGTTTAACAATTTTCTTGAATCATGTTGCTTACAGACCCAACCTAGCGCCCATCCATCAAACCCATCAAGGGTGAACGTGGACTCGTCGGTGAAGAAGACTTTACTGAAATAGGTTTTCATATGTCTGAACTGAACTCGAATGTCTTTGTTTCTTAGTTAATTTTGGTTTCTTGATTCGATTTCTTACATGAGCAAACTTTCTTCATTCTTTGCCTCTTGTGTCTTTTGAAACCATAGGAGCTCAAGCAGTCCGAAATATAAATGAACTACAGGCATGTGGATTTCTAATAAGTTCTCTTCGGATATGTAAGAGATCTTTGCTTGTTAGAGTCCTGGATTCAGATTTCGATTTCTTTTTACTCGGTTGAATTCCATTCTGACATATTTTCTTGATTGTTCGATGATCCATTCTTAGATCCTTTGAAATTTGAAGCTAAACTTTTTTTCTTTACTAAATTCCGTTATTATGTAGTTCTTTCAATCATTTGTTAGTTCTTTCTTGTGGGTCATTAAGCTTTAATTCTAGCACTTGCAAATAATCTCTTGACACTGAAAAATGCAATAATTACAAAAGATTATAAAATTTCTGTCTGAAATGCAATATTAAGGGGTATTTTTTACAGTTGCAACAAATTGCATACGATGTCATATATGATGCAGTATAATCTAAATCAGTGGTTGTTAACCTGTGGGGAATTCCCCACTGGTAGAGAATGGCGGAGTTGCCAAGTGGGGAATGACCGGTCGGACAGAAGAACCACTGCTTGCATCAAGGACGATGACACAACCGCTCAAAGAAGCGCTTGAGACGGCGATCGGGCTTGTGAATTTTGTCAAAGCGAGCGCCCTCAACACTCGACTATTTCGACGGTTGTGCCAGAATATGGAACCCGACTACGAAGGACTGTTGTTCCACTACTGGCGGCGCTCACACTACTGGTTGCATTTTCCTCTACGTACCTGTGCGAGTCGGCGTTTTCGAGCATGGTTGAGATCAAAAACATCGCGAAACCGCCTGATTGACCTTGAATCTGATTTGCGCTGCGCTATTTCAAAGGTGGAACCGAACATTGAGGTACTTGTCAAGGCAAAACAAATGCAAAAGTCTCATTAACCTTTAAGCATCTAGTGCTAGTGTTTCATTTTTTGTATGCTTTTTATAGACCAAATATATTTAGAAAAAAAATAACGAATCTTTTTGTATGTATTTATTTCCATGTGATAACTGTGGTGGGAATGGCTCACTAAATAGTGGGGAATTGGAGAAACAAGGTTAAGAACCACCAGTCTAAATGAATAAATGCGTAGGTTGGGCTCATATCTCGCACGTCAAAACGGTCTATTTCCATACGCGCACCATCTTTTTCATATACCGTTCATATGTATGTTATATCAGATTCGTAAGGTTAACTAACTTTTATATTGTTTTTGTAAAAGTTAACTTTATTAATAAACTATTATTTGGTATTTTTTTTAAGTCAATGATTTTTGTAAATTTTAATATAACAAATGATCTGTTTCGCAATATTGTTTTATTTTCTAGATGAATCTATTTGTGCTCAAACGTGTTCTAACGTCGTTCAAACATCAGTCGCTCTCAAGAAAATTGGCAGTGAAAAACATGTTTCTTTTCACTTTTCTTTTTTTTTAAGTCACATTTAAAAAATAAATAAACGTTTCGAAATTATCAAAATGTTAACGTTTCGTGTTTAAAAAGTTTATTATTTTAAACTAGCAGTGCTACTCGGTATTGCCCGGGGAATAGTTATTCACTTTAATCAATAATAATTGACTTCCGACTGTTGTTACACGTGAGGTAAATCTTAATGTACAAGCCGAAAACAACTAATCGAAGTGAAACTTACAGCACTCACAAAACTCAAAAACCCAACAACAATAACACAAAAATAAACAGATACGCGAGTTACATCTGACTAAATAAAGAAATACCCGAGTAAAGTTTAAAAAAAACGCGAGATCTTAAGAAAATAAACTAATCTAATCTCTTTCTCACTCTCTCACTCACTCTCTCTCTCTCTGGCGTTCTCTTTCTCTCCGATTCTCCTGTTCTCTCTCTCCTGTTAACGACGCCGTATTATTATATTATTGTTTTTTTTTTATTATTGTTTGAAGCAATAGTTTCGTCGATAGTAAAAACTAAATGAGATGCTGAAAGAAGATACTACACTTTGAATTATTTATTTGCACAATATATAAAAATTTAAATTAAGAACAAATTAGGCACAAGGCGATCAAAAGTGTGGGAAAGGGGGAGTCGTTGGTCATCCTTGGCCAACAGTTATAAAAATGTTAATCTTACTCTTAACTAGAACCATCTCAGTCACCACAATACCACATTTACTTGTAGGGAATCCCACTTAAAATATCTTCAAATAGTTGAAATAACTTTTTTTCATAAATACATTTATTTACAGAAATTCCTTGAATTAAAATGAGCAGTGGGATCTTAAGGAAAAGACCAAGAAACTATAAAAAAAAATATGTGTTTATAACCTGGCATTTATAAATGAATACCCCCCCCCCCAAGAAAAAGACTGATTTAATCTATTATTGTATAATCTTGTAATGAAGATAGGTTAGTTTAGTATCGGTTCGGTTGTCATAGGACCGTCCTCCCAGGTATTACCTCCTCTCTTTTTAATCACCCAGATCTTACATCCTTCTATAAGAGAGGGTTAATGCAGTATCTGTTCTTTTGTCATGAGACCATCTTCCCAGGGACTACCTTTATTTTGGGGGTGGGGAGCAGGTGGTAGCGTAGTAGCTTTTCTGATACTATATTCACAGGCATTACTTTCTGCTTTTATGGAGAGATCCTCCCAATATTACCTCCTCTATTTTAGAAAGGGTATTGTAGTACCTGTACTGTTGTCATCCTACCAGAAAGTACCTCCTCCTTTGAGGATTAGTGTAGTATATGTGTGTTAATACCTTCTCCTTTAGGGTTCAGTGTATGTAGTTCGTTCATCAGGATTTCATCCTCCCAGCCTAGCAAAAGTATGCGACCGGTGGGAGCATATATTTGCTAGTATTAGATAAATGCAAAAGTAGTACTTGCATATAATCTCTAGACGCACTTTATATAATGAAAAGTGAGAGAGTAACGTACAGAGAATGAACGGGGGAGGAGGACCAGATAAGGAAAAGACAGAGAAAGAAAGAAAGAAAAACAGAGACAGGGAGAGATACACAAACACAGAAAGAGACAGAGAGAAAGAGAGAGAAAGAGGAGAGTAGAGAGATGAAAGCCTAGATTTTAAATGAAGCTACGTATTAGCATTTTCGCTTCTGGAAATCATTCCAAAGAAGTTTTGTCAGACAAAGAAAGAAATAAAAATAAGCAAAAATTTATTTTACTTAGAACAAAACAAAAGGTGAATTGAAAGAGGTGAAAAGCGAACCCCACAGTTTTCATTGGTGGATCCGTTTCATCTTTTCTCTATTTTTTTTTTAGTCGTTTTTCTTTTTAATGTTTATTTGTTGTTGCTTTTATTATTGACTTTGCCACATTTTCGTCGTCTCCAAGCCGGTTCGAAGTCCTTTCAAGTCCCATGAAACGAAGGGCCTGTTAAAGAAAACGAAAGATTCCTATACGATGAGGTTTCTTGCCAAAATAGAAAAAAAGAAATTATAGAATAAATCTAATTCCTCAGAAGATGTAAGTGGAGACGCACATTCGGAAATGCATAAACACTCATCTCTCTCTCCCTCTCTTTATGTCTCTTTCTTTTTTTCAATCTCTCTCTCTTTCTCTCTCTATCTCTTTTCTCTCTCTATTTTTACTCTCTCTTTGTTTCTTTTGTATTGAGTTTTAGTGGAATAATTACTGAATGTTGGTTACATTTTGTTATGGGGAGGTGGTATTTTGATCGGTACTGCTATAGAGTCATAAATTTTGATATTTTTTTTAATCGTCGAATCTGTTACATGGTAAACAGCTGTTTATGTTTCACTCCTATATAGTTGAGTCTCCTTTTTATTTGTGAATTTTCCAACCGTTCACCGGTTTATACAAATGCTAAATTTTTAGTATGTGGATTTAGTTAGTATCTCTAGGAATTTAAATGTCCTTTATTTATGTATTTATTTAAATAGAGTATTATTCGTTTATAAATGAATAAAAGGTTCTTAGAATATATATATATATATATATATATATATATATATATATATATATATATATATATATATATATATATATATAATTTCTTTAAATTCGCACTAAGGTGTACATAGTAGCTCGATAGTGTATGTTACAACTAAAGCTATTAATACATATAATCCCTGTTCATGAAAAAAATATTTCATTCACAAACAGGTGTTTCTGCCCATTTTTGTAAATATACGCATTAATTGTATATAAAATTTACCAAACATTCACAAAAATGCTCTATCAATGCTTAACACACCACAGTCTCACTGAAAGGAAAGAACGTGAATGTCTACTAGACACTCGAGTGTCTAAGGTTTCCCTGTACAGGGGTTTGTCAGAACAACCTGTATGAGGATACTTTCTTATACAAATAACCCCGACAAAATATTCAAGATAACACGGCATTCGAAGCCGAAATTAGATTCCCACGGTATGGCTACCCCACACTGGCTTATACAAGGAATCGTGCACTTTCTTCAAGTGATGTTACTCCACAAGACTAGATGAATTATTGTCCTGGAATCTGGTAAGACCAAGACATACTGTAATATAGTTAACTAGTCCATTGGGAAGAAGAAAAGGAATTTTCTTAACTTCTTTACTAAATTAACGTTTGACATGTATAGGGGAACTTTAATGGAATATTCGAATATATATGTGTCTCATATAGAGATCATGTGTTAGCTTCATGAAGGTCCCCTTGATGTCTGAGAACTGTGGGGGGGGGGGTAAACCCCTGAATAACTGTCACCAATAAGGTGTCTGAAACTAGGAAGGGGTTCCTCCTCCTGGAGCAATGTTAAAGCGTGATCATTTTATATATATATATATATATATATATATATATATATATTTATAAAGAAATATTTTTAAATATTAAAGTATTTTTATCAAAGTGTTTTTATACTTACAGGCGACGTTGTTTCGGGCTGTCTATCCTCATCAGTTCGAATGCAGTTCGTAGATTCATCTCATAATCACGAGACTAACGCTCAGGACCACACAACCTCGATAAATAACTACAGACAGTAATTGAAATTAATGTACAAGCGTCTTGTTGTCGATAGTGTTCAACGCTCGAGCGAAACTTGCTTATTGCAGAAATGACAACGACTTTTTTTTTAAACTCCAAACAAGGCTCTACTATTCAGAATATTAAATCTAAAAGGGCCTTTTAACTATAAATATTTTAAAGATGAACGGGTGTTTTATACCTACAGACGCCGTCATTTCAGGCTTTCTACATTCATCAGTGCAGGAGTGGCGGTTGCATATATGTATATGTTGGTTCAAAAGCACTTTAATACTTAAAAATATTTACAGTATATATATATATATATATATATATTAATTAATGAAACGGGCGGGTGGAAAAAAAGAAAAGAAAATTGCTAAAATCTTCCTTAAGGCCTTATCGTCTGACCCTCTAAGGGGAAACGTCAGAATGATAAATTTGTTGCATATCCGACCCGGAATGGGCCGTGGCAGTTTTCGCTTAAACAACTGGTCTTTTTTAACACCAAAAAGGCATAATTGCATATCCTTTAATTTATCGTGCCTTCTCTCTTTCCTCGTCGCGTGGAGGGGTGTCGTCTAGTGGTTGTCTTTTTTCTTCTCTTCTTTACTGCCATGAACATCGCCGCTACAAAAAAAATATCATACCAAGATTCACGAGACAAACAATATTTAAACTTTGATTGGTTTATTTCAGGCTTCAGTCTACCGTGTCGATCTTGGAGATGTTTCACCAACGCTAAGGGAGAAACCAAATTACTACTCTATCGTAGTTAATTCCTAGCTTAAGTACTTATTCATTCGAGGAGGGGGGGGAGAAGGAATCTCATGCCTGTATTCTCTTTGAGAAATAAATTCTTATTTCTAATTTCGGACTAAATAGAGAAACATGTCTGTTCGATTTGCTTCCACTAACCAGACTCAAAACTCCGTTTCCCACACAAAACCCCGTGACGTCACAGATCCACACGTGTGACACTGATGCACAAGCATTTCCTACACTCATTTTTTCTGGCCTCTTGACCCGGTGCTCGTAAACGTGATGGCCCTGTCAACACCTGTGCGCCCTAATTGTTAGAACCAGTTTATTTTGCACTCGACTGTACGGGTCCACCCGCACTAAATCGCGCAAACCAAACCAAACGATTTCCCACATATACGTCCATTTTAAAATGCGTCCCACCTCACAAGGCCAGTATCCAACATTCCTCCTCTCCATATACAAAAAAAATCCTAAGATTTTGATTTTTACAGACCCCTCTGCAGGGTCTGGTCACAACCAGAGATTAACACGGCTGGACACCTCTGTTCCATCCTCTTGACCTGGCTGCCTCCAATCGGCCCTATGACATTTCCTGTGATGTAAGGAAATTCCCCTTATGATCGATATCGGCTTAACGGCCATCCCTGTCATAATCGATATAGCACACGCTGGGGGTTCCCCTGTCGCAAGCATCTGCACACGATACCTAGACATTTAATTCACTTCACACGCGCACTTCCAAACATCGGCATACAACCGATAGTAAATTTCTCTAACTGACGGGTATTACCGCGAATTACGGGGGAACAAATAGAAACTTCTATTTCAAAACATATAACCTATTATGGTCAGCACATGAATTTAATTTTAGGTGCCGTTCTATCTTTAAGCACTATATCTGCATTCGGTTCAAGACACCTCTGTGGAAACAGTGTGTATTTTGGAGTTGGCATCTCCGACACTCACATCGGGCCTCAATCCGATCACATTTCCTATCTATCTCTATCACAGGACTCTAAAATACGGCACCTTCTTTCAATGTTGAGCCTATCCATGGCTATATCTGCCTCCGACACGCGCACAAAGTGCTCCCTCACTCCAAATTAACTCCAAACCCGTCGATGCGGACATGCTTACATCGTTTCCTAATTGTCCCTTCCCGTGATTCTAACTATGTCGTGGGGTGGATAGGTGTGTCTGCGCACGATCGGTCACATCCAAAACCTAGGACGGACCCGTTCTTACAAATTAAATATATCATCATTCATGCTTGATTGACGAATACCAATGCGGTAACTCCGAGGTCCCCCCAAAAATATATCCATAATCATGCAAACCTTTTCATGGCTACAACTCGCTTTTTTTTCACGCGTGTGACACCGAACAATTCTTTGTCCATATAATCGCAAGCCCACCAGCTATCTCAACGGGTCACGCGTAGCGAACATAAATCAATCCCAACCGTTTATACGATAAGCGGCCAGTCGGAGACACGGCCCCTACAGGCCCAAAGACATCGGACCTCCGCCAAAATTCTACCCGCACCCCCAAAAGGCCAATTCCCCCATTCGAACTTCGTTTAAGTGGCTGACCTCTATATAATTTTATTTAGTTATTGTTTTTTCTCTTTATATACTACTATTTTAATACAAAGAGGGGGAAAAAATAATGTGTTCGGCTAAACCAAAAAACAAGTAAAATTAATCAAATGAGTCTCTCTCCTCGACGATACATTTAAATAAAGAAAAAAGATTTTAAACAATGAAATTGAGTAAAACATCCCCATCGCCGACAACATGAAACAATACAAGAAATCCTTCCGTCCCCGCACAGAATGCATATTTTAAACATGGACAGAAAGGGTGTGTGTATGTGTGTATGTGTGTATGTGTGAGAATTCGTCACTGTCTTTTTCTTTTGTCTTTCTCTCTTTTTTTCTACAAAAGTTAATACATGCGTGTGTTCAATAGTACTTGTTCTTTTTTATTACCTTAATTACTAAGTTTATGCGTGCGTGTGTCATTATTTTCCTTTATTTGTATGTGTTCTAACAAGAATTAATACTTTTTCAACTATTTGAATTTGTGTGTGCGTGTGTAACATTTTCTTTTTCTTTCTTATTTATCTTAGTAAACAGTTTTTCATATAATTATTTTAAAATCGTCCTATTACCTCTGTTTTTACTTTTACAGCACATCAACGTCTTTTTTGTTAATAACTAACGACTCAATAATGTTGGTATATATATATATATATATATATATATATATATATATATATATATATATATATATATATATATATATATGATACTTATCACACTTACAACTCACCCTAATGTTGTAACTAAGAATTTTATGAGTACTGATATATTTTAAGCTATAATGAAGTATATTTTTGAAAAATGTATTTCTGGTTTTGAGTGCAAACATTTATTCGAGCATGATTGCTCACAATTTAATGGCTACACGACACACCTAAACAGAGTAATCATAGACCAAGAGGACACCATCTAAAAAACGGCAACGGGAAATTGCCAATCCGCTTGTTACACAAGTTTCTGACTGAGTTTCGTCTATTTTGAAATTCTGCGTATCTTTTAATAATAGCATGCGCACAGAAGAATCGATAAAGTAACTAGTGGAAACGCAGGTAGAATTATTGGTGATTAACTTAGTTAAAACCAATATGTTTCATTTTATTTCAGATTTTGTCAACTTTACTTAAATAAAACAATAAGCTGTGGTATTGACCCCAGGTTCATTCGAAGCAGAAATCATGTTCTTGCTGCTAGACTTAGAAAACTAAAAGTGTGCCAGTTTAGTAATAAGATCACTCCAAAAACCGTAATGGCGTTGTGACAAAAAACTGCATGAATCATATTCACTTGAAAGTATATATCACTCACAATTGTATACAGAGCTCGAACCAACAATTACCTTTTCTTCATTGATGTTATATATATAACTCTTAATGGGTGATATTCCGTAAATAAATACAAAAAATTCAATGAACCTAGGAAAACTGTTAGAAAAATCTCCGAATCGCCCGTCATGGCCAACGTTCCAATTTGTCGAAAAGTGTGTTTGGTCTTTCATTTTCTTTCTTCTACTTCTTCTCTCTCTCTCTCTCTCTCTCTCTCTCTCTCTCTCTCTCTCTCTCTCTCTCTCTCTCTATTAAAGAGAGTAATAATGACAGGATGAGAAATATATATATATATATATATATATATATATATATATATATATATATATATATATATATGTTTCATTGTTTATTACCGGAGATCACTAGTTACGAAGGTAATTGTTCTGCCGATCATACACACACACACATACACACACACATATATATATATATATATATATATATATATATATATATATATATATATATATATATATATATGGTACACGTATTGTATTAGTTTCTCTAGATGAAAATCCGTTGAAACTCCAGTGTTTATGAAAAGTGCTCAATAACAAGTAGAGCTGTTCTAAAGTATACATTTTTATTTATACAAACATTATTGGTTACATATGGGCATACAACATGTTTCGGTTGTAGTCTTCACAGAGAGTCAACCTTTTCAGACCAAAGAAGACAGAAGAATTATCTGTCTTCATTTGTCTGAAGAGGTTGACTCCCTGTGAAAAGTACAACCGAAACATGTATGCACATATGAAACCAATAATGTGTGTATAAATAAATAATCTTTATCTCTCTATCTCCCGCCAACTTTCTATATCTCTCCATCCTTCCAAATTGAATTTCGATTTTCATATCATTGCAAAATAAAACGAAAATGAGTAATATTTTATAACCAAAGTGTTGATGTGAAGAAGGCAAGGATATGTGGTAACAATTTAAAACGCTCACACAGTATAATCTATCTATCCATCTATCCATCTATCCCCATTTTTCTCTTTTTTTTAATTTACTCTTTTGTATCTGGATTCAAGTTTGCACATCATTTCAAAATTAAATGAAAACAAAGTAAGAATAGTTGATAGCGACTCTCACAAATCACGTTTTCTTTATTCAGTAATTTTAGTATAAATAAACAAAGAAATAAAATAAAATAAGAAGTGTATTATATACAAAACAAATCCTGGATACTTATTTCGGTACAAATAAATATATATATATATATATATATATATATATATATATATATATATATACATATTTATATACATATGCATATACATATATATACATAAATATACATATATATATGCATATATATATCATATATGTATAAGTATATATATATACATATATTTATATATATATATACATGTACATATACATAATATACATATATATGTATATACATATACATATATATACATATATATATATGTATATATGTATATATACATATATATATATATATATACAAGTATATGCACATATATGTGTATATATACATGTATATATATGTACATATATATGTATATATATACATATATGTATGTATATATATGAATAAGTATATATATATATATTTATATATATATATATATATGAATAAGTATATATATATATATATATATATATATATATATATATATATATATAAGATATGCAGTAAGAAAACAAAAGATTGACTATTAAAACGAATGTATTAAACCTGATGCGTTGATGGTCGATTGTTTTTTTTTTGTACGTAGTTTGAAGGTGAGCGTCATATTTGTGTGTAGTGGGGGTCGACAGGGACACACGACACACGACACAAATTCGGTCTAAGAATTCCACCAACAAATAAATACATTTTCAATTTTCTGTTCTCACGACTATTGATATTTAGAGCGGGGAAATTTTCCATTATTTTCGCACGCGATTGGAATAAAAACGAACGCAAGCAACGAAGAGGGAAGTTCAGCCGTATTGGAAAAGCCACATGCGCATACACACTCTTATGCATCCTGTAACGCACACCCTTTTACATATAAACGAATCAACAAACACCAAACCACGCAAATGCGCAAACACATATACGCAAACACACATAAACAGACACATATATCCATACAGACAATAAACGTATATATTTAAACAAACGCGCTTCAACACATACAAGTATAAAAGAAGATTTCAAAAATCGGATATTGCGTGTACGGGATGCAGTAACACGAAATTGATTCCCTAGAAATAGACACCTAATTAACTGTAACCGTCTGAAATAAATGGTAAAGTACACTAAAACAAAAGTAGCGGTACGGGTTCAAATTGTGTCCCGCGCTGGGTTTTATTCATTTGACAGTTATATTTTAGTTTAGTTTGTTTTACTGTATAAAGGCATGTCAATTTGATATGTCGACCATTCTTGTATCAAATTTAAATCTAGGTATAAAAACACTTTTATATTTCAACATATTTATAGTTAATGCCTTTTTAAGATGTAATAGTGCTAATAGTAGAGCCATGTTTGGAATTACAAGATTGTTGTCACAAGCGATTATGCAAAGTTCCGCTCGCGTCCCTCGCCTCTCGGGTAAGTGTACGTTAACTTCAATTACTGTATGTGGCGATTTCTAGCGGCTGCATGGGCATAGACATTAGGCTCGTAATACTAGACTAAATCTACGAACTGTGTTCGATCCTATGCGACCACTTGCAATCTGCACTGATTGGGATAAGAACCCCGAAATTGTAGTTTGATAGCGGGGAATTGTTGATTGTCCATTGTTCACCAAACTATTGAAGATTTTCCAAAAATCGCGAGTGCCTAGTTTTTGTGACTGAATGCGTTTTTTTGGTTATCTCTGTATACCTTCTCTTCCATTCGCCTAACACTGCCATACAATTATTTCTTGACTCTATAAACTTCTGTCTATTCGCAGCTAACTTATGGCGGCCGAATTTACGGAATGCTTGCTGCCTCTCAGCAATGGCAGCTGCACATTTCGAGGTGAACAATTGAGGAGAGTGGGGCTTTCTGAAGAATTTTCGCATGGGGACATAGGCTTCAATGCCTGCTTTGACCCATTCAGTTAACTCATTTGCACACTGATCAGCAGGGAGTGAGAAGGGTTCCATCCATGTTGTGTCGCTGATGTGATCTCTGATGGATTAAAATCAGCCTGCTCGTCGTATCTCGTTGGTTTGAGCAACGGCTCATCGACTTTTGGACGAGTTTTTAGGGTGATATAAATCATTAGCACAATATGATCAGCATTCCCGAGCGGGCTATGAGCTTGACAGTCTGAGGGGGGGGGGTGAGCTAAGAAGAAATTATAAGCAGAGTTACCGGCTGCGTCAGTAAAGCTGGAGAATTCCAGCCAGTCACGGTGGTGTGTATTAACATCCACAAATACATGTATCTGGGCATTCGCGAGTGAGAGTGCTCTATCTATGCTTTCAGATACAGAGTTTAGCGGGGTACATCCTGGCTCGAAGTGAACGGTATAAAAAAATATAAGTAACTAACGCTGTGATGTAAAGTCAATCTAAAGTACATGTAGTTATTGTCATCTTATTCTCACCTATGTTCTCTAGATAGGAGGATAGTATTCTGAACATAAACTCCTAGCCCGTGCATATGTTTGTCAGATGTTTTACGGTAGCGTGGAAGTCATGTCAAAGTGGTGAGAAGAGGTTGAGGATTGGAGGTTCGTTTCACTTATTGCTAAGATATGCGGGGAGTTTGTCACGAGAAAATTTTCTACGTCGTTGATGTTGGTGCTAAGTCCCTGGATATTAGTGAATGCGAGCCTCAATCGTTACCATGAAGGACTTTTACTTGAACCATGTAATAATGTTATTGCATATTTCCCATGTCGTTTCCTTCATAGCTGTTGTCAACAAGTGGTTTGGTGTTATTGTATAAGATTTGATCTTCAAATCATATTTTACTGCATTTTTAATGGTATTGCTTAGCTCAAGTTCAATTGACATGGATTCATAGATTTGGTTTGTATCCTTTAGGATTTTATGATTTAAGAACTTCAATAAAAGCTTTTGCAGATTTTTTGTTGATTCCGCCATTTCCAGATTTCCTCGTAATAGATTTGCTCATCGTCATTCTATTCTTTACATTATAAACAATGTTTATGGACACTTCAAATATTCTTGAAATCTCCTTTGGTGTGACGAGTGCATTCAGAAAATCAAACATCCTTTTTGACGTTTGCCGTCCTGATTACTCACTTCTTGGCCTTTTGGCTAAGATCAAAGTGTAGTATCTGTTCCGATGGATACTGCACCTCATAGACTGGTACTGTCTTGACCTTCGGGGCTTGATTTACGCCGGTCTATGGGTCTGTCCTGTGCAGTTCTAGGAGGTCCACCCTCCCAGGCTTCGCCTCCCCTCTTTGGGGAGGAGAAAGTTTATTGCTTACTGTCTGAGGCGCCCTACCGGCGAATGCCGACGGGTCTGCCCAGGCAATTTTTAAACCCCACTTTCCCGACCCGACCTTGGGTCACATCTTACTTGTGGGAGTAAGATAAAAACTGGCCTTGTGCCTAACTCCTGGAGAGGAGTAAATCAATACTCATATGGACAAAAGTTTATGAGAAGGTAAAGATAATAGTGTTAGCTGTTATTATGACATCAAGATATGCTAGGGTTGAAACATTTGACTTAGTGTCTGCTAAGAAAAACAACTTAACGTTCGTGGTAAATTTTGCTTCCCCACCCTATATATATATATATATATATATATATATATATATATATATATATATATATATATATATATATATATATATATATATATATATAATCATTTCCATAACCAGAGAATTTATAGACATTCAAACTATTCTTGAAATTTCCTTTTGGTGTAACGCGGGCATTCAGCAGATATCACTTTTTGACATTTTTTTCTTGATTACTCATATGGGCAAAAAATGTTTAAACGGTAGGGATAATAGTGTTAGGTATTATTATGACATCAATACATGCTAGGTTTTCAAACAATTGGTGTAGTACCGTCTGAGAAAAACTAACTCAGATTTTATTGTAAATTTTGCTTCCCCAACGTGTATATAAAACCTTGTAAATGCGCTATTCAACCTAAGAATTCAATTTTTAAAAACTAACTTTTTATTAGATTATCCATTTACCAACAACATGTTGAATAGTCAAAATAAATATATATATATAAATATAAAAGCATACAAAGATAATAACCTAAGTCTATAAGCTAAAAATATTTACTGATTTCTAATCTCACAATGTATTATTTATACTAACAATTATGCGCTTATTTGTACTACGTTTTTTATAATTAAAAATATTAGCATTCTGTAATATTTTGCTGTCAATTATCTCGAAAAATGATTATTCTGTTTTATTTAATATAAAAAGGCCTCCCAAAACACATACACGACACTTAAGCCAAAACATCAGTGAGTGTACACCCCCTAAAATATATTTTATAAAAATCCCATTTAAAACGATACTTACATTGTGAAAGCATTACCCAAGAAAAACAAATCAGTTAGTATATCTCCGCTAAATAAAATTTCTAGAATTTTATTCCACCATAATGCATTTCAGTTAATTCGTAAACAAGTCATCAATTTTATTCTTTTATTAATAGTTGAAACAAAAGTGGCAATAACTCCTAGTTATACCCCCCCCCCTTCCAAAAATAACTTTCACAAATCGGATTTAAAAACTTTAATTTTTGCATATTTGTAAACTGTATTTTTTTAAGTTGGGACATTTCTCGCCTTAAGTTTAAAAGCAAAATTTAAT
The DNA here is from genome assembly GCA_963556195.1 of Sepiola atlantica. Taxonomy (NCBI): domain Eukaryota; kingdom Metazoa; phylum Mollusca; class Cephalopoda; order Sepiida; family Sepiolidae; genus Sepiola; species Sepiola atlantica. The sequence goes on from OY744515.1 coordinate 9,952,430, forward strand.
TTTACACAAGAGAAGAACAATATCTTTCTGATGTACTGAGTATATGTATGCGAGGGTCCTACGGTTAACTTATTTTCATATTGATTAAAAAAAACTCATTAATTAACTATTCGTGTTTATTGTTTTCTGATAATTATTTTAATTTTAATATAAGACATAAGTAGGAGGGAGAAATTGAGGGAGAACTTTTGGGAGTTATCAAATGAAATATTTAACAGAATTTGATCTGGATATCGATACTGTACTAAGAGTTTAATTTATTTTTAACAGTTGGATTGAGAAGATAATTAAATGGATGATGCCCAAGAAGGCATAACAAACAAAAAAACAAATAAATAAATAAATAATTCTATTTACGGCTAATTTTATGTCGTAAATTAAAGCTTACCATCTTTTGTGAAAACAGTTATGAATTGTAAATTAAAGATCAAGCCCTAAACACAAACGGCCAATTAAACACGTCAGTGAATATACTTCCCCCATCCACAAATAACATTTTAAATATTCCATTGAAAGAATGAATGTAATTAACAAATTAAAATCCACTATAATGCATTTCGATTTATTCTTAAACAAGTCAGCCATTTTTCTATTTTTAATAGTTTTACAAAATAATTAGTTTCTTTCTGTTAGCCCCCCCCCCCCCCATCCAATAACTTCTTAAGACAACATTACCTTAACAAAATTAGTTATACGTCTATAAGAATTTTGTCCAATTACCAAAATATCACTTTCAGAAAATACAGCTTTAATTTTTATTTTTCCGTTGTCTTTTTCAAAATAATATCGCAGGGTAAGCGTTCGCGCCGGGCATTCATAAACAGTAAATATAAAGTTCTACATTCTTTTACTCATAACGTAACAATCGATACGTTTAGGAAGTAAAAGAAATCGAATAAAATATTAATATTAGGTTCAGAGGTATGAGCAGGCTTTGTTGGGTTACTATAATTTTACCTGACAACACCGTGATACGGATCCCGCCATATTACATATATATATATATATATATATATATATATATATATTGTTTTTAAATTCCCGAAACAGTGTTTCATGGTAAACAACTGATGATCCCTTAAAATAGTGTTAGAAACAAACTAATATAATATCTGTAAAAAATAAATTGACTTACATGAGTGTTTTTTCCACTGAAAGACTTGGGACTATAAGTTTTTTTTTTGTTTGTTTTTTTAAATATAGTTTTAATGGTTGAGAAACTTCCGAGACTATATATATATATATATATATATATATATATATATATATATATATATATATATATATAAATCAATGCCTGTGTGTGTGATGTTTTTGTGTTCTTTCTAGAAATAAAGGCTACAGAATCTAGATACAGACGAAAGGAGTATTCTTATGCACAATGGAAGTGTTCCCGAATTCTTTAATGCACCCCTGAGTGAGCTATTAAGGGAAAACCCCTTTAAAATTTCACAAATATCCTATTTTTATTAAATGAAAATCATATGTATAAAAATTTCTGTGAAAGTGCCCTCCTGACCTAAGGGGGCTATGGTGACCGAACCTCCTTAAAACTTCAATAATATAGTATTTTGATGAAATTTATATCACCTGTATAAAATTCTCTGGGGAAGACAAAGGAAGTGGTTTCGAATCTTTACATTACACTATATGTGCTGAATACATACGTGTGTCCACATCTAAGTGACCCAGTGGGGCAGAACCCCATTCAAATTTTAAATACGTATATCCGATTTAAGACACTAATTCATCGAGTTGTATAACGGTTCAGCTCTGTCTGACTATATTAGGAGGCGAACGGGGGGGGGGGGCAGTAAAAACAAAGAAAGTCATATGGTGTTATGAGCATAGGAAAAAAGTACATAGTAGTGGTTCTCATTCAATTCCGAGCAACGTCGGTCACCCTGCTAGTTCATATATATATATATATATATATATATATATATATATATATATATATATATATATGTATGTATATGTATATATATATATATGTATATATATATATGTATGTATATGTATATATATATGTATATATATATATATATATATATATATAGTTATAAAGATAAATGGAGGAAGAGTGATAAACATGCACGAATGTCCAAATTTATTTCAAACTTCAATGTTCAATGCAAGGTATATTCTGTAATAAAAATATGTTTATTGTTCTTTCCTTAAGCCAAGGCTTTTCAAAGATCGAGATCTTATCATCAGAGGAATTATACAGATAGATAAGTTGGCAATAGAAAAGCCAAAGTTCAACATTTGAAAAAATATTAAGAAAAAGGTGGGTGAAAAAAAGTTCGAGTAAAAAGATATTGGGTTTGTCCGGGTGGTAATTGTCCGCCGATAAGGTGTCCAATGGAAGAAGGTTTCAATGGAGAAGAAAAAGTTTCGTAGAGGCATCACAGGAAGGCGTTCAAAAAGAAGTAAATCCAATGGTGAAAATTGAGTTCAAAGTCGTAGATACATATATATATATATATATATATATATATATATATATATATATATATATATATATATTGTGTGTGTGCGCGTACTGGTTTTACATTAGTATTGTTTTCGTGTTCCTGCATAGAATCCAATGTTCATTCGTCTGCACCGATGGAAAACAGCAGGACATATTTATGCATTTACTCGAAGGAGAAGCCAGACAAAACAAGCTGCATCCTCAAAGAGCAACAACAAAGGCAAATAAGTCGTCTGATGTTCGCATATCTCGAGAAGAGATACGCGTTTTTCTTCTACTTGAAAGGTCGATAAAAAAAACATGCAAGCTACAAGACGAGTTGAGAAGGTGTAAAAAGCGAAACTATTGCACCGAGACTCGAATAACAACAATTAATGTATATATATTATAAAATACTTCTGTCACTACTTTTGATGGTAATTTTAAACTATCAAATTAATCAAGTTTTTAAATAAAACAGCATTGTAATAAACGGCTGTTATATATTTATTCCATACTAGCGGGACCCGTATTCCGGCATTGGCCAGGATCGTTGAGTAACACAAGAAACCCTGTCCCTGCTCTTGAACACCATATTACAATTTAAAAAAATATTTTTCACTTTCTATAGATGTATATGGTAAATAGTTTAATTACACATTTTTACCTAAACCAATAGAAAAATTCCATATCTTATAGAATAATCAATCCTAAAAAAGCTAATCCTCTCGTGATAGAAGGCTTAGACATTATGAAACCAAATTTTAACATGAACAAATTAAATGAAATTATTTCTAATTGCTTACACAAAAGAAAATATATGAATTTTGACCCTGATATTAAAATTATAATATGAATATCATGCTAATCATGATAATAAATAAAATGTTAATATAAATTTAATTTTGCATGCATAATTGCAGGGATTATTTTATAATATATAAACTGTGAACATACAATAAGCTTAACTCCTAATATGTAATTTCATTCATTTCCTTTCATGTATTGTTTAAACTTTGAGGCATTAAATACTGACTGATTGAAACTTGCTGGAATGGTCAAACATAGACTTTAATGTATGTGTACCAAATATGGTTGGATTTCAGATAGGATTGTGAATTTTATTAATTTTTAAAATAGAAGTATAGAAAAACGTAATATAAATTAAATAACTTACACACGTAAGCGTGAACAAATCGATATATGTTCATGTGAATTTATAGGTAATATGGGCATATTTATTTTGTTTTGTAAACTGTACAATTTAGGTGGTGCGCCTAGCGAAACGCGTACCTGCCCTCACAAACTTTAAAAATAAGTTAGATATAAAAGAATTGATAGTGAAAAAGATTGCTCTACATCAAATTTTGAGTAATGTTAAGTAATATATATTTTTAAGGATGAGTGCGCGTGTGAGCATCAATAATATGCATCTGTGTTGTAAAATCATAAACTATTGAACTCATCATTATAGAATTATTTAATATGTATTCTAGCCATGCAACATGAGCATATTATTATTTTTTGGTAATCTTCACAATGGAGTTCGGTGCAACCGAAAACATACCATACCCCCTGAAGTAATTTTAAAAATAATTAAAATTTAAAACTAATTGTAATTTGATTGCTTATACGCGTCCTAAGACGGGTAATATATATATATATATATATATATATATATATATATATATATATATATATATATATAGCTTAAATGGACGGCTGACATTATGAAACTAGCTCTAAAATGTGGAACTTAAACGAGTTTCGTACCCAAATGACCTAAATTAACATTGATGTAACTTTAGTAAGAAAAAAAAATTATCCTCAAGTGAATTAGAATTCTTATAAATAAATAATAGAACTTATTAACTATTTTAAGAAAATATTACTGAATTAAAATTTATAATTGTTCGCACAATTTTTAGGAAGTACTAGCTTTGAACGAAAAATTCAAAATGGCGTATTAGTGGGCTCCCCCACGTGTGAGTTTTTGCTCTCTCTTTTTGTTTGTTTTTTGTTTGTTTTCACCCAAAAATGAACTACTGTATAGTGTAAGTTTTTCAAGAACTTTGTACTCTTTGTGATTTTTTCTGATGATTGTGTAGTGTTGCAGACGCGATATTGACATAAAAATGTTGTTTGGCACAAGACAAATGAAACGGACCATAAAAAATATATCTCACAGAAATTTTATATTTTTTGGAAATGTGAAAAAATAAAAATAATAAAATAAAATAAAATCATGGTTATTGGAATATAATATGAACTGACTTATATATATATATATATATATATATATATATATATATATATAAACTAGTATTTATAAACTAGTATATATATATATATATATATATATATATATATATATATATATATATATATAATGTATTACTATGTCATACATATATATGTTGCGCGTGTAATCAATGCTGATATACCTCTATGTATATGTAATAGAATGCGTATGTTTGAGTGCGTATGTTTGAGTGCGTATGCTGCTACACAATTTTCAATATTTAACTCTATCGAATCGCTTGAAATCTAACGAATCCAAAGAATTACATAGAAACACTAAATTGCAAAATAATTTTGTTAATAAGTTAATCCATCAAAGGTAGAAAAGCATAAATTGTTTCGATTAAATAGATTTACGAAAAAAATCCTCGAAACTTTTACATCTGACGACAAACAAAAAAATAATCGCCTTTGAAAGCATGAAAGCCGAAAAGGAAAAAAAAAGATTATTGTAGATCACAGAACGTTTAAAAAAATAGTCGAATTATTTTAGATTTTCTCTTCGGGAAAATAAACTTTATCAAAGGATTACAGGATTGTTTTTATTTCTATTCTTGTAATTTCAGAGAACAAATTTCATCGGATTGGTAAAATAAAACCAATTTGATTGCTGTCGTGTTCGTCGTATTTCCGTTATTATTTTGTGATCGAAAATGAAAAAATAAAAGTTATGAATATTCGTGCTTGGAGTCCATGACACCTGATGCCACGCGAGATGTTTTCATGTGAGAACAATATTAATAATTGAACAAAATAAAGAATATTATATATATATATATATATATATATATATATATATATATATATATATATATATATATATATATATAGAGAGAGAGAGAGAGAGAGAGAGAGAGAGAGAGAGAGAGAGAGAGAGATGGAAAAATATTGTCTACAGAGAAATATAGTAAGGGATAAATAAATATGCACGTATGAATATGCGAAAATAGATATTGAATAAAATGGAATAGATAGATAGATAGATAGATAGATAGATAGATAGATAGATAGATAGATAGATAGATAGATAGATAGACAAAGTGGGATTTATATATTTATAGGACAATATACATATATTAGCAAAGAATTTTGTCAGATTCTCTGCATAGTCGAGGAATTCTTCTGGTATTGATTATTTTTGACAAAGGGAAGTTTCTTTTCCGAAATATTAAATAATGATTTTTTTATCATCCGGACATCACACAAACAGCTAACAACACTCTTGCTGTTATGTAAGATTTTAGGAAAAAATAAATAGTAAGTCATATTTCGTATTCGATTTATTGTTTTTGTTCCTTACAACTTGCATCTTACCCGGAATTTGCATTGCCCACAGCCTTTCAAAAACATACTACTATATATATATATATATATATATATATATATATATATATATGTGTGTGTGTGTGTGTGTGAGTGTGTAGAGTGAGATTAATCGACAGATAGACTGATATATAAGTTTATATTAGTATTACGGTTTATCGGATTGGATATATACCAAACTTATAATTGAGTAATACCTTTGAATTCATATATATATATATATATATATATATATATATATATATATATATATATATATATATATATATATATATATGATCAATTTGCACAGAGCGTGAATTTCAATGGTTAAATCCACGCTCTGCTGCAATTAGAATATGCCGGTTTTTATTTATCAGACTGCTAATATTTTTTAAAGTCGAATTATAAACTTTGGGTGTTTTTTTGATCCTGCTGACCGTGTGTACTGGTTCATAGATTGTGATAATATTCGAAAACCTTATGTTTTATATATATATATATATATATATATATATATATATATATATATATATATATATATATATATACAAGTATCATTAAAAATAACGGACATCTTGTGTCTGTTTTTTTTTTTTAAGATCCTTTCCGTTTTTCTGATTAGGTTCTTAGTTTCAGACGGAAACTGGCTGATAAAATTGCCATAGCTTCCCAAAGCGCTTTCGGACCCTTCCAGGTCCATCGTCAGTGGAGTAAGATGTCCGTTATTTTTAATGATACTTGTATAAAAGAAAAGATGCTGCCAAGATACACATATATATATATCTTAAATATTAGATTATTTTTGTCTCTAAATCTTATTTTTTTAGCTATCCATACTAAAAATAATACAAAAGTATTTATAAAACCGTATATTTTTAAAAACGGTTGGAATGCATTTGTGTTCTTTTTGTGGCTTCACTGTCTTATTAGCGAAATGTTGACAAATTTTCTTTTTTTGTGTGCTGATGAATAAAATTAATAAATTTGTCTCTGAAACATATGTATACTTAAAACTTTGTTGATGTCTAATTTTTGGAACGTATTTACGTAGTAATGAATACGTCATCATTCTGCATCTTTAATAGTTGTTATATATGAACTCTGGTCGACCCAGACCTCGAGTGGTCTTGTAAAATGGTGACTCGTTAGTGCAAAAGAAATACTAACCATAGAGCTGGGTTAATACCTGCATTATTCATTGGTATCTGACGGACTAGATTTGCTCCACCTTTTAGCTATCTAACTTTGAGCGGTTCTTTTTCTTTGTCTCGTTGGGATACTGAGAAAGTTAAAATGTTTGACTTTACTTACCAATTATATATATATATATATATATATATATATATATATATATATATATATATATATATATATATATTAGTGCTATAATGAAGGGAAGACGTGTTGAATTTTTCATAATTAAAAGATTTAGGGGATGAAAAAAAAATTGCCAGTCGACTAGTTGGGGTTGAGTGTGATTCGTCTCTAAGACACAACCTCCATTCCATATAACATCACGCTTATTTTATTCTAAATTCGAACTTTTTTCCCCTCCATAACATAACGCTAATTTCATTTTAAATATAAAAGGTTTTAATTCTATCCTACATTCACACTCACATTTAAAATCCCACGATATCAGTCTTGTGGGCGAAACTAGTCGACTGGCAATTTTTTTTCATCCCCTGAATCTTTTAATTATGAAAAATTCAACACGTCTTCCCTTCATTATTGCACTCATGAAGTTTTGTACCCCCCAAAAAATAATGATATATATATATATATATATATATATATATATATATATATATATATATATATATATATATATATATATGTGTGTGTGTGTTTTATCTACATACTTATACGTTTCATCCTTACAGGAATCGTCAGTGTAGAGGAGATTATTCATACCGGTCGCCAGACTCGAACCCGGGACACGAGTCATGTTTCAAACTTAAATTCTTAGCCCACACGGCTGTTATACACAACTCAGTAAATTAGCGAGAGATTAAAGAAACATGCATTGGATACACAATAACGGCTGAGTTAATACTACTCACTATACAGAGCGCATCATAGATTTGGGAATAACAAATAAGCGATATTATATATATATATATATATATATATATATATATATATATATATATATATATATATATAATTAATTATGAATATTTTTATATACATACGTATACGTTCTATTATTACGGGATCGTCAATGTAAAGATAATTATTCAAGCCGATTGCAGGATTCAAACCCCAGCAACAATTCATGGTTATAACTCAAATTCCGACGTCTCAACCCTCACGGTCATCATGAACAATTACATAAACGGTAAGAGTTATAGACCTATTGTAAGTATCCGACGTAAACAGTGTTCAACTTATGAAGGAAGATGTATTAATATATATATATATATATATATATATATATATATATATATATATATATATATATATATATATATATATATATAAAAACGCAATCCTATTTTTAAAATCAAACACAAATAGCAGTATGTCTGTCATATCGTTAATTGATTCGTGCGGCGTATTTTTTCTTTAGTTTTTTCCGCTCTTTTATTGCATCGAGTATAATTCATTTCGATATGTTTTTTTCTGATAATACTTTGTCTGGGTAGGAATAATGATAAAGATAACACAGTTTCCATTACTGACCTGAACAGAAGCGTCAGCGTTAATCCTTTCATAAGGAAAAACGTCTCGCTATTTTGTTGTTATACTTCGGCGAGTTAACAACCATTTACATGTATTTAAAATGAACTTTAAAATATCTCTTTCTTCAGTTTGAAAATTAAAAGAAATAAGATGTCGCTTACCTTATGGTGGGAGGAAAGAAGAAGTGTCGCCGATAATTGATGCCAGTATAGACAATAATTACTTGCCAACTTAAGTATTCTTTCATATGTTAATGTTTTTTTTTAATCTCCCATGGCTATCATGACCAAGGGCAATTCACATTTTCGAAATAAAGGCTGTGCTTTTATATTATTAAAGTCTAGTGTGGTTTTTGTTTTGGAGGGTGAGAGTACGTTAGTTGAAAGTTGGATTTCTAACCCTGAGTATTGAAGATAGATTGCTTTTTGGATGTTTTCATACTAAATGATCACGATATATAAAGGCCAAAAGCTACTGGAGGATAATAGTGACTTACGAAGTGTAAACTGTTTGCTGCCATTGTGCATTATTGTTAGCATATTTTTTAGTTGATTTCATTAGTCAATAAAATCACAAGCTATTTCGGTGGAAGACAGGAGATTATGAATGCCTACTAGACACTGTTCTCTAGTGTATAGGGTATCTCTGTACAGGGGGGGTCAGGTCAACCTGGCATTAGAATACTTTCCTCTACAAGTAAACCATGACCAAATATTCAAAATGACATTATGAAACAAGCTCTAAAATGTTGAACTTAAATGAGTTTCGTACCCAAATGACCTAAATAGACATTGATGTAACTTTAGTAAGAAAAAATAATTATATTCAAGTGAATTCGAAGCCCAAATAATATTCCCTCTGTATAGCTACCCCCCCCCCCCCCCACAGTAGCTTATACAAGAAATGGTGCACCTTCTCCAAGTGATGTTGCCTCAAGTAACAGCACTAAGCTGGATACTCCACCAGACTAGATGGATTCTTCTCCTGGAACCCGGTAAGACTAAGAGATCACAATAAAGATATACTATAACATAGTTAACTGGTCAATTGGGGAGAGGAGCATTGATGTTCTTAACGTTTTTACTGTCTCTGCGTTTAAGAGGTAGAAGATAACTTTAATTGAACACTCGGATATCTATGTATTTCATATAGAGATCAAGTGTTAGCCCCAGGAAGGGGCCCCTTTATTTCTGAGAAATACGACTGAAGTAAAATGAATAAAAAATCATGATGATTACTTCATCTTGACTGAATGTTGCCATCTCCTCAGTTAGATGAGGTGTGGCCGTGCGCACGTAGGTGGCTCTTTAACCCAGCTTCAGTCTTACATGGACATTCAAATATGTGATAGAGACACTTTCCTTTTGGTTAGGGTGCTTGCACGTTAACATTATAAATCCCCGAATGTCTTGTAAGGCAACTTTTAGATATGCAAATAAGACGACAAATATGACAACATTGCACTGGAGGTTGTGTTGTTAGAACATTAGTCTTTGGTTGTGTTGTTAGAACATTAGTCTTTGGTTGTGTTGTTAGAACATTAGTTTTTGGTTGTGTTGTTAGAACATTAGTCTTTGGTTGTGTTGTTAGAACATTAGTCTTTGGTTGTGTTGTTAGAACATTAGTCTTTGGTTGTGCGATGTAAAATGATTTACCAATTCAGCTTTTGACATCCTGCTTTCTTAAATACGCTTTAAGGTAGCATGATGTACACATACATACATGCACGCTATTACATATACATGCATACATGCTATTGCCTAGACATACATACATACATATATACACACACTTGAGGAGGACTTGAATGCCTACTAGACACCACCCTCGGGTGTCTTCGGTCTCTCTGTACAGAGGTTTGTCAGAGACTCTGACATGAGGATACTTTTTACTTGAAGTAAACCCTGACCAAATATTCAAAACAAAATGGTGTGCTGTCTCCTCAAGTCATCCAGCACATCTCTCAAATAACGGACGGTGGAACCCCCTCTATTCATAGAGAGTAGTTTCGAATAAACAATTAGAAGCCGATGAGGAAATGAATAATAAAAAATATGAATAAAAACAAAAATAAATACTGGCAGGCCGGCACCCAGGATAAAAAGCACCCATCAACCTGTTCATACACCAGCGGGAAGATGTAAGCAATGGTGTAAACCTTCCTGCCTCTGGAAATGGTGTTCCAGCCAATACAGAGGTCAACCAGGGTCAGCCATCAGACCTTGAAGCAAAAGGTTCTGGCCTCCTATCTCCATCAAATGCAGCAACATAAAAAGAAACATACGAGGCTTAAAAGCCCAACTATGGACTGTTGCACAAAAGAAGGTGCTATTGTTTTGCTACCACTACTCAAAGTTTGAAAAGTTGAGCAAAACATCCAATGAGATTCTAGCTGATAAGATCCAAGAATCTACCCTCCTCGAAGAAAACACACATGCGATAACCTATGCATACATACATTATATTACCTATACATACATATATACATACATGTTATTACCTATACATACATATATTATATTAACTATACATACATATATACATGCCTGCTATTATCTATACATACATATATGCTATTACCTATACATACATGCATATATACATATATGATATTACCTATATATGCCTATATTCTATTACCTATACATGCATACATATATACATACATGCTATTACCTATACATGCATATATTATATTACATATACATACGTATGTACATACATGTTATTACCCATACATACATACATACATACATACATACATACATACATACATACATACATACATACATACATACATACTAGTACCTTTATTATAAGAACAACTACAGTGGACAAGAAATCGCTTTAAATAAAACGATTGCACATTTTTGTACATACATTCCATTTATTTTTAAATTACTTTGTTTTCCGACTGTTTCCCCAGAAAGATATTCGAAAATGTCTTAGCAATATGATATTCGTCCATCTGTAAAACAAGAATCTTGGGATATTCCTCCCAAGAGACCAGAAGAGAGGCAGCGGAAGACAAGGGTTGTGGGGTCCGGAGGAGGCTAGATTCAATGTTCGTAATTAATAGTAATGGGAGCTTTTAAATAAGCGACGCGAGTATGGTATTTAGAAAAGGTAGAATCGTACAATATTGGAGTGAACCAAACCACAAGAGGCTCTTTATTCCTGTGTAGAACTCGGCGAATTTTCTCTGGTCCGGGCATTGTTTGCATTGGCCCGGCCGGCTAATTCATTACGCATTTTCCATTACATTTTTGGCTTGTTTACTACGCGAGACATCCCCAGCGTTTCCTGTTCATTATATAGTAAATGGCCGAGTGTTGTTCTCTGCTTCAGTCCTTATGGTTAAACTTGAAATTAAAATCACTAACAGAGCCAAATCTGAAAGTTTAATGAATAGTACATAGTAAAATAAACGTTTCCTCTTTGTTTAATATATATATATATATATATATATATATATATATATATATATATATATATATATATATATATATATATATATAATTAACTTGTTACAACTATCCAGGGGGTATGAATCCGAAGGAAGTTGAAACCGGGTTTATGAGAGTGCTCAATGAAAATTCAGAGCAAAATATATATTTTTTGATTTTATTCCATTAGTTGCGACAAAACAAGTTTTGTTTCATTGGTGCAAATAGCGACCAACTCATCGGGCTGGCGAAGGAATTCAAATGGCATAAATTTTAACTTCAACTTTAACGGGAGATTGAAAATTGAAAATACATTGGAGGGGAGGGGGACAGAGTTGGGGCTTTGTCTATAACGGTGACATGGGACATGAGGGGGGAGGGGGGAGGACCCCAACAAGTCGTGTTTCAAATTATTACGTGGGAGGTTTTTCACGTGTCTGTGCTGTGATGATCTCAATTTCGGCCGGGGTGGGAGGAAAGGAGATGGAGCGACGGCCAGAGTGAGTTAAATTTAAAATGAGAATAAAATTATGATTATAACCGTCATTCCTATTTTATTTTAATTCTAATAAGTAATTATCATGTGGATAAAAATGTTTGATAATTTTAATTTAGGGTATTAATTGCTACTTTTGCATTTTATTTATTTTATTTTAATGTTTTGTTTATTATTTGTAGTGAATTTTGTTGTGATTATATTATTATTTTTTTTTTTAAATTGTGATTATATTATACCGAGATCAATACTAGTGGAATCATTTTATAAGAGAAGTTTTCTGGTGTTACCAGTTTTATCATTAACAAAACCGATTATGACAATGATAACGCCTGCCAATCATACCTACGATAGTCGCAGTGATAACAGCCTTAATAAAAGTCTTAATAAAAATAAAAATAACTACACTACCACAAAATAAAAACCAAAAAAGAAACACCCATAATAAAGTGGAAAATCTTGAAAAAATCCAGCACCTGCAAATCAATAAACTCTCCATGTAGATTATGCTTAAATGAAAAACTGGAAATTATCCGCTTTAAGGACAAAAACGAACTCTTAAATAGAAAACAAGAGACATCTATCAACTGTAAACATAGTAGACTCTACCTCCTTAGCAACCCACATACCCCACCTTAACCCCACACCAATCCCACATAACTTTAAAATAAAATTAAAAGTGTTTTTTTTTGTTTTTTTGACAAAAATGAATGATAACATTAAACCCCCACTATACACTACCCCAAAACACACTATAACCCCCTACCCACCCACCCAAATTTACCACCCAATCCCACCCCAACAAGTCATGATGAATCTATAAATATATAACCACCCCTCTAAACTACCAATAACATCAAATCTCTACGTACTACCTATAATGCACAGCCTCAATAGCCTCTCAGCCATACTACCAATTCTAACATAAACCCATAACTGGGACAGCTATTAACACTGATATCACTTGGACTAATCTAATCTCAATTACTTAACCCTTCGATCACTACCTTGAACACTTAATTATTAACTGGTACTTAGTCCTTGTCATTGGTAGTAGAACAAAAAAGCCTACCATCACTTGTCGACTTATTTCGCCCAATGACTTCACAAGTAGCAAGATGGTAATGATGGTGATATTTATCATTATTACTATTATTAGTAGTAGTAGTATTATTATTTACTCACTAGGAGTTATCACACTGGTCATCGTCAGTGGTCGCCCACTGCCAACAACCTGTGGTATTCCCTGGAGTCCGAGTGACAACAAGTCTCCTCAGGCCTCCAGTATGCTCCACCTCTTTTCGTTCATCACCGCTGATGACCTTGCGATAATCGCAACAGCCACCTACCAACGATTTCCCGCTGATAAGGGCCATCGGTCCCCTCTAGGGCCCGAGTGGCAACAAGCCTTCCCACGGTCCCAGAGCTGTCCGCGCTCTTCCAGTGGAGGTCTGGTTTGCGCTTTCCCTCCTCGACCCTGTCCATAATTTTTGTGGCGTCAGCCTATGCTTGCGCCTCATTCGTGCGGTTGTATTTTCTTCTTCTTCTTCTTCTTCTTCTTCTTATTATTATTATTATTATTATTATTATTATTATTATTATTATTATTATTATTATTATTTAATACTATTATTATTATTATTATTATTATTATTATTATTATTATTATTATTATTATTATTGTTATTATCATTAATATTCTTACAAACTTGTTATTTCTATTTTTATTCTAATTTTATTTATATTTATTTTGATTTTTGATTTTTATTTTTATTAAAGCTTTTATTAAGGCTGTTATCACTGCGACTATCGTAGGTATGATTGGCAGGCGTTATCATTGTCATAATCGGTTTTGTTAATGATAAAACTGGTAACACCAGAAAACTTCTCTTATAAAATGATTCCACTAGTATTGATCTCGGTATAATATAATCACAATTTAAAAAAAAATAATAATAATATAATCACAACAAAATTCAGTACAAATAATAAACAAAACATTAAAATAAAATAAATAAAATGCAAAAGTAGCAATTAATACCCTAAATTAAAATTATCAAACATTTTTATCCACATGATAATTACTTATTAGAATTAAAATAAAATAGGAATGACGGTTATAATCATAATTTTATTCTCATTTTAAATTTAACTCACTCTGGCCGTCGCTCCATCTCCCTTCCTCCCACCCCGGCCGAAATTGAGATCATCACAGCACAGACACGTGAAAAACCTCCCACGTAATAATTTGAAACACGACTTGTTGGGGTCCTCCCCCCTCCCCCTCATGTCCCATGTCACCGTTATAGACAAAGCCCCAACTCTGTCCCCCTCCCCCTCCAATGTATTTTCAATTTTCAATCTCCCGTTAAAGTTGAAGTTAAAATTTATGCCATTTGAATTCCTTCGCCAGCCCGATGAGTTGGTCGCTATTTGCACCAATGAAACAAAACTTGTTTTGTCGCAACTAATGGAATAAAATCAAAAATATATATATATATATATATATATATATATATATATATATATATATATATTAAAATAAACATAGTTTGAGTATCCAATGATTTTTTCAGAACCTCCCCGGCTCCTCCTCAGGGATTACTGATGAGCAAAAATTAGATCCGCCAATACACAATCATAAAAAACAAAAAACAAACAGACAAATTACATTTCAAAATTTTCAGACGAGAAACCCTTATGCATAAGATGACAGTTTGACACCTACCTATCGACGCATAAGAAAGTCGGTCAGCTACAACTATAGACAGAGTTGTGCTAGGCTCGGCCCGTCTCCCCTTCCTTAACTACATGCACACATACCAAGACATACCCACACTCACACATACACACACCCACGCTTATACATACACACTTATATATTCACAAACACACATACACACTTATATATTAATGTATTAATAAGAACATACATATATATACATATATATATATATATATATATATATATATATATGTATATATATATATATATATATATATATTGCGTAATGTATTAAGGGATTTTAATTTTTTATTTTATCTTATTAAAAATTATCCCTATAAGCTGCCAAATATACATTAAGACAATCGCTATTTATTAAGGAATTAACATTCTTAATAAATACTAATCATATTTACTAACGAACTAGGTTGATTAAATAACAATATTATTCCCCTAATTAATTGAGAATTAGAAACCCAGTTTTTAATATCGACTAGTTATTATTTTAATCTAGTTCTTTATGATTATCTACTTAATACTTTATTATTTGTAATAATAATTGCGTTATTTTATAAAAGAATTGCATTTTTTATTTTATTTTAGATTAATTATATTCTCTCTTTTGAAGTGATCTTAAATTCTTTGTCCATCCATATTGATTTAATCTAACGGACGTTTAATTGGTATTAATTTAAGTTCACTAATTTTATCATTATGTTCACCCTTCAACAAACCCCTTCTTTCAATATCAAGTCTAAAGCTTGTAACTTATTAATTTATAGAGCTCCTGGTTACTAATAGTTATCCCATCATCCGGAGTTATACCAATACGATCAGTTACATAACCTATTATGTATAATACTAAACCACCAAAATAATCTGAAAACTATATCTATAATACTAACATTTATATCTATACATTCCAAAATTTTGATTAATAGTGGTTTTAATTAACCTATCTTTTATTTCATTAAAAAAAGTATAATGTTGTAATTAATTATATATTTGAGATCTCTACATCAAGTTATCTTATGATTTAATTAATTAACTTAATCCTACTTATCATTGTTAATTTTGATACATTAATTACGCGACCATTTATCATTTGTAATAATTTAATGTTATGTTTAATAATATAGTTATTTTAATTTTTAATCTTTGTTTTTATTTTTTATTTTGTTATTTATTCATTTTATTTATTTATTTTATTTATTTATTTAGTGAAGAGTTCCTGAAATATAATTATCATACGAAGTGTCCACCAGACCATCTTGATACAGGTATTACATAACATTGTAACATTGTGTAGATATATGTGTGTTTGCGAAAAAATAAATAAACATATATATATGTATATATATATATATATATATATATATATATATATATATATATATATATATAAGTGTTGTTGAATATGACAGACAACTTATATCTGGATATCTTTGTGTAGATCCTTACCATTTGCCGAAAGAAAGACCCTGATCTGGCAAATGGCAAGGATCCACGCAAGGATATCCAGACAAACATTTTCTGTCATATTCAACAACACTTGTATTACAGAGGCAATGCTTCCTATATATATATATATATATATATATATATATATATATATATATGATAATTTTTATTTACACAGACATGTACTAAATCTGCGACACTGGCATGTCGATGTTGTCGATCAGCAGTTACTATAAACTGAGATCTTATCAGGCAAATGAGAATCCGATCTCAACCTCAGATCATATTTGGGGAGAAATATGATCTGAGGTTGAGATTGGAGTCTTACTCTGCCTGATGAGATCTTAGTTTATAGTAACTGTTGATCGATAACATCGACATGCCAGTGTCGCAGATTTTGTACATGTCTGTGTAAATAAAAATTATCATATAAAAAAACTATATTTTGATATTGAGCACTTTTTATAAACCCGGTTAAAATTCTCTGGATTACCACCCTGTGGATATTTTTTACCTGGATTATTACCATTATTATATATATATATATATATATATATATATATTATATATATATATATATATATATATATATATATGAATAAATATTATTTTCAAATTGACCTATATACACATGTGGTTCATGCCAAACCTGCAATAATCAGTATGGAAGTAGACTATGCATATATATATATATATATATATATATATATATATATATATATATATATAAGTGTGAAACTAAAATTAGAATGTATACGTTTAAAATTTGAACCTATCGTGAAGTGTTTATAAGCTCAATATACTGGATAGAGCAATTATATAAATAATTGAAAGAAGAGAAAAAAATCTAAGAATGAGAAATCTATTACATCTTCAGTTATTCAAGACAAGGTATATTCAATAAGAAGATGTGTATTTATTTATTTATTTCCTTAAACCAGCCTGTACAAAGAATGGCTTCTTATCATCAGTGGAATTTAATCAGATAAATTGGCGGAATATAGACCAAAATTTATAATTTGGAAAACTTTTTAAAGTTATAAAATGTAGATGTAAGTGTGTAGGAAGAGTGTCAAAAATGCAAAAAATGTCCAGTGAAACATGCCCAGTATATATATATATATATATATATATATATATATATATATATATATATATATATATATATATATATATATATATATATATATGTATTACAAGCGTCTAAGGTGTTTTGTTGGAAAAACATAACACTGCAGGTTCACGTTGTGCTCGTTTGGCTAATTTCATAGTTTACAAACATTTAAAACATTTTTGTAACGCAAAAATATTGGATGTTGTGTCATTCTTAATTATAAGTTTGATTTTAATAAATACTTGTACAAAATGTCCAACGATATAATGTATTCTATTTCAATTTTATGGCATGTAAATCCCTTAAATCACAATTTTCCAAATCATTTATTACAATGGAACAAGAATTTAAGAATCGTTTTTATTTTTAGTCGCCTCTTCATTTTTTAGCGACATATATTAACACATGTACACATAAACGCGCGCAGATACATAGAGACATAATCTCTAATAATGTAATGTTGTGTCTCTGTGTCCAAGTAAGCAATTGAACGCGTAGCTTTATATCAAGATAAAACGTGAGTTTTCTGGAGTAATGTTTAATGGAAAATGCAATGGTGAGATTAAGTTTATATTAGAGTTGTTTTGCAGTGATAGCGCCGGGTCAGCGTTTGTGCATGGCATCCATACAAGCAAAGACGATCTTTTCTTTACTTTACTAATAACTTGAAAATTGGAAATGATGAAGTCAGATTAAATGTGGGGTTTGGAGGTAGGAGAAGATTATACCGAGCCACCATTTATTCCTTGACAACGCCGGAGTGAAACTTTATTGGCTCGTTATAATTCAACGTTTTAGTAAAAGCATTCTTCAAGGTGTAATATGTTCAGTTATTTGGGGGAAATTTATAAGCGATAAAAATCAACCGTTTTTCAGTTAATTTCTTGAATTAATTTGATACAATTATAATCACTATATAATAGTCAAACTCGGATCATGTTGTTTGTTTGCACATTGACTGTTTTTGGATGGTGAGATGAAGTGAGAATGAGATGAAAAGTGATGGGGGAGAGTAATAGAGAAAGAGGACAGAGACTATGAGTAGTAGTAGTAGTAGTAGTAGTAGTAGTAGTAGTAGTAGTAGTAGTAGTCGCAGTGTAAAAGAAAAAGATCACGAGCGTGACGTAAATAATAATAAATGAGGTAAGTAAAGAAGAAAAGAAAATGATTAAAGTCGTAATAATAGCATCATAAATAGTGCCCCTCTACTTTACGTCCAACCTTTCCTCACCGTGGTAGGAGCGGTGGCAGCGTAGTAACGTCAGAGCTCCCTAGCAACAAGGTTCCGGTGATAAACCAAAAGGAACCAACATCAGGATCCGCCGGCCGCTTGTCGTCTCTGCCTCTGCATCTGTGACACGAAGCAATATGGCAAACGAATGGAGGAGGGATAACAACGTTGCTTCTGCGCATGTGTAACCGCAATTTCATTGTCTGTTATGGGTCAAACCTTCCCCTACTTCATATACAACCGCTGGGCTTTACTCCACTCGGTGCCGGGGATCAAACCTGCAATCATTCTGGTACAACGAGCAGCTACGGCCAAAGTGAAAGGCTTTCGTGCAGAACAGAAAATCCTGAGAAACGATCTTTGTTGGCTTTGTGCAAAGGTTCAATTCGCTCAGCAGCAAAGACACCAACACCAAGAGCAACGACATTGGCAGCGGCGTCAGCGCGTTATCATTAAATAATCTATAAAAGGTTGATATCTTTGACAACCAATCAAGAAACCAAAGCACAAAAACGATGCATAGATCGTTAAGTTGATTTTAAGCCCAACCCACACATTCGAGGCAGACTAACTTAGAGGTATTCTTTAAATGCGTCCATTCCATCTGTGCATTACAGACTGATAAAAAATATTATTTTAGGCGTAAGCGTAACAGACCAAACTGACGGACAGAGCAGCTGATGGAAATGCGTGGACGCATCTGATAATGTCATTTCAAAAGTAAGCCTTTCAGACCAACGAGACTATTTTTTCAAATTGAAACGTTACTATGAGATTATGTAGTACATATAATTTTAAAGAGGTTAAGCATTTTCTCCCCCACAATCAAATTCCTCCCAACCTTAAATAGCAACATTTTTTGCTGTTATAAAAAACAAATACATTTTTATAAAGATTTTGCTCTTTTTATAAGCATTATTTTTAAAGGTTCTAAAAAGAAGAAAATCTGTAATGTTGTCTAGGTGAGCGAAGCTCTAGTCACAAACTTAAGCATTGATGTAGTTCCAATCAGCACCGGCACAGGATCTCGCGACCTGTAGCGACAACATTATAACGATAGAAAGGACTTCAGAAATTGCAACATTTTTTTTATATTTTTGAAGATTTGATTTTAATTTTGAAAATTTTCATTACATTTTTTTTAATTGCATTGAAACAGCTATTGTAGGGACGATTGATATAAATCAGAATTAGGAATCGTAAAAACCGGAATTTTGAGGGGTATCGGAATCGGAAAAATATGTGCCTATTTTCCGATGCCAAAACCAATCATTTTAATTCGTTTGTTTTCGTATAAAACATAATTTTCCATTGATGTTACTAATGATTAAATGATAATTTTTTTATTGATTTCAAACTACCAGTAAAACTAAAATCTATAGATACTCCTCCCCCCAATGTATTTTTACGTTTACGAAAATATATGCACATATTACATGGGGTTTACGGTAATCCGAAAATTAAAAAAAAAACAACAAAAATCTCTATAGCTAAATATTTAGAGATTTTAAAAGAATCGGAATCGGTAATTGTATCGGAATCGGGAATTTAGAACAGAGTCGGTAATAGTATCGGAATCAGGAAAAATATTTAAGTCGTCCCATCACTGGTAACGGCTTTTATGCTTCAATATTTTCAAATATATTTGATTTATTGCAAAATGTTTTGTCATCAATTTCAAAAGTAGTTTGCTGTTGGCCTGTTGTGAATCGTTCGTTCGTTTTTCTTTTTCTTTCTAATTATTTTTCTGGATCAAATGAATTTGAGGCACCCCAGAATGAGCCACAACCAAAAAGACACATTTTTTCTTCATAACTATTCCAAATTAACTGACACTATCTCTGCACAATAAAGTGTTATTTAAATGTGTGTTTGTATTTGATTGTTTGTTTTTATACATGTTACTTAAATAACAAAATTCACAAATTATGAAATAAAATCTATTATTTAAAGATGTGTGTATAAACAACTTTCTTGTGAATGATACAATGAAGTTTATGTCATTAGTAATACTTTTTTAAATAAAACCATTTTTAATGTAAAAAAAACTTTTAGTAAAACTTTCGTAAATAAAACCATTTTTAATGTAAAAAACTTTTAGTAAAATATTCGTAAATAAACCCATTTTTCAATAAAAAACTTTTTAGTAATACTTTTGTAAATAAACCCATTTTTCCATAAAAAAAACTGTGATGGCAAAATTACAAATGTACGCCGATTTGATTTGTTTATAATTCAACCGCAAATATAAAAAGATCGGTAATAATTCAAAATGTGTGCTTTTGGCCGTTGTACATTCTAGGGTGCCTCAACTTTATTGATCCATTTTTTAATGTTTATGGCGAGGGAGTGAAGCGGGTGTTACTGTGACAAAAAGTTTATTGATTTGATAAAATATAATTTCTGAAAGACAAACATTGTAATAAAATGAAGTTAATGTTCAATAAAGTAACATTTTGGTCAAAACATTGTAATAAAGTATAGTTTATGAAATTGACAGTGACTTTTTTTATAATTTAAAATCTTATAAAACGAACATAATAATAAAACTATATTTTATTACAATGTTTTGGGAAAAATGTTACTCTATTGCAAATAAACTTTATTTTATTACAATGTTTTTCTTTCAGAAACTATATTTTATTAAATAAGTACATTCATTAAAATGTTTTAATCTATTGGTCGTTACTTCCTGTGGATTATCTGCCCCTGTTTACTAAACTGCACAAGTGTCCATAATTTAATAATGTTACTTTTAATTAATGCATATCTTTACAAGTCTATATATGTACAAGGTTACCATTATTCCCATGCATGAAGTATTTTTGTCGCATCTGGGCTGTGGCACCATCCACTAGTTTCTACCTCTTAGACAAGGTCCCAAAACAGTCGCTAATCTAATGGATCCCTTACTATCCCCCAAACTCGAGCCCCTATCCTATCGCTGCAATGTTGCCCCCCCCTTTGCTTCTTTTATAAATCATTCAATGGAATGTGCTCCGATGAACTTGCTAGGCTGGCCTTCCTCTCTACGCAAAAACACCCTACCCACTTGACAATCAGTTAAATTCCATCTATTTATTGTAGAGGTCTCGAAATGCTGGAGAGCTTTCTACTTTAATAGCTTCTTTACTCGAGCTGCCAGCCTTTTGGACTCCCTTCCTGTTCCCTGTTTCCCTAACTGTTTCGATATGCAGAAATTTAAATGTAATGTAAACAAGCATCTCTCTTAGGATGCCCTATTTAATTTCTGGCACCTAATCCACAATAGCCCCTTCCGTCTAAGTGGCAGTATGCTTTGTCTGAGGTGAACTCAAGTTTTTTAAAAAAGAAAAGTTCACTTTTATTTTATTTTACGGCTCAAATTATCTCAAATTATTAATTACCGGACTGCCTCTAAAATATTATTTTATTTTACGAATTTATGTGTATTCTGAGATCATTCGTTGATATCTATGCAGACCAACCGATGAATATAACCTTTTATAGCGTCGTTCGAAGCATTTAAGATAAGATCCGTCCACACGATGTGTGTGTCCTGCGATTTGACTAGGCGTTCACACGAAAGCGAACCGACCGACGAAGCCTCTAATAGAGACGCGAACACGCAACTGCAACATTCAATAAATCCCGCAAACAAATTAATCATCGCAATGATTAATGTTCTCAAGCCAAAGTTTCTTTTTTTAATTGATTTAATTAATTAGTGATTAAGAATCGACGTGCGAATATTCGCGATTTTTTTGTTTCTTTTTCAAAGACTAATAATGCAACCGGATTCTTCGTTCTTCAAATTAATCAAAGGAAGAGAAATTAGAAAAGCGGGTTACTATTTGGTTGATTTTTTGTCGATACATTTTAAAATTTGTTGAAACTTTGAAAATATTTGAAATGCATAACAAAAGGAAAAGAAACCGTGAAAAGCAATATATTAGACGTTTTGTGAATTAGCGATTCAACATCCGCTGAAATTGAATTTAAAGGCCGATGATTTTCCAGTTGATCACGAAGCAGTGAGAAAATAACAACGAAAAAGTTCCGCTATATTTTTATTTCTTACGCTTATATTTCTTCTTTTTTTTTGCCTTCATTTGAATCTTGAATTGTGCAAATCGGAATGGTAACAACAATTAAACGAAGACGATTTTTATTGCGTGGTTCAAACGGAAAACGAAACAAATTAATGGCAAATCTTAAACGGCCATTCCGAACACAATTGCCAGGCGTAGAATATAGACTTCTGTTGTCTTTCTCGCTTCTATTTCTCTCCCCTCTCTTTCTCTTTTAGTCAATCTACCACTAATCTTTCTACTCAACCCCTCTCTCTCTCCTTCTCTTTCTATCTATCGATCTCCTGTTATATCTTTCTCGTTCTCTTTCTCTGTAGATGTAAAAATTACCTATGTCTATATCAGTCTAGATTTTGTATTATGTTGATGTAATGTCTGTTTAAATGAATATATCATACCCCAAAACACACACACTTAACTATATATATATATATGTGTGTGCGTGAGAAAGAAAAGATTAAGGTAATCCGACGTAATGGGAAATGAAAAAAAAAAACCAAAAAGGATGTTTTTTTATATATTCATCAACGTTTCGTCTTTATTTAAGGATGATAATTTTAAGAAAAATGTCATGCAAGTACGTGAAAATATTGGGTTGACATATAAATAATTTTGTTTTTCCTTTCTTATTTTCCATATATACCTATATATATATAGTCATGAACATACAGACTGTTTCGCTGTTTCATAGCTCATCAGTGCGGCTAGACCAGTTAGTGCCTCAAGCCGGGATCAAAACCGTCGAGCTGACAGTCGGCGCTGCTAATCCCTACGCCATCATACGACATTGACTGAATGTAAGATGTATCTCAATGTAAACATTGCAAATGCCGGGAGCTCGAATTAGTTTTACCTAATGAGCTATGCCTTAAAGCTAATGGCAGTTGGCGATACCCTTACAAAATAAGCTCTACCTGGGAGGAGTTTTATATATATATATATATATATATATATATATATATAGTTAATCCAACAGGAGATATGAGACAACTTCGACAGTACATATACTAAAATTGGAACGATACAGAGAAGATTAGCATGGCCCCTGCGCAAGGATGGCACGCAAATTCGTGAAGCGTTCCATATTTTTAAGAGGTTCTGTTTATTTGGCTTGCGGGGGAGTATTACTTTTAAATTGGACTTTTTTCATTGGAATAATTTTTGTCGGACCTGGAAGAAGAAAGTGCCGAATATGTCAGCTCAATTTGATTTGATTTTATTCGAATCGGATTTAGCGGATTTTCCATTTAACCAGCGAATTATGGTTTGCACTAATCCGATCAAATAATTGGAACCCTGAATTTTGAACATAATGAGTTCAACACTAAGTGAGTTTATTGAACTTTTTATTTGATTTGGTTCCTTTATCGTTTTATTAATTTAACATAAATATTGGATGCATTTTTAAGTGTCATTTATTGCATCGATTGCGGACGCATTTCCCGACTGGATACACTTTTTCAATTTAATCAATTCTTTTATTTTTGGACTGCCATTTACTACCTGTATCAATCTTCAATCAGCCTCTTGGATATCTTTCCTGAATTTGTTTTAAATTGTATGATTTTGATTGTATAGCTTTAACAAAAGTATGTTTTGGGCTGATATATTTGCTGTGTTATATAATTTTATGCATTTTTGCATATATTTTGTGTGGGAGAATAAGAATAAAAATCATGCAAAGAAAAGAACTGAATAATTTCTTTAAAAGCAAGAACCAAACTTGGTCGAAATCGCTGACGAATCAGTCTTGTTGCATCAACCTTTTTGTTATCAAAGTTATTGCGGTCAAACTTCAGGGAATTCGCGTTTCTTACTTCATATATAAGATAAGTGGCTCAGACGGAATTTTCATGCTGAGTTATTTCGTAAACAAATTGTTGTTGTTCATATGCTGCTAGTCTTTCTCTACTCTATCGTTTTTCCCACATGGAAGATACTCGAATCCAATCTCTGGTGTCTCCTTGTAAGACATTCACAGAAAGAACTCGTCTTTTTACCAAAGCTGAAAAGAACAGTCTATCTAGAACATATGACCACGAAACTGCTTCCCTGCATGGCCTTCTTTAAATCCAATGTCAAACAATACTTGTTATAAACCATCTCCAAATAAAGTAACCAACCTTTGTTCGTTCCATTTCTTCAATCTTCTCATAATATTCTTCATCATAAAACTGAAAAACTGACAAGCCATACATCACGTAAACCTTATCTTCAAGTGGCTTTTGACCTTTATAAGTGCTTACTCATTAGTAAAAAACAGTTAATTGATTAAAAAAGAAAGCAAAGAAATTAATTCCCATCCACAAAATGAAAAAAGAAAAGTAATATTGAGGGGAGCGGGTTATAAAAGAAAAAATATTTTCGGGGGGGGGGGGTAAAAAATTAAAATAAAATCAGTTGTAAAAAAATTGTTTGTTATTCTTCATGAACTTCGGTACTTTAACTGTATGAGTCTTGCCGTGCGAAAAGTTAAAATTCTCGAGCAGTCTTTTTTTTCAAATAACCCAAAATAAGGCGTCCTGCCACAGAGACGTGAATTAGTGGTCAGATATATAGATGCATCATAAGTGGGGATTTGAGTAGCGAGATGCTTCTCCACATTACATTTCAATTTCTGCCAGTTCATAGAGTCGGGGAAATGGGGAGCAATCAGGTAATTCAGAAGGCGAGCAGTTCGAGAAAAGAAGCTATTGGAATAGAAAGCTTTCTGGCATCTGAGGACCTCTGCAGTTAAAGGGTTGGGATTTTGCTGCTTGTCGTGTTTGTAAGAGGTATCTAAATTGAGTGGGCACATGTGCAGCAAGTTCGTCGGAGCACATTCCGTTGAAGTACTTGTAAAACAAGCACAGGGATGCTATATTACGGCGATGGGGCAGGCTTTGTAGAAAGTGTGGGATCTATAAGAAACTCGTTATCAGAGAGGGAGAGACTAATGGTTGATGCACGAGTCTAGATGTGACAATAGCACTGCATACATGTTCGAATGGTGCCTTTGTACAGATACAGGATACTGGTAAGTGTAAAAAGGTGCCTAACCCAGTAGAGGTGGCTCACCTTCTTTGCAGCAGAATTGTCAGTATCTTCTATGTATGTACTCCAAGTCATATTACCTGTGAATGTTAGTCTGAGAAGTTTGAACGTTTGAGTCTAGGGCAGGGTGTTATAATCCATAACAATCTATGGTTGGGAAGGTGTCTTATAATTGTTAAGAGAAAGGAGCTTTGGTTGGTAGAATTAAATGTAATCATCCATTTTTGGATATGTGTGCGTTGGATTTGCCTACACATCGAGAATAGACCGTTGTGACATCACAAATAGACCCATCTCAGGCGCGATTGCATCAAAAAGGTCGAAAAGAACAGACCTGAAGCACACGCGCATTAATGTGATGTTGTTTAGATATCCGCCCATTTAGGACGACCTGATCTTTTTTTTTATCAAAGAACACTTTGATTATATTAAATATTTGTCCAGTAAAATGAATTCATTTTCTTGAACAGACCTTCATGCCAGACCTTGTCAAAAGCTTCGAATATATCAAACGCTACCGCTCTAGCTTCACTTGCCTTATCGAGTGTATGATATATGCATTCAGCTATTATCTTTTGGATATCAGCAGAAGAATATGATTGCCTAAATCTATACAATTGGCCAGAGAGAATTTTCAAGATGGCGGATTGTCGCTAGATTGATTAATGATTCAAGGATTTTACCGAAGAGCGGGAGTAGACTGATGGGGCGATAATTTTCCGAGTTAGTTCTATCTCAAGTTATTTAAAGGTGACACAACAGTGAAAATTTTACAGCTATCGGAGAAGCAAGATTCGGTAAGGCATTTGCTGTAAAGTTTTGAGAGGATAGGGGCCAGCTCAGTCGAGCATTTATTTGTACAATAGCAGAGATAAGATTACGTCCACATGCTTTGGAGGTACCGAGCATTTTAATGAAATCCATGACATTATCAGATCATCAAGTGTGATTTATGTTTGGAGTGGGAAATTTGGGCGAGAGTGGTTTGTGGAGTTCAAGGTGGGGTTTAATACAAACCCCTGAAAATAATTTCAGCCTTATTCGTTACCGTGCAAGCGACATCATGGTGGTTGGATATTGCACGAATGATTGATTGTTCATCAAACTATTATAGATTTTCCAAAATCGCGAGTTCCTAATTTCATCGACTCTGTTCATATCAGTCTACTTACATTTAGCGTTGACTACAACACGCTTGAAATAGTTTCTTGGTTGTATAAATTGCTGTTTATTTGTAGTTGATTCATAGCGGTTGAATAGGCGGAATGCTTGCCGCCGATGCGTAAGGAGCAGCTTTAGAGGTCGAAATGACAATTGGGGAGAGTGGAGCTTACTATAGAATTTCCGTGTGGGGACAACCGTTTCTATGTCTGTTTGACCCATTCTGTAGCGTCATTTTCACACTGTTCAGCTGGGAGAAAAAAGTTTCACTCCATGGGGCGGATCTCTGAGGGATTACCAATAAGTCCGTTGGGAATATCTCGTCGTTTCAAGTAACGGCGCTTTGTTTATGGATCTGAGGTTTAACATTATATCAACCATTGTCCCAAGATAGTCAGCGTTCCCAAATGGTGTATGAGCATCCGTCACATAAGGGCAGTGTTGTCAAGAATAGGTTGAAACGTAAGGCTTGCTTATATTTACGATCTAGAAAGCGGATCGGGAAAGTCATGGTTTCTTAAGGGGAATATGCAATAGAGAAATTACGCGTGCTGTTACTAGCTGAATCCGTGTGGTGGACATTAAAATACCCAAATACTAAGGAAAGTACTATGTCTACACTATCAGAGACAAAGTCGAGCAGAGTACCGTCGTGGGTCGGAGGAGAACAGTAGAGGAAATATGAATAACTAACACTGCGTTTGTTGAGTTCATATAAAGCACATATACGCCTGATTATCTGATTCTATACTAATTTCTCTACTCAAGATGGAAGGTGTTTCAGATATAGACTCTGAGCCCGTAAATATGGTTGTCAGAGTCTCTACTGCAGGGGTGAGCAACCTCCGGCCCGCGAGCCACATCCGGTCCACGAAGGCTTAGCGTCCGGCCCGGCACCCTGCTAGGCTTTATTATTGCAATCCGGCCCGCGAGCCTCCCAGTAAAACTCATATCATTTTGAAAATGAAGTACACGAAGTCTCACCTTCGCTCCCAACTCTCGGACCGCCACCTCAATGACCTTCTACTGCTGTCTACCTCAACCATCGAGTCAGACATGGAAATACTTTTTCATGGCAAACAGCACCAGCAGTCTCATTGATTTGTAGAGTGTTCAATTCAATTTTTTTACAATTTATTCATGTAAACAAAATATAGTAATTCTGAGATTTCGTTTTTCACTCCGGCCCGCGATCTACTTCCAAAAGTCTCATCTGGCCCTCACTCTGAAAAGGTTGCCCGCCTCTGCTCTACTGGATAGTGGTGGGTATCCTGGCATGTCAAAAGTATTAGAGGAGATTGCGGGGTGTAGATTAGTTTCGCTTTGTGCTAGGATATCTGGGGAGTGTACCAAGAGGAAGCATCCAACATCATCGAAGTTAGTCCTAAGCCCTCGGATATTTGTGAAAAAAGCGACAAAACAGAGAAAGCTATCTGATTGTTATTTTTGGAGGGTATCTGGTTTGTTCGTTTATTTTATTGTTATAGTCGTCTACATTTTTAATAGTGAGAGTGAGTTGGACAAAGTAGATATTTGTTGAGTGCCAGCAGACAAAGTTCACAGAAGCCAACGCTTTTATCTATGGAGTTATGGCATTGGAAAAGTCCACCAGATATATTTTTTCTCGCTTGTGCTGATAGCGCAATGGCTTAATTCCCGTACTGTTAAAAAAAAAGCAACCGGAGTTCAATCTCAGCCTGAAGCACTTGCATGACTAGCTATGCAGAAAAGCTGCGATATAGCGAAACAGTATACCTGTGGATCCTCCTTTTCTCGCTCTCTCTCTCCCTCTCTCTCTCTCTCTCTCTCTCTCTCTCTCTGTCTATATATATATATATACATTCAAATACGTATACTCAATTTAACTATATATATATTAGACACTCATTGAAAGAGTTTTTTAACGTTTCAGCCGTTTCCGACTATATTACGATAGAGATAAGTCAGTCAGATACTCAAAGTTAGACCGCTATAGCATTGCATCTGACAAATCTATATTTATATGTGATTAGCGATGTATTATATTTTATCATTGACTATGTTCTATACACTAAAAATATATTTCGATTCAGGACTTCCTAAAATACTTATTTAGGCTTGGAAGATATTTAGAATGGTAACATTTTTTGTGAGCTAAATTACGAAATTAATAAAAAAAAACATGTCTACATTGCTCTTATAAGTTTATATGCGAGACATGACACTAGAGTTATCCTGATATTATAAAACTGTTGATACAACAACAGCATTTAGCGCTACCTCAGAGTAAGGGTTCTTGTACTATCAGTCAAAAACAGCAGCCACACTGATGTCAATCCTGTACCCTCAACATGTGAGAACAAGAACGACCTAGACTAGTGTGTGAAACTGAGTGACAATCAAGTTCTCCCAAGTTGCCCAGCTAGAGAGAAAAAGAGATAGTGGGGGAGGCGTTCATTGTCCTAGTAAGGAAGTCTCAAAAAGAAAGAGAACAAAACGTTTTGATGTTTACCAGAATGTTAACTCTTATTCTCAAGTATCCCCGGGCCTTGATAAGTGGTGACCCATTAGTATAAAAGATTCAGCCGACTCTCTTGCTTTTATATGTTCTTTCGGCATGTAAATAAATTATCTATTTCAATATATAAACTATGGTTTGTCCGCTCTTTTCCTACAAGCTTTTAATTTTAGCAACACGTCGGCTCTCTCAGTCCAGATAATAAATACTTAGGAGAAAATTAAGGACGGCGTCTAAGAACCGCCAAGATTACGAGCGGGATTAACCCCTTCATTGAAGGGTGTGCCTATAGTTTACCCTCGAGGAGCTGGTGTGCTGTGCCAGGGCGTTAAGAACCCTTCCAAAGGCGTCCCTACGGCGTGTCTGCGCCGTGTTACACTCACCCGTGATCGTCTAGTGGTAAGGATAATGCCTCACAGGTAATCTGATATGTTTTACTCTTGATGGGTTACCCATTCTTAGAATGAGCTCTTCTCTCCTTAACTAACCGGGATTAAATTTGTGATTTATTCGCACCGGCTATTCAATATTCTAGAACATCTCACACCAAAAAGCAATATTTCCTTATTTTTGTTAGATCTTCGTTACAGAAAATGGTCAAAAACTTGATAACCAAATGTTACATTTTCGGAATAGAATGCGTTTCTTCTTCAAAACGAATGCAAACGTTGTAGAGACTTACCAAAACCATTTTGCGAAGTTTATAATGAAATTGGTTTAATTACCGGTGCAGGGATGGTTTAAAACATTTAAATTCCATAACTAATTTTGAATGATGTTCGTCTAAAGCAGCGGTATCTACTCTTTTTCGGCTTGCGATCTGCTTTCAAAATAACCAGATCAAAATAATATTATAGATATAGGGATTTTGTCCGTCCGTCTGTCCGTCTGTCAATTAGTCACAATTTTTTATACGTAATAAATGCATTGCTAAATAATGGAGAACACTGTATTTAGCTAATCTAATATTCCAATCTAATCCAATCTAAATATGAATAAATGCGAATCTGTCCTAAGTATATTAATATCAAAGTTTTAGTTAAATATAATAATACAGTATATATAATAGTAATCCGTAAACTCCGTTAAACAAAACCCACTCTCGCACATTTGTATATTTCTTTTTTATGTTTCTAATCGATTCTATAATACACATTTATAATTGCCATTGTCAAATTTTATTATATATTTATAATATGTCCCTCGATAGTAATATTATTATAATTATTAATACAATTAATAAAAAAGATTTTATAAACAAAAGTCATAGCGTTTTAAAAACATTTTTAAACTTTCAGTTTCAAGGGAGATAATTACATGAAAACTTCCGGCGTTGATGTTAAGAAAACAGATACTAGACTTTAATCTTAGCCAAAAGTCCAAAGAGGAAATTTTAAAAGATATTTTTTGTGACTAGACATTTTTAAATGAATGAAAAAAATCGATTTAATCGAAATTCATAAATGTAGTATCAGTCCAGTTGTCATAAGACCGTCCTCCCAGTAATTACCTCTTCTGTTTTCAAGAGAGTGTGGAGGGAATCCTCCAATGTATTACATCGTCATTTATATTTTTTTAAATTTTAAAGGTTCAAATAACTAAATATTGAAAATAATAAACTTAAGGGACGAAATAGACATTTTCGTTAGGCGTTGAATTGTACTATAGAAGTTATTTAAATATCTCGCTTTTTTCATTTAAATTGTCGCACACATTTTGGATGAAGTTTATTAATTAGCCTAAAATTGTATTTTTATCCCGAAATATAATTCTAATTTATTTTTACAGACTTGAAAATCGAACGTTAATGGCGACCATGTTTTAATTTCCTATTATTATCTTTTGTGCTTGACATCTATAAAAAGTAAATACGTTTGAATTAATTTTATTTATAAAATAAATTATGCTGTCCGGGTTTATTTTCACATCTATAAAAAGGAAATAGTTTTTACTTTATTTTATTTATTAAAAAAATGCAGTGGGGCATGCGTTTGAGCTTGACACCTAATTTTACTTTTTATAACACTAGCATTGTAATATTTATTTTACTTTAACTACGTATTGTATGTGGTTCTGTTACAATTATTTAATACTTCTAGCCTAGCAAAAATATGCGACAAGACGGAGTATATATTCGCTCGTCAAACTACATTTTAAAAATGTGAAACATACACAAACATTACAGGAGTAAATAGACGCCTTACAAAAATAATTTCTACATGTTTAAAGTTTCTGCGTGTTTCGTCGACAGCCATAAATCGGAGCCGCACAAAGCAGCAGTAAACGTTTGAAACATCGTTATTTTATACTAGTTGATAGTCTTTATATTCCAGGTATCAATATATCTATCATATATCACCATTTGGATATGTTATTACATATTAGAATAGGAATTCGGAGAGATCCAGACGAACCATAGAATAGATTAAACTGATGGTGGACATAGTCAGAATCAAATCACCGCAAACCTCGTGATTCTACTTTCCACTGTAAACCAAATGATTGTCCAATTCATCAGAGAAGAAAAAAAATCAATATAATCTCGCCTTAATCGATCAGAACTCTGTGAAAGCAGTCTACGTTGTTAATGTGTGTATATTAACATCTGTGATGTCGGTGTTTCTCTATTTATAGATACCGAGTTGAAAACTTATCTATTCATAGATACTGATTGCAAACCTTTTCTATTTATAAATACCGAGTGCAAACCGTATTTATTCATAGATACCAAGTGCAAACCTTTTCTATTTATATATACCGAGTGCAAACCGTATTTATTCATAGATACCAAGTGCAAACCTTTTCTATTTATATATACCGAGTGCAAACCTTATCTATTTATAGATATCTAATGCCAATCTTATTTATTTTTAGATACCTAGTGAAAACCTTATCTATTTATAGATACCGAATACAAACCTTTTCTATTTATAGATATCGGGTGCAAACCTTATATATTTATAGATACCCAGTGAAAACCATATCTATTTATAGATATCGGGTTCAAACTTTATCTATTTATAGATAGCCACGTGAAAACCTTATCTATTTATAGGTACCTAATGCACACCTTATCTATTTAACGATACAGAGTTCAAACTTTATCTATCTATCTATCTATCTATCTATCTATCTATATATATATATATATATATATATATATATATTTATATATATATGTATAGTCTCGGAAGTTTCTCAACCATTAAAACTATATTAAAAAAAAAAAAATTATAGTCCCAAGTCTTCCAGTGGAAAATCACTCATGTAAGTCAATTTATTTTTTACAGTTATTATATTAGTTTATTTCTAACACTATTTTAAGGGATCATCAGCTGTTTACCATGAAAAACTGTTTCGGGAATTTAAAAACAAGACAGTATTTAATTTCATTGCTTCCCAGCAGAGTTGATCAGACCCCACTTCCCTTAAAAGACAAAACATAAACGTTCCTTATACTAAATCTACGCTGTTCGTCTGTCTAATCAAATTTATCCGTTACTTACAAACATGTTGCTGCATTTTAAAGTGTTTTATATATATATATATATACCGAGTGCAAACCATACTTATTTATAAATATCGGATTCAAACCTTATCTATTTAGATATGCCGAGTGCAAACCTTATCTATTTATAGATACCGAATGCAAACCGTATCTATTTATAGATACCGAATGCAAACCGTATCTATTAATAGATAGCCAGTTCAAACCTTGTCTATTTTTAGATAGCCAGTTTAAACCTAATCTACTTGATTTGTCTGGTTTATTCAAATTTGTTCCGCTATTTCATATAATCACGTGTTATCCAAGTAAAGCTTAAGATTTAATTAAACTTATTTTCTCATTAAAGATTAGATCAGCTCAGTTTCATTTGTTTCGTTTATCATTAATAAATAAAATCCCCATAAAACATAAGAACGTCGCATTCGTTTAAATCGGGTGCTGTTATATCCGTGCAACATCATTTCATTTAAATAAACGTAAACGCGTTTAACCGCGTATCGGTGACCATATATATAGAAGATATATTAAACTGACCACTATATTTCATGTGTATGAAATTTAAGTAGTATTACACCGTATATTTTATTTTTTCATTTTTATATTCATTTTATGATATATATTATATATATATATTAATTAAATTTGGTAATTTTTCTTTTCATTTGTTAGCTTTAGTTGTTGTAAACGTTCGGTTGTGATTTTGTTGTGATTGTTGTTGTGATTGTCGTTGTAGATTATTGTTGCTCTAATTGTGGTGGTTGCTATTGTTGTGATACTTGTTGTTCTGCTTATTGTTGTTGTGATTGTTGTTGTTGCTGTAGTTGTTGAGATGACGATGACAATGATTACGATGATGACGATGATGGTGATAGTGATTTTGATCAAATTAAACGTAAGCGATGTAAAAGTCAATCAACTTATCATTAGAAGTGGGACAATATGAGTATATGTATATGGATTTAGGAATGTGTTTGACAATATATATAAATATATATATTGGTTTGTGTGTGTAGGCGGGTGACGCAATCTAAATGTGTGTGCGTGTGGCAATGTTAATATGTGCGTTTGTATGCAACGATTTATCTGTATTCTGTCAGTCGGGTTGGTTGCTGAGAATAATGACTTCTTCTGTACTTGTTATTGACCGCTTAACTATGTTATAGTTTATGGTCCTTGTTTTCCTTTCTCTTGCCAGATTCCTGAACAAGAATTATTTTAGTCTGCTGGAGTATCCAGCTTAGTGCTATTACCTGAGATAACATCACTAGAAGGTAGACCATTCCTTGTATGAACCAGTGTATAGCTATGCCGAGTGAACCAGTGTATAGCTATGCCGAGTGAACCAGTGTATAGCTATGCCGAGTGAACCAGTGTATAGCTATGCCGAGTGAACCAGTGTATAGCTATGCCGAGTGAACCAGTGTATAGCTATGCCGAGTGAACCAGTGTATAGCTATGCCGAGTGAACCAGTGTATAGCTATGCCGAGTGAACCAGTGTATAGCTATGCCGAGTGAACCAGTGTATAGGTATGCCGAGTGAACCAGTGTATAGCTATGCCGAGTGAACCAGTGTATAGCTATGCCGAGTGAACCAGTGTATAGCTATGCCGAGTGAACCAGTGTATAGCTATGCCGAGTGAACCAGTGTATAGCTATGCCGAGTGAACCAGTGTATAGCTATGCCGAGTGAACCAGTGTATAGCTATGCCGAGTGAACCAGTGTATAGCTATGCCGAGTGAACCAGTGTATAGCTATGCCGAGTGAACCAGTGTATAGCTATGCCGAGTGAACCAGTGTATAGGTATGCCGAGTGAACCAGTGTATAGCTATGCCGAGTGAACCAGTGTATAGGTATGCCGAGTGAACCAGTGTATAGCTATGCCGAGTGAACCAGTGTATAGCTATGCCGAGTGAACCAGTGTATAGCTATGCCGAGTGAACCAGTGTATAGCTATGCCGAGTGAACCAGTGTATAGCTATGCCGAGTGAACCAGTGTATAGCTATGCCGAGTGAACCAGTGTATAGCTATGCCGAGTGAACCAGTGTATAGCTATGCCGAGTGAACCAGTGTATAGCTATGCCGAGTGAACCAGTGTATAGCTATGCCGAGTGAACCAGTGTATAGGTATGCCGAGTGAACCAGTGTATAGCTATGCCGAGTGAACCAGTGTATAGGTATGCCGAGTGAACCAGTGTATAGCTATGCCGAGTGAACCAGTGTATAGCTATGCCGAGTGAACCAGTGTATAGCTATGCCGAGTGAACCAGTGTATAGCTATGCCGAGTGAACCAGTGTATAGCTATGCCGAGTGAACCAGTGTATAGCTATGCCGAGTGAACCAGTGTATAGCTATGCCGAGTGAACCAGTGTATAGCTATGCCGAGTGAACCAGTGTATAGGTATGCCGAGTGAACCAGTGTATAGCTATGCCGAGTGAACCAGTGTATAGGTATGCCGAGTGAACCAGTGTATAGCTATGCCGAGTGAACCAGTGTATAGCTATGCCGAGTGAACCAGTGTATAGCTATGCCGAGTGAACCAGTGTATAGCTATGCCGAGTGAACCAGTGTATAGCTATGCCGAGTGAACCAGTGTATAGCTATGCCGAGTGAACCAGTGTATAGCTATGCCGAGTGAACCAGTGTATAGATATGCCGAGTGAACCAGTGTATAGCTATGCCGAGTGAACCAGTGTATAGCTATGCCGAGTGAACCAGTGTATAGCTATGCCGAGTGAACCAGTGTATAGCTATGCCGAAAAGATCTTATTTGAGCTTCGAATACTATGTCATTTTGAAAATTTGATCCTGGCTTACTTGTAGGGCAAAGTATCCTCATATCAGGTTGTCCTTACAAACCTCTGTGAAGAGAAACCGAAGATAATCTGAAATGATGTCTAGTAGGCATTCACACACTCTCTCTCGTCTCGTTGTGTCTTGTCTATCTTTCAATTTTTGTTTGTAAGATAAAATAGGTTATGTGGACGCCGAGAAACCGTACAAATATGTTTGATTACTTAAAAGTATGTTTCTATTTAGTCTAGTCCTCTTATTTAAGATTCTAAGTATATTTTATTATTATGAACCCGTTCCAAGAGCGGCATTCTAACTAGTATCGTATACTTATCTTTTTGTGTTTTTTTCTTTCCTTTTTAAATTCATCTTTTATTATCTCTCTCTCTTTCTCTCTCTCTCTCTCTCTCTCTCTCTTTCTCTCTCTCTTCATATTTTATTTCGTCATGTGACCGAACAAGGAGTCGTCTCAGTCCCCGTTTTGTCACACCCATGGTTGTAGGTGTCCTAATAACGGTGATCACTTCTCAATCCAATAGAAAACTGGAGCAGACCCCGTGCGTTTTAAAGGATTGTAAAATGTATTAAACCAATGTTTTCAATAAAGTATCTCAAGCAATACATGTCACATCTTTACAAAACACGAGAGCTGATCTGAAATCTCTACACTGGCAACCGGGTCATCTTTTCGACCTCCTCTTTGTGTTGAAATCTGAACTATTTTAAAAAATCATTGTGTTAGAAAGCGTGTCTTTGATTCATAATCTTAATTGGTTACATTATACGACATTTCTACGAACTGAATTTCGTTGTGCATGCGTCCGACTGTAGAAGATGGTGAGCCACGATTTGACATGACTCGTCGCAATACGACTGTCCACTAACCAGCAAGTACAGAACCAGTCATTAATCTCAGCAACTAACCCGACTCACAGCATACAGACAAACCTTTGCATACAAACGCACATATTCACATTACACCACTCAAACACATTTATATTGCGTCACACGTGTACACACACAAACTAATATATTTATATAATTATTCTCCCTTCATCAGAAACATCGCACATGGAGGACTAAAGAACAAAATAAGGGTAGTGAGAGTTACAATGCTACAGAAAGTAAAACCAAGGTCCATTTTCTATTCTCCTAAGAATTCTTCCGATATTGATAGGTAAAAATGTACGTTTTCGTATTGTCAGAAAGTACATTTACTTTTATTTTCGATACTATTAAATCAAACGCTGTTTTCGGAGATGTTAATACATTAGTTTAATTATATAGCTACTAAGCTCTTTAATTATATAGCTAATAAGCTCTTTAATTATATAGCTACTAAGCTCTATAATTATATAGCCACTAAGCTCTTTAATTATATAGCAACTAAGCTCTTTAATTATATAGCTACTAAGCTCTTTAATTATATAGCTACTAAGCTCTTTAATTATATAGCAACTAAGCTCTTCAATTATATAGCTACTAAGCTCTTTAATTATATAGCAACTAAGCTCTTTAATTATATAGATACTAAGCTCTTTAATTATATAGATACTAAGCTCTTTAATTATATAGATACTAAGCTCTTTAATTATATAGATACTAAGCTCTTTAATTATATAGCTACTAAGCGCTTTAATTATATAGCTACTAAGCTCTTTAATTATATAGCAACTAAGCTCTTTAATTGTATAGCTACTAAGCTCTTTAATTATATAGCTACTAAGCCCTTTAATTATATAGCAACTAAGCTCTTTAATTATATAGCTACTAAGCTCTTTAATTATATAGCTACTAAGCTCTTTAATTATATAGCTACTAAGCTCTTTAATTATATAGCAACTAAGCTCTTTAATTGTATAGCTACTAAGCTCTTTAATTATATAGCAACTAAGCTCTTTAATTATATAGATACTAAGCTCTTTAATTATATAGATACTAAGCTCTTTACTTATATAGCAACTAAGCTCTTTAATTATATAGATACTAAGCTCTTTAATTATATAGATACTAAGCTCTTTAATTATATAGCTACTAAGCTCTTTAATTATATAGCTACTAAGCTCTTTAATTATATAGCAACTAAGCTCTTTAATTGTATAGCTACTAAGCTTTTTAATTATATAGCTACTAAGCCCTTTAATTATATAGCAACTAAGCTCTTTAATTATATAGCTACTAAGCTTTTTAATTATATAGCTACTAAGCTCTTTAATTATATAGCTACTAAGCTCTTTAATTATATAGCAACTAAGCTCTTCAATTATATAGCTACTAAGCTCTTTAATTATATAGCAACTAAGCTCTTTAATTATATAGATACTAAGCTCTTTAATTATATAGATACTAAGCTCTTTAATTATATAGCAACTAAGCTCTTTAATTATATAGATACTAAGCTCTTTAATTATATACATACTAAGCTCTTTAATTATATAGCTACTAAGCTCTTTAATTATATAGATACTAAGCTCTTTGATTATATAGCAACTAAGCTCTTTAATTGTATAGCTACTAAGCTCTTTAATTGTATAGCTACTAAGCTCTTTAATTGTATAGCTACTAAGCTCTTTAATTATATAGCTACTAAGCTCTTTAATTATATAGCTACAAAGCTCTACTTATGTATTGAGCACCGTTGACGGAAATACTGAATATATATAGACGGTATTTATTCTATTATTTTATAATAGTATAATATATATTTGTATACATGATGTAAATATATATATATATATATATATATATATATATATATATATATATATGCATATATATGTGTGAGTGTATACGTGTGTGTAGCTTCACTAACACTGTAGATGTTTGATCTCAGACTCGTGTTCAATTTAGATTTGCTATCCAGTTAAAATTAGACTAAATGCAACGGAAAGTAAAAAGAAAATGCTATAAAAAAGCGAATTCCTCCTGTTCTGTAAACAAAGTCTGTGAATGTGCACAGGTGAAAAGCTTTTGTATCTCATTCGCTGTTTACGCATTACCATACTCGAATTGGACGCAGCACAACACGAAAACACAAATCAGAAAATGATCAGAAAACAAAACTAATAACAAAAGAAAATATGTCACGTGATTTTTGAGTTAATCAAGAATTTTTCTTTATTTTTATTTTGTTCAGATTTTCAAAAATATAATCCTTTGGATTTATGCCCACTCGTCCTCCTTTGCTTTCTTTTATCTTTTATGTTCGCTCGTGTTTATTTCATTATACCTAGAGAAAATATTGCGATAATTCCATTTCAAAGAAACATTCTACATATATATATATATATATATATATATATATATATATATATATATATATATATATATATATATATATATATATAAAGAGATGTGTTTATATCTAAATGAATAAATGAGAATGATTTTTTCCATTTATCATTCCTATATTTCCATCAAAACGTGTCGTTGTTATTTGAATCAATAGTACAACATAATACCTTTCAATACTTTATATATAGCACAGATATATGATTCAATAACTATTTTAAATAGTTAATAATAAATAAATTTGAAATTTTATTTCCCTATTTTAACTATGTATCTGCAATAGTTTCGTCGATATAAACAGTAATTAATTAAGATAATTTGATTTTTTTTAAAACGAAAAAGTTGCTAAAAAAAGCTTTTTGAAATAAAACTAACAGCGTTATGAGAAATAAATGAGAAGAAAATATGGATAGAAAGGGTGACTTGCTTGCTCTTTCCTTGCTCTCTCTCTTTTTCTCTCTCTCTCACTCTCTTTCTCTCTCTCTCTCTCTCACTCTATCTCTCTCTCATCGCCCGCTCTCTCCATCCTCTCTCTTTCTCGCCTTTTCCCGTTAGCGACGCCTTCTTTCTTTTTATGTTTTTTCTTTTAAATTCAATTATTGTTTTGATCCCGTATACAAAAATTTCGCATTTGTGTTCAAACGTTCCTTTGTATTTTGGGGTTATTTAACCTGATTTTCAACAAGTTGTCATATGTAATTATAAGTTTACAAATAAATATCCCACACACACACGCTCAAGCTAACTGATTTCTTCTTTCTTTTAATTTTATTACGGTTTTATTTGATAGATAAATAAATTGGTTTCAAAATTACAAAACTGTTAACGTTTATCTATTTATATAAATAGGCGTGCGTTTACAAGCAACTTGTGAATGAATGTGTAATATTTAAAATTTAGGTTACAAGTATCAGGTTGAAAAGAAAGTAATGTCGTAATTTTTACTTCATCAATTTGCAGCCTTCTAAATTGTACATAGTTCTAGATCTTTTGGTGAATTGGTGTCTTAATATCTTGCTTTGCCTTTCAGATATAATAATTAGTTGGAAAATATTAAGTTTAACGGTATTAGCCGTCAAAGAATGGATATTAGTGAAGAGCATCTGAGACATTGCATGATCTATGAATTCAAAAAAGGAAACCCAGCTTCAGAAGCTACAAGGAATATTGGAACTGTCTATGGGATAAATGTTCTAGATGATAGAAAATGTCAACAGTAGTTTGCAAAATTTTCTTCTGGAGACTTTAACCTGTCAGATCGGCGACGTTCGGGAAGGCCAAAATCAATTGATAAAGACGCCATTAAAGACGCTGTGGGGGGCAATTCAAAGTTAACCAGCAGAGAATTAGCTCAACAATTCAATACAACCCATACCACAATTATTCCATGCCTCACGAGTTAGGAAAAGTTTTAAAACTTGGACTCTGGGTTCCCCACGATTTGATCGACGCTCAACGAAATCAAAGATTGACTGTTTGCACATCTTTGCTTTCCAGGAATCATCGAGAACCATTTTTGCAAGGAATTGTGACTGAAGATGAAAAATGGGTGTTTACAAGAATACCCAACGCAAAAGACAATGGTTAGACCGAAACCAAAGTCCAAAGTCTGTTCCAAAACAAGGACTACACCCAAAGAAGTTTATGCTTTCTTTATGGTGGAACGTGAGATGACTGATTCATTATGAGATATAAGAACATAATCAAACAATCACAGCTGTCAAATATTGTTTGCAGCTGGATGATCTAAGAATTGCTTTATCAAAAAAACGACCAGCATTACTCAATAGGAAGGGTGTAGTGCTTCAGCATTATAACGCGAAACCTCACACAGCAAAACTCACATCGGAAAAGGTCATGAGTTTCAGTTGGGAAGTTTTGCCTCATCCGCCTTATTCACCTGACATTCCTCTATCCGATTACCATCTTTTCCGGTCGTTGCAGCATCACTTGAACAATAACATTTATGAAAATGACGACTAACTAAAAAATGACCTAAATTTGTTTTTCTCTCAAAAATCAGATATTTTTTTTTGAAGAAAGCATCAAGAAACTAGTTGATCGTTGGACAAAAGTCATAGAAAATTAGGGAAATTATTGTAAAGATTAAAAATGCCCTAATAAGAATGTTTCAGATGAAATAAATGTGTTGGACGAAAACGACATTACTTTCTTTCCAACCTGATATTTCAAGTAGAGAACTTTGCGAAGCGATAGCGAGATGGCAAAGCCAGTTAGTATCGATATAATTGTACGTACAGGATTTACTCGTAAAATAATAAACTGATCATTATGAGTTTTCGAACAAAGCTGCTAAGCGTAAGGGATCCAAATGTAGACTATATTTACTTTAATTTAGTAGTATGCAAAGGAGATAAAAAGGGAGTAAAAATTAAGATATCTCCGATTTTTGTGAAAGTTTAACAATAGGTATCAATTCATAACCATTCCTCAAATGTCAGTTTCTTCCGAGTATTTTAAAGGGTTTTAGCGACGGAGGGGATAATAATATAGTCACAACGTCCATTTGAAGAGTCTTACTATCAGATTTCATAGAATTTGACCAGGAGTATTAGTCATCAATTACGCACGATTCCCTGAATTAAACTTTCTTCTTAAGACGCCTTAAGTTTAAACCTTAAATGTAATACATTTTCAGAAAATCAAAATCATGTAATCGATTTTGTTCAAAATGTAATAAGGATTCTAGACATAAGGTTTATATCATTATATGTCGATTAAATCTTCATAAGGAAACTTAAAAGTTGTGCAAAATGGTTCTGTTCAAGGATTTAATTTTACACGTGTTGGGACGAGTAGTCTCCTAATATCTGTATAAAGTTAGGTATGTTTATATGTTTATATGTTTCATATATTTATATGTACAGGGTTTCCTAAACTAATTAATCGATCATTATGAATTTTGCTATAGAGCTGCGGGCGAAATAGGTCCAAATGTAAACCATTTTTAGGTTGATTAAGTTTCATGCAAAGGGGATCAGAAGAGTCTGGAAGCTCTTCGTAAAAATTCAGATGTCACCTCCGATTTTTATGAAATTTCAACAATAGATATTAGACATCAATTAATAAAATGTTCCCCAAATTTTAGTATTTTAAAGGGTTTTAGGGGACATAATATGGACACAACCGCCCATTTGCATTAAGTTTCATCCATAATCATTACACACCAACTAAGCAATGTTCCTTGAATTTCAATTTCTTTTTAACCCCTCGTAGTATTAGACATTTTCTAGAAAAGAAATCATGTAATGGATTTTGATCAAAATTTTAATAATTATTCAACGCATAAGGTTTAGTAACACTATATCTTGATTTTAATCTTCCTAAGGGGACAGAATAGCAGTTTTAAACATCTCGTGTATATATATATATATATATATATATATATATATATATATATATATATATATATATATATATAACTATGTATATAATTTATTTAGATACTGTATATTACATATTTCAGCAATGTACCGCGGTTTCATCCAAAAGGGCAGATTTAGACATCTTTAGTAAATCTCCGTGCCCAGTGGAATCATCGGCAAGCTTAAATGATTGTAGACACGCCCGACAGGGAATGGCGTCAACAATGACAGAAAAACGGTGCATCTCGTAGGGCGTCCCCGAAAAAATCCGGTGTGGGATAGTGATTAACAAGGGCTCAGTTAATCTAATATAATATTACTGAAATAACGTTACCGCCGAATCAGCGTCCGGATATTGCCATTTGGTCCGGTAATTTGAAAAAGAAAATTTAGTTTATTGAATTAAGAGTTCCATTTAAGGAAAATTTTGACTGAGCATACTAACGCAAATTGAAAAGATATTAAAATCTACGAGAACAATGTGTAAGAAATGGAAAACCATTGTATTTTCTATCGAAGTCGGATTCCGAGGTTTTATTGCCAACTCAACTTCCGCGTTTTTTTTTTAATATTCTTGGTCTTTCTCCACCAGATAAAGTAAAATACATAAAGAAAATACAAGACAAGGCTCTATCTGCATCAGCTGGGCAATCTCACAGAGTGACGACAATCCAACAAAGTCTGG
Organism: Sepiola atlantica; assembly: GCA_963556195.1. NCBI lineage: Eukaryota > Metazoa > Mollusca > Cephalopoda > Sepiida > Sepiolidae > Sepiola > Sepiola atlantica. The sequence goes on from OY744515.1 coordinate 9,996,076, forward strand.
TAGTATCGTAAGATATTGCTGAGGCGCTCTTGGTTAGTGGTAATGATGCGTTCGTCTCGAAACCATGCCTGAACGCAGAGCCATTATCTGATGAAGACTTAGTTGGAAGCAATACTGCTGTTCAAGCAAGTTATTGTATAAAGATGTTATATATATATGCCCCTACTACGCAAATTCACTAGACCAACCCGACAATTTGCCAAATCCCATCTATTCACTGTGGAGGTCCCCAGATGCCGAAGAGCTTTCTACTCCAAAAGCTTATTTCCTCGTGCTGCTTGACTCTAGAACTCTCTCATAGCTCCCTCTGGTCCTGACAGTACTGACATGCAGAAATTTAAAACTAATGTAAACAGACATCTCGCTGCACAGCTCCCAATTTAGGTTGACCCCTCTTAAAAAAACAAAAAAAACTCTCACCCTTTTTCTCAGTAGCCCCTTACGTCTACAGTGGCGGACTGCCTTGTTTGAGGTGAACTATGTTGATATATATATATATATATATATATATATATATATATATATATATATATATATATATATATGTATATATAATTAGAGTTTGAAAGCGGTAACAACGAAGCTTGATAGAAAACATCGTTGGATACGAGACAATATTGAAAAATTCAATAATTTTCAATTAAATATTTATTTACCAACGTACTGCGTCGAAACAAGAGTGTATGGGTGTTGTCATGTTTCTTTAAATTTACAAGATAAACCTTCTTTTCAGAAAGAAAAATATATAACCACTTGACAGGATGTATTTTCGCTAGGAAGTCTGAAATTGAGATCCACGTTGCGATAAGAAAAGGATTAACTAATTGCTGATGTGTTAGCTGATATTTTGTGTTTGATATCATTAAATTATCGTTATAATATTTTACCTGTAATAATTATATTATTTTTACGTGTATCTATTTAAATGTAATTTGTATTTATTCATTTATTTATTTCCTTTATTTTAGCCATGTGCGTTTTATATAATTCGTGTAAACTGGGAAGTGATAAGAGTTATAGTTATTCCCTTGTTTTATTTTCTTTAATTACTTGTTTTTCAATGGTTGTTATTTAAAATTTACTATGTACTTACGGTTATGGTACCTACCTTTAAGAACTTCATGAACTCTTTCGCGTCAGTATAGATACTGGGAGCACATGTCTTTCGGGGTTGGAACTAACCCTAACCCGTACCCTAACCCTAATACTGACACTCAGAAAGACGTTCAACCACTCTCTTTATATGCTGTATTTATATTTTCTTCAATATATTTTGTTTCACTTAATCCCGAGTTCGTGTTTTCTTTCCGGACCCCTTACAGGTCCACGGCATTAAGGTACTTTTATTTGAGATATTAAAAACAACGGACGTAGAGAAACCAACGGCGAAATAACCCGACAACTTCTAAAGTTCTAAAAACAAGCTTTATCGGCGGACCAAGAAAAGAAATCTCGTCAGTTGGATTTTTTTAGCCTTTGTCTCTTTTTCCATTTTCTCTACGGAGAAAAAAATTCAGTGATTTCATTATTCCTATTCCGGCACTGTGTTAATTTTGCACAAAAAAGAAATACATTATTTTTTCTATCCAAAAGATAAAAACGTATCACCGTCGAAATTATAAACCGTATTTTTTACTGTTGACTAAAGTGCTAACAGTAAAAACTACGGTTACGTATTAAAAGAAATTACTACAAAAGTGATTTTTGATCGACAAAAGGGTTTTATACGTTTTCCTCTCTCTTTTACAACTAATATTACATTAGCAGCGAAATATAAAAGAAAAACTTACTACAAACCGTATTCTATAAAGAGACATCTAAACATGGAGGATTCCAAATAAACACTGACAGAACTCGTTAAATACCAAATGCAACAACAACAAAAACTTCTACCTAAACAGAATTTTTAAAATCGGTGTATTACTACAAACAATGTCGGATGAAGGTCAAAATACTGAGAATGAAAAATCTTTTTCTCAAAATACCGTTTGGAGAGCAATTGACAATTCACTTATCCACCAGACGAGGATAAAACCTTCGCGTCATATTTTAGAAGGTAATATACTAAATATTGTGAAAATTGGGCAGATTTTATAAGAGTTAGCTTACTGCTCCGAAAATTAGGGCCCACCAAACATATCAAATTCTTATACTATATTTTACCCCAAAAACCATCAACTTGACTATTTCTGAAGAGGTTAAACTTCCAACAGAATTATTTAGGTTTACAACTTCCATGTTTCAAAACAAGAAGTGCATGAACCTAAATCAGAAAAGACAGCGAAGACTACTCGACTTTTGCGGCAATCATTAATAAACACTATGACGATTTCAAACTAGCCGAATTTAGCGCAGATAACTTTAAATGCATAATATTCGTGCAAGGACTTGTATTAGTGAAAGGCGCAGAAATCAGACGTAGAGTCTTAAAAAATAAGAATTGAGACAAATTTAACATTACAGTAATTAGTTTAAGACCGCCAGAGATTTGTAAGTGTTAAACAAGATTCTAGAGATATTTAAGAGTCGTACATTGATCACATTAGAAAGATACGTCAGAACTCACATTTTAACTCTTCTAAAAACACCCCAATAATAACAGGGAAAATTACCGCCTAGTCCTTGTTTCCGTTGTGGATCCGTTCATCGGATGATGGGTTGCCCATACCATTTTAAACCCTGTCTAACTTGTAATAAAGTAGGACACAAGAGTTCACATTGCAGAACGAATACAGGAAATAAAGGAAATCGGGTCCAATCCACAAAAACAAACGAACAGAATGGCATAAATATAAGAACGTACTACAGATAAAGACCCTGAATAAAAATGTCAAGTTAGAACTAAACTCTTGATCAAACGTGTCGATAATCAATCTGCATACATGGAAAAGGTTGGATGAACAAACCTATGCTAAAAACCAACCAAATAGCTAGAACGGTAACTGGTGAAAAAATTCAATTTCAGGGTGAAATTATTACCAACGTTTCTTTAAACAAAACTACCAACAAATTGAGAATGTTCGTATTAAAAAACACCAAGAATTTATTTAGAACAGACTGGATGCAACAGTTCGAATTTACCAATAAACAGGTTTGTCAGAAAAACTAAAGAAGGAATCAGAAAAAGCCTATCTCGATGTTTTTTTCATGCTGTCTAGGTCGATGTAATAATGTGACCTGAAAAAAAAAATCCTTTTTCCAGAAGTCAAATGTTTGCAGAAACAAAGACATAACAAGAAAATCCGGACCAACCATTAACAAACAAAAATACCAAGTATGCGAAAACAAGCTATAAGAAATAAAAATGGAATAATTATCCTATTTAATCAATGATATGAGAAACTTGTTGCTAGAAATAAAAACCATTATAAAAAAACAACCACGAGAAAAAAAAACACCACTCCCCACGAATACGGAGTTATGGGTGCCATATACGACATTTTCGACATACAGATACCCCAAGCAGTCCCAGAACAGCGACAATCTAAAAGGACACGGAAGTCTCCGGATCTTATCGTTAACAATTCAATATGGAAACGATACTGAAACTCCTCCGGAGGTAATGTTTAGGGGATGTCATGGTACATACCTTTAAGAACTACATAAACTCTTCCGCGTCATTATAAATACCGGTAGCACATTCTCTCTGTGTTGGAACTACCCCAGTCTAATACAGTCTATTACAGATGAATTACAGTCTAATACAGTCTATTACAGATTAATTACAGTCTAATACAGTCTATTACAGATTAATTACAGTCTAATACAGTCTGTTACAGATTAATTACAGTCTAATACAGTCTATTATAGATTAATTACAGTCTAATACAGTCTATTACAGATTAATTACAGTCTAATACAGTCTATTACAGATTAATTACAGTCTAATACAGTCTATCACAGATTAATTACAGTCTAATACAGTCTATTATTACCCCAGTCTAATACTGGCAGTCAGACAGACGTTTAACCACTCTCTTTATATTTTCTTCAATATACTTTGTTTCCATTAATCCCGATGTCATGTCTTTTTTGTTAAAGGTCCACAACAATATTCAATGCTGCATTCTGTTTTCCTACCGACACGTCAGAGGCAAGCGGGTATTCACATCCACAATCAACGCGTATCCGCAGACATTCAAGCACATATGCACACATACAAATTTATTAGTATTATTTGTCAAATATTGTTTGTTATTCGTAAGTTTTCTTGTGTGTATTTATTGTATTTATTGTGTATGTCGCATGTGATAATACTAAAAAGGTGCAATTGAGTTCCGCACTGTTATTTATTTTTCGGTTGGGTTTTTCTTATCACTAGTGATACCTTAATTCTAAGGTTGCCTAAATCAATTTCGGTATGTAATATTTTTACGTATATGTCTTTAACAGGAATTATGATTTTGTGATATATGGTTTTGAAATGATGACGTCTTAATTGTTATGTGTTCTTTCATGCGTATGTACAATAGTTTCACTAAGATACCGATGTAGAACTCAGTGCATATCACACATTGTATTTTGCATATAGCATATGTGGCGTTGCATAAGCCTGTGTTGTTGATGGAGAAATTCGGTAAAGTGCATGGTTTGTTCGATGGTTTTCTATGTTTGGATAGGTATTGCCTTGGTGTTGGTCCGAAGTGTGTAAGGTTGATGTCTAAATGTTTTTTTACAGATAGCTTTACGGATGGGTGATGTGATTTTATCGTTAAAATGCAGCAATTGTAGGAAGAAAGTCTAAGAGAGTGTGTACTGTGGTTGTTTTCTAGATGTATTAGGGTGGTTTTTGGCGTTTGTAGAGTATCCATTTCCGCTCGAGTACATATTGAGAGTATTTAACGGAAGTGATGTTGTCTATTTCTTTATTACATTTGCTACAGATGTGGTTTACCTAATTCATGGCATATCCTATGTTGGCTTTGATGGGGAGGGCTTATCTCTAGTTCATGAAAATATCTCTGCATGCGGTGTTTTTATTGAAGTTGGTTTGTATGTGCCTTCCTTGGTGATGCGAAGGAGAAAATCTAATAGTAAGAAGGATTTAAATGTGTCAGAGTGCTCAATAGGGAATTGTATGTTAGTGTCTATGTTTCTTTGTGTTTTTTAAGGTAATGACATTTTTTTTAGCTTCCTGGTGAGACAATATGAAGATGAGAATGTTGCCCACATATCTCGTGAAGAAGATGCTTGAGTGGGCGCTGTTCTAATCTGTGCATGTATGTGATGGTGAGTAGTCCTGAGAGGCTGGATCACATGGGCAAGATTGTTATTTGTTTGCAAGTTAGCTTGTTGTATGTGAAGTGTGTATTGTCGACTATCATGCATAATAGTTGGTGGATGTCGGTGATACTGGGACCAAAGTAGTAGAGGTCGTTGAAGGAGATGCAGAACACCAAGATGTAGACTTCGTCACAGATTACATTCCCTCCAACGACTATGAATAGCAAGACTGTTTGGTTTTCACAAATAAATTAATGATTAAAAGAAAAACATTTGTTAGAACGAAGAGAAGAACGTGAAACATCGACCTTTCTGATGTTGTTTCACCAGAAAGTCTTGATACTCAACACCCCACATATTTGTTATTTAATTTCGATCACTGAACCAATATCCGACGTTCTTTTCTTCGTTCTAAGAGATTTGTCTTTTCTGCATTCGTAAATTTGTGCAGCAACAAAAAGTCTTTATATTCGTCACTCTTTATCAGCGTTTCCAACGATATTTATTTTCAAATTTCGATCACTGAAACAATATCAGAAAGGTCCATGTTTGACGGTTATCACATCGTTTATCGGAATAAATAACAACAAGGTAGCTCTCGGCATTAAATTAAGTAAAAAATATTTTCCCGGAATGTAAAAAGACGTCCCAGCCGTTGGAAAATTAATTTTATAAAGAATAATTTTAAAATAGAAACTACATTTTTAGAGACAGGATTATGGATACATATTTTATATCTAGTATTTATGGAATTTTCTTAAAGGGGGTTTCTGCGGGATTATTGATCATTTGCTTCGTTGTGTATTTATCCCGAATGGGATAAAGTCAGCCCTAGAAAAAAGGTTCGCACGACCACATGCATTCCTAACGGACGCTTATCCTGTATTTTTTTATGATGGAATAGATGCGGAATGACCACACTACCAGTGGCTGGGAACGTTGAATTGTGGATTATTGTTTGATCATTTTATTTTTGTCTTTGGGAGGGATGCCTTCATCGTTGTGTCGTCTGATGAAGAGGTGTATTCTCGCACATTGTTCCTGTTTTGTTTTTTACTGCATTCGGTCTAATTCCGTGTTGGTTTGCATAGTAGCAAACATAATGCAAAACTCTTATGAGACGCTTTTTAAAGAGGTTTTTTCTCTTTTCCTTTTTTCTTCTGTTTTCTTCTTAAATGACCTCAATTAGGGCAACACCACATTGGGTATTGTAAGTTGTTGAAATGCTTAAATGACCTCAATTAGAGCAACACCACATTGGGTATTGTCAGGTGTTGAAATTCTTAAATGACCTCACTTAGGGCAACACCACATTAGGTATTGTCAGGTGTTGAAATTCTTAAATGACCTCAATTAGGGCAACACCACATTAGGTATTGTCAGTTGTTGAAATTCTTAAATGACCTCACTTAGGGCAACACCACATTAGGTATTGTCAGGTGTTGAAATTCTTAAATGACCTCACTTAGGGCAACACCACATTAGGTATTGTCAGGTGTTGAAATTCTTAAATGACCTCAATTAGGGCAACACCACATTAGGTATTGTCAGTTGTTGAAATTCTTAAATGACCTCACTTAGGGCAACACCACATTAGGTATTGTCAGGTGTTGAAATTCTTAAATGACCTCAATTAGGGCAACACCACATTGGGTATTGTCAGGTGTTGAAATTCTTAAATGACCTCAATTAGGGCAACACCACATTGGGTATTGTCAGGTGTTGAAATTCGTAAATGACCTCAATTAGGGCAACACCACATTAGGTATTGTCAGGTGTTGAAATTCTTAAATGACCTCAATTAAGGCAACACCACATTGGGTATTGTCAGGTGTTGACATTCTTAAATGACCTCAATTAGGGCAACACCACATTGGGTATTGTCAGGTGTTGAAATTCTTAAATGACCTCAATTAGGGCAACACCACATTGGGTATTGTCAGGTGTTGAAATTCGTAAATGACCTCAATTAGGGCAACACCACATTGGGTATTGTCAGTTGTTGAAATTCTTAAATGACCTCAATTAGAACAACACCACATTGGGTATTGTCAGTTGTTTACATTCTTAAATGACCTCAATTAGGGCAACACCACATTGGGTATTGTCAGGTGTTGAAATTCTTAAATGACCTCAATTAGGGCAACACCACATTGGGTATTGTCAGTTGTTGAAATTCTTGTTCTAGGTACATGATTCCCTTGATGATCTGCCAAGCAAGCACCTGCTTCGTAGAGAAATACGTGTAGGGAAAAAACTCTTTAATTTTGATAAATCGGATAAATAAATGAATAAACTTTGAAAAAAAAAATTGTGGTGATGAATGATTATGTGAACGAAATGTTTTGGTAAACTTTTAAAAAAGAACACATATAAATGCTCTGTACCCTGTAATCGTGTATCATCGAGCTTATTTTTATTGGCCTAATCCCGGTCTTCACTGAATAAAATATCTTCTAAGTGAAAGAAAATATATATATATATATATATATATATATATATATATATATATATATATATATATATATATATATATATAATCCTGAAGGCAGGTACTGTATATCGGCACATAATTTGGATGAAATATGTTGATCGGTTCCATTTGTCGGACCTATAGAATAAAGAAACGGATTAACAGATCCTTACTTTCATACGTAACGTCAAGATATATAGATAGATAAATATATAAAAGCGAGACAGATAAATCTGTAAAAACAGATAGATAGATAGATAGATAGATAGATAGATAGATAGATAGATAGACATACAGATAGATAGATAGATAGATAGATAGATAGATAGATAGATAGATAGATAGATAGATAGATAGATAGATAGATAGATAGACATACAGATAGATAGATAGATAGATAGATAGATAGATAGATAGATAGATAGATAGATAGATAGATAGATAGATAGATAGATAAAGTATTTATGCATGTGACAAAGTTGTCAGTGTTGTTTTCTCTGTTTAATTAAAAGTCGCTCGGTCGAGTCAATTAGGTCAAATTTCAGGCGGTTTTGTCCGGTTTCTCGCCCTCAACAAAAAGGAACCCACAACTGAGCACAGCCCGCCCTTACCGCACAATCACGGCGTGGATGAAATCGTTCATTAGGTTTTACTTCCGTGTCTGAATCTGCCTATTGAACACCCACCCTCCCTCCCTAACGCCTGCAACCAAAATATATATATATATATATAATCCTGAAGGCAGGTACTGTATATCGGCACATAATTTGGATGAAATATGTTGATCGGTTCCATTTGTCGGACCTATAGAATAAAGAAACGGATTAACAGATCCTTACTTTCATACGTAACGTCAAGATATATAGATAGATAAATATATAAAAGCGAGACAGATAAATCTGTAAAAACAGATAGATAGATAGATAGATAGATAGATAGATAGATAGATAGATAGATAGATAGATAGATAGATAGACATACAGATAGATAGATAGATAGATAGATAGATAGATAGATAGATAGATAGATAGATAGATAGATAGATAGATAGATAGATAGACATACAGATAGATAGATAGATAGATAGATAGATAGATAGATAGATAGATAGATAGATAGATAAAGTATTTATGCATGTGACAAAGTTGTCAGTGTTGTTTTCTCTGTTTAATTAAAAGTCGCTCGGTCGAGTCAATTAGGTCAAATTTCAGGCGGTTTTGTCCGGTTTCTCGCCCTCAACAAAAAGGAACCCACAACTGAGCACAGCCCGCCCTTACCGCACAATCACGGCGTGGATGAAATCGTTCATTAGGTTTTACTTCCGTGTCTGAATCTGCCTATTGAACACCCACCCTCCCTCCCTAACGCCTGCAACCAAAAGATTCAGGGCACAACTAATTGGATCGGTCAATCGGAAACGAACCGACGTGTTTGGATGGACATCTCGCTTCTCCAGCTTACAATTGCAAAATAATGCTTTACCCTTATCCTTACCCCCTCTCTCTCTCTTTCTCTCTCTCTCTCTTTCTCTCTCTCTCTTCCTCTTTCACTACACTGTGTGTTTCTTTCTTTTACACTATTTCTCTCTTTCTCTCTCTTTATCACCTGCGCTCGCTATCCTTCTGTCTGTTTTTATAAATTAAATACACTCCTATCTATATAATTGCATTCATCTCAGTGTTCCTATACATCTATTAATAGACATGAAATTAATTTCAAAGTCAGCCCATTCATCCCTCTTTCTATATATATGTATATACGGAAAATGAATATATTTTATATATATATATATATATATATATATATATATATATATATATATATATATATATATATGTATATATATTATTTATTTAGATACTGTATATTAAATATTTCAGCAATGTACCGCGGTTTCATCCAAAAGGGCAGATTTAGACATCTTTAGTAAATCTCCGTGCCCATTGGAATCATCGGCAAGCTGAGATGATTGTAGTCACGCCCGACAGGGAATGGCGGGCGTGACTACAATCATTTCAGCTTGCCGATGATCCCACTGGGCACGGAGATTTAGTAAAGATGTTTAAATCTGCCCTTTTGGATGAAACCGCGGTATATTGCTGAAATATGTAATATACTGTATCTAAATAAATTATATTAGCTCTCTTATATGATCGAGCACTTTATTTGATTTCTTTTCATATACAACCTGACACACACTATATATATATATATATATATATATATATATATATATATAACTCAATAGGTTTCGGGCCTTACATATAAAAGAGGCCACCAATAAGAAATCCATATGATTTTTATAGAGTACTAACCTTTAGATGGCACGTTACGCTTACTTTCAATGCAGCCGTACAGACACCAGATGCTGAACGCTTCAATTGGCCGAATCGGACAGTTATCCCAGAAAGCAAAAAAGTCTACAAATTCGTAGTAGAAGAGCTGAAAATATCAGAAAGCAGTTTCTTCACCATTTTGCATGAACATTTGTCAGAGCGTTGTATGTAACTGTTTCAACGCAACAAAAAATGGGTTTTACTTCGGAATGAAGTGGTTGATCGATGTTTCATCCATTCGCACATTTTAACGCAATACTTCTCTTTATTGCATTAAAACAATTGCAAACAACGCTTTGAATCGTCGATGCGTTGTTGATTTTGCTCGATTGTGAGTAAACGCGACACCCACTTTTAACACTGTTTTCTCATTAACAAATGTCCATGTAAGATGGTGGCTAAGTGCCTTTTTATATCTTATATTCTTCTGCTATCTTACTCAACTTCAATTTACGGTCGGCCAAAACGAGTTTGTGGACTTTTTCGATGCTTTTAAGGATAACTGCCGAATTTGGGCGGCCTATGCGTTCAACATAATTTGTGTCATTACAACCGCGTTTAAAGTCAGCATACAACCTCTGAACTGTTGGTTCTGACGGAAAAGAGCTCTAATAACACTGATCAAGCAATTGTTTCGATTGAATAGTACTTTAACCTTCAGAGATGAATGCTTTAGCAGCAGTTAACATTCAAATATTTCCATTGTTTTCAAAATTCATTATAGTAGCTTTACTTAAATAACTGTAATTTGTAAAGTAATAATCCGATTGGTCTCAACATTTTACATTTGAAGGTTGGTACTTCGTAAAAATCATATGACTTTGTTATTACTGGCGCTATCTATATGTCAGCCCCGGGACTTAATAAGGTGTATGCTATACATATATAATTGAACAAAATAACGAAAAAACATAAAAATGTAAAACCTAGTTTATTTTATTACAAGGTAGGGTAAGACTTCCTTTGACAATAAGTCTAGCTTTAGTTCTTAGACAAATAGACTCGTACAGAGTTTGATTTGTGTCCAAGAGAATTTGTGTCCATTCTCCAACTAAAAGTGTCTTTAGTTCTTGTAATCATGAAAGTGGAGGATATCGTCTGTTTACTGATTTTTCTAAAATGTGTCATAAATATTCACTTTTGAGATCTGGAGATTGTGCTTACCGGATAAGATGTTGCACTTCATTGGAATGTCCCATGTGACATTAGTTTTGTGAATTGGTGTATTATCATTATGAAAGATTATATTCTTCCTTGGAAACAATTTCGCAAAAATAGAATGAATTTGCTAAAAAAAAGTGCTTAAATATTGTTGACTATTAATTATTAGATGAATGTAAACCATTGTTTCAGCAGATATCAAAGATATATTCCCTACCTCAGATAATCACAGATTCTCAAACATTTGGACGAAGACAGTCTGAGTCATATGCTTGTATACGTATACTCGGTCGCTGGTTGGAGTTTATTTATACAAACATTTTTGGCTACATGTGTGCATACATGTTTCAGTTACGATCTCTTTTGAAATTCAGCTTCTACGGGTCATCCCAGGACTGAACCTCTCCTTAAAGATGTCTCTTAAAGCATAGATACAGCACTCGCACTAGAACCGTATGCCCAAATCCATGTATTTGGGGATGTTAATGCACACCACCGTGACTGGCTGGAATTCTCCAACTTCACTGATGCATCTGGTAACTCTACGTTTAATTTCTCCTTAGCTCACTTCCTCTAAAAGACTGTCACTTTCCCAACCCGCTTACCTAATGGTGCGGACTAGCAATACTCACTTCTCGACCTATTCTTGACCTCACTACCCGAAGATTGTCTGACGAATGCCCATAGCCCGCTCGGAAACTCTAATAACATTGTGGTAAGATTGATATCAGCGGAAAAATCTCATTGAAAAGCTGATGAGCCGTTGCTCAAAACGACGAGATACTACGAGCAGACTAGTTTTGAGGCCATCAGAGATCACATTAGCAATGCCCATAGAGTGAAACTTTCTTATTCCCTGCTGATCAGTGTGCAAATGAGTTAACTGAATGGGTCAAAGCAGGCATTGAAGCTTGTGTTCACATGTGAAAATTCTTCAGCAACCCCCACTCCTCTCGAAATGTGCAGCTGCTATTGATAAAAAGGACCAAGCATTCCGTAAATTCGGCCGCCTTAAGTCAACCGCGAATAGACAGAAATTGTAAAGTAGGTACAGGTGAAATTAAGAGAAGATATACAGAGATAACCAAAAAACGCATTCAGTCACAGAAACTAGGAAATCTCGAATTCTGGAAAATCTACAATAGTGTGGTGAACAATGGACACTCAACAATTCCCCCGCTATCATACCACAACGATGTAGTTTTCACTGCAACTGATGAGGCTGAATTACTTGCCCTGCGTTTCGCCTTAAACTCCACTTTGTACTCAGTAAACCTCTCTCTCCATAAATTGCCATTGCGGACCGAAGCCACACTTGAAGACCTGGCATAGCCACAGGTCAGGGACATCATAAAAAAACCTTGCCACCTCCAAAGCTTGTGGGCATGATCAGTAATAGTAATAAAGAAATGCTCTACTGAACTCGTCCCTGTCCTATCCAAACTTTACAACAAATGCCTTGTTGAATCTTGCTTCCCTGATAGCTGGAAAATTGCTTCTGTGGTACCAGTTTTCAAGAATTCTGGAGATAGAAATGATCCTCAGAACTACAGCCTAATCTATTTACTCCAGATCTTTGCTAACATTCTTGAATCATTAATCAATCTAGCGGCAGTCCGACACCTAGTTAATGCTAAACATCTTTCTGACTGTCAGTATCGATTTATACAAGCACGATCTACTGCGGATATCCTAACGGGCATTTCTGACCGTATATATTCAGGGTGACTAAAAAAAAACGGGCCCCGTGTACACTTTATGTGATATCTCCTTTATTTATTCACCGATTGCCCTTATTTTACAGGACATGGCAGAATCAACGACCGTGAGTACACCAAGACCTCAGTGGGAGCTGGGAAAAAGAATACACTGTGTTAAATTTTACTACAAGACAAGCTCGTTTAAGAAAACCCAAGACAGTTTCATGCATCAGTTCGAATGTGAAAAGGCTCTATCCAAAAGCAGAATTCAGAACTGGGTGGCCCACTTCGAGAAGTATGGGACCGTGGAGAACCTCAACGCTGCCAGTGAGAACTGTCCAAGCCACTCGGGACGTCCCAAGAAGCGGACAGCCGAGCTGGTCGAAAGTGTGAGAGAGTCTCTCCAGGAGAGTCCGAAACGCTCTGTGCGTAAGCGAAGTCAGTCCCTCGGTATCTCCCGTGAGACTTGCAGGAGAGTGCTGGTGAACGATATCAGGGCTTACCCATACATAATACAGACGCTGCAGACCCTTACAGCCTCAGACAAGAAGCAGAGGTGTGCTATGGCAGTCAAGATGCTCGATAAGATCGAGGAGACACCAAGTTTCCTTAACTTCCTTTGGACCTCAGATGAAGCCCACTTCCGTCTTGACGGAAAGGCGAACTCCAAGACAAATGTCTTCTGGGGGTCCACCAGACCCAATGAAGTAGCCACCAAGCCCCTGCACTCTCATAAGTGCACGGTGTGGGCTGCAATCTCGATCAGAGGCATCATCGAACCAATCTTCATCGAAGAATCTGGCGCAGCAGTGACAGTCATCAAGGAGCAGTATGTGGGGGTCCTCTAAACCTTCAAGAGTGAGCTCCAGACCCTCTACCTGTCGCTCATGAGCAAGTTCTGGTTCCAACAAGACGGAGCAAGTTCTCACTCCTCAAACCTGTCCCGAGATTGGCTGAAAGAGAACTTCGGAGGCCGAGTGATCAGTCTCAAGACTAATTTTGAGTGGCCACCCCATAGACCGAACCTAAGCCCCCCAGATTTTTTTCCTTTGGGGCTATTTTAAGGACAGAGTGTACGCAGGGAAACCCAGAACCATCACGGAACTCAAAAAAGCCATCAGGGAGGAGATGAGAGCCATTCCCAATTCAGTCTGTAAGAACGTCATGGACAACTTCGTTCTGCGCTTCAAGAAATGCACGGAACTAAATGGAGGCCATCTAGAACACATGCTGTAGAACGGAGAAAAAAGGCCAAAGACCCTAGTGTTTTGATGTGATGTTTTGAATATAATAAACTAGTTATGACCAAAAATTCATTTCATTCGGACGAAACACTAAGAAACGAGGCCTAATTAGAGTTGGGGCCCGTTTTTTTTTGGGGGGGGGGTCATCCTGTAATAGACTGGGCAAGGCAACTGAAGCTAGGGCGGTAGCGTTTGATATATCCAAGGCCTTAACAAGGTCTGGCATGAAGGGTTTCTCCTAAAACATTCACTAATATGCTATCATTCGACAAATATTTTATATAGTTAAATCCTTCCTAACCAAAACAAAGATCCTGGCATTGGTCGATGGCCGTTCATCTAAGCAACATGACATAAATGCTCGTGTACACCAGGGATCCACCATTGGACTTTTCCTGTTCCTGATTTTCATAAACGACTTTCCTGATGACATCGATTCTGAGAGAGGTTATTTGCTGACTATACCACGCTCTACTCTCGTCATGTAGGCAAAACGGACGCGTACATATCCGAGCAATGGCTGAATTCTTAGAAAATGACATCCATGATGTAGTGGACTGGGGTCATAGATTGATGGTTACTTTTAATGCTGCAAAGACAAAGCTCCTTTCTGTTCAATAACTACAAGACAGTTCTTCAACCACCGATTGCCATGGCAAATAACACCATACTTGAGAGTGCAATATTCAAACAAAAATTGGGAAGAAAAACAACGACATAGACGCTCCATAAAACTCACAAGAGAAGAAACCAACGAAAATAGCTGGACATGGCTAAGAAAAAGAAACTTGAACAGAGAAACGGAATTCTTAATAATGACTGCACAGAATAATACGATTAGGACAAACTACATTAAATCACAAATAGATAAAACCATGGAAAACAGTAAATGCAGACTATGTGGACAAAGAGACGAAACAGTAACTCATATAATAAGTGAATATAGCAAACTTGCCCAAAAAGAATACAAGAACAGACATGACTGTGTGGGGAAAGCTATACACTGGGAACTGTGCAAACAATTGAATGTCGAATACGCAGACAAATCATACAAACATAAACCAAATACGGTACTGAAAAACAAAACACAAAATCCTCTGGGATATGGATATACAAACAGATAAACTCATACAAGCAAGGAGAACTGTGAAATTTGATTATAATCGACAAGATGGAAACATTTTGCAAAATCGTAGACTTCTCGGTTTCAGCAGACCACAGAGTGAAGATCAAAGACACGGAAAAACGAAGCAAATACACAGAACTAGCCAGAGAACTGAAAGGAATATGGAGTATGAAGAAAGTTAGTATAATACAAATAATCGTAGGAGCACTATGAACAATCCCAAAAATACTTGAGAAAAGACTGGGAGAAATTGGAATCAAAGGGACCATCGAAACCATACAAAGGACGGTAATGATCAAAACAGCTGCAATGTTAAGGAACATCCTTGAATGCGAAAACTAATCTGCATAAGCTACAACGTGTAACCAGTTACAAGAAATTTACAACAAGGAGAAAACAAAACCACACGAAGAACACCACAACACAAACTAAGGAACAGAAACTGCAAGAAACAGCACTTCATAATCCCCCCCCTAATAAATTACACCGGCCTCAGCTAACACCACACAAAAACTACAAGAAACATTATAAGCTCCCCCCTCCCTCCCTCCCTACCCACAAAAAATGGTGCCGGCCTCGGCTGACACCACACAAAATATGTGTAGAGGGTCGAGGAGGAGAAGACCGAGGAGGGATAGCACAAACCAGACCTCCACTGAAAAAGTGCGGAGAATGCTGCGAGCTTGCGAGACTTATTGCCACCAAAATCCCAGAGAAGCCCAATGGTCTTTACAAGATAGAAATCAATGCTGAAAGGCTGTTGCGATACCGTAAGGTTATTTGCAGTGGTTATCGAAAAGAAGTGAAGAATACTAGAAATCTGTGGAGGCTTGTTGTTACTCAGACTCCAGGAAACACCACTGGTGAGCAATCACTAATGATGATCTGTGTGAGAACTCTTAGTGAGTACAAATAATGATAGATACTTTTTTATTATACAAGAATAACGTATTCATCGTATGTTACAGTTTATGAATTTTCGAATGAAATCAAAGTAGAATGAATGTAGTAGCTTTTATCTAACAGCACACAGATACGTCTAGTATATAAATATTTATATATATATATATATATATATATATATATATATATAAATATTTATATATATATATATATATATATATATATATTTATATATATATAGAGAGAGAGAGAAAAAGATATATATATATATATATATATATATATATATATATATATATATATATAGAGAGAGAGAGAGAGAGAGAGAGAGAGAGAGGGAGAGAGAGAGAAATAGATATGGATATAGATACATATATATATGTATATATAGATAGATAAATAGAGATATATACGTATAGATATACAGGGTGATTCATAAGTCACTTAGCTATTTATTTTTCAAATTCTAAAGTAAAAAAAAATACGGTAATACAAAACAGAAAGTTTATTCAACAAATTCATTTATGGGAGTTTACAATTACAGCAAATTTTCAAAATTTCCACCTTCGTTCTGCATGCATAGCTCCATTCTTATTTTCAAGGAATTTACGCTTGAATTTTTTTAAAATTGAGCGCATGGTGTTGTGCGAAGGTGGCTTTCTGTTCACATCACGTTTCCATTGCCTTTCAACAAGTATGGGAGATTCATCAAATTTGGCCATATGAATAACAATAAAAATTCGCTACTGCCTGAAAAAAAGCACATATGATGATTTACACAAATTTAAATAAATAAAAATAAATATATATAGAAACAAATATATAAACGAACAAATTTAAAGTAACAAATAGCAGTAATTAGAGAGTAAGATAACAATTATCAAAAGTTCATAGTATGTGTGTGCTTCATATGGTAATCATTTTAAATAGCTAAGTGAAGTGACTTATGAATTATATATTTATTCAACATTACACAAAATATTTAGTTGCTTAGAAATATGTGAAAGCTCTGCTCATAACAGTGTGTTTCTGGTTTGCTATTACAATTGTTCCATGTGCATACTGATAATCGTCTGTCTATTGAAGTTAACCTTATGTTTAAATAAAACGACTCTAGTCAATGGAGACACCAGCCATCTATATGAAAGTAATGCTCTTGCTTACCAGAGAAAGTAATGTGCACTTGGGAACTAATTATTATTACCCAATTATAAACTGGCAAAAAGATCACTCACCAATCCTTTGAATATTTACAGTCGAGATGCAAAATTTAATAAGATAACTATTAAATGGTAAATCTACATATATTTCACAAAAAATAAATCAATACTCGCAAATATAAGATCTGAAACAGAAAAAGGAATGACGTTTTGAAGAATATAAAACGAGATTTAAGTCGCTACTCACATACGTCCTAAAAGAAGCAAAAGAAAATATGTGTACAGTACGTACACAGAATGGAGCGTTCACAATTAAGGCGCTTTATAAGTTTTGTCGAAGATAGTCTTTCACTTTTATTTGAAAATAAACAAAAACTATGCAGCTCTTTAAAATAAATAATTAGAATATATATACTATTTCTTTTAACAGTATATCTCAATACCCAGTGACAATATTGCTAACCAATGTTCCTCTCTAAAGTTGGTCATCTATAGGCCCGGCTTGAGTGTCATTCAAATGCAGCGATTTTGATTTTAATCCGATAAAACCTTTACCTTTTTACATAGTAATTTCTAAAACTCTGGGTTAGTTATGACCCCCCCCCCTCACCTCATATGGTAATCATTTTAAATAGCTAAGTGACTTATGAATCACCCTGTATATACGCATGTATATGTTACATTAAAAATTAAATTTTTCGCCACGAAAAGTCTCTTAAACTCTTCTCGAAATACGAAAGTTTAGAAGCGTTTTCAAACTTTTTAGTTAAGGCATTTTTAACACTCGAGTTTTTAACACTAATTTTACCATTACTTTTTTATTATTATTTTTTTCTTTCTTTCTTGTCTCAGTAAACCTCGGTTGGTTTCAAATGTTCATGCCTAAACAACTGGTCATTTTTAACACCAAAAAGGAATAGGTTACATAGCTTCAATTTATCGTACTTTCTCTTCTTCGTCGTGGAGGGGCGCTGTCTCAATGTCGTCTAGTGGTTGGGTTTCTTTCTTCGTTTCTATACTGCCGTGAACATCGCCGTCCGCTGTGTCTACAACAAAAACCTTCCCACCAAAATTCACGAGGCCACAATCTTTTACTTTGATTTTGTTTTATTCAGGAGTCAGTCTACCGTCGATCGTGGAGATGTTTCACCAACGTAAAGGGAGAGACCAAATTACTACTCAATCGTAGTTAATTCCTAGCTTAAGTCCTTAGCAATTCAAGGATAGGGAAAAAAGGAATCTCATGTCTGTATTCTATTAGGGAAATAAGTTCCTATTTTTCATTTCGGACTACATAGAGAAATCGTCTATTCGGTTTGCTTCCAAAACCCAGACTGGCAAAACACAGCTTCCCACACAAAAGCCCGTGACGTCACAGATCCTCTATGCGCAGGTGCATCTTGACCCTTCGACCTAAGGTCTCGTCAGCGTGGTGGCTCTGTCAACGTCTGTGAGCTCCGACTGTGAGTCCAGCCTTATTCTGCACTCGGTTGTATGGGTTCACCCGCACTAAATCGCTCAAACGATCTCCCACACATACGTCCGGCCTCACAGGGCTATTATCTAACATATATATATATATATATATATATATATATATATATATATATATATATATATATATATATATATATAATATATATATATATAGAACAGATATTTATTATATTCCAATAACCATGGTTTGTTTTATTACTTTTATTTTCATTTTTATTTTTTTCACATTTCCAAAAATTCCAAATTTCTGTGAGATATATTTAACGGTCCGTTTCATTTGTTTCGTGCCAAACAACATTTGTATGTCAATATCGTCTCTGCAACACTACAAAATCATCAGAGAAAGTTCACAAATAATAAGAGTTCTTAGATTAGAGTGTCTTGAAAAACACCCACATCATACATCAGTTTCATTTTAAGATGAAAATAAACGAAAGAACAAACAAAAATTTTAGAGCAAACACTCACATGTGTACGATCAAACTAATCAGCCATTTTGATTTTTAATATATATATATATATATATATATATATATATATATATATATATATATATATATATATATATACGCATGTATATACGTATGTATGTATATATATTTATATATTCTATTTTAGGTTGCATTCTTTTATTGATAAACATAATAGAATTCTCAGTTTTAGTATACCTGTTTTATTTTTTAAAATTTTCTAATGATTTTTAGTGTCAAAATTAAAAACTTATTGAAGTATGTTCCATATGTATCACGAACATTTTCAATTCTTTGTCGAATCATCTTCAGATGAAAATAACAAATGAACAAAAAAGCTTGTGAAAAGAAGCGAATTTCAAACATCAGCCGAGAACGCGCATGTGAAGTCAGTTAGACTTCAAAAGAACAAACCAGTGAAGTTCCAGCAGAAACGTTAACAATTTAAATTCAATGGCGCAAGAATTAGCGTCACAGGTGGAATTATATTACGTTAATTATTTCAAAATGTTGTTACTGGTTTTATCCATTATTATAGGTTGCTAGACTTTAATAAATATAGTTTCGAATACTTTTTTTATTTATTTTAATTGGTTTTACAATGTATTATTTTTGTGTTATTAAGTAAAATTTGTCTTAAATCAGTTTATAATGCGTTTGTAAATGTTGGTAAATCAGTCTAGAGTTTACAAGGTACATTGTGAGTTGGCGGGATAGGGTAGTGGTTGCAAAAACAATGTAGCTATTAGCTTTATTATTATTACGGAAGTTGCATTTCATTAAAGGGAATTTAAACTTATAAATAACATTGGTTTAGTTTTATGTTTAATGGACTGGAAAGGGAGTGTTTTTATAATAAGATTTTTGGCTCTTAAATTCAGTATAGTAAATAATGAGTCAAATTTTATTAGTATTGTCAATTGGGGATATATATTGGTGTACAATATTGTTAATGGCTTTTTCTTCTAATCTAAAGTTTGGTTGCATTTGTTTACAGTATTATTGGTTTCTGTAGTTTGAGTTATAATAGTGAATATTATTATTTGTCGTCGTAGTATTTCTTTAAACCGTACCATACCCTCTAAAAAAATGAACACACATGAAAATTTAAAACTAAGTCTATATGTATTTCTTAAAACCATCCTGGGGCGGGTTTTCCATTATATATATAGAAAATTCATAGCAAAAGTCCTTTAAAAATGTTTTCAATATCAATTTATTCTAGAATCTATTTTATGCCTGACAAGATGTTAATTTATCATTTATTTCTTCACACGAACGTTTGAAACAATTAGAAATGAATTGAAAACCTCTCATCATGAAAAATAGTTGCAATTATTATTTGTTACATTTTCGCTTCAAATATATTTTTAAGTTTCTTTTACCATATGCTAATAAAAAATGCAATTATGCTGTTCAGTTCGAGGGGATTAGGGTTAGGGTTAGGATTAGGGTTAGGGTTAGTATTAATCAGATACGATCTCGATTTATTTGTGTTCTCTCAGAGTGTTCTCTTTCTACAGTTTATGATTCATCTTTCGTCTCTCACACCTGATTCGATCACCAATTAAAATACACGCTATATTTCACCAGATGACATGACAATATAAAATGACATACAACTTATTATGTGTTTCCCAATCACCGCTGTCTGACATTTTTACGTTTCTCTACGCATTTAATTAGCGACTGGAAGGCGTCCAATCTTTATTGCTTGGGGTCGTTTGTTATGTGATTTATGAAGAAATCGATTTACAGATCGATAAACTAATAAACTCATAATCTTCGAATGCCGCATGTGAAACTAATCATGTCTAATTTAGACATTCGTTTTTTTTTCTGAAATCAATAAATCACTTTGATTCGTCGACCAGGATTTCATCTGGAATCAGATTTTCGATTCTGGTCAATCGTCAATAAATGGATTGTGTGTTTCATATCCTGAATTTAGTTATATGCTGATTTGTCCGTCTTCATTCCAGGGGAGGTGAAGATTTTACTTTGATTATCATTTGCAGGAAGTTTGTATATTCTTGTTACATATTAGCAGTAATATTGTTTTGGGGTTAAGTGTAGTTTACTTTTTTTTCGCTTTGTTTATTTTATTAGCTATCTCAAGGTAAAGTGTATACTGTGTCTACAGTTGGTTACTATTTCACTTCTACGATTAAGTATTTTCAAACCTTTACATTAAGATTTCCGAAACTCAACTATATGATTCGTCTAAATATCTGCCTTTCCATTCTATGGTTCGTTATCCTTAAAGTCATAATAATGATTCGATAATGATGTTCTATATTTGTGTGCTTGTTATTACATGTGCTTTTCTGATTATAATATCTTGTTAATTCTATATACTATTTTTTCATTGTTATATATTGTGGCGTGGTAGACTATGATTGTTACTCAACACTTATTCTGTAGAAGGTAATGTACTTTATTGAACCGTTAGATTTTTTTATCCATTTTAACTTTCTTTTCTTATTTCTTTTCGGATTGCTTCTATTTGTATCAGAGTAATTACCATTTCTTTTGTTTTGTTATTATTTTTTGTATTAATATTATTGTTTTTATTATTATTATTTATTTTATTATTATTGTTGTTTTAGTGTTGTTGTTTTGTTTATGCTTGATATATTTAAAAAAAATTATTTGTTCTTCATGCATATAGCCTGATGATTAACCTCGGGAATGAAATACAAACATTTCTGGGTAGCTCACTTCCCATAGGTATATGTTTATAATATATTCATATATACATATATATGCATATTTTTATTATATATATATATATATATATATATATATATATATATATATATATATATATATTGCTTAGCAATTTTCCTAAGCACTGGTCGGCGGACGTGTGACCATGCTCCTCACCCGACTGCAACCCCTCTTGATTATTTCTCTTGGGGCGTGTTCGAAGCCAAGACTAACAAGCACGCTTAAAACACAATCGACTGTCTGAAGACTGCCACTGGGGAAGCGTTCACCGCTATAGACAAGGACATGATCGCCAAAGCGTGTGGTTACTTTTCGCTCCAGCTTTAGAAGAGTCATCTCAGACGACCGTAGTTACATTGAAAAATAATATAGTATGTAACTATAACTGTTGCTGAATAAACTTTCGTCTCTCTGCATTTAGAACCGTTGTTTTTATTGCCTATTTTGTTTTATTTTTGTCAAGTGTCGGATTTTGCTGCAACACTCTGGATATATATATATGATTTCTGTAAATGTAGTCTTAATATATTTCTCACGCGTATAAAAGCTTCTCTTCAAGGAGAACCATATCTTGCGATTTGATCAAAGACGACAACGACAATACAGGTGGGTTCGAGCTACACGGGTGTATAATGAGATTATACACGCCTTAGACACACCACAATTCAACATAAATTTCATTATAACAAAGAAACAATAGTAATAATGATTATAATAAGTAATACATATATAACTACAAAGAACAATCTATATAATACTAAAACTCTATTGTCTTGTATGTTTGCAATCAGCTTTCAGCTTTCCGGTTTTCAACATCCGGTTGCGCATGCGTAAATAGCATCGTCTTCAATCTGTTATTCCAATTCCGTTAATCTCTTATGATTAACGAACGCATGAAATTTTTCATTCTGGAAATGTTTATATCGCTTTTAATATAAAACAATTACATTTAATTTCATCAAATAGTTTTTTTGTTTTCTCCACGGCTAAAAACATTCAACGGCAGTACTTCGTAAAGTCTGTCGCAGTTTCAAAAAACCTCCTCCCTTTTAAAAAACAAAAACAAACAAACAAAACAACAATCATTATTAATATCAGCTATAATAGCGGCGGTGAACGAAACCACCTCCCACTTTCCCTCTCATAGATTTCACCACTCCTACTCCCTCTGTTTTCGTTACGTACGCGAGACAGCTTGCTGTACCCCCTTCCTTTCTCAAATCGCCTTTATTTTTCTGTACTTTCAACTAACAATTTCATTTAAAAGATGATATATAAAAATTTGAATTTAACTATAATAAGTATTATGGTACCTGTTCAGTGCATATTTACCTATAAGTATGGCCAACCACTTATAATTCAGTAACTGTAATTTAAAAAAAAAACAATTATAATAAACAGAACGACGCATAGAAATCTATTTATATTCTTTTTTCAACAATTTCATTTAATTTCATCAAATAGTTTTTTTGTTTTCTCCACGGCTAAAAACATTCAACGACAGGACTTCGTAAAGTCTGTCGCAGTTTCAAAAAACCTCCTCCCTTTTAAAAAACAAAAACAAACAAACAAAACAACAATCATTATTAATATCAGCTATAATAGCGGCGGTGAACGAAACCACCTCCCACTTTCCCTCTCATAGATTTCACCACTCCTACTCCCTCTGTTTTCGTTACGTACGCGAGACAGCTTGCTGTACCCCCTTCCTTTCTCAAATCGCCTTTATTTTTCTGTACTTTCAACTAACAATTTCATTTAAAAGATGATATATAAAAATTTGAATTTAACTATAATAAGTATTATGGTACCTGTTCAGTGCATATTTACCTATAAGTATGGCCAACCACTTATAATTCAGTAACTGTAATTTAAAAAAAACAATTATAATAAACAGAACGACGCATAGAAATCTATCTATATTCTTCTTCCATTTTAATATACTTACATAGAAATGCTTCTGTTATGTAAAAAAAACCTATTTTCTTTATGCCACAAGTGTCACGCACATACATGAATTCCATAGCTAATATAACAAACTGACCCAACGGGTCACGGGTGGTCTAGTAAATAATAAAATTTAGAATAAATAGATAAAAATAAAAAATAAGATTAAAGCGGAACAAAATAAAATAGAAATATAATAACGGTTGTAATAACAGTTTTCAAATATCATTCTATTTATCTTCCTTCCACAAGGCAAGATGTGACACAAGGTCGAGAAAGTGGGAAAGAACCAGCGCTCGAGAATGTGAGCACTCTGACTGTTTAAAAATTGCCTGCGCAGCCCTGTCGGCATTCCCCGGTAGGGGCGCCTCAGACAGTAAGCAATAAACTTACTCCTCCCCAAAGAGGAGATGCAAAGCCTGGGAGGGTGCACCTCCTAGAACTGCACATGACCGACAACCCCTGATAGAACGGCGTACATCCAGACCCAAAGGCCCGGACGATACCGGTTTATTAGGCGGGGTAAAAATCCCTGGGTGAAAAACTCCTCATTTTTAAATATCATAACAATACTAAACTAATGACAGTAGTAAACAATATATAAATATTAATAATAAACGAATAAAATGACAATAGGAATACGACATCATTATTTCGACCGCAACCCCAACTCAATAAATTTCAAATCCGTTAAACGATTAAAACGAATGGATAAGTTTTGAATGAATGGACCCAAAAATGAATGTGTACCTTTCTACCGGAATCACAAATTACAAGCGGGAAGCATAATCTGTACGAATAAGAGCTTACTACGACGCTCGTTTCATTTCATTCGTGAGCGCCGAACATTTTCTATCCCCAATAAAATGCTCAATATCGCTGATAGAGCTTGTTCTGAAGACCGCAAAGTTACCATAAGATGTTGACCCCGTTTCAAAACCTTGATCACACGCGCACGCACACGCACACGTATACGCACACACACACGATCTAAGCCTTCTTTAAGACTCACATTACATATCACTCCCTTCATTCTGTTTTCCAAACAGTACCAACATGCAGAAATCTAAATGTAATGTGAATATCTTGCTGCCCAACTCCCCAACCAGGTTGTCCCCCGATTAATATAAGACCTACCACAGTAGCCCCTTACACTTCAGTTTGTTTACTCGTTTTTTTTTTGTTTTTTTTACGCCATATCAACCTTTTTCAGGTCATAAAATGCCAAATCAAGTTGGATTTATATATATTTAGATTCTTATGTTGGTTTGTTTTGTGTTACGGCATATCAACAATCTATGGGTTATTAAAAGCTGAATAAAGTTGTTAAATATGATTTTATAAGTAGGATAGTTATTTGTATTCCTATAATACATTGCTCTCAGAATACATTGCTCTCAGAATATATTGCTCTTCGAATACATTGCTCTTAAATACGTTGATCTTTAGAAAACATTGCTCCTTTACACATTACTCATCGAAAGCATTACTATTTGAGAATAACTAAAATCACGCCAAGGAAACACCCCGACAACCTCCCAAAACCACAGACCAATAGCATTTGTTTGATGTGGTTTGGGTTGTTTTACGGCATATCAACTATCCATGAGTGATTTAATGGTGAATATAGTTGTGAAATATTATTCTATAGGTAAGATAAGTATTTAAATTCCTAGAATGCATTACTCTTAGAGACGCAGAATACATTGCTCTTAGATAACCAAAATGCATTGGTCTTAGGTAACTAGAATACATTGCTCTTAGATAACCAGAATGAATTGCTATCAGAATATATTGCTCGAACAAGGATATTTTACAATGAAAGTCGGAACATTACCCTCAGAAGGGAATACTACTGAAAGGAATGGGGGGATTTACTATCAGAAAACACCACTCTAAGAAAAACATTACATTATTTATTGGTATTAGTAATCTATGTTCTTGACGTGATTGACCCTCAGCCACCGTCTTCTAGTATCTATGTTGAGAGCAACATAGATAGGAGAAATAAGGTTTTGATTTTTTTTTAAATCACATTGAATAATACGGTTGGGGATAAGCTTATAGATACTAGAGGATGTCGTGACCAGCCGATTGATCAGATCGGGCCTCTCTGACCTCCTATTTAGACAAAGTAAGCCTAGCCACCAACATCCTGTCCGGTAAACAGGTGGCCCCATTTTCGGGGGGGGGGCTCTCCGCATGAGGTAGCAGTTGTTCAAATTCGTGTCCCCACCGACAGTTACGTTTCAGTGACAATATGCCTTGTTTGGGGTAGATAAAAAATTTTAAAAGTAAAATAAAATAAGAAACACACAAAATCTTCCGATTATCATGTCGATTATAAAACAAAGTTGTAAAACGGTTTGTAATAGTTCATTCAGTTTACTTCTCAGAATTTATATAGCAAAATGAAACCTATCTAAAAATTGAACAGTAAGTTTGTTTTTCATTATCTGCGGATTTGTTACAGTCGATAATGCAATCTGAAGTGTTGTTCCAGGGCGATAAAAAAATCCTGCCAAAATAGAAACTCTATTTCACGTTAGACTTTGTTCTGTCATTTATTTTATAAAGATTTAGAGTAAGCGTTATATTTATCGAGGCAAATTATTTCATTCAATAAAGAATATCTTATGTGGATGTTTTGCAGAATTTTACAATGTTACGCCTATAAATTATCTTCTCGTAAATATAAAATAATTACAAGCATACATTAATTTCGTTTAGCATTAGACTATATTCTTTTTTTAATTAACTTTAACTTTGTTAAATTGTTCGGCTGTTTGTTGTATTAATTTTCAAACGCAGTTATATAATATTCACTTCATTCTGTGTTTCGTTGTTTTTTTCTGGCAATTAAATGTACGTGAAAAGTTGCGTTTGTCTAAAACATTGTTTGCCAGACATGTACGCCGTATACCTCCTAATGCCTTGCCTTCTCTCTGAGAAGGTGTTAGTTCATAGCAATCGCCTTGGGGATGCCGACGAGGCTACACGTGAATTTTTAGGCCAAAGTGCGCGTGTGCTAGTGCTTTAGCTTTTCAACACCACACCTGACCTTGTGCCTAACCTTCTGGAGAGGAGGTAAATAAAATAACCCTCTTCACACTCTTAAAATGTTCAATACAAATTGAGAGAACAAGGAAGAAATCTTCGGGGTTTATAAACATCAGAGATATCAGTTCAGTGTACATAGAAAACAACACCGTCTGCTAAAGATATTTCAACAAATAAAGAACTGGGTTATCGTGTTAAAATGATGCGCTTAATCAATAGTAATCCAGAAAATTAAGCAAATATTTTCTGTAAACATACACCGAACATTTTAGATTTTTTATAGTTTGATTTTCCTAATTTTATGAATATAAATCTATTATTTATTTATCAAAGATTTTGCATTTATCAACAGCAATATTCGAGAGGAAGGCGATTATGTTTGCTAGTATATATATATATATATATATATATATATATATATATATATATATATATATATATATATATATATATAAGGAGGAAAAGAGTTAGGCAGACTACCTTTCTACCTTTTTTGTCGCCCCCACTCCCGACGAAAACTTCCATCCTCAAGCATAGCAAATGAAAATCAGTTCGTGTGTGTGTGTGTGTGTGTGTGTGTGTGTGTGTGTGTGTGTGTGTGTGTGTGTGTGTTAGCCTCGGCAAAGTGCGTGACGCTGCTGGTAATTACTTTGCAGGGAGACGCGGGAAAAGCGATTGGGTGGAGACTGGGCCGGTCTACCAGTCGACGACCTGGCCCTGGCGCCGGGCCAAACTTGCGGAAGCTCAGGTCTACCTATGCAAATACCCTGGGGTGGGGTGGGTTATTGGCTTTTGTTTTTGCAATGGAAATTGAATAAATCGCGTCCGCAAATCGATAAAAACCTTTTTCCGAACTTGTATAAATAGCCATCGCGCCAACCGGCCTCCAATCTTGTCGGATTTCAGAATTGGTGAATCGGAGATAGCAGACGTCTTATTTACCTTGGCAAGGCTAAAAAAAAGTGCACACACGCAAAGACACTGGCGCTTACAGACACACATACAATCAAACATACTGACACATATGCAACACACATACAGATACAATCATGTTTCGCTGCATCTTCACAGATGGTTGCCGTCCGTTCCATCACGTTTCTCCGCTATCAAAATACACCGATAGCCGCAGGAAACTGGTCAGTATTTATGTGATAGACAATTTCTGGTTCACCTTTTTAAGCAGCCTCTCAGGTACAGGCAGAAAAAACTCATTGTAGAACCACTCTTGAGGGGGGCGTAGTTTCTTGCGACTAGGCAGACCTTTTTAGGGGAGCACTGCTCATCGATCTCTCTCCTTAACAGTACTGCTCCAACGATAGTTTTCTAACTATATGCAAAATAGTGACAGTGTGCGGCCAACGGGTTGTATCGGCACACTCTGCCACTCCTTCGTCGCCATAGAAATTTTAGTATATTTTCGTGACAGATAAAATCTCACAGAGACATGCAAATCTCATTGAAACGCGTTTGCAACAAAAGTACCACTTTCTGAACCTCTATGATTATAATACGTTGACATGCTAAGGCAATATAATCACTTTAGCCGCAGGTTTGACATCAATGTTTCCTTCTCTTAGATGAGTTATTGGTTTTTAAAGCAAGATAATTCTTCCCCTAGAATGTCATCCCCTATTACTATATGTTCTAAGAATTCCCACCACCACTTAATGAAGAACTGATGATCTTTACAATGTACCCATCGATTAGGAACGGTCTGGGTGATATAGTAAATAAAACATAATTCTAGTTTCCAAAATGTGAAAATCATGCGAAGCCACAAAATGGTTACAAAATGGTTACAAAATGGTTACAAAATGGTATACCATTTTGTAACCATTTTGTAACCATTTTGTGGCTTCGCATTACATTCAGTGTCATATAAAGTCGTATTCAGATCGTCAAAGAACTGCAAAAAACGTTGATTTCTTTCTTTTTTTTATCTTTTATTACGCTCGTTCTTTTCGGTGTAATAAAATATATTTTTGGATATTTTTGTCATTGTATTCTTATCTCTATACTTATAATGTGGCGTCATTTTTCGCTTTAACATTGTGATTAAAACGCGGTTTTCAAACTTCACACAATAGAAAAAAAAATAATATATAATATATCGTAACTAATTTGCATATGGCTTTGCAAAATGACAGCTCATTAATTGCATACTCGTTTCTATTGTTGTCAATTTAAATGATTGTTTTCATTGTAATATAGCACGTAATTCTATTTATGAATACGTTTATATCGTGCATAGAGTGTGATTAAAAGGAGTGCATCGACTCATCAGTGTGGCTAGACGCAGCGTGAACATAAACATCGATATTCGAACCACCGACGTCAGAAACTATTCATATTGTGGAAAAAAGAGGAAGAGAAGTAATACATACTGATTGCGGGTGCCGGCCTTCAGGTGGGGTGGAGATAAGACCAACGTGAGCAGATATAAAGAGGTGATATTTATGTATGTTCAGAATGGGAGTGAGAGGTTGTTACAGGCCTATAAATTGAGGTTCTACCTCTCACCGAGAGTGTGAAGTGGTGGAGGGTTAGTATGTTATTGTGTTCTAGAGCTTGGTGGTGACCAGAATTAGTACGTTATTCGACTCACTATAGACCAGACGCTGGATCGTTGCTCCAGCAGAGAAATCCGTTCTCTGCCCCATTACATATTGTTACCTATTGGTTGGGTCGCTAAGGGAGCAATTCCTTTTTTGCAACCCACCCCCGACTTCTGCCTCGGCTCCTTTCAGGATATTGACTTAGTAGTGGATTTTTCCTACAATATTTAACAAAACTTACTTTAACGACAAAACCGATACTATAGCTGTTTCATTACTTGTTTCTCTCTTATTTCGAGTTACACTCTGTTTCCAACAACAAACATTTTGTAGACAGATACGTAAATAATGCTGCATTCTCTAATCTGTTTTATGAAAAAATAAACAAAATAAAACGGAAGTGATTTTCATTCTATTTTTTCTTGGCATAAAATGTACCATATTTATTTTATTTTAGAAAACTAAAGTATAAAATTAGGTACGTGTCTGTACGTTTTCAGCGTCAATCAACTGGAAAGAGAATGTGTGCCTCTGAAAACGTGCAATCGTCAATAGTATTACCGTGTTTTATTTTGTTTTAGGAACAAAAATGTGGTTGCATTAAATTAAATTAAATAAAAGACGAATGAGTAGAATTTCCTGTTCATGGTGTTTATTTCGTTAAAAGAATGGAGAATGAAGCTTTAGATTAAGTATTAATAGTTAAGAAAATCGCTACGTAAACACAGCGTTTTGTTTTTTTAATCTTTAATTAAATGTAATCATTTGTTTGTTGTGTGAATCGAAAATATGATCGGATAAGCGGCAATGGTCAGATTACGCTTCCTGTTGATTTTGTTTATTTTATTTAAACGATACAGAAAATGCAGCCATTTTACGTACAAAAACACAGCTGCTGTAATCGGGATTTATATTTCCACAGGTTTAATAACCTGTGGAAATATAAAAGAAAATTCTATAATTTAGGAAGAGCAGTATAGTATGCCAAACTAATTTACGAATTCAGAAAAAGTTATTTTTTTAGTTAACAATTTTCTATTTTTTAACTATTACGTAAGCTGAAGCTTCATTCCCTTCTATTTTATTAAAACACATCAACAGAATCAACAAAAATAATATTCATTCTACTCTGTTTATCTTAATAAAAAATGCATAGGTTGTTGCTGTGTGTACGTTTTCAGCGTCCCAAATGATTTCCCAGCTTCTTGAACGTAAACCGGTTATTCTATTTGAAACCCGTTAGTATGATAAAATAAAATAAACAAGATACCGTTTACGGTAAGAAAGGTAAGAATGACTATCACTTCTATTTATTTTGTTTATCTGTTTGTAAAAGAAATATTGGAGAACGAACCCCCATTTAAGTACCTTCTACACATAAAAGTGTGTTTCTTTTGGAAACAAAACACACGGAATAGAGACGGATTAAATTACCAAATCTGTTTTACGGGTTTATTTTATGTGAAATCGCCCCAGACAAGGCATGAAGCCACTTGATCTAAGAAGCTAAGAAAAAACGAAAGATGATTAAGTTTCATAATAACAAAAAGGGAGAAGAAAGTAGAATCACTTCTAAACAAGGTAGTCTTTTTATTGACAGTGATAATGTAGCAGTTACATGACATAGATCTACTTTCTTTCGTGTTTAGACGCAATCTCTTGCGTAGTTATTAGTTTGTGATTCGGTTGGCTACAACAGGCATGTTAAAACTCGCGTATAAATACATCGGGCAATTCGAACACTTCTGTGCATGCTTAGCTTTTCACTTCCACCTAGAGAGTTTGGTGCTAATATATGATTCAGTTTCTGTCAATAAGCCAATGCAGACAGACGAGGCATTTCGTCTAGCCTCTCGTCAATGGTGACAAGAGGCGGGAATACATTCAAGACGGAAGACTTAGACTCAATTATATTTCTACTCTAATACGTGCCTGCCGAACTAACTTTCCGTATTGTCTTATATTCCTATGTGCCTGTTCTGTTTAACGAAACTGTTAAATAAAGTTGATTTGATTGTAGAGATGTTGGTATTTTATATGGAACCTGGTTACCCGTTTTTTCTTCATTTCATGTCAGATCAATACAGAAACAGCCGCTACTAAAAAATGGATATTTCTAGTCTCCAACTCTTAACTAACTCCCACTCTACAATAAACTCAAAAGTAAAATAAACCAACCAAAACCCGAAACATTAACATGATATTGACGAACCCAGTCATCCACGTCAGATATATCTCAAGAGACACCTATCCATGCGCAACATGGCATTTGAGAATACCTCGCCATTTAGCGAGCTCTCGACGAGCTACCCTTGGGTTCTGTCTCCTGTACTATCACCCTGAAGAATGCTGATCAGAAAAGCACTATGACCCCGCCTTTTTTTCTCTGGGTTCTTCAATTTTCCCGGGCAAAGCCAGGACATGAGCCCGCTAGTGTTACACATGTTTCTTTAAAAAAAAGTTCACTTGCACTTGCTAGTGTACTTTTTATTTATTTTTTTGAATTTCAAATTCATATGAATTTTTTTTAGTTTTATTGCCATACTGTAACAGTTTCCAACATTTTTTTTATTAAACGCACTGACAAGTACTATCTAAATTAATCAATGCGAAAGTTTGTCCAATTTCTCGGGCTAACGGTGAAGTCAAAACGCCTTATTCTTTTTATCTTAATAAAAATGCATAGTCTGTTGCCGTGCGTACGTTTTCAGCGTCCCAAATGAGTTAATTAAACTTTACACAATAAACACATCATATTTTGATGCACAGCTTATGTGTATGCTATATCAGTCGCAAGGTTAACTAATTTGGATATTGGTTTTGAAATAGGAAATTTCATTAATTAACTGTTATTTGTTATTTCTTATTCAATGTATGTATTGATTTTAATATAACAAATAGTTCTACTTCGCAATATTATTTTATTTACTCGACAAATATTTATTATTTGGGTTCCTTTCTTTAGTTTCTCACGTTTTGATCTATTTTTAAATCGCAAGTTAAAAGGTAAATTTATTTCTTCTTTCTTTTCCTTTCTTTACGGTCAATTTAAGATATAAATAAATTTGTATCGGAATTACAAAAAGGTTAATGTTTATCTATCTATATGAATAAATGCGGAAGCTTTTTTTTTGTGTTCACAACAAAGTTATGAATAAATAATTTCTAATTAGTTTTTCAAGAATTTCCAGTAGCGAACTTTGCGAAGCGATAGCTAGCCAGCAAAGCCAGCTAGTAGAACATCCAAACTTTCTAGAACTTTCTTTCACGGATATTTTTCTATTTTTTGGGGTTGCTTTTTTATACGAAAATTGTTTTTACCGACAGTTTTCTTTTAAATATATTTTTACCAACAGTTTTCTTTTTTATTAATATTTTTTACCTACATTTTATATTAAAATCGACATTTTACCGACATGCTTTTAGCCTGATCTTTTTTCATCTCGCTTCTTTTATAAAATCGAAACCGGGTTGATTATTGGAAAACTTGAGGGACGACGTCGGCGAACATCAAAGGCAATTTTCCAATCAATCATAGAACCCACTTATTTGGCAACGTTTTAAGTTTGGTGAATTTTGTAGGGGGGGGGGGGCAGAAAAGGGGGAAGGATATTTCTTTATAATATTTGGCAATTAACCAGGGCGCACGATTTTACCTCATTGTGGAGCAATATCTATTCATTAGACAGAAGCGTATCGAACAGATTTACTGATCAGCCGATTTATTAACTTTGTCTTATCTCTTCATCTGTGTCTCTGTATAAATACATTTCCAATCGTCCTCTTCTCCTCTCTCTCTCTCTTTCTCTCTCTCTCTCTCTTTCCCCCTCTCTCTCTCTCTCTCTTTTTTTCTCTCTCTCGCTATATATATATATATATATATATATATATGTGTGTGCGTATTATATGTATTCTACTTAGTCTTTTCATATATATATATATATATATATATATATATATATATATGTGTGTGTGTGTGTATGTGTGTGTGTATATATATATATATATATATATATATGTGTGTGTATGTGTATATATATATATAT
The DNA here is from genome assembly GCA_963556195.1 of Sepiola atlantica. NCBI lineage: Eukaryota > Metazoa > Mollusca > Cephalopoda > Sepiida > Sepiolidae > Sepiola > Sepiola atlantica. The sequence goes on from OY744515.1 coordinate 10,029,707, forward strand.
ATATATATATATACACATACATATATATATATATATATATACACATACATATATATATATATATATATATATATATATATATATATATAGTCTTGGAAGTTTCTCAACTATTAAAACTATATTTAAAAAAAAAAAAAATTAAATAAATTAAAAAAAAAAAATTATGTCCTAAGTCGTTCAGTGGAAAATCACTCATGTAAGTAAATTTAACTTTTTCAGTTATTATATTAGTTTGCTTCTAACATTATTTAAGGGATCATCAGTTGTTTACCATGAAAAACTGTTTCGGGAATCTAAAAACAAGACAGTATTTAATTTCATGGCTTCCCAGCAGAGTTTATCAGACCCCACTTCCCTTAAAAGACAAAAACATATATATATATATATATATATATATATATATATATATATATATAGAGAGAGAGAGAGAGACGTCCTATGAAGTTAAGGGCGACTAATAATGCAATTTTCGGCATCTTAATTACTTACGAAAGTGAGACAATCGAAATAATAGTAAGCAAAACAACAACGAACGCTACAATCACCAATAAAAATAATTACATAAAAATACATCAAATATTTAGGTTATAAAAATCGTACATATTTCTAGACGGAGCGTCTTGGTCCAGTGGTAGAACGCTGGACTACATACATCAATATCGAAGGTTCGATCTCTGTCTAAGTTAGTCATGCTGATGACGGCTGTGAGCCAGAAACACGTGTCCATGGATTACTTTTATGTACGTATAAAATAAATAAAAATATATATTAACGGTAAAAAATACGTCCTATGAAGTTAAGGGCGACTAATAATGCAATTTTCTGCATCTTAATCACTTAGGAAAGTGAGACAATCGAAATAATAGTAAGCAAAATAACAACGAACGCTACAACCACCAATAAAAATAATTGTTATTTCGATTGTCTCACGATATATGCACTTAAAATACACGATAAATCATAACATGAAATACTACTGTGGAGAAAAGATGTGTAAAAAAAGACAAAAAAGAAAAATGGTACTATTATAGGGAACGCACCAAGTTTCCGTGAATTTGCGTCGTCAACGTTCGGGTAGGTCTCGGAAGCGCCCGAAAGTTTAGGAGGTGAAAACGAGGCGAAAACTGTCAAATGCTAAATTGAAGACTGGCAGACGATAATAACCAACCATAGCTATTAATGAGATTTTTATTTATTTATTTTTGTCAAAGAAAATATTAATCATGAATTTTTCCAAAGAAACTACAAGTTGGAGAATATTTATTAATTAATGTCTATACCTATGGTAAGAATTCCACAAAAGTCGGTGGTATCTGAATTTTAACGAATTTTATCATTTTTATATAAACTAAATATAGCTCACATTTGATCGACTCTTTGCACCCTTTTGCATGAGAGTAATTGAAACAAATGTATCACTCATTATACACCGTGTTTCAAAATTCATAATTATCGCTTATTAAACTTAGAAATGAATCCTGTACATAAAATATATAAATATATACATATATCTTACTTTATATAAATACAGACATAACTACATTCCTATTCAGTTTTAAAATATATTAATGATTTTTATCTATTGGTTTTATTTATGTATGTTCACATCTATCTGCCAATCTAGTTGTATGTATATATTTAGACAAACATTGTTAAAAATAACAGAATGTTCACTGCTTTTGTTCTAATTATCGTTTTTGTGTTAAAATCAAGAACATTAATGTATTTTCCATATGTATCACGAACGTTTTCGATTTTCGTCGAATCATTATCAGGTAAAAAACGCAAATGAACAAAAAAGCTGGAGAAAGAATAGAATTTCAAAAGTAGCTAGGAAAATGGGTACATGAAGTCAGTTAGACCCTAAGAGAACTTTTCACACTGTTCCAGGAAAGGCGTTAATAATTTAAATTCCGTGACGGCAGAATTAGCGTCACAGGACAAAATTGCATTACGTTAAGCATTTTAAAACGTTGTTACTGCTTTCATACGCAATTTTATTAATTGTAGGTTGCTGGGTTTTTATGAAGATAGCTTAAAGTATTTTTATTTTTTTAATTGGTTTCGGAATGTATTATTTTAGTGTTATTAACTATAATTTGTCTTAAATCAGAGGGAAGGAGGCAGTTATCTTTTTGTAGATGTTGGTAAATTCAGCTAATGTTTACAAGATGCATGGTGAGGCGGCGGGATAACGTACTTGTAACACCAATGTAGCGATTAGCTTTATTATTATTATGGGAGTTACATTCTCCTAAAGGGCATTTAAATTTATAAATAACATTGTTTTTTCTAATGTTTTAAAGGTTGCAGCTAAGTTGTATTTTACGATAAGATTTTGGGTCTTAAATTTCTTATAGTAAATAATGGGTCTAATTTTATTATTATTGCCAATTGGGGATATGTATATGTGTAAAATATTTTTACGACTTTTTGTTCTAATTTAAAGTTGACTTGCATTTGATTAGATTAATATATATTAATAGAGTTTTTAGATGTGACGTTGGCTATTATTATCAGTAGTAGTGATATTTTTAAGTTTTAAATCATTAATTTCATTTGTTTATCCACGATATAATTAGGACTTATTTTATATTTTTAATTCAATGAATAGTGTTTTTTAGTGGAGGAGATAAGTTTTGAACGATTTAGTAGGTTTTAACAATGGTTATTTTGTAGCGATGAGGGCAATCGCTCTTGAAATCTAAACGACGATAATTTAAACTGATAGTTTTTTTTATAAGTAGAAGTGTTTAACGTATTATTAGATGTGTTAATAAGAACAATCAGGAATGGGAGTTTATTTTTTATACAGCACAGAGTGTTTTGGGGGGAAATGTCCTGAAGTTTGTGTATTTGTTCATTATTATCAGCTAGAATACGAATATCATTGAAATCGTGTACTTAAATAGAAGGTTTTATAATTTTATTAATATTGTGTTTTCTAGGTTTGTCGTATAGAATTCGCTAGAAGGCGGGCCGAGAACAGACCCATTCAAACCCCGTAAATTTAAGTGTAAATGTTTCCCATTAAAGCATAAAAATATACTTCAGTGGTGCAAATTAATAGCAATTTTTTTAGTATTTTTTATTTATTTTAAGAGAGAATTATTGTATATATAATTGATGATTATATCAAGTGTTGCTTTTACAGGTACATTAGTGAATAAGCTTTCTAAATCAAGAAAAGCAATGATTTTATTGTCCGGTTATTTAACTTTTAGGATTTGTAATTATTCTTGTGTGGACTATATTTACTTGGTAGATATGGGCTTATAATTTCATTTAGGAGTTTTGTTAAGGAATATGTTGGAATAGTAATTTCGGATATGATAGGTCGGAGAGGGAAAGTATGTTTATTTATTTTAACTGTTTCGTATAGATAATCAGGTTTGTAATCACCAATTATTTTAGAGAGTTGGTAATTATATATTTGTTCATCATGGGCAATGGTAAGTCTGTTCACTTGTGTCTTTAATATGTTAGTATGATTGTGGTTAATTCTTTTGAATTTTGTGTGATCATCAAGAATTGTTTGAAGTTTAGTGGGATAGTCAGATTTACTAAGTACTACAAATATGTTTGTTTTGTCTGCTTTTGTATAATGATAGTTAGATGGTTGCGGGGTTCATTAGCAGCTTCTTTTAGATTGGGAATTAATAATGGATTGATTGTTGTTTTTTATCATGCCGAGTTTTTATAGTTTCTGCTTTTAGGAGATCACGTAAGCCGGGAGTTGTAGTAATTGTATTTTCTGTTTCTAGTTTAGTTATGATTTTATATAGTAATTCTATTTCTGCCTTTTTGTTTTAATGGTTGATTCCATTATAAAGGTGGTAGTTAGGTCCGAGATTTAGGATTCTGTAAGTTTGTGGTCAGATTGATTAATGTAGTGTTGCGTGTGGTTGAGTAATAAAATAGATCCTTTGTATAACAAGTATGTTTTAATAGTTATCTGGTAACAGTGTTCGTAATTGGTAATGATATCCGTTATAAGTCGTTATTGGAGTTCCGTATATTGGTCAGTATTGATGAGGTCCTTCAGCTTGTGCAAATTACGGCTAATTGAGACAATTGAAATGGAAGTTTTTCAAACGTAACTCACCAAGTTTATACTAATCTATAATTTAATGACAATTTCGGAACTTGATGTCATACTTGAATTATTAATTAATAGCTTGATTGGAATTTTTACAATTTTTAATATTAAATATTTAGCTTCATCTTTGCTTTGAAAATCGATTACTATTTGAAAAAATCTGATCTGTATTAAAATTGCTTTTATCTTGTTATCAGTTACATAAATATATATATATATATATATATATATATATATATATCAGTGATTCTCAACCGTCGTGTCGCGGCATACAATTGTGTCGCGAGGCTCCTTTAAAGTGTGTCGCGAAACTTTGTGACGAACACCTGAAAACACGGACAATGTGCATAAACCTCGGTTTCATGTTCTACTAATATGACCTGAAAGAAAGAACTTCCATTCTCCAATGAATATGCACACCTCCAAAGTCCACTTATCAGTGACGGTCACCAACCTTTGCATCTTTCGCTCAAAGATGATCAGTTGGCCATGATGTGTTGTGTGTGTTTGGTGTTGTTCCGCCTTGGTCGTGTTTGCGCGCGCGTAGTGCCGGTTGCCAAATTAACTTCGATGTGTTTTAAATTATTGTCATTTGTAAACAAGTATTAGTAAAGATATGGAGGTAATGGGGTGTATTTAGTTACGAAATTATGCCAGTTATAACAGACTTTAGAAATGTGTGATTACGGCGAATTAGTTCGTTTATTAGTAAAGAGATGTAGTCAACTAGGTGTATTTAATCGAGAAATTATGCAAGTTAGAATAAACTTTGCAAATCTGTTCAGTTAAAAGTGTGGCACTTCTTTAGTTGAGTTGTGAAGCAGAATTTATTTGTTTTCAATTTTGAAGAGTTACATTAAAGACAGCGGTAGATAATCAACCGGAAAGAATTAAGATGAAACCAATCAATGTTGACTTTTCGTTTGATAAAATGATCAGAAATCCCAAAGTGACTTTCTTGGAAAGATGAATTATTTTTAAATTTATTTTTACATGATACAAAAAATTACTGTTGAATGTTCGTTTTATAACCTTTTACATTATTAAACAAAAAATCACTGTTGAATGTTCGTTTTATAACCTTTTACATTATTAAATAAAAACATTATTTTGAAATTTATTTTTAAATGATAAAAAAAATCACTGTTGAATGTTCGTTTTATAACCTTTTACATTATAAAATAATACATCACTGTTGAATGTTCGTTTTATAACCTTTTACATTATTACATAAAAAATCACTGTTGAATGTTCGTTTTATAACCTTTTACATTATTAAATAAAAAACATTATTTTTTAAATTATTTTTAAATGATACAAAAAATCACTGTTGAATGTTCGTTTTATAACCTTTTACATTATTAAATAAAAAATCACTGTTGAATGTTCGTTTTATAACCTTTTACATTATTAAATAAAAAAAATTATTTTTTAAATTATTTTTAAATGATACAAAAAATCATAGTTGAATGTTCGTTTTATAACCTTTTACATTATTAAATAAAAAATCACTGTTAAATGTTCGTTTTATAAACTTTTTACATTATTAAATAAAAAACATTATTTTTTACATTATTTTTAAATGATACAAAAAATCACTGTTGAATGTTCGTTTTATAACCTTTTACATTATTAAATAAAAAATCACTGTTGAATGTTCGTTTTATAACTTTTTACATTATTAAATAAAAAATCACTGTTGAATGTTCGTTTTATAACTTTTTACATTATTAAATAAAAAATCACTGTTGAATGTTCGTTTTATAACCTTTTACATTATAAAATAATAAATCACTGTTGAATGTTCGTTTTATAACCTTTTACATTATTAAATAAAAAATCACTGTTGAATGTTCGTTTTATAACCTTTTACATTATTAAATAAAAAATCACTGTTGAATGTTCGTTTTATAACCTTTTACATTATTAAATAAATAATCACTGTTGAATGTTCGTTTTATAACCTTTTACATTATTAAATAAAAAATCACTGTTGAATGTTCGTTTTATAACCTTTTACATTATTAAATAAAAAATCACTGTTGAATGCTCGTTTTATAACCTTTTATATTATTAAATAAAAAATCACTGTTGAATGTTCGTTTTATAACCTTTTACATTATTAAATAAAAAACATTATTTTTTAAATTATTTTTAAATGATACAAAAAATCACTGTTGAATGTTCGTTTTATAACCTTTTACATTATTAAATAAAAAATCACTGTTGAATGTTCGTTTTATAACCTTTTACATTATTAAATAAAAAACATTATTTTTTAAATTATTTTTAAATGATACAAAAACTCACCGTTGAATGTTCGTTTTATAACCTTTTACATTATTAAATAAAAAAATCACTGTTGAATGTTAGTTTTATAACCTTTTACATTATAAAATAATAAATCACTGTTGAATGTTCGTTTTATAACCTTTTACATTATTAAATAAAAAATCACTGTTGAATGTTCGTTTTATAACCTTTTACATTATTAAATAAAAAACATTATTTTTTAAATTATTTTTAAATGGCACAAAAAATCACTGTTGAATGTTCGTTTTATTACCTTTTACATTATTAAATAAAAAATCACTGTTGAATGTTCGTTTTATAACCTTTTACATTATTAAATAAAAAACATTATTTTTTAAATTATTTTTAAATGATACAAAAAATCATAGTTGAATGTTCGTTTTATAACCTTTTACATTATTAAATAAAAAATCACTGTTAAATGTTCGTTTTATAACCTTTTACATTATTAAATAAAAAACATTATTTTTTACATTATTTTTAAATGATACAAAAAATCACTGTTGAATGTTCGTTTTATAACCTTTTACATTATTAAATAAAAAATCACTGTTGAATGTTCGTTTTATAACTTTTTACATTATTAAATAAAAAATCACTGTTGAATGTTCGTTTTATAACTTTTTACATTATTAAATAAAAAATCACTGTTGAATGTTCGTTTTATAACCTTTTACATTATAAAATAAAAAATCACTGTTGAATGTTCGTTTTATAACCTTTTACATTATTAAATAAAAAATCACTGTTGAATGTTCGTTTTATAACCTTTTACATTATAAAATAAAAAATCACTGTTGAATGTTCGTTTTATAACCTTTTACATTATTAAATAAATAATCACTGTTGAATGTTCGTTTTATAACCTTTTACATTATTAAATAAAAAATCACTGTTGAATGTTCGTTTTATAACCTTTTACATTATTAAATAAAAAGTCACTGTTTAATGCTCGTTTTATAACCTTTTATATTATTAAATAAAAAATCACTGTTGAATGTTCGTTTTATAACCTTTTACATTATTAAATAAAAAACATTATTTTTTAAATTATTTTTAAATGATACAAAAAATCACTGTTGAATGTTCGTTTTATAACCTTTTACATTATTAAATAAAAAATCACTGTTGAATGTTCGTTTTATAACCTTTTACATTATTAAATCAAAAACATTATTTTTTAAATTATTTTTAAATGATACAAAAACTCACCGTTGAATGTTCGTTTTATAACCTTTTACATTATTAAATAAAAAATCACTGTTGAATGTTCGTTTTATAACTTTTTACATTATTAAATAAAAAATCACTGTTGAATGTTAGTTTTATATCTTTTTACATTATTAAATAAAAAATCACTGTTGAATGTTCGTTTTATAACCTTTTACATTATTAAATAAAAAATCACTGTTGAATGTTCGTTTTATAACCTTTTACATTATAAAATAAAAAACATTATTTTTTAAATTATTTTTAAATGATACAAAAAATCACTGTTGAATGTTCGTTTTATAACCTTTTACATTATTAAATAAAAAATCACTGTTGAATGTTCGTTTTATAACCTTTTACATTATTAAATAAAAAATCACTGTTGAATGTTCGTTTTATAACTTTTTACATTATTAAATAAAAAACACTATTTGCTGTTATTATTGTTCGCATTATCCAAAATAAAAATTACTTTCTTTCAATGTTTGTCTTTCAGAAAATATATTCAATTAAAATATTTTACATAACAATGCTTTTTTTTCAAGAAAATTTAGTTTATTAAAATATGTTAATTTTTAATTGTCTGCCGCTTTCTTGAATGTAACTCTTCAAAATTGAAAACAAATAAATTCTGCTCCATAACTCAACTAAAGAAATGCCAAAAGTGTTTACAAGTTGCTTACGTAAACTCAATCGTACTACACACTTAATTTTAACCTCTTAATCACATATGCTTTAAGCTAAATTAGCGTGTGACTAATCATAACTAGAGTTGGACGATGGTTTCTGATCTTGCCTATTTTTCAATTTGTTAGCTTAGAATCAGTGTTGTTTACGTACTTTCTAACTATTGTTTTTAGCTCGCAATACTAGAGTCAAATTATATGGTGAATTAATTAAATAAGTTTAGTCAGGTTTTGTTATTGCATTAGTAGAATAAAGATTAATTTTTCATATATTTACAAAAGGTGATTAAGTCAAAAGAACTTTGAACACTACTTAATTTTCCAGTTTGACACAGGAGGTTGACTGTCGACTTACAAACAAGTTTAACACTGGATGTTGTTTATCATTGTTTGTTAGAGTAGGCGCGTATCAATTGGTTATAAATACCCTTTTACAATTGATAAAGTTGTTAAAAGAAAGGATATTAGTGACGGGTGTGAAGTTAAAACAGAACATACGATCGAGCCTACAAAACTCAGCACAAAAAAGACAAAAGTTCGCCATAATAGACAGTGTTTTTGATGATTATTTGAAGTTTTGATTGTCTTGGACAGGAGATGTTGCTCAACCATGTTCATTATGTATAATTTGTGACGAAATAATGAATCCATAGTACCAAATAAACGACTATAAATAAGACATTTCACGACTAAACATTATTATCCACAAGAAAAAGATCTTAATTATTTTTAAAGACTGTTACAATAACAATCAAAACCACGCAATATTTTTCAGAAAACAATGACCGTGTCTTAACGAGCTGCACTCGCTTCAATTAAAATAGCTGAAATAATAGCAATGAAATCCAAATCCCACACTCTTGTTGAGTAAGTTATCCTTCCCGCTTGCAAAAGGATGGTGAAATCAGTGCTAGGTAAGACGGCTGAAAAATAAATTAATAAACTACGCAGGAAGTGAAAACCGCACCCCACTTCGAGAGGAGCGCAACAACATCCTGCGCCTCATAACCAAAAGGTTGAAGGAAGTCACAGAAGAAGAGGCAGACGCCATAGCAGATGAAATCACCTCAACCGATGAGTGTCGAAAGATGTTCCGTGCAGCCAAGCAGCTTCGTTCAATGAAACTCACCCCATCCATCATTGTCCAAGACACCGACGGCAACCTCATGGGAACTGATGATTGCAAAGCAAGAATCATCTAAGACTAGTTTAAGCAGCAGTTCATCGACCAACAGAACGAACCACTGCAATTATTTGACGGCACCCCAAGGCCACTCCAGACCCCCATAACAGAAGAGAAAGTAAAAACTGCCATCACTGCACTTCAAAATGGCCTTGCCACTGGTCCAGATGGTGTGAACAGCGAGCTGTTTAAGCACTCAAAGAACATTGTTTCTTGCCCATTTGGCTAAAACCATCAACTTATCTTTCGAACACAACACACCCATAGAGACACTAGGCGAAGGCACACTTATCACGTTACCCAAGCCAAAGAAGTCCCCTGTGCCACCAGCCAACCTTGGCTTGCATAAAAGCATAAGAAAGATCCTGTCTATCATAACCCTTTGCCGCATCAGAGACAAAATCGACTGCTTCACGGAACCCTACCAAAGTGGTTTCAAAAGAGGCAGAAGCTGCACAGACATTGTATGGGCACAACGTATGCTGACCTCAGTAGTGATGACAAAGAAATGGGACTTCCACAAGATGGGCGTTGATATGTCACGAGGCTTCGATACCATCAAGCGACAACGCATACTAGATGTCCTACTGCAAGCAGGCTGCAATGATGACGAACTTAGACTTGTAAGATCTCTGTTAGCAGGGACAAAGCTAAGAGTCCGAGTGAAAAACGAGCTGTCTGACTCATTTGAGACCACCATAGGCTCCCCCCAGGGCGACAGCCTCTCATCGGTGCTCTTCGCCTGCTACTTCGCTGCAGCACTCTCATCTGTCCGAGAAATCTCTAACAGGCCCAACCCACCAGTCTCCAGTCTGGGTCTGCCATTAAAAGCGAAACAACTTCATTGCCTACGACAACTTGCGCATGACAAGGCCAGATGGTCTGGGACTAACATGGAGGACTGATTGAAGCTACGGGATGTCATTTGACTAGCGTAGCCGCAGAACAGTTTTAATAATAATACTGATAATATATATATATATATATATATATATATATATATATATATATATATATATATATATATATATATATATATATATATATATATATGGGAAATGAAAAGGAAAAACCAATAGATATTTTTTATATATTCATCAACGTTTCGTCTTTATTGTAAGACTTCATCAGGATGATCATTTTAAGAAAAATGTCATGCAAGTACATCGAAATATTGGGTTGACATGATGGGTTGATGAGAAAAAGTAGTAGCTGTGGCTACTACGAGCGCTGGACCAAGGTCTGGGCTGAGAGAAGTCAGTCAGTGGCAGAGAGTAAAATGAATGTGGACAGCTGTGAGTGAAAAAGGGGAGGGGGTGTTAGTGAAGTTGTCTTAGGATTGGAGAGAGGGGAGGGGTGCTGAGGTTTTGTCGTGGTGAGTTGTAGCATGAATTTTGAAGGGCTGGGTCAAGAGGAGGGAAGGGGAACTCTGTGTCTTTGATATGTAGGTTGTATAGTTTTAGAGAAAGATTTGAAGAAATGAAGATAATTTGAAAGTAGGCGGGGTGGGTGGGTAAGAGTGTGAAAGAAGTAGTCAAAGGGTGAAATGGGTGAGGGGGAGAGGGGATATTTTGTTGTGATTAGGTGCGAAATGTTTGGATGGTCGGAGTATTGACCAGCTGGCTATGTCAGGAATGTGTGAATGTAAGTGAGTTAGAAAGAAATGTGTTGAAATGTGCTGTGAACATGACAATAAAGGGAAGGAAAATAAAGAGAAAGAGAAAAGTTATATTATGTTTGGCGAGAAATAGGTAAAATGTAGTTTTGTGCAGGCTGTGTCGATGGTTTAAAATTAAATTATGGGCAAAAGGGGTTTAAATATCTAAATATTTGTGAGGATGTCTAGATTGTGTTCATTGGTAAGGCTGTTATTTGTAGTTAAGTTGTTTAGATTCGTAGTGAATGAAAATGTATGTGAAGAGGAGTTATTATGTGGGTGTGTAAGCGGGGACTTGTATATAAGTACAATTGAGAACGAAGAGAAGAAAGGTTAGCCATTATCTAGGTTTAGTTTTTGTTCGGTCAGGATAATTTTGCTTATTAAGTGGGATAGATTGTAGAAGCCATTTCGTTGTGTGATGGTGTTGAAGGCTGTGATTAGTGCTGTTTCCAGTAGTCTTCGCCGAGCTTTGTTTTGAATGTGTCTGGTGATTTTGGCCTGTTCAAATTTGAAAGCATGATCGTGCTCTAGTACATGGGAAAAAGTGCACTGAGAGAGTTATTGTTTTTTATGTCCCTGGTGTGTCTGCTCAATCTTTTTTTCAATTAACGTTGCGTTTCCCCCACGTAAATTTGATGGCAGTTGTAGCATGGGACAGTATATAAGCCGACATGGGATGTGTTTTTTGGAAATGTCTTGCTGTGTTTGATGTTTGTGTTATGGTTTGTGATGTGGTTTGTTCTGTTGGAATATCTAGTTTGTTAAGTGTGTTGCATATGGATGTGTTATTAGAATGTGTGGGTAAGAGAAGTGGTATGTCTACGAGAGAGGTGTTTGGTGTTTGATGTTTTTGTGTGTTGTTTTTGGAGAATATAGACATACCTCTTATATACTGTCCCATGCAACAACTGCCATCAAATTTACGTGGGGAAAACGCAACGTTAGTTGAAAAAAAGATTGAGTCAACACAAAAGCGGCATAAAAAACAATAACTCTCTCAGTGCACGTTTTTCCCATGTATTAGAGCACGATCATGCTTTCAAATTTGAACATGCCAAAATCACCAAATACATTCATAACAAATATATTTTGAGGAGGATGAGGCGTTAACTAAAAAATGTTTTTACTCAGAGAATTCCATAATTTTTACAAACTTTGGTAAATTTGTAGATTAACATTCACAGCTAAATTACCCCCTTAAAAATAAAATTATTTTTAGGGTCATTCTAGATAGTGCTTAAACATATCAACCGCCCTAACTCTAAGTTTGACTGGCAAGGTCGTAAAACCAAACGCAATCGCCACAAAAAGGGCCCCTCTTCCTAGAAAAAAAATAATGCACAGAATTCATCTTCAATTGTAAAAAATGGAAAACTGCCACAATATCCTAGAATGGCATGAAAATAGAGGATTATTTTACGTTAAATTTATATGCTAAACTGTTACCCTATTCTAAGGTTTTGTTAGAGTATTCACACGTAATCGCCTTAAAAAGTAGAGTCTAATTTTATCGAGGGTGGGTTGTTAATCGTCAATAATATCCAAACTTTCAATATTTGTTCATGCCATACAAATAAGACATTTAATTATATTATTTTAAAATTGTTTATTTAATTTTCACCGGAAAAGTTAACACAATTAAAATCAATTGCTTAAAATTAAAATTAAAAAGGGACGTAGTAAAAAAAAGTATAAGATTTAAAAAAAATTAAATATAGGTAAATTTGCAGATTAATACCTTCCCAACCATCCCGTAAAAATGGCATTCTGCTTTTTTAGGGGATTACATGTTACCACCATTCAAAATTGAAAGAAAGAAAAACAAATGTTTTACAATTTAGAGTGAGGGATCAGGTGTATATACATTAAACATCAAATGTTCTCACATTTCTGGGCCATTGTATTTTTCTAGGGAACTTAACAAAAAAAAATAACCACTAACCCCAAGTCCGAGTGGCAGAGTCATAAAAACACACGTAAAGTAGCGGTCCTCTCCAAACAAAATGCAGCCGATTTTACTCCCATAACAAAAAATAATTTAGTTAACTGTCCTAAAACTGCTCAGATTTTAATTATAAAATAATTTGTTTTTCTTTTCTTCTTTCCACCAAGTTAAAAAAAAGTATAAACTGCAAAAAGAGGGCGACATAAAGGGAGCAGAGAGAGAGAGAGAGAGAGAGACAACCACACTCACCTTTTCTTTTCTCCCTTCTGTCTCGCTTGTAGCAAGCCAAGACAGCCACACTCTCCCTCCCAGTCATTCTTTCTCTTTTCGATTCCACGACCTTCGGTAAGGTCGTCAGCGAGCGCATGGAGTGAAAACTGACGGTCTTTTTAAAATTATTCTTCCAATTTATTTATTTAATAACTTTAATTAATTACTGTTAATATAAACGAAACTATTTCATATAGATAGTCAACATACGCCTATGCAATTTCAAAATAGTAATACTTAAATGGTTTTTAAAATAGTTATGCTAATTGGGTAGTCAAAATATTCTACACTTAATCTTTTATCTCTACTATATATACAGAATATCACGATTTTATGTTGTATTCTTGATTTAAATAACAGTAACCCGTTTTGATTATAATATAGCAGTGATAAATTTTAAAAACTTTCGCATTTATTCATTTAGATATATATGTATATAGTCTTTATATAACAGCAAAGTAACTAATAAAAATAATGCAATCAATTTAAAGTCGATATATTAATGAATAATTGCTGAAAATTAAAATCTAACAATTCTATGATTTTGAAGAATTATTGCAAAATGCGTCAGCCGATGAAACTAATTGAACATCGTTATTGTTAGTACTTACAAGTTTAACGATGTAATAAAACCTTTAATTGACTCGTTATCAGAAGATATTTCAAACCGCTAATCTAATTATAAGAATAACAATAAAAAACATCAACCTAAAATTAAGAAACTACTATAGTTCATTCATTCTGTCTTCCAGCTAAAGAAATAAGTCTTAATAACTAGATTGGGCATAGACCTACCATTTTATCTCAGAGGTCGACCAATCAGTCATCAGATAATAGAGAAATTTGACATCATACTTATACACACAATACTCATTCTAACTAAATTAAAGACATTATCATAAACACGCGCACCAAGCTATCTTAATATAAAAAATGTTGTGAAGAAAGATTGACCAACCTTCTGTACACATGTGATCAAACCGGTACTTCACTCCAAACGCTCTCTCTCTCTTTCTCTCTCTCTCTCCATATATATATATATATATATATATATATATATATATATATATATATATATATATATATATATATATATATTTATTCTGGTACAGAAAAATTAGTACAACATTCGTACCGTCGGTTTCAAGCACGGAAGGTCTTACCCATCCGGCTCTCTTCAGCTTCTGTTGTCATCTCTGAAGCTGAAGAGAGCCGGATGGGTAAGACCTTCCGTGCTTGAAACCGACGGTACGAATGTTGTACTAATTTTTCTGTACCAGAATAAATAAATATTATGCTCTTAATTTTTAACTTTAATTCTTAATTAATCGAGCACTCTGCTGGGATTTTTCCTACCATTTTACAAAGAAGTTATATATATATATATATATATATATATATATATATATATATATATATATATATATATATATATATATATATTAAGGGGGTTAAAACAATTTTCTGACTCAAGTTTCAAATCAAGAGTATATTTAATTGAATGAATATATTTTAATTGATCGTGATTACTGAGATATTTAAGAGGAAGAGTTTTCTTGTGATTTCGTTCCGTTTCGGGTGGAATTTTGATGTTTGGGGTAATGTGGAATGACTGCATTTGTTTTGTATTGCATTTTATGATATTTCCCATTTGGAAATAGTTTGTTATGCACTGAAGGATCAGCATTTATAATTTTATTATTCATTGCATGGCTTCAAATAAATGTTGCTTTGAAACAGCTGTAAACAACCATAATAACTTGATATACAGTATCTACAATAAGTGAGTACACCCAACGAATTTTTTACTTTTTACTTCATAGAAGTTTAATTTTTCGTAGGATTTAAATGAAACTCGATGTGAACATAGCCATGTAGTGGTTTAATAGCTTTATAAACTATGAAGGAACAAATATCTTTTCAATGCAAAAAAATTGATCAAAAACAGTTACAGTAAAATAAAGTCACAGTAAAATAAATGAGTACACAGTTATGAAAGTCACTTATCATGAATAAATATGTACTCAATTAGCTATAAATAGTAGAAATTTCTGTTGACACCTTTTTATTGTACCCTAATAGATAACCTAAAGCATTTTACCGGCTTTTTGCTTACATTCCGCTGCTATTGCTTGGATCTATTGCTACCAAAGTTTTTTTTCATATTATTCTTGGAAATGGCTCCTCATGACAATGAATTAGATGAAAAAACTCGTGAAACTATTGTTAATTTATTCAAGAGTGGTCATTCATATAAAGAAAATTAGTGATCATGTAAATATTAGCCGAAATACGGTAGCAAAGTTGTTCAACGGTACAAAAAAGCTGGAACCGTCAAAAATGGCCGCCGTCCCGGTCGACCAAATAAGTTTTCTGATCGAACTAAGAGGCACATCAAACAACTAATAGAGGGAAACAGACGTCGGAGTGCTGCTAGCATCGCAGAAGAAATTTCACACAGTTTAAACGTAACTGTGAGTGCTCAGACAGTGCGCAACATTCTCCATGAAGATGGATTTAAAGGCTGCATGCCCTGGAGGAAGCCTCTGCTTAAAACTTCTCACAAAAAGAAGCGCTATGAATTTGCTAATGAACATAAAGACAAAGACATGCAGTTTTGGGACAAAATCCTTTGGTCTGATGAGACAAAAATAAATCTATTCGGATCAGATGGCGTTAAGCGTGTGTGGCGACGAAAAGGGGAAGCTTACAAGGATAAATGTGTCATGCCAACTGTAAAGCATAGGGGTGGGAGCTTAATGATTAGGGGGTGTATGAGTGCCAAAGAAGTTGGACGACTTGCTTTCATCGAAGGAAAAATGGATTCCAAACTCTATTGCCAGATATTGGAGGAAAAATGTTACCAAGTCTAACAAGTGTTGGCAGACGTGGAGTTTTCCAGCAAGATAACGACCCTAAGCACACGTCTCGGGCTACGAAGGCGTTCTTAGACAGTAAATGGGTGAATACCTTACCATGGCTGAGTATGTCACCTGATTTGAACCCAATAGAGCATTTGTGGGAGCATCTGAAACGGAAAATTGAAGGGAAAAATCCGAGAAATAATAACGAACTGAAGGAGGTCATCAAGTGTGAATGGAACGCAATTCCGGCGGACACATGTCATAAACTAGTCGAATCAATATGCCTAGGAGGTTGTCTGCTGTTATTGATAACAATGGAGGCCATACAAAGTATTAAAAATAAGATTATTTGTTTAAAATGCTCATGTGTACTCACTTTTTGTTACTTGCTCCAAATGTTTTTGTTCATTTTTTTTGCATTGAAAAGATATTTGTTCCTTCATAGTTTATAAAGCTATTAAACCACTACATGGCTATGTTCACATCGAGTTTCATTTAAATCCTACGAAAAATTAAAGTTGTAGCAAGTAAAAAGTAAAAAATTCGTTGGGTGTACTCACTTATTGTAGATACTGTATGCTCTTAGTTTAGAATTTGATTTGGAAAACGTGTTGAATCGCTTAAATATATATATATATATTCCGAAATTAATAAGATTAATGTAAAAAAAAATTAATCTTGCATTGTTAATGGCTTATATTTTCAATTTTATTAACAAATCCAGCAATGCTTTAAATGAACGACCAATCCATATTACTATTCAACACGAGCGAGCCACGCTCTTCGTTCGACACCGGAATTTGAATCAACCGCCAACACCACCAGCGCGGAGAGACGTATATCAAGTAACAAAGAAATAAGTTTGGTTATTCTTGTTTTTTGATGAAAAAAAATGACTCAATACTGGTCACCTCTGATGATGGAATTTTATTCCGAAATTAATAAGATTAATATAAAAAAAATTAATCTTGCAGTGTTAATGGCTTATATTTACAATTTTATTAACAAATCCAGCAATGCTTTAAATGAACGATCAACCCATGTTACTTATATATATATATATATATATATATATATATATATATATATATATATATATATATATATATATATATATATATATATATATATATATCGAACCGAGTGACCGGTAGTGAATAGTCATACTTCTACGCTGAAGAGTCTTGATTGAAAAGAGACGAAACGTATACGTCCGTAGATAATAAACAACAACAAATATTTTTCATAAATATATATATATATATATATATATATATATATATATATATATATATATATATATACAATCATATTATCACAGACATCTACCACAAACCCACGGACACCCAACAATATCTCCATTTAAAAAACCATTACCCCAAAAGCTGCCTGAAATCTATACCCTATTCGCTAGCACGCAGAATCATCACTATATTCAGTGACAAACACCTTCGGATTGTCCGACTAGATGAACTACGAAAAACCTTAACGAGAAGAGGATACTCCTTGCAACTAATACACTAGCAGAAAAAAATACCATTAGAACAACTACGAAACCCCAATAAACGAAACAAAGAACAGATATTAGTATTCGTCCGTACATACAACAAAAACAATCTAAAAATATTCACAGAGATAGCAAGAAACCTAACCCTACTCAACCAAAACAATAAACTAAGCAACATACTAAAAACAACGAAAATAATAAAAAACAAACGCTGACCAAAACGCCTAACGCACATTTTAACGTCATCCAAACCCAACCAACAAATAAGGGGTCACAAAATGCAACAAATAAAGATGTGGATTTTGCGACATAATAATAGATGGCAACTCATAGACATTCAAAAACCCAACACAAACATTCAAAATAAAAAAGACTTAAACTGTGCACCTCCGAAAATGTTATCTATATGCTAGAATTTATAACATGCAACGAATCCTATATATGGGCTAGAAAATTATTTGTTTCACAGCATATACACTCATGCAGAAGAGATAAATTCGAGGTAATGTCCATCTTTTAAACTGATGATTATTAATATCGCTTCACACAAGAAAAAAACGTTATATTCAAATTTAACCCAGCATTGAACAGATCATAACTAAACTCACACAATATACAGACGCACACATCTGCATGCATATAAATATGTATGTGTGTATAGACGGGAATCCATGTGCACGCGCACACGTGTGCATGAACGCATCCACATAAATTGAATGGCTGCATAGCACACCTGTGTGTGTGTACATACATGTATATAAAAATGGATGTCGGTGCGTGTGCTGTATGTCTGTCTGTCTATCTATCTATCTACTTATCCATCCATCCATCTATTTATCTATATATCCATCTATCTATCTATCTATCTATATATATATATATATATATATATATATATATATATATATACAGCAATCTATCTATCAATCTATCCATCTATCCACTCATTTATCTATCTATCTATGTATCTATCAATCTATCATTCTATCTATCATTCTATCCATCAATCCACCTATCCATCTATCTATCTATCTATCTATCTATCTATCTATTCTATTCTATTCTATACTATTCTATTATATTTATTTATCTATCTATCTTTCTATATTTATCCAAATGCTGACCGTAGCCATCAACCAATCGTTTCCATAAACAACTATTAAAAGTTAATTAAATTATGTGTATATATATACATAACTATTCTGTCCTTGCTTTTATTTCTACCCTTCCTCCTCTCTCTATATATGTACATGTATATGGGTTTATATATATATATATATATATATATATATATATATGTATAAATGTGTATGTATGTATGTATGTATGTATGCATGTATAAACAAAAACACATGTCTGCACGCACGCACCTGCGTACACAAACCAAAACTAATGCACTTACCAAAATGTACATGCACTCCACACACACGCGCGAGTGCAGACACAGAGATGACAGAGTCTGCAATAAAATATCAAGGCCACTCTTATAATCGGATAATCTACCCAAAATGTACTTAATCGCCACACACGAAGTTTGAGGCACACATGCTTAAAAACACATAGCTTTGACCCAGATAAGTAAATAATATGAAAATACACTCACACGCACATGCGCCGAAACGCCAAACTGGTTAAAATAAAACTAGTTTTCAAATGGAAAGAATATCTGAAGAGAGCCAAGATGCTCGAAACGTGTTATAAAATTATAAAATTATAAAGTTATAAAATTATGAAATAATAAATTTATTAAATGATAAACAATTTTTTAAAAACAGTTTGTTTTTTTAATTTACAACTATTGGTAGCCTAACTTCTTTATATACATATATTGTTTTCTTGTTAGAACTGCACTACTCTCTACTCTCTCTCTCTCTCTCTCTCTTTCTCTTTCTCTCTGTGTATATATATATATATATATATATATATATATTCCACTAAATATTGAGCTGCTGATATTTGCAAGTTGTTGATTGATATTTTTAGTTATTTTGTTGAGGATTTACTATATGATATACATTGAGGGTTTTATATGTGTATATTTGTGTGTATATATGCATATATGTGTGTACATTGTAGGTGTATATATATATATATATATATATATATATATATATATATATATATATATATATATGTATATATGATCTTCACTGACAAAGTAATATATATATAGAGAGAGAGAGAGGAGAGAAAGAAATAGAGAGAGAGAGGTAAGCATTATAGTTTATTTGGTTGATGGCGTAGGGGTAAGAAGAATTACGGTTGCTCGAGCAGTCTGATTTCGAATATCAGCTTGGAATCCTCGTCAATCTGGGAAACAGCTATCTGTAAATTATTATATTTGAGCTCTATAGTACAAGAATTAACGGATGTCACAGAGTAAGATATAGTTTCTCGTAAAAGAACTGAGCGCTTTAGGCAACCGGTAATACTAATCTCGCCTACTTCGTAGCAAAGGTAGTGGCTTTGGATAAAAGGTCCTGACTTCTAATCGAGCTGTTGCGCTTCAAATTACCGCTCCTTACACTCGATACACCGAAGAAACGTGATACAGCGCAACAGTGAATGATTATATATATATATATATATATATATATATATATATATATATATATATTACCATTTTATGACTCCACATTTTATAAGGAGATATAATTTTTGTGTATCAATTTTCATTATTTACTTCAATAGTGCTCGATACGTAACTAGAGCTAAGTCGTAAGTTATGAAAATATATTTATGCCAATTTAGCTACACAGAGGCTCCCGCGTTTCATCCGCGGCGGAATCTTCAGGCTAAAATGCATGGAGTTAGTTTTGCCGGGTGTTTTTATATACACGACTAGCTGGTTAACCAATCATATTTTTTGTTATTCTCTTAGCCAATCGACGGGCTTCTCACAAAAACAAATGTCTGGTTAGTTTTACTTCCTATTTCCTATTCTATTGTTCTGTTTTCTATAGTAATCACCCGAACAGAAATGAAAAAGTTTGCAATGAAGAGAAAAGATGTAACTGCATAAATCGTACACTTTGTCTACTGCCAAATAAATGCCTAACCAAAAGTATTGTTTACAAAGCGATAATAGTTGCCAGAGAAAGACCGAATAACAAGAAGTACTACGTGGGTATGACCTCCCTAGATTTAAAAATCAGATATTACGACCACAAAAGCACATTTACAAACAGAGAACGTCGAATTAAAACAGCACTAGCAAAACATTATTGGGAGCTCAAAGAAAATAAACGCTTACCAATAATTGAATGGAAAATAATACGACAGGCCAGTACATGTAGAACTTTAGCCGACCCGTGTAGATTATGTCTGAATGAGAAATTTGAAATCATAAACTTTAAAGACCCCCAACATCTATAAAACTGTAGAAGTGAGATAGCAAATAGCCGCCTGCACAGAATAAAATTTACCTTAGGCTAATAACACATAAATAAATAAATAAACAAACAAACAAATAAGATAAAAAAGAAAAAACTAAAAAAAGAAAAAAAACTAAACTAAACTAAAACTTAACAACTTAAAAACTAAAACCTAAAATAGAAATACATGGAGCGATGTGTTAAAATAAATTCACAGATTATATTGACATAACAAAGAAACAGGGAGAGACCACTCTATAGAAAACAGAACAATAAAATAGGAAGTAAAACTAACCAGACCTTTGTTCCTGAGAAGCCCAACGATTGACTAAGAGAACAACAAAGAATTTGATTGGTTAACTAGCTAGTTGTATATATAAAAACACTTGGCAAAACTAACTACATTCATTTTAGCCTGAAGATTGCTCCCGGGGATAAAATGCGGGAGACTTTGTGTAGCTTAATTGCCATAAATATATTTTCATAACTTACGATATATATATATATATATATATATATATATATATATATATATATATATATATATATATATATGAAGAAAAAAGAAACAATGTTTCGAACAAAATGTAAAAATAAAAATGGAATAAAGGATAAGCAAATCAACAACTGACAAAAATAAACTCAAAAACTCATGTTGTATAGTTCTGCCGAAATATTGGCTGATTTTTCTCTCTTTCTTCTTCGTCTTCTTCGTCTTCTTCGTCTTCTTTCTCTTTTTTAACATTTCTCGCTTTCCTTCTCCCTTTCTGTTGTTTTCTGCATGTGACTATTTCTTCCAATCGCATTCTTTGTATAAATTTGAAAACCTTTCCGTTTTTAATTAAAGTTCACCAACCGATTGATAATGGTCGTATTTTAAACGATTGAAATATTTCGGCAGAACTATACAACATGAGTTTTTGAGTTTATTTTTGTTAGTTGTAGATTTTCTTATCTATTATTCTATTTTTATTTTTACACACACACACACACACATATATATATATATATATATATATATATATATATAGAGAGAGAGAGAGAGAGAGAGAGAGAGAGAGAGAGAGAGAGAGAGAGAGATAGATAGATAGATAGATAGATAGATACTAGACAAATATCCGTCCCAGCAAAAAGAAAATGAATTGCGCGAACTGAAATTTTTTTCACCACTGTTATGTCCATTTATAATATCAAACTTTAATAATACCAAACCTTATGTCTGGATTTTTTTTTAATTTCGATCTACAGGGTGATTCATAAGTCACTTAGCTATTTAAAATGATTACCATATAAAGCACAAACATACTATGAACTTTTCATTATTGTTATCTTACTCTCCAATTACTGCTATTTGTTATTTTAAATTTGTTCGTTTATATATTTGTTTCTATATATATTTATTCTTATTTATTTAAATTTGTGTAAACCATCATATGTGCTTTTTTCAGGCAGTATGTCATTTACAATTGAAGAGCGAATTTTTATTGTTATTCATGTGGCCAAATTTGATGAATCTCCCACACTTGTTGAAAGGCAATGACGACCTCAAATAAAAAATCACTGCCGAGTTTGTTAAAATTAATCAATCAAATATGCTACAAAGAGTCGTAAATTCCTTGCAAAAAGGAATGGAGCCATGCATGCAGAACGAAGGTGGAAATCTTGAAAATTTGCTGTAATTTTAAACTCCCATAAATGAATTTGTTGAATAAACTTTCTGTTTTGTATTACCGTATGTTTTAACTTTAGAATTTGAAAAATAAATAGCTAAGTGACTTATGAATCACTCTGTACATCTATTACATTCTAGTAAATGTCTAAACTTTTAGGTTTAAGCTTAAGGGTTTTAAGAATGAAAATTCAGGGAGTGTTGCTTAACTCTTGTCTAATGACTATTAATCATATTCAATCAAAATATCTTATATTTGAAGGCCTCCTAAAATCTCTATGAAATACACAAAATAAACTGAAATTCAAAGAATATTTATTAATGGATGTGGAGTTATGAAAATTTCACAAAAATTGGAGGTATCTGAATTTTAACGACACCAATTAAGGATGGTTCCCATTATTTTATCTGAAGACCCCTTAAACTTAGACCTTAACTTTTAGACATATTCTAGAATCAAAATTATGCAATGGATAAATATTCTAGACATAAATCTTAGTACAAAGGGAACATAAAAGTGGTGAAAAACTGATGTGTTCGGAGAATTTATTTTACTCTTTTATATATATATATATATATATATATATATATATATATATATATATATATATATATATAGTAAAGAATGGTAGTTTGCTTGAAGCATTGCTGGGTATAGCAGTAGTAAGTTTTTTGAAAGGCTGTGGGCAATGCAAATTCCGGGTAAGATGCAAGTTGTAAGGAACAAAAACAATAGTTCGATCGAATACGAAATATGATTTACTATTTATTTTTCCTAAAGTCTTACATAACAGCAAGGGTGTTTTTAGCTGTGTGTGTGATGTCCGGGTGATTAAAAATCATATTTAATATTTCGGGAAAAGAGACTTCCCTTTGTCAAAAATAATTAAACCAGAAGAAAAATTTTACTCCGCCTGTGCAGAGAATCCTACAATACAAAATGGCTGCCAGATGTAGAACAGCAGCGAAAACAGTCTCGCAGGGAATGTAAATTAAACTTATTTTAAGGTTATGTTACATATATGATTTGGTGTTCAAAAATATGTGTGTAATGTTGGTTAAGTGTATGGTGTTCGATAAACTGTTAGTTTTAATAATATATATATATATATATATATATATATATATTAATTTTTTTTATTAACTTTTTGAAATATATACTATGCACGTAAACTACATGAATAAGTAGGGTCCTTTTCTCGCACTAACATTAATTCAACTTCACACAAAAGACGCACCATATATTTTATATACTATTTACACGGTCACGTGTTCTACAGGTTGGAAGTTCTTGGAAAGAAACTCTGTTAATGGTAGTTTCGTTCGAGTTTAAAGGAAGACAGATGAGTTATTTGGAATAAACACGAGATTTTGCTGAGGTCTTACGGGGGGGGGGCAGAGCTAAACGCTCAGTCGAGCACATACCATGGAAATACCAATAGAGTAGGGTAAGATTAGCAACGTCTCTTCTCTGAAAAAAAGGGCTGCAGGGTAGAAAAGAGATCATCTTCCACTGAACTAAATATTTACAGACACAATTTTCGACAACCGTCAGATTACGATGAAACAAAATATGTTTTTTTAAAGCGATCGTGACATCTGTCGCCCGCCATATATTGAATTGGCTACTCTGGTGCCCCCTCGATGTAAATTCACTAGACTAACTCGACAATCAACTAAATCCCATTCATTCACTGTGGAAGTCCCCAGATACCGGAGAGCTTTCTACTCAAATAACGTGCTGCTGGCCTCTGGAACTCCCTCCCTGCCCCCTGTTTCCCCGACAGTACTAACATGCAGAAATTTAAAATGAATGTAAACAGACATCTCGCTGCGCAGATCCCAATTTAAGTTGCCCCTTCCCCAACTTTCTCCCCTTTTCTTTCTTCTCAGTAGCCCCTTACGTCTACAGTGGCGGTCTGCCTTGTTTGGGGTGAACTACGTTAAAAAAAAAAATTAAGGAATGTAATTTCCTAGACTATAATGATAGCCTATAACCGATCTTAATCGGGTGCATCAGCTAGTTACTACAAAAATGTAATTATTTTCTGTGTTCTTTCTATGTTTATTTTATTTATTGTGTCCTATTTATAATGATAAAATAAACATAAAAAATAACAAGTTTGACAGATGAAAGAATATTCTCCGGGAAAATATACTTTTTCCTAACCTCATCGTACTTTCTGACTAAGAAAGAAACAAAGTATAAAAATATTAAATTATATAAAATATTAGTAATAACAAAGAATGCAACACTTGGTGGTAATTATCTTCTTTTCTTGCGAAAGGAAATTCAAAAATAGCCACTTGATGGCTTCCCGAAATGACTTGCAATTCAATTACGTTTCACGCCGGCGCCATAACAGAAAATGGCCGAGAGTCGACAACAAAATGGTTGTTGTCTCTGTTCAACGAACGTTGTGCCTTCTATTGTTGATCACCTAATAAATATAACAAAGGTTAATGACTATTGCGAATAGCCCAGTCGCAAACAACTAAAAAGAAAAAGGTAAAAAAACAAAAACGGCAAAGGAAAACGAACCGGTGTTAATTTGATTCTGAAGTAATTCTTATATTTAGAGAAACGGTGCTACATCTAATGTCGTTATTAAGTTGCCCACCATGTCCTGGCCTTTTTGATTGGTTCGTTCGCTATGGAAGACGGAAAACGGACATTTTCGTTGGCATACATTTTCCTTGTTGCCTTTTTAATGCTAATAAGTATTTCTTGAGGGTCGGCGTCCTAACAAAGTCATCAGTTGCAAATTATTTAACCTCAAGCTAATCTACTTTGCTGGAGCTAAAAGACATGAAAATAAAGAAAAAGTTTGGAAATATTAGGTACGCTAATCAATAAGTCATCAATATGCCAGACTTTCTTTCTCTTCATCCTTCAAATGATCATCTTACACTTTCTCTATATACTATAGTTCATAGAAAAAAATGCCAACCAACAAAATAAGTTCCATCTTCTATCTTTTTTTCATTATATATATATATGTGTGTGTGTGTGTGTGTGTGTGTGTGTGTGTGTGCGTGTGTGTGACTGACGAAAAGAATAACATCGGTACTGTCGGTTTCAAAACCTAACAAAGAGGACTTTTTTTACCGTACATTCTTATTATAGGTCTCGTTTATTAGGATTTAAAACCGACGGTACCGATGTTATTCTGATCTTCTGTAATACATATAGAAATAAATATTACACTTTTATTTTTGAATTTTCTTATTATACGAGCACTCTGCTTAGGCTCTCTCCCACTAAACCTTCATATATATATATATATATATATATATATATATATATATATATATATATATATATATATATATATATATATATGGGGTAAGGTACACGATAATTCATGAAAATGAAATGCCGTGGTAGACAAAATGTGTGAGAATTATTATATATATATATATATATATATATATATATATATATATATATATATATATATATATATATATTTATTTTATTTTAAAAACTAATAATTATAATAAACTTGTAAAGTGTGTAACTTTTCTTTTGTTTCGTTATTGCAATATTTCCTATATATATATATATATATATATATATATAGAGAGAGAGAGAGAGAGAGAGAGATATAAGATTACTCTGTATATATATATATATTGTTTGTTATTTATATTTGCTATATGTAAATATAATTTTTTTATATGTGAAAACAAAAAGATAATTAATTTGTTATCTATATTTTCTTGTATATATATGCATATATATATATATATATATATATATATATATATATATATATATAAACATATATATATATATGTTCATGTGTATATAGATATTATTTTTCACTTTTCTAATTATCATTATTATTATTATTATTATTATTATCATTATTTTCTTGAATTACTATTTTCTCTCATGTCTATTTGTCTGTTCATGATTATCCATAATTTTTCTAATTATTAATTCATTTCTAATTATTTTTTATTACTATTTTTATTATTATTTAATTTTTTATTTCTCACTATATATTTTTTATTTTTCTATTTCTCTTGATTTTACATTTATAATTTTCTTTTTTCTACTTTGTATTTTCTAATCTGATTTTTTCTATTTTGAATTTTGAATTGTGTTTTCTTCTCTTGTATTTTTTTTTATATTCTTCACCGTTAATATTATTTAACATTTTTCTAATAATAATACTTTTTACTTATAAATATAATTATGTTTTCTAGTTATATATTTATTTCTCAGTGTTGGATAATGGCCATGGGAGGCCGGACGCATGTTTAGTGGACGTATGTGTGGGGGATCGTTTGGTTTGGCTTGCGCGATTTCGTGCGGGTGGACCTGTACAGTCTAGTACACAATAAAACTGATTCTCACAGTTCGAGCTCACAAACGTTGACAGGCCACCATTTTTATGAGACCTTTTATGTCGGGAGTTCAAGGGAGTCAGGCTGTGACGAATGCACCTGCGCATAAGGGTTCTGTGACGTCACGGGTTCTTGTATGGGAAACTGAGTTTCGCCAGTCTGTTTTTTAGAAGCAAGCTGAACAGACGTATTTCTTCATGTAGTCTGCAAAGGAAAAAGGGGAAATTATTTCTCTAAGAGAATACAGGCATGAGATTTCTTCTTCCCCCCTCCTCGAATGGCTAAGGACTTAAGCTAGGAATTAACTATGATAGAGTAGTAACTTGATCTCTCTCGTAACGTTGGTGAAACATCTCCAAGATCGACACGGTAGACTGACGCCTGAATAAAACTAATCAAAATTTAAACGATTGTTTGCCTCTTGAATCGTGTTAGGAAGGTTTTTCTTGCAGACACAGCGGACGTCAATGTTCATGGCAGTACAGAAGCGAAGAAAGAGCTTAACCACTAGACGACATCGAGACGATACTCCTCCACGAGGAAGAAGAGGTATGAGAAATTCAAGACTATGCAACGGCATTTACTATATGATAGACAGTTTATGTTTTAATTTTTTTTTTTCTCATTAATACTCTATCTTGTTTTCTATTTAAAATAAAATAAATTATATTTTTATTCATTTATTTATTTTATTCTTATTTATTTTTTATTATTTTACTTCTTAATTTTACTTTCTTATTTACTTTATCTACTTTTTATGACATGTTGATTTATTCTATGCTGATAATTATTATAATTTTTTTCTTATTATTATTAGTATTATTTCATTTAATGTTACTATTTTTATATTTTAATTGTATTTATTTATTTATTTTATTCTTATTTATTTTTTATTATTTTATTTCTTAATTTTACATTCTTATTTACTTTATCTACTTTTTATGACATGTTGATTTATTCTATGCTGATAATTATTATAATTTTTTTCTTATTATTTTTAGTATTGTTTCATTTAATGTTACTATTTTTATGTTTTAATTTTATTTATTTATTTACGTAATTTTTCTCTTATGCATTTTCTTCTTCTTAATTCATCCTATATGGAGAATATTTTGTCTGGAGGTTCTTTGAAGAGACTTATGTATATGATGTTATAGAAGGCGTTGGCAAGGGATGTTTTGGAATCATCGAAAATATAATGAAATATAAAATATTTCCAAAAAGTCTTGGAAACGATAATAGGTTTAATAATAGTTGGTTTTAAATTCTTGGAACAATGTTCAAATTTTATTGATCTGAACTAACTATACAGAGATAGGGAGAGGGTGGGGATACAGTGTAATCTTCTAAACTAATTAACTGATCATCATGAATTTTGGAATATATATTCTTTTTTTATAAATTTTAGGAGGGTTCGTCCACCCAAACTTGCACCCGCCCTCAAAAAACGTTTAAAATAAGTTAAATACAAAAGTTTAGATATATAAAACATTTGCTCATTCATTGAATGTTGACTTAAATTATTAAATACATTTTTAAGAGGATCAGTGCGTGGGTGAGTGTAAATAATACGTATGTGTTTGGTAAAATTGTAAACTATTTAATATATAATTATAACTTATGGAATATATATTCTAAGCCACAAGGTACCTTACGTGTACACATTGTCATGTGCAGTTCTAGGAAGTCTACCCTCCCAGGCTTTGCCTTCTCACCCTTTGAGAAGGGGTTAGTTTATTGCTAATCGCCTGAGGCGCCCTACCGGAGAATGCCGACTGGGCTGCCCAGATATTTTCTGTAGGCCAGAGTGCTCTCCTTCTCGAGGGCGCTGGCTTTTCAAATCCCACTTTCCCGACGTTGTGTCAAATCTTACCGTTGTGGGAGGAAGATAAATAGCATTAGTTTTTTTTAAGTATACCATTCAGAGAGTATCATCGAATCCGTAAAAATTGCCCCGCATCTCAAAGAAAAGAATAAAACATGAACATTTAAAACTGATTCTATATTTAATGCTTATATCGGTCCTTGGACTCAGTAGAATACAACATTTATGACATATTTTATAGTTTGAAATCATACTCCGAAAAATTCAACACCAACAATATGTATTTGTATGTATATATGTTTCGGAAATTTAACATCATTTCACCGCAGGGTAAAAAGTGAAAATTATTTCGGGGAGTAGAAAGTTATGTCTGCGTTTCACAACGGTTATATTTTTAAAAAAGATGAGTAGTTATAGGTATTTTGCTGGGTAAAATAATTTACTATTTAGGTTATAAATGTTTCTAAAAAAAATAAGCATCGTTTTATTAATTAAGATCTATTATAGAATGCGAATGATGAATGCATTACCTATTTTTTCTAAAGAATTCGTCCTTAAAATATATATTGACTATTATGGACTCTAACTATTTTAGCCTACAATAAGGTAAAAAAAAAAAGGTTTCTAGATTTTATTGCGTTTTGTGTTTGTAATAGTTTAGTTGATATTAATATTATTATAAATAGTTGCGATATAAATTAAAGCGATTTAATGAAAATTAATGAAAACTTCCGATACTATTATTTTGAAATTCAGATGACAACTTCCGGTTAAGTTTACACACGAATACCCACTTACAAACGGATTAGATTACTTTGCAATAGTTAATTTTTTTTAAATAATTCGGCGTTGAAGGCAATAACAAACAAAGTGTTTCGCTTAAATAATTAAATGGATACATATATTTTTTAATTTTATTTTCATTATATAATGAATATTTGTTTTATAGTGCTAGTGACCACCACTGGTCGTGACGGGGGTGACCATTGAATTTACCATGAAAAAGAATACAAGAAAAGCCCCTGCCCTGTTCTCATCTTTCTAAATCACAAAAAAAGATTCATATTTTTACAAAACTTTTTTTTATGTTTTATTCTTTATTTTTCCGTCTTCAATAATAATGGCAAAAACACAAAGTAACCATTTCTAATTATTCAAAAATATATAATTCTATTATTTGACCAATTGACGTTCTGCTTTTTTATCTATTTCATTATTAAACCAGTTCTTAATGGACATTTATTTTCAGTGTTATACTTATTCAAAATAAAATCCATCGAATTTGAATATCGTAAGACCTACAACAAAATAGGTTATTTTAACTTATTTTGTTGTTTTTCCTAATTAATGAAATGTGATAATGTACATACACATTAAACTTCCGCAACATTGTAATATATCAAATAAAATCATGGCAATCATATTTTTGTTGTTTTCCCAACTTACGAAAATGTGAAATGGAAATTGCTTCTTTATTTTTCTGTAAAGAGAGCTACAGGTAGATTAATTGATTTCCGGAGGGCGAGTAGTTTTTGCTAGTATATATATATATATATATATATATATATATATATATATATATATATATATATATATATATATATATATATTCACAGACTGCTGTTTCGTCGTTTACAACCCATCAGTGTGGCTAGAGGTAACGAGTGGATCAATGCCTAGATTCAAAACCCGAACGACGGGTCACATTCAAGTGCAAGGAGACGTATCTGCATGCTAAAGAACAAGCTGAATAAGAAATTATATCGATGTATATATATATATATATATATATATGAATATATATTTCTTTGTTTACATATATCATTTTATAACAATAGTAGTAACCGATAGAAATATATTCTTTACAGAAGAGTATTACTTTACGCTAAGTATTACCGTTATTACCTGTATAGGAATTATTTTTTGTGTGTACTTTACTTTGTGTCGGACTCTGCTCTGAGGAGGTAAGGAGGTAGAGCGGTGTAATCCCCCGTATTTCATCTGATTAAAATTTCCCGATAATTTGTACTGAAAGACCGAATAGAAAACTGTATTTTTTAATCCAAGATCTGAACGAAGTCAGTTACGGGCGAAGTAAAAATTATTTCTTCGTGTGTGTTAAGTTTTCTTATATTTATTCGTAAATGTTGCTATGTATTTTAAATACATGTATTAACATATATATATATATATATATATATATATATATATATATATGAGAGAGATAGAGACGGGGGTAGAATAAATATTCTCATGGTAAGTAAGCTACACAGAAACGTTTAGGTTAATTAACGTTTTTTGTCTAGCTTACTTGCCATAAGTATATTTTTATGACTACTAAAATCTACTTATGTAGTGAACACTGTTGGATTAAATACCGAAACAAGTATTATATTCATAAAATACTAATTTATAATATAAGTAAACATATATGAATTAGTAATTATACATATACATGTGTGTGTGTTTGTGTGACAGGATCGCGTATTTTATTATTCCTTTATTAGTTGGTTAATTAAGTCAAATTAATTAGGGCCCAATGTATTTTATCCAAAACTGGCATAAAGAATTCTAACTCTCCGATCCCAACCTTTCTTCTATCATCTTGAATCACTCTACGACCATCAGTTTTTGATTGGATTTGTTCATTTCCATTTCCTGCATACGAAACGCCATTTCATCCTCGTCGAATTCATAGACTGATTTTTATTTTTATTCTGGTTGATTTGCCGTGAAACAATTCTTTTATTACGACGTCTGCATTTCACAGGAACGACTTTGAGTTGATTTTGGTTTTGTCTTCAGCTTCTTTTTCTAATTGTCTCAGAAATTTTCCGGATTAAATCAAAGCTTTGCAAATTGTCAGAAATCTTATAAGAAAACCTACAAAGTTCTTCCCTTTCATCTCTTTTCGCTTCTCTTGCTTACTTTTATTCGTATGCGACTTCGCATCTCTAAAAGAGCCTCGGTCGGTCGGCCACGCTTTTGTTGGAAATACCGTTTTGATTGCTCAACTCGCAAGTTGTATGGGAGAATCGTCCTAACATTTCTGTTGAGGCAAATCTCTCGGTCGGTTTATCTTGTATACGTTTGAAACAGTAATTTGTCAGGCTGACATGCTGAAGTTTGAAATAGTCTGTCATATTTAAATTTAAAATAGTATTTTCGCTGGTCTGTCACGCTTAAATTCTAAATAGAATTTTCTTTAGTGTTTCACACTTAAATTTTAAATAGTATTTTCTTTGGTCTGTTACGCTTAAATTTTAAATAGTTTTTTTTGTTTGACGCTTTAATTTTAAATAGAATTTTCTTTAATATGTCAAGCTTAAATTTTAAACAGTATTTTCTTTGGTCTGTCACTCTTAAATTTGAAATTAAGTTACTATCGCTGAATGAATGATCTTTATTTCAAATACTGTCTTCTTTGTAGATCGGAATGTCACAGTTTAGTTAGAAATAAGATTTTCCTTTTGTTTTCTACGCTTATGTTTCAAAGAATGAACGCATCTGAAGAATATCCGTTGTTTTAGTTGGGTTTTTTTATCAAATTTCTTCTTTTTGATTTCTCTGAAGAACTTCCGAGATAATGTTTGGCCTTTCACCAACTGTGCAGCCTTTATTTCAGTTAAGTAACTCATCAGAAAGTGAATGAAAAAAAACGAGAAAGAAGAGAATGATGTTATGCTGTTACTCATGGGTAAGGAAATGTTTGAAGTCATTTTCAAAGTTAATTCTGATGGCCACAATCAGTTTCTTATATGATGGCACGAGGCCATAACTGCTATATAATGTAGACAGTCATATCGCCGCGGGGTCTTCGACTAGTAACGAAAGGAGTTCGCAAAATATGGTAGCTTTTTGGCAACTTGGATGTTCAGCTCTAACAGTGGTGTGGCCGTTTGGCCTGAAATATTGGGTAAGGAAAATCTGTATGAGGGATAATAGGAATATTCGTGAATTAATAACGAAGATGTAAAATGATCGGAAGTCGTTATATAGAGAATAAAGACAGATTAGAAAAGAGAGAAAGAAAGAAAAGTAGATTGAAAGAAAATAATAAAGAAAGAGGGTTTCGAATTAAGAAAGAAAAATCAAAGAAAAAATAAAAAGAAATAGTGAGAGATTTTAATAAATAAAGTAAACAAAAAACGTAAATTAGATCAAGAAATAGAGAAAGAACAATTGTATAAAAGAACGAAAAATGATTGAAATCAATAAAGAAAGAAAGAAAAGATGAATATGAAGGACAAAAAGAGAGATATTGTAAGAAAGAAAAAGTTATAAAAAAACACAAGGAAAAACGAGAGAGATTAACAGAAAAGGAACTATAAGAAAATTAAAATGAAGAAATAACTGGATATTTAAATATTTCACTGCTTTCAGTTCCTTTTGAATAAACGTCTGGATAGTGCTATCTCTACCCGATCTTTCCATCCTTTCAGATACTCTAGTACAAACCGACGTTGGTGAATTAGATTAAGGTATGTTTCTTAAATATTGTCAAAATTTACCTTGGTACGTCTACGTCTTTTGGTTCGACTTAATATGTAGCTGTTTTCCTTCGGGTTGTCTTCGATTTTGCATGTT
Source organism: Sepiola atlantica (assembly GCA_963556195.1). Lineage (NCBI taxonomy): Eukaryota > Metazoa > Mollusca > Cephalopoda > Sepiida > Sepiolidae > Sepiola > Sepiola atlantica. Next base: position 10,063,257 of record OY744515.1, read on the forward strand.
ATGATTTTCCTTTCGTAATTTTGTATGGTGCCAATCTTTCTTTTAATTCCAATTTATTTAGGTCTTTATTCTATGTTTTTTCCGGGACTGTTCCTAGTGGCACTACAATCATTAACGTAGTTCAATAGTCTTTTTTCAATCTCTCTCTCTCTCTCTCTCTCTCTCTCTCTCTCTCTCTCTCTCTCTCTCTCTGTCTATATCTATCTCTCTCTCTCTATCTCTCTCCCAAATATGTATTCTAAAATTAATAAAGAATTATATATACCTTTGGGTACAGCTTTCTTGTGTTGTATCATTGGCGAAAACACCAATCGAGGAGAGACACACCCAAGAACAATAACCACTATCCAAATCTGTCCTGACCAGCAAGGTAGAACAATCGGTCCAAAGAAGTCATCACCGAAGAAATCGAGACGCACGCATCCAACACAGCTTCGACTGAGATCGGCTGAGATTGTAATGTTTACTATTTGGAAGGTGTTTTCCTTCTTGCTGATGATTATCATATCTAATCTTCGAGAAAATGTGATCGTCTGTTTGTATTTCAAAATCACAGAGGATGTTATGCCTTTCATTTTCTAATAAATTTCCAGTTTGTGTTTATCTTTTCACTGTAATCCTGGGCACAACACTCAGTTGTTTTTATTCCTTTTGTTCTAGCTTGCTGCATTCGCCTATGATTTGCTTTACTGTTTAGTTTCTTAATCCATACTGTTGCTGATTTTATTATTATTATTATTATTAGTAGTAGTAGTAGTAGTAGTAGTAGTAGTAGTAGTAGTAGTAGTAGTAGTAGTAGTAGTAGTAGTATTTAAAAAGCCATAGAAAGAAATGGACCAGAAAAAGAGAATGGACTGGTAATGGAATGATACTACAGAAGTCGCCACCCAACAGTAAAAGGCTACCGGAAACGAATGAAAACCCATAGGGTAATTTTACTGACCATCGTACAACGCAAAAAAGATAGCAGATCAAGCGAGACAGATCCTCGTAGTTGGAATTAATGGAAATCAAACAAAGAAACATCACTTGGCAAAAACTCACAGATAGAAGACAGGCTAAAAGTAAACGTGAAACTGAGGAGGTCGAAGACTACGAAATCACAGAACTCACTGAGGAAGAAGCAAGAGAAGTGGAGAACATCAAACTGTTTATGACTGAGAACAAAACAAAAATCCCATCCCTAAGGAATGAAGATTGGAAGAAGTTAAAATTAGAAACAGAGAAAGTAAACATACTTCTTATGTACATCTCAACAGATACGACCACAAACCTAAACTTGATATATGCGAGGCAAAATCAATAAGTATGAAACTAAAAAGAAAAAAAAAGAATGGTCAAAAGAATTGACCAACAAAGCCTGCATGGGAAATCAGACTGGAAACCTAGATCAGCAAACTTCGAAAAGAATCTAAAACTGTAAGCAGGATGAAAGACAACAGGAAACGATGGAAGAGCGAAAATCTGACTCGCAAGGAAAGACTTAATAAAAAAACATGAAGAACTAAAACAAAAGATAGCAGCAATACAAAGAAGATGGAGAGGCTACAGATACAAATCGGAACAGCACAAACAGAACAGGACCTTTGAAAACAAGAAAAGACAGATTTGCAAAAACGGGAACGGAACAAGAAAAACAACAGAACAACAAGGACCGGACAGAGACAATACACTTCTGGAACAAGATATGAGAAAAGTCTCAAAAACACAACAAAACGCTAAATAGTTGAAAAACATAACAGACAGACTACTGGAGATTGAAGAAGGAACAGAAAACGACATTATTGAAGAAACAATTAAGACAACTCTAATGTATCCACAAAACAGAGTGAATAAATAAAGAAAAGACAACGCTAATACAAAAAGACTCCAAAAAGGGAACGATCCCAAGCAACTACAGACAAATAATATGTTTACCAACAATGTGGAAAATCCTAACGGCACAACTGAGAGAACAAATCTACAAATCCCTGAACAATCGTGGATGCCCGGAAGGGAAAAAGAGGGCTCATGATCGGCTATACATAAATCAAAAGATGCTGAAGGAAGTAAAAAGCAGAAAAAAAGAACATATCCATGGCATGGATTGACTAAAAGAAAGCCTACGAGAGAATCCCTCAAGTATCGACAAGTGAATGCTTAAAAATGTACCAGATACCCGACATGATTATTAATCTCATTAAGAAACAATGGGACTGATAGCTGTGGGGCAACAATTGACTGAGATAAAAATACAGAGAGGCATTTTCCAAGCAGACTCCCTATCACCACTACTGTTTATCATGGCCATGATGCCATTCAACTAAATACTCAGGAAACGTGATGCCGGATACAAGTTTACAGACACAGAACAAAGAATTAACTACCTTAAACTATTTGCAAAAAGCTCAAAGTAACTGGAAACGCTAATAATTACGACCAGAATATTCAGCCATGATATTCAAATGGAATTCATAATGAAAAAGCGTTCACTGCTAGAGATGAAAAGAGGAAACCTGGAGACGACAGAGGGCATAGAACTGGCCAACCAAGAGAAGGTGAGGGCGTTAGGCGAATATGAGAGCTATAAATATTTGAGTTCTGGAAGCAGACACGATCAAATCTACAGAAATGAAAGAGAAGATTGGAAAAGAATATTTGCGAAGAACAAGAAAACTCTTTAAAATGATATTATATAGCAGAAATCTAGTAAAAGGAATAAACACCTGGGCAGTGTCGCTAATAATATACTCTGACGATTCATAGGCTGGGCTAAAGAAGAACTCAGGCACGTTGACCAGAGGACTAGAAAATTAATAACCATGCCCAACGCACTACGCCCAAACGACGATACGGACAGACTCTACATGAAAAGAAACGAAAGGAGAAGAGAGCTGTTAAGTATATAAGACTGTGTGGAAGACTCAAAAAAAAGGTGAAGACATACATGACCCAGAACACGGAAAGGCTAATCACCGCAGCAAGAGGCATTATCCAAACGAACAATTCGGAATGCACCGAAACAAAAAGACAAGAAAAGACAAGTGGAAAGAAAAACAACTACATAGACGCTTTATAAAATCGACAAAAGAAGAAACCAACAAAAATAGTTGGGCATGGCTAAAAAACGGACATTTGAACAGAGCAACGGGATTTTTACTGGTGGTTGCACAGTACAATGCGATTAAGACAAACTACATCAAAGCATAAATAGAGAAAACCCAGGAAAACAGTAAATGCAGACTGTGTGGACAAAGAGACGAAACAGTAAATCATATAATAAGTGAATGCAGCAAACTAGCCCCAAAAGAATACAATAGCAATGACTGTGTGGTGAAAACAGTACACTGGGAACTGTAGAAATGATTGCATTTCGAACACGCAGACAAATGGTAGCAACATAAACCAGAGACAGTACTGGAAAACGAAAAACACAAAATCCTCTGGGATATGGATGTACAAACAGATAAACTCATACAAGCAATGAAGACCGGATGTCATAATAATCGACAAAGAGTAAAAATCCTGACAAATCGTAGACTTTGCCATTCCAGCAGACAACAGAGTGAATCTCAAGGAGACAGAAAAACGAATTAAATACACCGAACTTGCCAGAAAATTGAAAGGGATACGGAACATGAGGAAAGTCAATATAATACCAATAATCGTATGAGCACTAGTAACAGTCCCTAAAAAAACTGGAGAAAAGACTGGGAGAAATTGGAATCAAAAGGATCATTTAGACCAAACAGAGGACAGCAATGATAAAAAGAGCTGCAATCTTAAGGAAAATCCTCGAATGCATAAACCAACTCGCATAAGCTACAAATGGTAACCAGTCACATGGAAGTTACAATAGGAAGAAAACAAAACCACAGGAAGAACATGACTGCACGAACCAAAGAAACAGAAACTGCAAGACATCTCATGAGCTCCCCCCCCCCCCAATAAAATTGCACCAGCCTCGACTGACACCACACAAAATGGTCGTAGAGGGTCAAGGAGGATGGCAAGACCGAAGGGAGACAGCACTAACCAGACCTCCACTGGAGGAGTGAGGAGAGCGCTGAGACCTTTGGGAGGCTTATTACCACCCACATCCCAGGAGAGACCAATGGTTGTTGCCAGCGATAAATCAATGATAGGCGGCTGTTGCGATACCGCAAGGTCATTTGCGGTGATAATAGGTGGAAAGTAGTGGACATCTTGGGAAGCTTGTTCTCACTCAGACTCCAGGGAACACCACTAGCTTTTATCCGTGAGTAATTACTGGCCATAACTTGTGTGATAACTCCTATAAGCAAAAAATAATAATAATAATAATAATAATAGTCCCGAAAAATCTAGAAGAAATTGGAATATAAGGGAACATTGAGATCATATAACAAACGGCAATGATTAAAACAGCCGAAATCTTAAGAAAAATCATTGAATGGTAAACTAACATAACCAACTAACGCTTAGCTACCAAATATAACGCAACATTATTTGCAATGGTTATCGAAAGAGGTGGAGAGTGCTAGAAATCTGGAGAGATTTGTTGTCACTCGGATTCCAGAGGACACCATTTGCTATTGCCCCTGAGCAATCACTGATAATAACTGGTGTGAATGTTATATTATGAGGGGACCTGTATTCTGAACCCGTGTAAAGTTAGCTAGTATGGATTACGAACTGGGTGAAAGAAATAGGATGGAGTGCAAAATAGGTGCATAAATAATTTGGGACACACAAAAATGTTCTCACGGTGATTCATTCTGAGAATCATTACACACTGGATGTGAGCTGGCCGAGATGAAACACTCGGATCAAAAAGGTTAGACAAAAATTGATATTGAGTTCTGTTATGACATTGGTTGAAGGGTCAAAGGACTCTGACGTCACAGATACTTGGTGAGAAATTAGCTTTCTAGACAGTTCACCATGGAGGTGCGAGATGGACAGACGTCCATAAACTGAGCTCTACAATGCGTAGTAGTAGTAGTAGTAGTAGTAGTAGTAATAATAATAATAATAATAATAATAATAATAATAATAATAATAATAATAATAATAATAATAATAATAATAATAATAATAATAATAATAATAATAATAATAATAATAATAATAATAATAATAATAATAATAATAATAATAATAATAATAATAATAATAATAATAATAATAATAATAATAATAATAATAATAATAATAATAATAATAATAATAATAATAATAATAATAATAATAATAATAATAATAATAATAATAATAATAATAATAATAATAATAATAATAATAATAATAATAATAATAATAATAATAATAATAATAATAATAATAATAATAATAATAATAATAATAATAATAATAATAATAATAATAATAATAATAATAATAATAATAATAATAATAATAATAATAATAATAATAATAATAATAATAATAATAATAATAATAATAATAATAATAATAATAATAATAATAATAATAATAATAATAATAATAATAATAATAATAATAATAATAATAATAATAATAATAATAATAATAATAATAATAATAATAATAATAATAATAATAATA
>OY744515.1:10073803-10358803 GCA_963556195.1 Sepiola atlantica
TGCTGATGAGTCCAGATTAAAAAGGACGAAACGTATACGTACATAGATAATAAACATTAACAAATATATATATATATATATATATATATATATATATGAAAATATATTTACGATAGTATTTACCTCCTACCGCAAAAAGATGTGACACGAAATCGGAAGGTGGGAATTTTAAAATCAATGCACAAGAAGAAGTGTGTTCTGGCCAAGAAAAATGTCTGAGCACCCCCGTCGACATTTCCTGTTAAGAGCGCCTCAGCCGATTAGCAATAAACGTACCCTATCTCAAAGCGCGAGAAAGTAAAGCCTGGGAGGGTGGACATTCTAGAACTGCACATGTGTATATCTCGACGCGACAGAAAGAACGCCATATATTTCAAAATTGACCAGGCTGTCAGACAGCTTGCCGAGGTCTGGAAACCGTTTATCAAAATTAAGATACCTCCGATTTTGATTATATCTTACTCATTAGACATCAATTAATAAATATTCCCAAACTTTCAGCTTCCTTGAAAGGTTGTTAGGGCAATTATATGCCTCTGCAGTTAGCATGAATAGTTCTGTCACAAACGTTTGTGTAAATTGCTTGCCATGAGTATATTTTAATACTAGTAGTTAGCTCTACTCATGTATTGAGGACTACTGCAGTAAATATCAAAATACAATTATATTATATGATAATATAAAGTATATAAAATAGAAATAATATATATAGAGATAGATAGATACATGAATTATATAAATACATAATTAAATAATTTAACTGAATCTTGTTTAGAAAGACTCCCTTAGAACTATATATATGCGAATTCTATTTGAACCTGCAAATAGAAGAACTCTTTACGGACTAATTTGTTATTATGGTGTAATGGTGATCTACTCTAGTTCGTGGCTATATAGACTCATCTAGATATAATGTATATAAGAGTCTACGACGAAGGACCAGCAGGATTTTTGTAACATACTATTATGGACTTCTCTAAATACACACTCTTGTAAATATACCACCGTGCTGTCTAATTTATTATCGACCCTTCAAGGTCACAACACTGGCGACGATGAACTTGGACTTATTCGGACACAACGTAACCCAGACTTGTTTCGTACACAAAACTGCAGACGAGAACTCCGACTTATGTCGGATACAACATAACCATTACTACAACTGGCGATGTTTGATTTTTTTATAAAAAATGAACATTGATGAGAACAAGCAAACCAGCTAAAAGCGTTACTGTGAACAAATGCAATTTGAAGGCGATCTAAGCTCTAACGTTACACTTATATAAAAGACTTTGAATTAAGAATATTCGTAATGAACAACTCAACAAAACTACTTGGTACATGCTGGGTGGAAACATTTCAATTGTGGAATATTGTCAAAATATGTAACTTTTAAATGCCGAAGCAGAGAGACTAAAAAATAATTAAAAGAAACCTTTTAGTTTAGACATAGTGTATAGACTAGCCTACGGCGAAGGTCGAGAGGTCTTTGTGAAACACTATTCTGCACTTCTTTAAATATACTACCGTGTTGTCTTATTTATTATCGGTTCTGAAGGTAACAACATTCGTTTTCTGCCTTGTGACAACTTTGAAGAAATGATGTTTCAAAACATGCGTAAACATTGTTTAGAATAATCTTCTTTTCTGAAGCTTGATTTAAATGCATTTAAATTTAAAAACAATTACATATATATATATATATACATATATATATATATGTATATATATATGTATATATATATGTATATATATATATATATATATATATATATATATATATGAGAAAATAAAAAAGGAAAACCAAAAAATGGATGTTTTTTATGTGTACATCAACGTTTCGTCTTTATTTATAAGACTTCATCAGGATGATAAAATAGAGAGAAAATGTCATGCAAGTACAGATACATGTAGGGTAGACATATTGGGAGAAAAAATAGAATGAAATAGTAGCCACTGCTGGGTGGGCGTCCGTATTTGTTGGAGAAATAGAAATGAATGTTGAAAAGAATGAGTGGGGAAAAAATGGAAGGATGGGGTGAGCAAGGACTACTGTGGCTGGTGGTAAGAGAAAGAGGTGGGGGGATGAGCAGGGGTAAAGTGGATGGCAGAGAGGGAGGTGAGGAAGAGGGGGGAGGGAGGTGTTTGACCAGATGGCTGCGGTTCAAGATTGAAGGGGAAAAGTAAGTTGGAATGTTTGTGTATGGGGGGTGTATGCAGGGAAAGGAGGATGGGTAGAGAGGGAGGGGGCTGTGATTTTGGTGGATGGGCGAAAGTTATGGTCTTAGAGAGCGTTTTGAGAAAATGAGGAAATTTAAGAAGGGGTATGGGAGAAAATAGTTGAGTGGGGGAGAGGGAGGATTTGTTGTGATAGGGTGAGAAATATTTGAAATATTTGGAAAATGATAGCAATGAGTGAGGGATTGGGGGGGGGGTGGAGGAGGGCGGTGATTGAAAGGGTGGGTATGGAATATTTGAAATATTTGGAACATGAGAAAGTTTATTTGGACTGCAGTATTAGAAGTGTGAGGAAAAAAGTAAGGAGAAAATGAAGATTCAAGGAGAAAAAAGAAAGGGAAAAGTAAATGGGAGAGTGTTATAGAAGTTGGAGATGAAAAAAGTTAACCATGATCAGGCAAGAGTCTTTGTTCTGTGAGGATGATCTTGCTTATTAAGGGTGATAGGTTAAAGAAACCATTACGTTGCTTGATGGTGGTGGAGGCGGTGATGAGGGCAGTTTCTAATAATCTTCGCCGAGATTTGTTGTGGATATATTTAGTGATTTTGGCTTGTTCAAATTTGAACGAATGACCATGTTCTAGTGCATGGGAGAAAAGTGCACTAAGAGGGTTGTTGTTTTTATGTCCCTTCTGTGTTCATTTAATCGTTTCTTTAATTCACGTTGTGTTTCTCCCACGTAAAATTGACGGCAATCATTGCAAGGGACAGTATATAAGCCGGCATGGGATGTGGGTGTTTTTTGGAAATGTCTGGATGTGTTTAAAGTTTGTTTTATGGATTGAGATGTGGTTTGTACTGTTGGAATGCTTAGTTTGTTAAGCGTGTTGCATATGGATGTCCAACAACAAACTAGAATTCAAGGTACACTGCAAAAACACTCACAAAAATGACTACATACATTTCTACTCCCACTACCATAGCAAGATCAAAACAGGTATAATTATAGGCTTCTTTCTACGCGCCCTTAGAATATGTAGCTTAACAAACTAGGCATTCCAACAGTACAAACCACATCTCAATCCATAAAACAAACTTTAAACACATCCAGACATTTCCAAAAAACACCCACATCCCATGCCGGCTTATATACTGTCCCTTGCAATGATTGCCATCAATTTTACGTGGGAGAAACACAACGTGAATTAAAGAAACGATTAAATGAACACAAAAGGGACATAAAAAACAACAACCCTCTTAGTGCACTTTTCTCCCATGCACTAGAACATGGTCATTCGTTCAAATTTGAACAAGCCAAAATCACTAAATATATCCACAACAAATCTCGGCGAAGATTATTAGAAACTGCCCTCATCACCGCCTTCACCACCATCAAGCAACGTAATGGTTTCTTTAACCTATCACCCTAAATAAGCAAGATCATCCTCACAGAACAAAGACTCTTGCCTGATCATGGTTAACTTTTTTCATCTCCAAATTCTATAACACTCTCCCATTTACTTTTCCCTTTCTTTTTTCTCCTTGAATCTTCATTTTCTCCTTACTTTTTTCCTCACACTTCTAATACTGCAGTCCAAATAAACTTTCTCATGTTCCAAATATTTCAAATATTCCATACCCACCCTTTCAATCACCGCCCTCCTCCACCCCCCCCCCCCAATCCCTCACTCATTGCTATCATTTTCCAAATATTTCAAATATTTCTCACCCTATCACAACAAATCCTCCCTCTCCCCCACTCAACTATTTTCTCCCATACCCCTTCTTAAATTCCCTCATTTTCTCAAAACGCTCTCTAAGACCATAACTTTCGCCCATCCACCAAAATCACAGCCCCCCTCCCTCTCTACCCATCCTCCTTTCCCTGCATACACCCCCCATACACAAACATTCCAACTTACTTTTCCCCTTCAATCTTGAACCGCAGCCATCTGGTCAAACACCTCCCTCCCCCCCCCCCTCTTCCTCACCTCCCTCTCTGCCATCCACTTTACCCCTGCTCATCCCCCACCTCTTTCTCTTACCACCAGCCACAGTAGTCCTTGCTCACCCCATCCTTCCATTTTTTCCCCACTCATTCTTTTCAACATTCATTTCTATTTCTCCAACAAATACGGACGCCCACCCAGCAGTGGCTACTATTTCATTCTATTTTTTCTCCCAATATGTCTACCCTACATGTATCTGTACTTGCATGACATTTTCTCTCTATTTTATCATCCTGATGAAGTCTTATAAATAAAGACGAAACGTTGATGTACACATAAAAAACATCCATTTTTTGGTTTTCCTTTTTCATTTTCCCATCACGTCGGATTACTTTCATCCTTCTCTTCCCATATATATATATATATATATATATATATATATATATATATATATATATATATATATATATATATATATATATATATATATAGGCAAAATTAAAAAGAAGGGCATTTTTGCTTAAGAAAAAGAAATGGAACCGTTAAAACTCAATTTCTCCCCCTTTCCCCTAATAAAATTAATTGTAAAACAAATTAATCTTTTTTTTTTTCTTCTGATTATTTTGATTATTGGGCAACTATTCTCATCATAGTTGTTATATTCACAACGTTTCGGCCGATTCAGCCTCTGACATTTTTCAGGTGCATCTTTCGCGAAATAGCGAACCTTCTAGTCGAACGTGAACGTCGACGGTGAAATCATCTGAATCGTTTTGAATAGAAAGATTAAGAAGAGGAATGCAATGTATCAACAATCATTAAAAAAATTCCGAAGCTTATGTTGTTGTTTTTTTTATTCTTCTTTAAGAAGAAGTATAAACTTTGGCAAGTAAATAAAAAGGTGTTTGTAGACAGGAGTGATTTCATAAAAATGTTAATCATCAAGTAAATGTATGAATCATTTAAGTTTCAAAAAAGAAACAGAAAGCTGACCCAAACAGGTAGCCGTTAAATGTGTGCGTAATCGAAGTAGACATTTTAAAGAAAATAGCTTAATAAATGAAATGAATAAGAAATATTTAACGACACTTTTTGTAATTTATGCAGGAGAATGTTGGCCGATCGAAAATAAATTCTGAAGCGTAATCTGTTATTCTCAAAGGTCTTCTTATATGTTTTCTACATACATAAATTGTCTGAGGCGGAAAATGCGAAATAAACTTAAATAAGAAATTAATATGTATTAATATTAATAATAAAGTGGCCATTTAAATATTACAAAACTTCTTATATTTTGTGAAATTGAAATGTGGAAGAAAGAATTCTGAATAGAAAATAATCATGCCCAGAAATGACTTTAGTTTGAAAATGTAGAGTACGTAAGACAGATAAGAAATAGCGTAAAAATGAAATACAGACGGTGTGATTTTTAAAGAATAATCCTATAAATAATAATCTCGGTTTAAGGTGGTGTCAGTGTTAGTAGATCTTGGTGTGAGAGTGAAAATACCTCCCATTTCCTTTATAAATTACTATGTTAGTATAAGTTATCTGGTTGGGAAAATGTAAACCATTTTGAAAGGCAACGGAACGAACGCATCTTTTAAACACGCAGCATCAATTAGCCTAAGTGGTTAGCAGAACAGATTAATATGTTCGTTTGGGTTCGAAAGCTATAATGTTCGATAAAATTAGTGAAAAATTATCTTTACTTTATTATAAAGATTGGTGAATAAAATATTTTATACAGTTGACTAAACTTTGTAATATAAAATGAGAAGATTGAAAATGATAAATGGAATGGATAAAATTTGATTACTGAAGAGAACGGCTCAGCAAGTATGTGTTGACATTGGATTTCTGAAGACGAAAACGGATAATTTCTTTGAAGTGGTGGTAGGGATCCAAGGTCTTGCTGCGGATGTTTAAAATGAGAACCAGAAGTGAGGGCTCAGTCAAGCACTTACCATAGAAATAAAGATAAAGTTGAGAAAGACTAGAAACGTCTCTTTTGTGAGAAACTGGCTATAGAGAACAGAAGAAATAATCTCCGAATATATAGTGAAGTCGATGTTGGTAAGGTGTGTGCTCTGGGCGGCAGAAGTACTCCATCTTAAGGCGTATATGATTCTTGTATAGGTAGAGGATTGTATGAGGTTTCGGGTACTTTCTGGAAGCATTTCTCTAACAGTCTTAGCAACATATTTGATGTGTCATCCATTTTAAGTCTGGGGTTTAAGTCAATGATGAGAGCTCATGAAAACAAAGGGTTTTTCGCAAAAAGAGGGCAATTTATTTCGACTGGAAGAACCACATCTGAGCGTTATTGATTAAAGGAGAGAATTAAAAGTAACGAGCCATTTTCTCCTATTACACCACATGTTCCAAGTTAGAAAAGAGTGAATCAACAAGACATTAATAACTAATGCTCTTCGAAGTGTTACCATACACATTTGTATCGTCTGTATAGATGTAGACAGATCACATCAGACTATTATTTAGAAGATCATTAATGAAGATAAAGAATCAGGTTGGGCTCAGAATACATCCATTGAGACACGACGGCTTCAGTCTTCTGTCCATCAACTTTTATAGACTTATCAGAGAAAAAGGAGTTGGTGCTTTATAAGATATTGTGATATTCCATAGCTAGCAAGTCCGTGAAGTAACCCTTTCATACAGACCCAATCAAAAGCCTTTTATTTATGAATATCTATTGTTCTAAAAATAAAGACCCCATTTACTGATCCTACGCGATATTACAGTCGCTTGATTCCTTTTGTTAAAAGCCGATAGCCATACGAAAGAGCCACGTTAAAGTTGCCAACATCCCTAGTGGAGGTTGTGCTATAGACTCTGCCTCGGCAAACCGAATCGCGAGTTTAAATCTGTATTCTCCACCGTCATCTTCCGCTAACTTTACAACTCGGCTACGCTCATAATTGTAATAGTTTATCTGCAAGATCCATTAATCCGACGAACTACTTACAGAGACGATAAACGTGTTTATAAGTCTTAAGAGCTTCTGGCGTCTTTTATAGAATTCTTGTCCACTTTAAATCGGACTTTAAAGGTTGAAGAATGGTAAAAGTAAGAGCGGTACTTCTTTTCTCTCCGGCGGATAATGCACACAATATGTACAGTAACCATACGCATGAAACTAGAAAGCCCCGAGGACGTCATAAAAGTCGGAGACGACTAGGGAGGATGCCATGTTTTTTTTCTTTGGGGACGGGTAAGGAAATACCAATACAATAAGAAGGAAAAAGAAAAGAAAAAAAAAGAAATTAACGCAACGGCTTATAAAACCTTGGGGACTTCGCCAAGGCATCTTGCCATGATCAATGAACAAGTTGGAGATTCGAGAAATGTTATAATGCCTGCAGAAGTTCAGAGAGGGTAGTAAAATACGAGCCAGGGGCGATTTTTCTATTTATTTACTTACTTAAACAACGTGCATTTAATTCTCAACAAACCTTCTCAGTGTGTATAGCGAGCGAAAGTACAGTTTTATTATTTAAGATTTGACAGCAAGACACAAAATACCTACCAAGAACAAGCTAACGAATGGTGATACTTGATACAATATTAGCAATAAAATGGAAGAAAACGTATCTACAGTATAGTTGAGCAGGTGTATATGTCTATCTTTCCGTCGATCACTTAAAGGCTTCAAATATTAATGAAAGAACTCTACTAACTTTGGATTGAAGCATCCCTGAGACTCCAGGCGGGCCATGGGGATTACTACTACAACTATGTACTAGTACTACTACAAACAATAAACATGGATAGCCTTCAAAACTACTCGTATCTAATGGTATTAAATGTGACATCAAAATTCAGTGGCATACTGGATGCGCTATAGGGGATAACAAACATTATTAATGTTGTAATATACATTTGATCAAACACTGTCATATCGGAACATTTTGTTGTTGTAAACATTAACATTTAATAGGTGTAAATACATAATGTTTTTATTCATGAACCAATCATTATGGATTCCGGAATATGAATTTTCGGCAATCCGGGGATAACATGGGCACATAATTTTTTTTGTAAACGTTACTATTCAGAAGTTGCACCCACCCCAAACCTGTACCTCCCATAAAAATGGTTTAATCTACTAAGCAATGACCAGACAATTGTGAATTTTGCAATATATATTCTTAAATAATACGTTGAGTAACATAGGCACATTGTTTTTTTGTAAATGGTAACCTTGAGGTGGTTCATATATAAGTCTATTTTATTATTTATCTATTTTTATGAACCGAGCATCATAAATTTTGGAATATATATTCTCGGCAACCCGCTGAGTAACATAGGCACATTGTTTTTTGTAAATGTTAATATTTAGTGGGTGCGCTCACTCAAAAGACTTTTAAAATAATCAAAATACAAAACATTTTACAGAGAAAAGAATTTCACTGCATCAAATGTTAAGTTATATTAAGTAATATTTTACCACAATCTGTGCGCGCGCATGAGCGTCATTAACATGGATGTGCTTTATAGAATACGAAATTATTGAACTTATAGTTATAAATTATGGAATAGGTATTCTAAGCAAAAGACTGTGTAACGTGGACACATTATAATGTTTTATACAATGTAGGGTGAATCTGAAACCGTGCTATACCCCTGAAGAAAGAATAAACATTAAAATTTAAAACTAATGCTATATTATTGCTTATACCATCCTGAAACGCTATTCTACTGGTATATATATATATATATATATATATATATATATATATATATATATATATATATGTGTGTATATATATATATGTATATATATATATATATATATATATATATATATATATAGTCTAAAGAAGCTTTGAGTTATTTTAAACAAAAAGACAAAAAAAAAAAGGGAAATGCAGTTTTAATTCCCAGAGAAACTAACTAAATCCAAAATAGTGTAGACTTAACATTTGTTGGAAAATTCATAAATAAATAATATATAATAGTAAGTAAATAAAAATAAAAAGGGGGATTAAGTATCTAACAGTGAAACAAAGGCAGGAGACCTTAACGTAAGCATCTAATATTAACACGGGGATCTTCAGCTGTTTACCATGTAACTGTTTCGGAGATATGAACACAAAACCAATATTATTTCAAAAGTACTCAATACAGAATAGAGCGTTCATAAAATTAAATAAACATTGGCCGGACATTCGACACTAATTAATACGTGTTTCGACACATATGCATCTCGTCAAGACTGTCAAAAAGCGAAAATCTGTTTTGAAATTTGACCAGAAAATCAAAGGTAAAAGAAGGGAAAGATTTAAGAGAGTGAATGACAAGATAAGTCAATAAATCAGTCTGAAACACACCCAGCTGTCCAGTGCTAATACATATTAGATTAAACAACCCACAAACCTCCTCCTTTCTCCTCCCCCTCTTCACTATAACGTCGTGTGATATCCACTTACATAATTTAATTATGAAATAAAAGCTATATAAAATTATGACTAGAATATTCAACTATATTTAATCTGAACTTAATATTCAGATTAAAAGATTACACTTCGAGAATATAAAAACCTTATTTTTTATATCACTAGCAATTGGAAGATAGTATATCCACTGAACTATACTATTATTATTTGGGTGTGTACTATATTTTTACAACTTTAAATCAGCTATTTCTCTTCATCCTCGCATTTGAATAAGTGTAGCACATACATAAAATCCTAACTGTATTATTAATTATCAATTTAATTACAAACCCCGATTAACCTAACTAATTTACTAGTTTACTTAAAATCTATTCCGCTTTGAAAACGTAGAGTTTATACCGATAAACCTAATTGTATCATTAATTTATAATGTTTAGTTCAATTGAAGTTTATTGGTTTACTTCAAATCTACTACACTACAATTATTTATGAGATTAGTTTTATAGTTATCAAGGGACGCTGTAGTTTTTATGTTATATTTGAAAGTTATTTACTAGGTTATTACCATACTTATCCAGGGTAAACTGTTTTAAGTGCCTACAATTCAATCTAATCTCATCTCTCTGATTCAGCAAACGATTTTTATCAGGGAACTTAACAATAGCCAACTTGTCAGTAAGACAAAGAAAGCAGATCTGTTGTGCACTGTATGTGTTGAAGCTATTTTAGTACAGATACTATTTTTTTTTCTTTTAGAGATAGTGTGTAATTAGATAATAAGATGCATATTTTATTACCTGGGTTATTAAATGATATTTTGTGGTTTCTGTATCTAGCCTTAAAATTGTACTTGTATCCCTGCATAACTCTTTTTAAATTGGGAGTGTTAGTGGCAGTTCCAAGATTATATATACTTTTAGTTAAACACTTTTCCTGCAACGGGCATTCTCTTATATTTCTACAGGTACATTCATTAGTGTTGTTATCATTATCTTGTGTGTTGTTCATTCTGTTGTCATCATTATTTTTTAATATTTGTCTATTGGGACTCTTAATTATTTTTCTAAGTTATTTGCACAACTATTAATAAGTTTAATGGTGTTTTTATCAAATAGTTTATGTAACGCGTTATTTATTGGGAAATGTCGATTTAAAAGATTGGGAAACATACGTTTAATTTTGAATTCAACGTGCAGATTAAACGTGAGGTATAGCAGATAATTACCCCGTTTCTATTTTTCCTTCTAGCGTTAGAGAGAATATGGAACGCCAGAAGGAAACGTAGAAACAGGTAGATTATCTGGTATACCCTCCGTTTAATCTGCTAGTCCAATCTAAAATTGGGCATATGTATCTTTATCTTTTAAATCGACATTTCCCAACAAATAACTCATTTCATAAAATATTTAATAAAACACAATTAAACTTAGTTATAGTTGTACATGATATTGGTTTATAAGTATAAACATTAAATCTTTGCACACTTCTAGTTCCAAGCCATGTGTATCTATGTGTTTAGAAAAACTTAATTTCTCATTTTAACTGAACAATAATTGATTTTTGCATTTTAAAAAAATTTCTTAATACACTTCTTAAATTATTAACGAATCCGAAATATCATGTAAAAAAATTTAAACGTACAACTGAATATGATCGCCTGAAAACAAGGAAAACTTCTCGCTTCCTCAAAGTTGCCTGTTGAGTGTTTTTATGTGTTTGTTTGTGTATTCCTTCTAGAAACGACCTCCAGACTTCTGATGAGTTGCATGAATAAAAGATTCTGGAAATGCATGTTTATTCCTGGTTGTGTATGATCGCAAAGTGTACCGAAAAATGATCGTAAAATGTACCGAAGATTTTGGGGGATTCTGAAAAGAACCAAAATAAATAAATACCTGCTCACTCGAATTCCACGTACTATTGTTATGTATATATGCTCTGTTTTTAAATGTTAATATTCATTGAGATGTTACCTTGAATAGTTTTGGACAATTCATTATAAAATATATACATCAATATATATATATATATATATATATATATATATATATATATATATATATATATATTGTTGTACATGATAACCCCTATAGCATATAAACCGATCACTATACATTTTGGAACACAGTGGTTAGGCGTAAGAGTAAGTAATATAGGCTATACTTAGTTTGATTTAGTTTTATGCAAAGAAAGTAAAAATTTGGTATGAGGATTTCCTAAAAAATCAAATACCTCCGATTTGTGTGAAATTTAAAGTAAAAGGGTATTTGACATAAATTAATAAATATCCCCAAAGTTCAGTTTCTATGGAGTATTTTAAAGGGTTTTATGGAGGGCATTACCTTCAATTTTGTAATTCATTTTTTTTTCAAATTTGCATCAGATTTTATCCACATTTATTCGACGACAATAAAACAATTCAATTTCTTATTAAGATACTCTACGCTCAAGACTTAAATTTTTGACATTTTTAGAGTGAAAATCATGTAAGTGATCTTGATAAAAGTTGGAATAAAGATTATAGACATAAAATTTAGTATCATTATATCTTGATTTTAATCTGAATAAGGAGGCAGAAAAGTGGCGCAAAACTGGGTAATTCATAAGTGTATCTTAATTTAAATTACTGTCTGTGTCGATTTATCGAGGCCGTGTGGTCCTGAGCGTTTGTCTCGTGATTCTAGCCTGAATCTACGAACTGCGTTCGTGCCCATGCGACCGTTTGCTACCGCCACTCCTACACTGGTGAGTGTAACAGAGCTCGAAACAGCGTCGTCTGTGGGTGAAAAACACTTAAATATTTATTTTAAAACATTTATAGTGTATATATATATATATATATATATATTATTGAACCTGGTGATTTCCTCTATGAATGAAACATGGGCGACTCTGTATATTACGTACCATGAATATAATTTGATATTACTATCTCTTTATATATATATATATATATAGATTTTAGTAACAGATAAAAAGATGTGTAATAGAAGTATAAGTAAAGTTTCAGCTTCAGATATACATAATCTTCATTAGAAATAGATGGTAACTATTTATAAAATAGTTAATAGTATTATTGGGCATTGCTGTCTGTTCCTTTATTACGTTCCAAAACCTTTTGGCGCAATTAGATTAAATTGTTGATGAAGTATCCTTGAAAACTTGGCTGTGCCATCGTGGGATGAAAAATATTAATATTACTAATATCATTACTATTGCTAATACTAAGGCAATAGACACATATTGATTCATAAATTGTTGGTAACAATATAAAAAATATTGCATGTAGCACCCTTGCCATACCGAATAAAAAAGGATTAAAATATTGCTTGTATTACTACTGTTACATATAATAGTGCTAATAATAAACACTTACATCCTCCAACTCTATTTGACAGGGAGGGAAATTGTCACGCCAATTGCGACGTCTTTTATATCGAAGTAATATTTACTCTAACAAATCGAAGTTGTTTTTTTAATTACCTTTTAGGTTATTTATTTCCATCTGCCAATGTTATTAATCATTTTTTATTGAGAGGTTTTGGCGCTTCCCACTTTCAAATGGGTTAAATTAAACAAGGTGACTTTACTCTGACACGTGGATACTAAACTAATGTGTCTGTTCCATTTTAACACTATTTTGATATAAAGTAATCGCAAACTATACATCCACGCAATTAGCCTGATTTTTACCTCAGAAATTAAAACATATACGTTTCTGCCTAGCTTACTTGCCAAAATATATTTTCATCTGAGCTTTTTAAGTAAATACTGAATATATATATATTGTAAATACTAGACACACATATATATATATATATATATATATATATATATATATATATATATAAACAGTGTTTCTCACTTTATTGCAGATCATAATATTGTTAATAACTTCAATAATATAAATCGCACATATTTGAAATTTTGCACACTGAAAGAGTGCTCCAAAGTAGGTAAGATACCAAAATATTTTGCAAATCTATACTATATTTCTAAAGTTATAGACATTTATGTATTTGTTAGCCATTTTTACTGTTTCTCGCTTCATTGTAAGTTTGTAAAAATGCCCAATTGAATGAATTCGCCATTTAGACGTTAATTTACTCTCCCATTTCTACGGCAATGTGCGTGGTAGACATATCGCTACGCGCTTCGACTACTGTATAATTATATATATATATATATACATATATATATATATATATATATATATATATATATATATTGATATACATCATATATTATATGACTTTATAATATTATATGCGAATATACATGAAATATTAATATCTATCACAAATTGTGAGAGAAAATTAATTCGTGGTTGTTGATTAGAATTCCATGATAATAATGCTATTTTTTAATTCACGCTTTATACACTCAACAATTACCAGTAGACGATAATGGAAGATGAAAAAATAAGGGAAAAAATTTGAAAAGAGCGGCCATCTTTAATCCATTTCGGGTGTGATTAATTCTTCCCTGCGTTTGTCACCTGTTCAGGTAAGACGTCTTAATGACACTCCGAATGAGTTAAAAGAAATGTCACGTTTGTTTTCGCATTTTTTTTTTTGTTTTGTTTTTTGTTCTTACCTTGACACCTATCCATAACTCGTTGTTCGCTGACGAAGGTGTGAAGACATCAGTAGCCGAATTGGGAAGACGCGAGTATAGTAGAGGGCGCTACTGTTTTGAGCTGAAGGTGCAGGCGCATCAATGGAGGATAAGGGGGAAATATAAATTGGTTCAGGAATTCGGTTCTTTAGTACGACAGGGGCGCTTTCATGGTTGCCATTAACTTCCCATCACAAATGAACCTGATACAATATTGGAGTTTTGTCTTTAAGCTTTAATTCATATCAAGAATTGACTTTCTAATCGACAGTTTAAAGGCTTGAAAATTAAATTTTATTTTAGAAGTTACATGATCCAGTAAACAAGTTGTCCAATTTAATGTATTATTAAGATTTAAACATTTTTCGACTTCATTTTACTGCGTAACCTTTTCGAAATTAGAAAGTTATTTCAAGTTCTTTTAATGAATGTTTTGTTGTTTTGTTGTTTTTTTGTTTTGTTTCTTTTTTTTTGCTTTTTAGAATTGCTCTTAGTGCTTCTACTGCAATATTGCGGCGATGTGACAGGAGCTGGAGCTTGATAGACAATGCGTGACCTATTAGGTTAGAGACTCTTTTTTGTACCCTGTGCAAGAAGAAGAAACTAGTTGTTTCTGTACCAGCCTAGATATGACAACAATACTCCATGCACTGTCGAATAGTGACTTTATAGAGATGCGAATGTATTACAATGATCTTCGTGTTTCACATTCTCTTCACTTCTCTAATAAGCTCCACGTATGATTTCCTTCTTATTGACTTTATCCGTTTATATTCCAATGTCCCAGGTGATTGTGTGTCTTTTATTTTCAAATACTGACTCTTGTTTATACTTTACTATTTGACTGGGTATACAAAGTGCATTTGTTTGCATATTCAACACTGATCTAATCGATAAGCCACTTGAGGATAAAAGTTAATGAAATGGCGATATTTTCTGTTCAATAATGAAAGATATTATAACGGGTTGAAAATGATGAACAGAATGAACGAAATTTGAATATCTATAAGGACGGTTTATGAGAAGTATTTGTTGATATTGAATTTTAAAATAACCATGTTATATCTTGTAGGGAAGCAGTTCTGTGGTAACGTGTTTCACACTTTCGAAGCTCTTGGAATGAAACCCCGTTCATGGAATTTCCGTTTGATGTTAGACATACGTAAGAAGAAAGTACAGTTATTTCAGCTGTAGTAGGAAGACGAGGCCCCGCCGTGAATGTTCTACAAGACAGAACCGTCGAGCACCTTCACTAGAGATAACGACAGAGTAGAGCAAGATTAGCAACGTCTCTTCTGTCAGGGGCGTAGAGTACAGAAGAGCTCATCCCTACTAAATGCTAAGGGGATTTTGAACTCTGAAATGACGTGAAATGATGCTCAGAGAAGCACCTCTCGAGATGTGACAGAAGTATATCTTATTAGGTATATTACTTTTATATATGTAAAGGACTGCTGCAGGAGTTAAGTGCGGTTGAATGCCCTAAACATTTTTTCCCAGCGCCCTTAGCAAAAGAGTGGGTATAAGTCTTAAATTTTGAATCTGGAATGAACATCGGCCCTTGGAGCTTATCAAAGGAAGGGGCTTCCTAAAGAAGAAAAAATCATTAGTTTGCGGTAAAATAGGGTTATGAGCGTCGGTGATGAAAAGGAAGAAGCTTCGTGCCAAAGGTAAGAAGATCGCACACCATGCCCCAGATCAGAAAAAAAGTGAATCATCCAGATCTGGATCACAAATAATCCAATATCGATGGCCATTTTATATATCGATATAACTGAATTTAAAATTGCTAAAAATAAAATCCTATGCAACTAAAATTACATCAACAATTTAGTTTCATTGCAATAATAATGTTTAATTAGGCTTTTCATGTGAAGTTTGAGTAGTTTTTATATCGAATGGATTCATAAAATATAATAACAGTCCAATTATAATAATTATTCGGTCATTTTTTTTACTTTTATTTGCCCCAAAAAGACACATTGCCACTGAGAATAAGGAGCTAATGGTATTAGGTGCATAAGTTATAGGGGCATTTTCAGTAGGGAGTTAAGCAGCTCGATGTTTGTTCATATTACATTTAACTTTCGGCGTGTTGGTACAGTCGTGGAAACAGGAAACAGGGAGAAAATTCCAAAGGCAAACTGTTCGAAGAAAAAAAGTTATTAGAATAAAAAGGTTTTTCGACATCAGCAGACCTCTACAATGAAGGGTGTGATTTTGTTCTGCTAGTCGAGTTTGTGGTGAGTATTTACGTTGATGAGTACATGTGCAATATTGCGGCGATGTGACAAAGGCTGGAGCTTGGTAGACAGTGCGTGACCTATTAGATTAGAGACTCTTTTTTGTACCCTGTCCAAGAAAGAGAGACTAGTGGTTTGTGCACCAGCCTAGATGTGACAACAACACTCCATGCACTGTCGAATAGTGGCTTTATAGAGTTATAAAATACTGACAGGTGTGAGAAGTTTACTAGTCCAGCAACAGAAGCCCACGTTCTTTGCAGCAGACGTGGCAATGCCTTCTATGTATTTATTCCATTGCATATTGCCGATGAATGTTAGGCCAAGTAGTTTGAACATTTGACTTTCGGGAATGGTACTATCAGCCATGGCAATCGGTGATTGGAAAGGTTTCTTGTAATTGTTAAAGAAAATTAGTTTTGTCTTGGTAACATTAAATATAAATATCCATTTATGGTCCATTCTACCACAGACTAAAAGTCATTTTCTAAGGATTCGGAAATGGCCTTGGATATGTGTGTGTTCGATTTACCCGCATGTCTAGAATAAAGCGTCTTGTCAATAGCAAATATAGCCATATCGGACGTAATTAAATCAGGAATTATGAAGATCAGGAATATTGAAGGTCCAAGTATCGACACCTGAGACACACAGCATTGATGTTATATTGTTTGCCATCGAGAACGACCTTATCTTTCTTTCGGCTAAGAAGGATCTCATTATATTAAATATTCTTCCAGTAATACCGTACGAATTGATTTACCTGAGAAAACCTTCAAGCAAGACCTTGTCAAAGGCCTTGGATATATCTAGTGCTTGTTAGATTGGTACAGAAAATGTCAAATATTTCCATACCCCACGTACCAAATTGTTAGCAGCGGTGTAAATAAATATGCTTACATATTGTGGGTGTATATATACCAAGAACTGTAAGAAGGACCACCTATAAAATAAAAATAGATACACACAATAACGGTTTAATGAAATAAAAAAATAGATATACACAATAACGGTTTAATGAAATAAAAAATAGATATATACCAAGAATGGTAAAAAGGAACGTTTATGAAATAAAACAAATAGATGTATACCATGAATGGGGAAAAAGAAACGCCTATAAAATTATATATATATTATGATTATTGGGGAAATGGTAGTTTTATCTGTACCATTGGAGAGCCATGCATATAACTGTCCTGTTTTTAAATCTCCGAAACAGTTATATGGTAAACAGCTGATGATCCCCGTGTTAATATTAGATGCTTACGTTAAGGTCTCCTGCTTTTGTTTCACTGTTAGATACTTAATCCCCCTTCTTATTTTATTTACTTACTATTATATATTATTTATTTATGAATTTTCCAACAAATGTTAAGTCTACACTATTTTGGATTTAGTTAGTTTCTCTGGGAATTTAAACTGCATTTTCCTTTTTTTGTCTTTTTGTTTAAAATAACTCAAAGCTTCTTTAGACTATATATATATATATATATATATATATATATATATATATATATATATATATATATATATATATATATATATATATATATATACAGAAAACTGATAAAAATGTACCCATATAACAGACAATTGATCTCCCAAGAATGGTAAAAAGGAACACCTATGAAATAAAAATAGGCAAATAGTTTAATTTTGTACGAAATAAGCGGTAAACACGCTAACTTTGCTGCTCTCTTTTGTATCAATTTGTTGATAGTTAAAATCTTCAAGTTAGAATTATTTAGGAGTTACTCCTGTTGGAAATCTGTTGGTTATTCTTGTCGTTTTAACGGCATATCAACCCTTTTCTATTACGTAATGCCGAAACAAAGCACGTGTTGGGAAAGGTTCATTGTATACGATTAGCTGAACGCAAGTTGCTATTTTATGGATATCTCGACGGAAATTGTGGTTTTACATCGGAATTAGAGCGTAACTAAACACAACAGATCCGTCAGGATTTGAACTCAGCATATGCGGAGTTCATAGTCTACGCCGGTATCCATTGAACCCAACACGCATCCCGTCTCCTTCCCCAGAAATCGGTTTCAAACGAGTTATTCAACAAAAAGTCGTAGCGGTAAAAATGAGCGGCTAATTTTTGTTTTATTTTTATTTTGAAAGAAGCAAGAACTGTAACGTATTCTTTGTGTGTTTGTTTTTTCAAACGAAGCATGGAGGAGAATCTTTTTCAATGTTAGGTTTCTAAATTGGTTGAACTAGTAAATCCCTACGAATGAGTTCTTTACAAGTCTGCATCATTATTTTTTCCTTGGTATGAAACTGGTTTTACTAGTCTGGAAGAATGTGAGCTTTTGGGGGATTTTATCTTAAATTCATTTTTATTACGCCCTTTTATCTTTTTTTCTTTTTTGGCGGAAAGCATTCTTTATAGCTATTTTTACTTACTTTATTTATTTTCCATTATTTCTGGTCGTATGTCTTATTTCGATTAAAGGTACTTGTTATTTTTTCATTGCCTTTTGAGTGTGTGTGTGTGCTGGCGAGCGTATATGTGTATGTATGTGAGCGTTTCTCTCTCTCTCTCTCTCTCTCTCTCTCTCTCTCTCTCTCTTTCTGTTCGTTCTTTCCGGGTCACTTATCTGTTGTGATCTATTACTGACGAATTCACGCGGAAAATGCCGAACAACTGGTACTTTTCAGCGTGACTGATTTCGAAAATAGGTTTTGGCGTTCGATTGCGCTCATAACAGGGCGGTGGATGTGGGGGCGGGGGTGACATGAAAAGTGCTACGCTCCTCGCCAAGCTTCATCACAAACGGCGCAGAACTTTTTTTACTTACTTTTTCACACCAAACTCGTTCGAAATGTTCCTACTTTTTCGGAACATTCATCAGAACCTCGTTGGACAAATAACAAAATGCGAATATTAATACGTTTTTCTAAATTCGTACCTACTTGCCTAGATGACGTACTAATCATATATTGATATAATGCAAAGCATCTGCACATATACCTCAAAAGTAGCGGTCCTTGGTATGACCTTCAAGTGTATCCGGCAATAAGGTCCTATTTTGGAAGCTTTGGGGAGTGAAGAGTCGCCTTTATCTGCCATTACTCTCAGGTCTATTTTGAATCGGAATGATAATGCCTGCAAGATTAACCATTAAATGTTTTTTGTTTCAAATATGACACATTCCAACAAAATGCCTATTTAATCTAATATTCAACAAATATTTGTCAAACTGCAACTTGTTTCACATCTGCCACAAGCCTGTTGGCAACTGTGAGTAGGTATTAGTATGATGTTGCATCAGCACACACGCTAAATCGATAACCAGAACTTTCGATGACACATGCGAGTATCATCGGTCTGTCATCTACCTCAATAAAGCGCTTAAACTTTCAAATCTGGTCATTATAATGGTAAGTGTTACACCGGCCGTTCTTACACAGGAGAAACTACACCGGTTGTCACTATAAATAGTGCGAGTCACCAAAAGACAAAGCACAGTCTTGTAACTGTCTAGCCAAGAGCTAGTCACTTTCTTACTTTGTTAATACACTTGTTAAACCAACCCCCGACTTGACTTCCTTTATTTATTATTTACTGTGGGACAACTTCACAACAGTAAGTAAAAATTATTTTATGATTCTCTAGTGTATTATGATTATTTAGATGCATATATTGTAGTGTTTTCATACATGTAAAAAAACATGCTATGTGTTGCACATTTGCAACATCATTTATTTTAGTTTAAAACATTTTTTTTTTCAAAAATCATATATATTACTTTATATTACCCCTATGATACGTTTATCACTTTTTAAAACAAATATAGAAAATAAAGCATTTAAGGATAAAGACACTTAGTAGTGAGGGCTCAACTTTTGAGTTAAGGGGGCTATGAAGTTTTCCATCACTTAACCTATTGTCAGGATTCAGCTATAGGTTGAATAGAAATGTCTTGCAGTTTATGTTCTTTGGGCTCATGTGGCGGTGTTCTTTTTGTGGTTTTGTTTTCTTCCTATTGCAACTTCAATGTGACTGGATACCGTTCGTAGCTTATACGGGTTGGTTTCCGCATTCGAGGATTTTCCTTAAGATTGCAACTGTGTTCTTCATTGCCGTATTATTATTGTTGTTATTATTATTATTATTATTATCATTATTATTATTATTATTATTGTTATTATTATTATTATTATTATTATTATTATTATTACGACCTGTAACTATTTGCAAAAGCAGAAAGAAACTGAAAAAGCTGATAAATACGACCAGAAACTTCAGCCATAACATTCAAATGGAAATTCGGAATGGAAAAGTGTTCGCTGCTGGAAATGAAAAGGGGAAAACCGGAGAGGACAGGGGACATGGACCTTCTCAACCAAAAGGATGTGAGGGCGCTAGGTGAACAGGAAAGCTATAAATATTTGGGAGTTCTGAAAGCAGACACCATCAAATCTACAGAAATTAAAGAGAAGATTTGAAAAGAATATTTGCGAAGAACAAGAAAACTCTTAAAAACGAAATTATATAGAAGAAATCTAGTAAAAGGAATAAAAACCTGGGCAGTATTACTAATAAGATATTCTGGACCATTCGGAGGCTGGACTAAAGAAGAACTCAAGCACCTTTACCAGAAGACTAGAAAATTAATGACCATCCACAGCCCACTACATCAAAAAGACATAACCAGAACACAAAAAGGCTAATCACCACAACAAGAGACACCGTCCCAATGAACAAGTCAGGAAGCACCAAAACCAGAAACAAAAAGACAAGAAAATGGAAAGAAAAACAGCTACATGGACGTTTCATAAGATTGATAAGAGAAAAAAACCACGAAAATAGCTGGGCATGGCTAAGTAAAGGACACTTGAACAGAGAAACGGAATCTTTACTGGCGGCTTCACACAACAATGCGATTAGTGTAACCTACATTAAAGCTAAAATAGATAAAACCCAGGAAAACAGTAAATGCAGACTGTGTGGGTAAAGAGACGAAACAGTAAATCTCATCAGTGAATGCAGCAAATTAGCCCAAAAAGAATACAACAGACATGACAGTGAGGGAAAACAGTACACTGAAAACTATGCAAACGACTGCATTTCGAACACGCGAACAAATAGTACAAACATAAATCAGAGACAGTACTGGAAAACGAAAAACACAAAATTCTCTAGGATATCGAGGTGCAAACAGGTCAACTCATACAGGCAAAGAGACCGGATGTCATAATAATCGACAAGGAGGAAAAATCCTGCCCAAGCGTAGCCGACCACAGGGTGAAGATAAAGGAAACAGAAACACGAAGTAAATGCACGGAACACGCCAGAGAATTGACAGGAGTATAGAGTACGAAGAAAGTCAATATGATACCAATAATCGTAGGAGCACTAGAAACAACCCCAAAAACCTGAAAAAAACTGAGAGAAAGCGGAATCAAAGGAAAGACTGAGACTATACAACAGACATCAATGATAAAAACAGCTGAAATCTTAAGGAAAATCATTGAATGCGGAAACCAACGAGGATAAGCTACGAATGCTAACCAATAACATGGAAGTTGCAATATGAAGAAAGAAAAAACACAAAAAGAACACCACCACATAAACCAAGAAATATATAAATGCAAGAAATTCATAAACTACCCCCACCCGAAAGAAAAATAGTTGAATTACTTAATTACTTAAAGAATTAATTTCATAAGCATAAGATGGTTTTTATTGCCGCTACGAAATATACGTCAGTCCTCGGAGGAGACAACACGTGCATATAATGACGACACCGGTGAAAAGGGTTTATCCTGAGCCTAACTCTCTACCTATCAATGATTTTGCTGATTGACTCTCTTCCGACGAGGAGATTGTGGTGCAATGGAGGAATAAGTGGCTTGTTACCCTTAACACTACTAAAGCCACGTTTCTCTCCTTTCATCGCCAACGCTCAGATCCTCCTCTTGTCTCAGCTGAAATGAAAAAGTGTCTCTTTGAAGAAGCCCCGTGCTTTGATAAGCTCTATGAACTGACTTTTACTCCAGACGTAAAATGAAAAATGTACATATGTTGTTGTTAGAATAAACAATTGAATGATTCTGCCACCCCAAAAAAGTACCTGACACTTGATGCGATTCTCTACCTGCATAAGAGTCAGATATTTCCTACGATGGAGTACTGCTGCCACATATATTGGTGCCACTCAAGGCACGCTTTCTTACCTTGACAGAGTACAAAATCGAGTTTGCAGTACGATCTTTACTTTTCCCTACAGCCCGTTTCTCACAGAAAATACATTCCTTGTTTTTTCTCCTCTCGTTATGTAGGTGGTCGACTAATCACAAATCCCGTTGACATGTAACCCTCAAATGCTTCATTTCTTATATTGCTTTTACATCAAAGCTACTGGTTACCTATTTAGTGGGTGTGCAGATGCAACATCACACTAATACCTACTCACACTGTCCGACAGGCTCATTGCAGATGTGAAACAAGTTGAAGTTTGGCACATTTTCGTTGAATATTATATTAAATAGGAATTTTGTTGGAATGTGTCATATTTGAAACAAAAAGCATTTAAAGTTTAAGAAAATAGTATGATTTTAAAAACTTGAATTGATTGAACAATTGCTGAAAATGTATTTGCTAGGTAACATCGGTGGTAAGTGGCCCAGGCTCTATGCCTATGTCACGTGATTTCACTAACCAATCAGCTATCAACTTTCATATCCAGCGATGTGAATCTAGATTTAAACCTCATAAAGCATGCGATCGTATACATGTGGGAAATCATTTTACATTTAACTGCAAAATCATATTACTGTTAGGTAACATGCTACATGTATTCATACTTGTTTTTACTTTTGTGTGTCTGTTTGTTGTTCTATACTTCTCTCGCCCCAGTATATATCTACATCGTGTCCCTAGATGAAAGATCTCAGTCAAAGAATTTTGTGAAAATAAATAAGGAAAATCTCTTGAAAAATACGTCATCTTTGAAGATTGAATCACGGAAGAGAGAGGGGGCGACACACAGACAGGAAGAGAGATAGAAAACAGACAGGAATACAGAGAGAGGAAAAGAAGAAGAAAAAGAAGAAGAAAAAGAAGAAGAAAAAGAAGAAAAAGAAGAAGAAGAAATAAAAAAGAAGAAAGAGAAGAAAAAAAAAGAAAAAGAAGAAGAAGGTGAATAAGATAACCTTTTTTAAATGTTTTCTATTTGTTTACCCTTTTTAAAACCTCAGTTTACTTTTGATAAAAAATGGAGGTTTCAAGACGATGATTCTAACAATTAATCTTAAATAGTCACTTTTCTTCTAGAGATTGGTGCTGTTATAGCGGCTACTTCAAAGCAACTCTAAAACACTAATACTCATCATACATATACGCACACATATATAAATGTTGGAATTACTTACTAGACACCATTCTCGGGTGTATTCGGTCTCTCTGTACAAGGGTTTGCCAGAACAACATGGCATAAAGATACTTCACCATACCAGTAAACCCTGAGCAAATATTCAAAATAACATAGTATTCGAAGCCCAAATAAGATCCCCTCGACACGGCTATACACTGGCTCATACGAGGAACTTTGCACCTACTCCTAGTGATGTCACCTCAAGTAACAGCACTTAGCTGGATAATCCACCAGACCAGATGAATTCTTGTCCTGGAATCCAGTAAGACAAAGAGACCAAATAAAAAGATATACTATAACATAGTTAACTGGTCAATTGGTGATAGGAAACTTAATGTTCTTCACTTCTTTACTTATTATACTAAAGCTGAGTTATTCAACGTTTGTTTCCCCAAGGTTTTTTTAATATATTTTAATCACACAAAATGCATGCTAAAATATTACTCGATTAAGGGATTGAGTTATATTTGTAAAAACTTTCATTTTAATTGTTCTAATTAGCCGCAATTTACAATTAACTTAAAAAGTGACACATCTCTTACTACTCTTCTATCTATAACTCTCTCTCTCTCTCTCTCTCTCTCTCTCTCTCTCTCTCTCTCTCTCTCTCTCTCTCTCTCTCTCTCTCTCACTGAATGTTTGTTTACCTCCGGCTCTTATTTACTACGATCTAGATCACTTTCGCTTCCGCCATTATTTTTTCTGGTTATTAACAGTTGGAGTAATAAAGGAAAGGAAGAACAAAGATTAGAATAGTCGAGTATTAACAAAATGGGATATTACCACAGCAGTAACACTATTTAACTCTTAGTTGTATATAGAAAGAGAGACAGAGATGAAGCGAAAAATATAGCGTTTAAAAAGAGAGTCATTTTGGATTTTGTCTTTTCATAATTAACTGGCTTTGCAAACTCACTTTTCCTGATTCAAAAATATATAACCCGAGCTAAAAAAGTGATCCAATTGGTTGCATTTTCCCAGTGTATATATATATATATATATATATATATATATATATATATATATATATATATATATATATATACTAGCAGGGCTACCTGGCGATGCCCGGGTGCAGAATCAAACAGCAATGTTTGTATACTCAATTGGTTGGCAGATTAAGTTATCACTTTGATTACTGTTCTCACATCACTTGCTTTTATACTCTTAAAAACTCTTATCACCTAATATTTGCAATTGTGAAGGTAGTGCACACATGATGAAGTAGATTACAATCTCATCGCTCAATAGTAAGATTAGTATAGTTTGTTCTATGTACAGGTGGGGGTATTTTTGATACATGGTTTCCCAAGACGAATGAAACCAGGTAAAGTAAATAACTGTTTTTTAGCTCTTTTTCTTTAAATATAAACCACAAAAACATAATTGTCGATTTTATTATTTTATTTGTTATCACATGGTGTGTTACAATGTTACTCCTTCAGAGGATAATTCCTATAATTTTTTATTACAGTGTACATTTTTAAAACATGCTTCCATTTAACAAAACCAAATATACAAGTGAATAAAATGCATAATTATCATATACTGTTGATGAACAAAATTATTTTATAAGTAAAAGTTTGAAACTGATATGGAGAGTTTCAAAACTTTAAAGAGAGTTTAAGAAAATACAAACTGCAATCATTTAATAATAATCAGAAAATCATCTGGCATTAAAATTGAAAATATCTTCATAAACAATGTTTTTTTTGGCTTATTTTGATGTTCATATACAAAAAGATTTGTTTTTGCACTCACACCTGATGCTCTACATAAAGCTGACCATGGTTCTTCAAGTTGCAATCCGGCAACTTTTAGTATTTGGCCTTGACTTTTATTGATGGACATAGCGAAACAAAGTCGTACAGGAAACTGCAACAGCTTGAAGTGAAAGTGTATAGTTGATGGTATAATTGGTATCCTCGGAATAAAAACAGTTTCACCTTTTCCACAACAGTTTATTATCAATTTACATTTTATTTTTTAAAGACTTGGAAATCGAACTTTAATGTAATGACTTATACAATTATTGATCCCAGAAAACGCCAAAAAGCACAAATGGTCACTGTCAATTCTTGATTTCTTTTCCCCCATCCATTTCAACTCGGAAAGCATGTTTGTTTATGTAGCGTCCCTATTATATAAAATCATGTTCATCTGTAGCGCCCTTGTCATATGAAAAAAATTAAATCATGTTCATTTATGTAACAGTATATATAAAAGAACTCATAGAAATTATGAGTTGAAGATTTCTTTACAAAGCGGATAGTGGTGGGACTTGGCGAAAAGTGGCGGATATTAGAAGGTCGTGGTTGGCATCGTCTATTCAAATGTAAAATTATAAAAATGCGGATACATTTCCTGCTTTTAATTATGAGTTGGCGATTTCTTTACATGGCGAACGCTGACGGACACTGGCGGACACTGGCGGACACTGGCGGACACTAGCGAGTAGTGGCAGGCAGTGTCTACTGAAACGTAAAATCGAAATAGTCTGACTCATTTCCTGTTTTGAATTATGAGTTTGCTATTCTTTCATAAAGCTGACACTGACGGGCACTGGCGGGCACTGGCGGGCACTGGCGGGCACTGGCGGGCAGTGTCCTCTAAAATGTAAAATCTAATAAATGATGACTCATTTCATGTTGGCTTTTTCTTAATAAGACTGACAATGGCGGACAGTGGCGGCCACTGGCGGACAGTGTCTACTAAAATGTAAAATCTAAAAAAATGCTGACTCATATGTTGGCGATTTCTTTATAAAGCTGCCAATGGCGGACACTGGCGGACACTGACGGGCAATATCTACTAAAATGTTAAATCTAAAGAATGCTTACACATTTCATTGAATTATTAGTTGGCTATTACTTCATAGGACTGACAATCGAAGACAGTGGCGGGCATTGCCGGGCATTGCCGGGCACTGCCGGGCAATGTCCATAAATATGTCAAACCTAATAAATGCAGACTCATTTTCTTGTTTTGAAGTATGAGTTGGCTATTTTTTTATAGAGCTGACAATAGCCGACAGTGATAGACAATGGCGAACACTCGCGGGTGCTGGCGGACAGTGGCAGGCACTGGCGGGCAGTGACCACTAAAATGTAAAATCTAATAAATGATGACTTATTTCGTGTTTTGAAGTATAAGTTTGCTATTTCTTTACATGGCTGATAATGGCGGATAATGGAGGGAACTGGCTAACAGTGGCAGACAGCTGCGCGCACTGGCGGGCAGTGTCCACTAAAATGTAAAATGTAATCAATGCCGAATCATTTCTTGTTTTTAATTATGATATGGTTATTTCTTTATATGGCGGGCACTGGCTGGCACTGGCGGGCCCTGGCACTGGCAGGCCCTGGCACTGGCGGGCACTGGCACTGGCGGGCACTGGCGGGTACTGGCGTCAGTCTCCATTAAAATGTTAAATCTAATAAATGCTGACTCATTTCCTGTTTTAAAGTATGAGTTGGCTATTTTCTTATAGGTTTGACAATGGCGGGCAGTTGCGTACAATGGCGAGCACTGGCAAGCACTGGCAGGATCTGGCGGGCAGTGTCTACTAAAATGTAAAATGTAAAATCTAAAGAATAATGACTCATTTCGTGTTTTCAATTAGTAGTTGGCGATTTCTTTATAGGGCTGCCAATGGCGGACACTGACGGACGCTGACGGGCACTGATGGGCAGTGTCTACTAAAATGTTAAATCTAAAAAATGCTTACTCATTTCCTGTTAAGAATGATTAATTGGCTTTTTTATAGGCTGACAATCGCTGACAGTGGCGGGTACCGGTGAGCATTGACAGGAAGTGTCTACTAAATTGTAAAATTTATAATAAATGCTGACTTATTTCTCTTTTTGAATTATGATATGGCTATTTTTTATAGGGCTGACAGTGGCGGATAGTCGCGGGCATGGTGGGCACTGGCGGGAACTGACGGACAGTGTCCACTAAAATGTTAAATCTAAAAAATGCTGACTCATTTCGTGTTTTGAATTATGAGTTAGCGTATTCTTTAAAGGGCTGCCACTGGCGGAGAGTGACGGACACTGGCGGGCACTGGCAGGTAGTGTCTACTGAAATGTAAAATCTAAAAAATGCTGACTCATTTACTGTTTTGAATTTTGTAATGGCTATTTCTTTATAGGACTGACAGTGGCGGACACTGGCTGCCAGTCTCCACTGAAATGTAAAATTTAAGAAATGCTGACTCATTTCCTGTTTTGAGTTATGTATTGGCTATATTTTTATAGGGCTGACATTGGCGGACAATGGCGGACACTGGCTCGCAGTGACGGACAGTAGCGGACACTGGCGGTCAGTGTTCACTAAAATGTAAGAAATGCTGACTTATTTACTGTTTTCAATCATGAGTTGGCTAAGTAAAACCTAGGTTAGTCACCCTCCTCCTTCTCCTTGAATTCTCGATTAGAATTTTTAATTCCACCCCTCTACATCGCATTCTACCTATGATGTCATTTCCGGTTGAATTTGAGGAAATGACTTACAGTTTTTTTTTCGGGAATAATTTGCAATTTGTTTTTTTTCAAAAAGACATGATATTATTGTTTTCTATTTAAATTAATACATAGTTTAATTAAAATTAAGCTAAAAAAAGCTTAAATAATCGACAAAATCTGCCAATAACCCCATTAGGAGTGAATTTAGAAGTTCGGGAATACGCACATTAACTTTCTCGGTGAATTTCACATTAGAATACACTTTTAGATTTTATCTAACTTCGCTAACTTTTTTCTATAGGACACACACACACTAACACACATACATACATACATTGAGTTATATATATATATATATATATATATATATATATATATATATATATATGTATATATATATATATATATATATATATACTAGCAAAAACTACCCGCCCTCTGGGCGGAAATTATTAGCACTGTAGTCTTCTTTACAGAAACCAAAGAAGTAATTTTCATTTGACATTTTGGTAATTTAGAGGAATTTTTTTTTAAATTATGATTGTCGTAGTGTTATTTGATATATTCCTATATGGGGGAAATATACTGTGCATGAACATCGTCAAATTTTTTTTTTAGGAAAAATCAACAAAAAGATCAATTGATATGGTCTTTATGATATTCAACGTCGATAAATGTTATTTTGTTTCACCATAAAAATTAAAATGAATTCCCCATTAAAATTGGTTATATAATGAAATGAATGAACATAAGGGTGGAAGGTCGATTGCTCAAATACTCCACTTTTATTTTACTGAGTAATTCGAAATGGGTACATTGTACTTTGCATCTTTATTATAAAAGAAAGAAAATACGTGAAGAATATTAAAGAAAATTATCTTTTTGTCATTTAGAAAAATTAGCAGAGGTGTATTTCTTTTTTATGACAAATCATTATGATCATCATCATTACTACCAACATGTTAACTCGTTCGCCTTCTGGCTAGGAGCAAAATGGAGTATATGTACTGAATCTGCACTTAGTTTTTATGTTCTCTGTCAGAAAAGGAGAAATCCTTTTGTATCGAGGCAATTGAAATTTTTGTTCCAATTCAGAGTGCCCATTTTGGGGGAGCTGTATTCTCCCCACGTTAAATATTGACATTGTGTCTAACTGTGCTCTCGTGAGAGGAAATAAATAGGAATAGGAACAGCAACAACAACAACAACAACAGTAACAAATTTATTAAAAAAATAATAAACGCATGTATTTAATTATAAACAGATTAGAAAATATTAATTCATTAGAAACTTAAAAATGAATAAATATGCAAATGAGAGGCTGAGAGGATGATATGATGAACGAACTACATACACTGACCTCCCCCATCAAAGAAGGGGTTAATGCCTGGGAGGAGGATATCATGATAACTGAATAGATAGTACACTAACTCCCTCACACACAAAATTGGTAATCCTGAGGAAATGGTATCGTGAATGTATACTGTACGGCCTTGCCCCCGAAGAGGAGGTAATGCCTGGGAGGAATGTATCATGACGAATAAAAATATATTACAGAGAATTTAATAAGCATGAACGTTTTAATGTCAATATACTTGGAATAGGTGGAAAAAACTTTTGCATTTACTTATTTAGATAACATTAAAAACCATGGCAAGTTTTATTTTCCACGTGAAACGCCTGAATGAAAATTGACTGGAAACATATAGTCGCGATCTTTATAAACAAAAATAAATATGCTGGCTAAGGAAGAACGATAACTTTCATAATTTTCTAGTTAAAAAAGACATGTTTATTATAAACTAGTTATCGTTCTTCCTTAGCTAGTATTATAGTGAACGAACATATACTACACTGACACCCCCCTGAGAGACGATAATATCATGATGAACGAACACGACTCCCCTCCACCCAAAAAGAAGGAAGTCAAACGGAGGAGGTAATTCCTGGGAGGACAGTCTTATGACAACAGAACGGATACTACACTACGCCCATTAAAATATATTCCAATTTAATCATTTTTTTTTTATTTAAAAATGTCTAGTCACAAAAAAAATATGTTGTATGGTTCCGTGACCTTTTGACTAAGATCAAAGTGTTGTATCTGTTCGACACATCAGCGATGTTTGACACTTTACTAATACTGGAAGTAAATTATCTCCCTTGAAAATTAAATGCTAAATAAGATTTTAAACGATATCATTGATTTAATAAAATCTCTTTATCTTATTTTATTTATAATTATAATAATAGTACTATCGATAAAATGATTGCGTATGTAGAAGAAAATTTGACAATACAAAGTAGAAAAGTATATTACAGAATATTAATTTATTAAAAACTTAAAAATGAATATATATGCAAATAAGCAAAATCGAGATTTGTTTGAGTGAGTAGGAGATGCCTATATATAGAGAGTATTTCAATATATTCTTCTATCATTAGAATTAAATAATTCTAACGTGTTTTGATGTTAATATAGTTAGGATAGATGAAAAAAAAACTTTCGCATTTATTCATTTAGATATTATATATATGTTATGTATATATATATATATATATATATATATATATATATATATATATATATATTCCATGATAAATGCCAGTATACTGAAATCATATGCCCTTAATAGGGCTAAGATGAAAATTCACATACACTAAATGTACAAAAGCAAAGAAATTCCCAAATTTCTACACTTTTATTGTCATTAAGGGTATGCGAGCACAACAGGGCTATGTATTTTACTTGTCGGAATTTTTCTTCAGCGCACCTCACACACTTCATCCACTCATGCATAGATATTTATACTGTAGTGATGTGATAATGAAATGGTTTGGTTGATATGTAGTCATACCCTTGATGACAATAAAAGTGTAAAAATTTGGGAATTTCCTTGGTTTTGTACATTTAGTGTATATGAATTTTCATCTTAACCCTATTAAGGCTATATGATTTCAGTATACTGGCATTTATCATGGAATGTCACAATGGTAATTTTAAAGTTTTCTTTTAATTTTCTGGAAAACTAAGGTGTATGGTAAACTGAAATTAAAATGCCATCAACTAGACCCTAGAACCTCTATCTCTGCCAAAAATCAGCTTAATCCATCAAATAGTTGATGCGATACAGGGTGGCACACACGTACGTACGTACACACGGATAACACAAAATCACTCCTGACCTGTCTGGATCTCTGGGTTGCCTTGACTAATGATGCTGAAATTCTACACACTTATAGAACCTATCAAATGAAAATTTTGTGCAAAGTTTTAACTAATTTGGTTTATTGGTTTTTGAGTTATGACTGATTAAAGAAATGAGATTTCTAGCATAGGTCGTTTTTTGAAGTCTATTAAAGGATAGAGCGCTCTGGCGCCTCCCTTGATATATATATATATATATATATATATATATATATATATATATATATATATATATATATATATATATACTAGCAGGTCTACCCGGCGTTGCTCGGGGCTACAAAAAAGAAGAGGTTAAAAAGTGTGTAATATCTTTATATCCAAACTCTCACTGTCTCTCTATCTTTTTCTCTTTCCCCCTTTCCCGTTTTTCGACATCCTTCTCCCTTGCCCCTCTTTCACCTCCGACCAGCTCATTGCTCTCTCTTGTTTTAATATACTGAAAATTAATGTAAGTCATTCACTTGAACTTTCAGTTTTAGATTTATTGCTCCCTGGAAACACCGAGTTTCTTCCCAGCCTACTTCCTCAAAAATATGATGAAATCTATATTTGTTTTATTTATCCTCGGGCAACGCCAAGTTTCTTATCTTCCCCCTCCTCCTTAAAATATAATGAAAACATATTTATGCTAGTGTATTCCCGGGCAACGCTAAGTTTATTCTATTCGTCTTCTCTATCAAGCATATACTACATTCACAATGTACTACTGTACAACGCAGAGTACATTTTCTGGTATGAAATAGTATGAGTAATGCAATGAAAATCTTTGTCCCTGACAATGCGGCGTTTGAAAACACCTGCTCTATGTAGGATTGCTTTATCAAAGATATTGATGACTGCCAGGCACCGCCGAGTAAGCACACCTGCTCTATCTATCTATGATATTGAACAATTTGGATTACCACTTAGTACATATAATTATGTATTATTCCTATTATGGCTCTCGGGCAACACTAAGTAAACAAAAGACAGAGAAGTTATTTCTCTAGGGCAACGCTGCGTTTTAACACACCTGCTCTATCTAGGATGTTGAGCACTTTTGATTACTATATAACACTTATCAAATGTAAAACTGTAATTTTACATTTATTAGTCCCGTTTAGAGCGCTACTGAAACCACTCGAATAAATTTAAGGAGGAATCCAAAGCACTACTGTTATTTATCTACTTCCCACAAGGTAAAATGTGACACAAGGTCGGGAAAGTGGGATTAGGTAAGCCAGCGCTCTAGAGGTGAGCTATCTGACCATTTAAAAATTGCCTGGGCAGCCCCGTCGGCATTCCCCGGTAGGGGCGCCTCAGACAGTAAGCAATAAACTTACTCCTCCCCAAAGAGGAGAGGCAAAGCCTGGGAGGGTGCACCTCCTAGAACTGCACAGGACCAGACAACTCTCAATAGACCGGCGTAAATCCAGACCCAAAGGCCAGGACAATACCAGTTTATTAGGTGGGTTAAAAACCCTGGGTTACCTTTCTAAGTTTCTTTCCACCTCCTCCTCTCCCATGACTGAAGAGAAGCTTAAGAAACGTTTGAGCGGAGGAACACATT
Organism: Sepiola atlantica; assembly: GCA_963556195.1. Classification (NCBI taxonomy): domain Eukaryota; kingdom Metazoa; phylum Mollusca; class Cephalopoda; order Sepiida; family Sepiolidae; genus Sepiola; species Sepiola atlantica. Next base: position 10,106,825 of record OY744515.1, read on the forward strand.
CAAATTACAATGTTTCCTTTCCAAATCATGCCTGAAAACAATGACCCCCCCCCCACCTGGACGAAATCTGCTTTGTATCCCCCATTAGATTCAGGAATACTTCCATTATCTTCCACGGTTAATTTTACATATAAGTACACTTTTAGATTATATGTCAATTCTCTAACATTTATTTTTATGGGGCACACACACACACATAGATATTGAGTTTATATATATATATATATATATATATATATATATATACATATATGTGTGTGTGTGTGTGTGTATGTGTGTGTGTGTGTGTGTGTGTGCAAACGCCTGTGTGTTAATAGCTGGATAAATGCCTCTGTGGAATGAGTTTGCAATACCTCTGGTGAAAGAACTGACCCGTAAAATGTTCGCCCATAAGTCTCCTCCCACTCTTTGCTAAAATATTTTAATCATTAATTAATTTCGCGATAGACCGCCACCTTAGAAATTCTCTGAACAAAAGTATAGATTGAGACAATTCCGTTCTACTATAGATATCCTAACGGTAATCTCTGAACGCATATACCATACACTGGATAAGGTTGGTGAAGCTAGTTCGGTTACGTTTTACATATCTAAGGCGTTTGACAAGGTCTGTTATGAAGGTTTTCTCGGAAAATTAATTCGTAAAATATAACGTGAAGAATATTTAATATAATGAGATTCTTCTTAATTAAAAGAAAGATCAGGTCGTCTTCGATGGCCGTGCACCTAAAGAACATCACATTAATGTCTGAAGTGACGATATTTGCATCTTTATTATTTGTTATCTTAACAAACGATCTTATCTTATTCAATCGCGACCGAGATAGATAGATATGATGATGATGACATGATGCTCTATTCTAGACATGCGGATAAGGTTTAGACAAGGACGATCTACTGCAGATATCCTAACAGTCATCTCTGAACGCATGTATCACACACTCGACAAGACAGGTGAAGCTAGGGCAGTAGCGCTTGATATATCCAAGGCCTTTAACAAGGTATGGCATAAAGGGCTTCTCCTGAAAATACGCTCATACGGTATTACTGGGCAATTACTTAATATAATTAGACTCTTCCTAAACAAAAGAAAAATCCAGGTTGTCCTCGATGGCCGTTCATCTAAGCAACATGACATAAATGCTGGTGTACCCCAGGGATCTATCATTGGACCTTTGTTGTTCCTGATCTATATGCACGATATTCCTGATGACATAGAGTCTGAGATTGGTTTATTTTCTGACGACACCACGCTTTACTCTCGCCATGTTGGCAAAACCGACGCGATCATATCCGAGGCATTGGCTGAATCTTTAGAAAATGACATCCAGGCTGTAGTGGATTGGGGTCATAAATGGTTGGTAACTTTTAATGCCGCTAAGACAAATCTCCTTTCTTTAAATAAGTACAAGGAACCTCTCCAACCACCGATTGTCATGGCAAATAACACCCTACCTGAGAGTTCATCATTCAAACTCATCGGTCTAATCTTCACAGGTAACATGAATTGGAACAAATACATTGAAGACATTGCCAAGGCTGCCGCAAAGAAGGTTGGCTCCCTCTACCGTGCTAGTAAACTCCTCACACCTGACATTATCCTGTATCTCTACAAAGCCACCATCCGCCCATGTATGGAGTATTGTTGTCACATCTGGGCTGGTGCATCATCTACTAGTCTCTCCCTCCTTGACAAGGTCCAAAAAAGAATCGCCAACCTAATAGGTCCCTCACTGTCAACCAAGCTCCAGTCCCTGTCCCATCGCCGCAATGTAGCATCCTTATGCTTGTTTTACAAATACTTCAATGGATTATGCTCCGATGAATTGGCTACTCTGGTGCCTCCTCGACTTACATAAACTAGACTAACTCGACAATCAACTAAATCTCATTCGTTCACTGTGGAGGTCCCCAGATGTCGGAGCTTCTTTCTTCGTGCTGCTGGTCTCTGGAACTCCCTCCCTGCCCCCTGTTTGCTTATATACTTTATACTATGTGCTTATATACTTTATGTGTGTATGTATCAATCATAGGAGTGGATGGATGAACTGATAAATGTGAACTAAAACCTCGTGTAAAACGTGATTACATTGATTGATATGATGTATTCCTAATTTTTATAGTTTTGAAAGATTATGCCTGATTCTGGCGCATATATATATATATATATATATATATATATATATATATATATATACGTCAGTTCATATTATATTCCAATAACCATGGTTTTATTTTATTATTTTTATTTTTTCACATTTCCAAAAAACATAAATTTTTGTGGGATATATTTTTTACGGTCCGTTTCATTTGTCTTGTGCCAAACAACATGTTTATGTCAATATCGTCTCTGCAACACTACAAAATCATCAGAAAAAATTCACAAAGAGTAAAAAGTAATATATATATATATACATATATAAAATATATATAAAAGTAATATATATATATATATATATATATATATATATATATATATATATATATATATATATATATATATATATATATACGTCAGTTCATATTATATTCCAATAACCATGGTTTTATTTTATTATTTTTATTTTTTCACATTTCCAAAAAACATAAATTTTTGTGGGATATATTTTTTACAGTCCGTTTCATTTGTCTTGTGCCAAACAACATGTTTATGTCAATATCGTCTCTGCAACACTACAAAATCATCAGAAAAAATTCACAAAGAGTAAAAAGTAATATATATATATACATATATAAAATATATATAAAAGTAATATATATATATATATATATACATATATATATACAGGGTGATTCATAAGTCACTTAGCTATTTAAAATGATTACCATATGAAGCACAGACATACTATGAACTTTTGATAATTGTTATCTTACTCTCTAATTACTGCTATTTGTTATTTTGAATGTGTTCGTTTATATATTTGTTTCTATAAATATTTATTTTTATTTATTTAAAATTGTGTAAATCATCATATGTTCTTTTTTTTCAAGCAGTACGTCATTTACAATTGAAGAGCGAACTTTTATTGTTATTCATGTGGCCAAATTTGATGAATCTCCCACACTTGTTGAAAGGCAATGACGACCTCAAATCAAAAATCACTGCCGAGTTTGTTAAAATTAAGCAATCAAATATGCTACAAAATATCGTAAATTCCTTTCAAAAAAGAATGGAGCTATGCATGCAGAACGAAGGGAAACTTTTGAAAATTTGCTGTAATTTAAACTCCCATAAATGAATTTGTTGAATAAACTTTCTGTTTTGTATTACCGTATTTTTTAACTTTAGAATTTCAAAAATAAATAGCTAAGTGACTTATTAATCACCCTATATATATATATATATATATATATATATATATATATATATATATATATATAATGGAGGGATAATAAAGATAAAATATTATCCGTAAAATAATCATATCATGAAAAGTCAATGCTTAATATATGAGATAGGGCAATTATAATAGGAAATAAATGATGGGAATAAAAATTAGAAAAAAAAACGATATTTATTGAGTAATCAAATAGTTTAAACAAGGAATATATCAAATATCAATAAACTTTTTTCCTTTCCTTAACCCATGGATCTCCCAAAATGTAAGCTTTTATCATAAGCGGATATCATCGCGATAAATCATTACAATTATATTACTGTTATCACAGATATTAAAATATAAAACAATATACAAACGTAGAGAAATACACAAAAAAAATTGAGCACAGAAAATGCACATCGACGAAAAAATGCAAATATGTCCCAAAAAAGTAAATCTAGGATATTATGAATGTCAAGCAAATATGGCAGAAAGTGTTCCAGAAGTTCGAATAATATAGGGCTACAAATCCGATGCTAAAGTATATTGGTAAAAAATGTGCAACTTACCAGAGAAGAATATAAGAGTGTAAATCTCCAAATAAAACTTACAGTAATTCATCAGTTGGTAATTTGACTTCCTTGGGTCAGAAAAAAAAAGTGTGGTTAAAGGGGTTAAATGATCAAATTCAGAATGGGAGAGGTTCAAGAAAAGGAAAAGAAAAAAGAACAAATTAAAAAATGAAAAAAGAAGGAGAAAGTAGTATCAGAAGGAGAATTAAAGAAAAGAAAGGAAACGAAAAATAAAAGAAAAATGTGAAGAGGGGAAAGAGAAGGAGAGCGTTAGAGCCGCGCATAGATAGATAGATAGATAGATAGATAGATAGATAGATAGATAGATAGATAGATAGATAGATAGGTAGGTAGGTAGGTAGGTAGGTAGGTAGGTATATAGGTAGGTAGATAGATAGATAGATAGATAGATAGACAGATAGATAGATAGATAGATAGATAGATAGATAGATATATAGATAGGTAGGTAGGTAGGTAGGTAGGTAGATAGATAGATAGATAGATAGATAGATAGTACAAAATACGGATTATGTCAATGTTAACAAGCTATATAAGAAACAAATGTTTGAAGGGAGATAAGTCGGTTGGAACAAAATAATAAGTTTAGCCGTTTGACTTTAAACATTTTGAGATTAGCTTCGACTGACGAACGCATGTAAATAGTTTTATTTTTAAGCACAAAGTGCAAAAAAAACACAAAAAGTTTGAATGTCTTTGCGTTCATCTGAATATTTACTTTATCTCCATTTATCAGACAACTCACTTAAATCTTTCAACAAAAATATACAAATTCAAAATAAACCATATTGAACAATGAAATCGCTTCGTTTTGTATGTTTTCTTGCGTAGCTTATTTTAAGAAGTTCAAATAATTATTTTGTATTTGTTTGTTGTTTGTTATTGTTTTTTTGTTGTTTATGGGGGGTATTTCTTAGTGGAGGTGGTTGTTTTATTTCGTTTCGGATTAGTTGTTTTTGTAGAAAGAAGATGTTTCGTTGGAGAAGTTTTCTGCGATTACTTTCCTGGTCGAGACTAAACCGACGAACATATTTCGATTTCCGACGTTGTAATCAGCGAATCACGCTATTTTGATCCACATAAATCTGTCCTGCGGGTATTGGATTCTAGAGCACATACGAGAGGAACCACATGAAGGTTGCCAACATCAGATATAAGAATGGTTCTATAAAACACAGCACGCCGAGTCAGCAGTCACCGCCCACAACCTGCTTGTTTCTGATGACCTAGTAGAGTGATGGGCACCACTTGGCACGTGTACCAAACATGGCACGGCAACCATATTCCCAGTACGCGAACTTCCGACGCCCAAAATATCGACATTTGAAATGGGGAAATAGTCCAGTAAACATTTACTTATGTTTACAATACCATGTAGTTTTATGGTTAAAATAAAGGATACTTTGTTAGATTAGTCCAATGCTAATTATTACTATGACCCTAACATTAACTCTAACCCTAACCTCCAGCCTAACCCTAATCTCCACCCTAACCCTAACCTTCACCCTAACCCTAACCCTAACTAACCCTAACCCTAACCTTAACCCTAACCCTTATGACGGGGTCAGAGTTAGCGTGGGTCCTAATCAAAATAAGCACCAAAATAATTATTAATATATAAGAAGTTGAAGTTTTTAAGGTGATCCGGAGAGTGTTTTCGCCTAAATCAGGTAAAACCACTCTCCGAATCGAATTGCTATTTCTTTTTTTGAAAAAGAGGTATACTTCGATGTTTAGACCAAAACTGTATACGAACCGTACCGCCTGCAACACGAAGCACGAGCTGCTTCCCATGATCAATATCTCGAAAGACACCGTGAGGTGGGTGTTCCAGGTTCAGATAGCGCCTAGAGGCCGTGTTGAGGTTTAGCGCGAATTCTTTGAGTGACCTGTGTTCCACAAAAGTTCTCTAAGAGAAGCACTTTTAATTTTGAGTATACATCAATTATTGGCCTAGATATGACGTTTTTAATTTGCTTTCCCCACAAAAAAAGTTTTCGAACACCATGTAATATATATATATATATATATATATATATATATATATATATATATATACACATATATATATACACATATATATATGGATATATATATATATACATATATATACATATATATATACATACATATATATAGATATATATATATATATATATATATATATATATATATACATATATATATACATATATATATATACATATATATATATATATATATATACATATATATATATACATATATATGTACATATATATATATACATATATATATACATATATATATATATATATATATATATATATATATATATATATATATATATATATATATATATACATATATATATATATTGGATATAAAATTATTAATAATAGTTATGAAGCTCCAATTACGCTAATTCCTTTCGAGAGCAAATAAACTGATAATTCATAAAAAAATTAGCCACGTTGCATGTACTTCCCTTAGGAGATAGAATCCTATCTAGAATCACACTTCTTTTGTTTTCATTAAAACGTGTTAATAGCGTAATCGCATTGGTTACCTAATGGTTACGAAACCAGGGTCCATAATACACGGATTCGAAGTTTAAATCGGTCGACTGACGATGCAGTTACGTAATTCCATACTGACGAGCGTAGAACAAAAAAAACGCGAAACATATATATGTCTACGGATATCAAAATATGTATTTATTAATAATAATTATATATATACTCCTATTATATATATATATATATATATATATATATATATATATATATATATATATATATATATATATATATATATATATATATATATATATAAAACCTGTCTAGCTACAACCACTGTCAATAGTTTTTTTTCTCAGTCTGTGTACCTAAAACTAAACGTAGCTTCTATGAGCAACGCTTTTTTCCTATAACTACTCGTCTGTATAACACAATACCGCGGTGCTGCTTCACAGCTAGCTAGAACATAGTCGTTTTCAATTCCACTTTAAACAAATTCTCGTTTAGCTGTCCTCTTAAATGATCAAATTCTGTCTAGTTTCAACCATCGTTATCAACCATCACGATGTTGTCTCACCGTTTATCTGATATAAAATAATTAGCTTTATATCATCCACACACACACACACACACACACACACACACATATATATATATATATATATATATATATATATATATTTATTGATATTTATATATATATATATATATATATATATAGGTATATTTATATTTATATATATATATTTATATTTATATATATATATATATACATATATATATATATATATATATATATATATATATATATATATATATATATATATATATAGTTAATCAGTTAGTTAGTTAGTTAGACACACAAAATAATAAATATATTGTAACAGATAGATACAGATTTTTCAGTTATTTTGAGATAAAATAATAGACACAGAAAACTATATAAAACGATAAATAGAAAGAATTTTCCATTCATATTACTACGTTATTATATACGCATATATATTTATATATTTATATATTTACATACGCAAATTTTTACAAATTCTAAATAAGAATCATTTCTAAACTTATATCAAAACTGACATCTGTTTAGTTTCCTTTATCTTTGTTGGTGAAATTTTTTTTAAGTTTAATTTTTTACTTCGCTTTTCGTTCTCCGGCGTTTATGCGAATGAACTAACCGAACCCGTTAAAAGGAGACACTGGTCTTTTTGTTTTTGTTTCTGGTTTTTGTTGGAATTTATCATTTTAATTATCTGTATTTCTTTTAATCTCTCGCCATCGACAAACGTCTTAACAAGCGAGACTTTGTTCGCCTCGAAGACGTTGACATTTTTTTTTCATGTCGGAGATAACCAGGTGGGCGGACAGTTCAACAAAAAATGACATTTCGTTTAGCAGAACGGACAACTGAAAATGCTCACTACAGAGTTCAACTTTTCTTTTATCTTGAACTCAGTTACCGCAAGTTTGGCGACCACAGATCACGTAGAAACACAGGTTTTCGTCGGATTTCCGAATTCAAGGTGAGTAATTAAACGGGTGAGTGCTTGGAAATACTAAGCCACGTGTACAATTGGGTTGCTTGTTTTGTTGTTAAAAATGTTATTCACAAAATATCCATTCATGACGTCATTTTCCGTGTTTCATGTAGACTTCGAAATCTAGTGGGCGATGTCCTCTTCTACTCCCTTCTACCTCTTTCTCTTTCTCACAGAAGATACGTTGCTAGTCGTTCTCTACTCTATCGTTATTTGCACGACAGGTGCTCGGTTGAGCTTCAATCTAAATTCCCTCCTGTAAAACATTTACAACAAAAACTCGTTTATCTTCAACCACTGTCAGTAATTTCCCTTTCACCCTCTGTGCCTAAAACTAAACAAAACTTCCATGAGAAAAGTTTCTTTCCGAGAACTACCCGTCTGTGTAACTCGCCTCTGTGGGACTGCTTCCCGACTGGCTACAACATTGTTGTTTTCAAGTCCAATGTAAAGTCGTTCTCCTTCATAATCAAATCCTGCCTAATTTCCACCATCGTTACCAATCATCACAGTATTGTCTCACCGTCTACCTGACAAACTCATTGACCCTTATCCTCGAGTGGCCTTTGAGCCTTGATAAGTGGTGACTCTTCAGTAAAAAAAAAGGACCTCCTGCTTTTATGGAGGATATTACAGCGTCTACCATTTTTCAAACAATTCTTTCATATTGCTTGTGTTGTTCGTTTGTTGTTCGTTTGTTGTTTGTTTTGCGGCATATCAACTCTTTACCGAATTCAACACTTTTGATAAAAGCCTTTATAACTTCAAGTCTATTATACCTTTGAGATAAAAGATTGTATTCATTGTATTTAACCATAAATTGGACACTGACATGTACAACCAATCCGTATTAAAATTGCCCTGGGGCAACGGTAATTAAGATGTGATTAATCAAAAAATGCAGCTTCGTGTAATACCGAGGATATTCTATCTAACCAAGACATAGAATCATGACAGGTACTACCACTCCAGATCAGAGACAATCTTGGAGAAATGACAAATAAATGGTGTCTCCACACTCCCCAAGGCTCCCAAATCAGGGCCTCAATATCGAATGCAGTTTTGTCTTATACCCAGTAATCAATAGATGTGACCATGACGTGTCAAAGTGAACCTGGAAGCAATGACAAGTACGACATGCCCCCACACTCCCCATAACTCACAAATGGGGGCCTCGCAATCGAATGCTGTTTCAATTTATACCCAAGCCAAGTATAAATCAGTACCAGTCTCGTCGGAGATAATGAAGGGCTGAATCTGCGATGATCAACCGCTCGTTCACAATAAGTATTTCGTGTGTGCATTAAATAACACAGAAACGATTGCGTTTTAGGTAAAGAGACAAACGAAACCAGATAAATCATTCAATTATCAACATAATAAACAAATAATGAATAATTGCGATTTGCGATCAAATATATTCCATGATGATAACGATCGACTTCACCACTCAACAAATATCTCCTAGATAAATATGCATCAGAAAGTATGCATCACCTACCATATTCTGTGGACCTTGCACCAACAGATTTCCACCTCTTTTGGGGGGAATCATTTTAGTGAACCTGTGGCGCAACGTATAAATGTGCTAAGTATCAAATAGTTCTAAGTGGCAATCATCTGAGGATTGAAGGTTCAATCCTCACTACAGGCGATACTAAGAATATAATAAAGAATTATTTAAGACTTCTACCGACCATAGTGACGGGGCAAGAACAGTCTACCCCCGTAGATTTAATGAATGGTTCACTTCAAAATTGGGGCGCCTAAAAAACGGTCAGAATTGTCATTACAATTTAATAGATTAATGTTAATTAGATGCAATTTCTCTCGACATTTTGGTTGGAATCGAGGTGTAGTATCCGTTTTGTCCTCGGTCATTTAAGAATTGTCTCTTCAAGACTCAGGTAAATGGTATTCATGTTACAATCCAGAGTGCAGTTTTTAGAGAAGCTGTTACATTAAAAACCGACCTAGTACATAGAACCTGATATAACATTGAATTATGTGTAGTTTTCTTTATAATAATGATGTTGAAAGCGATATTCCCCTGATAAAATATAATTAGACAAAAACTTGTCGAATGCAAAGAATCTATTAAATGCGTGCAATGTATATATTATTTACATCTCATTCAACTCATAAGTAAATAATTTTAGTAGAAAAAATTCCATGCCCCTTTAAGGAGCTTGAGACCCCTCCCCCTAGGATAATCCGTATGAGTAGGCGATCATTCTTACCCAATTTCACATTCCTAGGTGTCATAATATAAGAGTAGTTAGCGGTAAGTTAAACTACTTTTATCTTTTATAGAGATGGATTGAATCTGTTGTAGAAGGGACCGCCCCACTAAAAAAAAAAAATAATAAATAGCCCGCCACCTAAAAACAAAGTCAAAATGAGGGTGGTATTACTTACTTAAGAAGATTAAATGCAATCATGTCATTAAGTATTTGCATATAAATATAATTACACTTATATTTATGTCTCCACCTAAACTCACACATATAACGTCACACTCTTCCGCAATGCGTTCCACAGTGGCGTCTATTCTGCATTTTGTACGACGCGAAATGCGTTTCATCAATATCACCGCGGAGAACTGGATCCTAAACATTACTAACTTTTACTCTAACCCGACGCATAACTATACCGGACTCACAGATCAAGGGGCATGTGCGCGCACTACGCATGACTGGCAGGCAGCCTTTTTGCAAAATTCATTTTATTATTACGAGGGGAGCTCTTCTATAAAAGATCTGATAGATTATTTGTCGATTTGCTTTGTGTGAGATTATTTTGCGTTTGTTTGGGAATAAGGGCAGGGGGCAGGATGTTTTGTGTTGCTCAAAGCCGCTTAGCACGTAACGACTTTAGCTGAAAGTGACTTTGTAACCCGGTGACTCCAAGTTAAACTTCAGCGACAGAAGAATTGGCTTGCGATTATTGCAGGTAAGCCACGAAAAGGTTCTTTTGTCTCTTCATTCAAGCCATTTTTTAATAAACGAAAAAGACGGTCGTCCCAACCCCTCACGCTGTCTCAGACCCCTCCACACGCTCACTTTTTATCCAGCTTTTCCCGTTGTTCCGCAGTCAATCCGACAGACAGCGAAAATATTTTTAAGTGAAAGAAAAAACGATTGGAAGATTAAAAACTGTGACTGTCATTTCTTGATTCTCTTTTTATTGCAAAACTATGCAAACGCCGCCATCTTTGTAGGATATCTGATAAACAAAACGCCAAAATTTCCACTATTTTTCTTATTGTTACTCTGTGTTGTTGTCTGCATATATATATATATATATATATATATATATATATATATATAAGTATACATTATATATATGTGTATATAAATATATATATATATATATTTGTAAAACAATATCATATTATACTAAATACGTGTAAATTATTATCCACATACATATATGTTTCATCCTTTTAGGGAATCGTCATTGTGGAATTAACTGTTCGCACGGTTCGAACCTCAGACACCAATTACCTTTTTTCTTAAGTCTGAACTACTAAGTTCATGCGGCCAACCTAACAGCTATGAGGAAAGCGGAAGTTCAAGACTATATATATTTACAAGCTAACATACATACATATATAAATATACATATATAGTCTTGGAAGTTTCTCAACCATTAAAACTATATTAAAAAAAACCTTAAGTCCCAAGTCGTTCAGTGGAAAATCACTCATGTAAGTCAATTTAACTTTTACAGTTATTATATTAGTTTGCTTCTAACATTATTTAAGGGATCATCAGTTGTTTACCATGAAAAACTGTTTCGGGAATTTAAAAACAAGACAGTATTTAATTACATGGCTTCCCAGCAGAGTTGATCAGACGCCACTTCCTTTAAAGGCAAAAACATAAACGTTCCGTATACTCAACCTAAGTTTTGTTCCGTATAAATGTTTTACTAACTTATATTAGTTGTTAAAAAAAGTCCTCCTTACCTGTGTTGTTCGTCTGTCTAATAAAATGTATCCGTTACTTACAAAAATGTAATATATATATATATATATATATATATATATATATATATATTACATTGTAAATAAGTGGTAAATACATGGTAAATAAAAAAAAAATAAATAAATAAAAATTTTGAAAATTATTGACTTTTCAATATTGTCACTTTGTTTTGTTTTTACGATTCCACGTGTCGTATGTGTCACGCATTGTTATCGCCTTCAAAAAATAATATTCTTACTCTATACACAATGCTCCAAGCGAACTACAACATTCTTCTCATATATATATATATATATATAAGAGAGTGGGGCATGTTGTATACGTCAACAAATAAATAAGAAAAGATTTTAACATTAATATATTTTTCATATTAATTTTAATACACATATATATATATATATATATATATATATATATATATAGAGAGAGAGAGAGAGAGAGAGAGAGAATAAGTAATCATGTTTTGAGCATAAAAACGATGTTATTTTAATATGTGTTACTCAAAATTTCAAATACCCTGTGTTTTCCTTCAGGAAATAGTCAGAGAATCAAAAAAGAAAAACGAAGAACCTGAAATGAGATCAACTCTGTGCGGGGTATGGGTGTGCTACAATTTGGACTGTCAAATGTTTTGTTTTTTAGGGAGGAGACAACAATCTGGGAGAAAATTGCTATGTGTTGTTGAAATGTTTACATGCTGGCATTTGTTTTAATTTTTTTTTTATAATGAAATTGTGTTTATTTAATAAGGGATGCTGAATTTCTCTCATAGTAAATACCGACCTTGTGTATTACTCCGCCTTCATGGAGAGACAACTCTCTAAAAACTTCACACTGCTACCGAACGTAGACGTAAGCTTACACGCATGCGTCAGTTTGACGATCGTTTTATCTAATGTAAATAAATAAATAAATATTCACTCATCCCAAATATTGCTTTTTTCTATGTATATAAATAAAATACATATTAAAACGCTAGTTTACTCCGGCGGATCGGGAGGTGTTATTTACTATTAGCGCAGCACACGACGCGTAACGAATTGCAATGTAATACCAATCATATTAACATCTATTTAATAATAAAAACAACAGCCTCTCGACACAGTTTAAGTACACTTAGCCGACTTTTTAATGTATTAATTAAAACACTAAATCACACTATCCCAACACAACACAATATTCTAAATACTAACTACGTCGACATTGGTCGTTGATTTACATAACCCAGTCATTAAAGCGATAACGGAAGTAAAGTTATAATCCCGCAGATAATCAACACACGATAATTATACTTAAACTATTACATAACCACATTTTTTATAAAAATAAAAAACTTTTGACAGCATCTAAACATATTTCAACAGCACCTAGCCAATCCCCCAATTTTTGTCCCCCACCCATTTTTTGTCCTCGCTATCTCCTTAAAAGACATTTGATTGTCAAATTTCTAGAACACTCATACCCTGCACGGGGGTGATCTCATTTCCGGTTCTTCATTTTTCCTATTTTCTTCTTCTCAGGAAAAACACAGGGCATTTGAAATATTGAATTACTAAATCAACAATACCACTTTTATGCTACAGACCAATCATTCTCACAATACACCTCTAGAGCATACGTGGAATTTCAAACATATATATATATATATATATATATATATATATATATATATATATATATATATATATTACTAGAATACCCGTCTCAAGACGGTTATAAGCAATAAATATAGCATTAGTTTTAAATTCCAATATGTTTTTCTTTCTTGACGGGTATGATACAGTTTCGATGGCACTTCCTTAAATGATAAAGTTTACCCTGTTACCTAGAATAAATATTCTATAATTCATTTTTACCAAGCACATACGTATTATTGACGCTCATAGATCATTTTTAAAATGTATTACTTAATATAACTAAACATTTTATGTAGAGCAATTATTTTCTCTAATACACTTTTTGTTATAACTTATTTTAAGGGTTTTCTGGTAGGCACACTCTCTAAATGTCAAAATTACCAAAAAAATAGTGTGCCTATTTTACTCACCGTGTTACCAAGAATATTATATTCCAACATGCATAAAAATTAAAAAATGTATATATATATATATATATATATATATATATATGTATATATATATATATGTATATGTATATACATTTTATGTATATATATATATGTATATATATATATATATATATATATATATACCCTAAATGTGGCCATGCTACTCACTATGTTGCCTAGAATATATATTCCAATATTCGTAATGACGCATTTATTAGTTTAGGAGATTACCATGTACATAGATATATATAACTATATGCACATACCTAACTTATATATATATATATATATATATATATATATATATATATATATATTTTTTTTTTTTTTTTTTTTTTTTTTTTTTTTTGTCTGGTGCTTCGAACAGGCGTGTTCAGGCTTGCTGGTTGTTCAACTCGCCCTGGCTGATGTGAGGATCCTGTGAGACAAAGGAACCGCACCAGCATGTGCTTGCATGTGCACGATAGAATTGGTGTCGGCTTGCCTGCACGCCGTGTATCCGACAATTTGGGGTTGGTCCGGGATATTAGCGAGGTAGGCATCAAGAGAGCGCTTAAATTGTTCCACAGCAGCATTTTTTATATCCCGAATACACCTAGGCATGGCATTGAAGAGTTGTGACCCCTGTACAGGTAAGCTCGTTTCAAAAATGGTTCGTATTTTCCCACCAGTTTTTAGCGAGGGAACAATACAGTGCCTCCCGCGGCGTTCATTGTCTCGGGCTTGAATGTGGCCATTAATGTTCGGTACCTTTCCTTCCAATATCTTCCAGATGTAAATTATCCGGTACCTTTCACGTCGTCTTTGCAGCGAGAACATTTTTGTCTTCTTCAGACATGACCAGTAGTTCCGATCAGCTTGAATTTTCCGTAGAAAGGACCACTGAATGGCTTCAAGCTTTTGGATGAGCCTAGGGCTACTTGGGTTCCACAAGACAGAACAGTATTCCAAAACTGGAATGACCAAGGATTTATACAGCGTGACCATTGCACGATATTCTCTGGTTTTAAATGTCCTCAGGATCCAGGCAATGAGGTTCTTGGCTTTTTCCACAACTTTGTTTATTTGATTGCTAAAAAGACAATCACTAGACATAGATACACCGAGGTCCTTTACTTCTTGCTTTATGTTTATCATTTTTCCTGACGGAGTGTGGTATGATATCTCGCTTTTTAGCTGGTCGTTATTACCATAGCGGAGAAGCTCAAATTTCACGTCATTTAGCTCCATGTTATTGTCCTCCGTCCATTTGTAGATCTGATCGAGATCCTTTTGAAACAACACAGCATCCTCGGGAGACCGAACGGATTTTGTGGCCCTTGTATCATCGGCGAATGACCTGACTACTGACATGGCGATATCTTCATCAATGTCCCCAATAAGGATTAGGAAGATTATGGGTCCCAATACACTTCCCTGGGGAACTCCAGAAATGACAGGTTGTGGCTTCGAGGTTGCACCATCAACCATAACTGTTTGGAGGCGATTACTCAGGAAGGATTCGATCCATTTGAAGATGCTTCCACGAATGCCAAGATCAAATATTTTCTGCAGAACTATTTTGTGGTCAACTTTGTCAAAAGCTTTGGCAAAATCTAAGTAGACAACATCTGCATTAGCGCCATCATCAAGAATTGATAGAATGGTGTCAAATATATATATATATATATATATATATATATATATGTCTCGGAAGTTTCTCAACCATTAAAATTATTTTTTTTTTTTAAACTTATAGTCCCAAGTCGTTCAGTGGAAAAACACTCATGTAAGTCAATTTATTTTTTACAGTTATTATATTAGTTTGTTTCTAACACTATTTTAAGGGATCATCAGTTGTTTACCATGAAAAACTGTTTCGGAATTTATATATATATATATATATATATATATATATATATATATATATAGAGAGAGAGAGAGAGAGAGAGAGAGAGAGAGAGAGAGATAGACTATTATATAAACACTATATAATACTAAAACTCTGGTAACCTTGGTTGGTTGATTGCAGATTACATGTCTTAAGTAGTTGAAGGCAGAGCGAATAAGAGGGGAAGTGGGTGAAAGGGAGGTATAATCGAAATCGTAGTAGTGGTAGTAGTGGTAGTAGTGGTAGTAGTAGCGTAATATAAGGAGTAAAAGAATCAGGTAAGTAAATAAATAAATGTCGTAAATAAAGAAGAAAATGAAAAGAAGAGTAACATCATAATTTGTTTGACGATAAAGGAGGCGTGAGATAAAGTATCTAACTATGCACCTTCACAATCGGTTAATGCCACTAAATGTATCTACTGATGCACAATGTATTAACGTTAGTGCCGACAATGCAAATAATGAGTGTTACAGCGTTTACAATCATGTATTCAGTGTTATTCAAAATAACTTTTATAAGATAGATGTGAAAAAATGGCTAATATAAAAATTTCTCGTATGGGTCCTTACACAAGAAATTCAGTTGGGTCGACCGGTCGAGCAAGGTGTATTCGCAGGCGCACATGTATACAAATTCAAAATTATTATTAACCAGTGACTTTTAAATATATATATATATATATATATATATATATATATATATATATATATATATATATATATGTAAGTACTTCATGTATCCACATAAAATATTATAAGGAGATATAATTTTTTATGTGTCAGGTTTAAGTATTTACTTCAACAGTGCTCGATACGTAAGTAGAGCTAGGTAGTAAGCAATGAAAATATATATGGCAATCAATCTACACAGAGGCTCCTTTGATTTGGCCATGGGTGCCCTTGACTCTGCGGGGGCATCCGATCTTGTGGGGTTATTCATTTTATATACACTCACAAATATATTCGATAATACGGATATCGGCCTTTATAGAGATGATGGATTAGCGATAATAAGAGACTCTAACAAAGTCAAGGGAGAAAACTTCAAGAAAATTATACATATGGAAATGAAAAAACTAGGCCTAAAGGTAGAAGTAATGGCTAACATTAAAACAACGAACTTTCTAGACGTCACATTAAACTTAAGTAAAAACACCTACGAACCATACCTAAAAGATAACGCCAACCCAATATACGTACACCCAAAGTCTAATCACCCCCCATCAATCATAAAACATATCCCGAACTCGATCGAAAGTAGGCTTATCAGCAATTCTAGCAACGAAAGCGTTTTTAAAAAATCAATCAAAATTAACAATACAGCTCTAAAAAATAGTGGTTACCACAATACCGAAATTAAATATAAAAAACAGGACACCAATAATTACAACAAAATTAAAAATAAAAACAAAAGAAAAAGAAATATAATCTACTATACCCCTCCCTATAACCAGATGCTAAAAAACTAAACTAGGCAAAAAATTCCTAAATCTGATTGAAAAACACTTCCCCGTAACCAACCCACTACATAAAATATTCAATAAAAATAATCTAAAACTATCCTACAGTTGCTGTGAAAACCTAGAAATGATAATTAAGGCACACAACAACAAAATACTAAAAGACAACAATAGAGAAGAAAAAAATAAACAAAGTGGAAAATATAACAAAAATAAAACTACGAAGAACAAAAATATAAACAATACTAATAGAAATAAACAAAACACTAATAATAACCACCCGAATAGAAACGAAAAAGTTAGCAATGAAGAGAAAAGATGTAACTGCATAAATCGTAAACTTTGTCCACTACAAAATAAATGCCTAACTAAAAGTGTTGTATACCAAGCAACGATATTTGCCAACGAAAGACCAAATAACAAGAAATACTACGTGGGTACGACATCCCTAGACTTTAAGACCAGATACTATGACCATAAAAGCACATTTAAAAACAAAGAACGTCGAACTAAAACAGCACTAGCTAACCATTATTGGGAGCTCAAAGAAAATGGACACTCACCAATAATTGAATGGAAAATAGTAAGACAGGCCAGTACATGTAGAAACTTAGACGACCCGTGTAGATTATGCCTGAAAAAAAAATACGAAATCCTAAATTTTAAAGATCCCCGAAACCTATTAAACTCTAGAAGTGAAATAGCAAACAGCTGTTTACACAGAAATAAATTTACCTTAGGATGATATATAATAAATAAAATAAATAAATAAAAATAAATAAATAAATAAAAAACTGAATTAGTTAAAATTTAAAACCTAAAATAGAAATATAAGATGAAACACGGGAGCCTCTGTGTAGCTTGATTGCCATATATATTTTCATTGCTTACTATATATATATATATTAAAACGGCAGATACTTATAGATACATATTCTTCAAAATAGGTATGGCTTAAGGTGTCAAATGAAATTGCGGTCGTAGTTCACACCTCGTTAACAGGACTTTTAGAGGGCGACTGGACCCAAAGTTACTAGACGATGTTTCTAAAAACAGAAATCTAATCAACAATGAAATAAAACTATATAATGTAATTGAAACTTCGATTCTCATGAGAGCTCTCATATTGAGCGACGTTAAGCCTGACTATTACTTAGATACGAATAGAAGCGGCTATATGTAAAACCTATTCTAATTACCTCGCAGAACGAGGACCGGTTGTCATTCTGCAACAACAACGGCATTGATGTGAGGAGAGGGATTGTAATCTGCGCTTTTGACACATGTTTTCTTTTACTTTATATGTACGAGGGTAATGTTAGATATCAGGTCTGGTTCAATACGTAGAAAATACACCTCCCCAAAATTTGGAAGTGATTATTAGTATCATTATTTAATTATTCATTTGTTTACTCACGATACATTGTCACACAGGTCATCATCAGTGATTGATCACTGACTCTAATCAGTGGTGATCCGCTAGAGTCTGAGTTACAACAAGTCTCCACAGATTTCATTTTGCGTTATCGAAACAGCCGTTTACCATTGATGTCTCGCTGGTACCGACCATTGGTCTACTCTGGAATTTGGGTATTAAAACCCCTCCCAAAGTTCCAGTACTCTCTGCACGCTTCCAGTGGAGTTCTGGTTAGTCCTTTCCCACCTCGATCATGATCATTTTGCGTGATGCCTGCCGAGGCTGGTGGCACCACATGTGTGTTAGTGTTTATTGTTATTATTTGTGTGTGTGAGGGGGGGGGGCTGATGCTCCTTCGGTCGTTTTCTCTTTTTAAACTATCCTCCTTATTCAACCATTAAAAAAAAATACAAAAAGTTACATAGAGTACGGTTCCAGTATTAGGTATCCAGCTAAAAAAGTGAACGTTTAACCCATTGTTTTTTTATATACTTGGCTAAGATCAAAGTGTAGTATCTGTTCCGATGGATACTACACCCCATAAACTGGTATTGTCTTGGCCTTCGAGGCTTGATTTACGCCGGTCTATGGGTCTGTCCTGTGCAGTTTTAGAAGGTCCACCCTCCCAGGATTCGCCCCCCTCTTTGGAGAGGAGTAAGTTTATTGCTTACTGTCTGAGGCGCCCCTACCGGGGAATGCCGACGGGACTGCCCAGGCAATTTTTAATGGCCAGAGTGCTCACCTCTCGGGCGCTGGCTTTTCTAAGCCCTACTTTCCCGACCCGACCTTGGGTCACATCTTACTTGTGGGAGTAAGATAAAAACTGGCCTTGTGCCTAACTCCTGGAGAGGAGTAAATAAATACTCTAATACATGAGCGATATATAAACAACTGAATATGTATGGTATCATCAATGGAATCAGGAAAATAAAACATTTGTGAATCTCTCTCTGCTAAACTATTCGATCTTAACTCTATACATACAAGCTAAATATTCATTTATCATGGCCTCATGTCAAACACCACAAATATTAGTCGCTGATTTTCTGAATAGCCCGTGGATTTTCATGTTTCTGTGAAAGAAAACGTTTGTTTATCATCTTATATATTTGTTATCGTCTGAGATACGCACGTTATTTTTTTTTAATCTCTCTCGTTTATTTGATCGTATCTGACATGACCGCCGGCGTTCTCATTTCGATTGTGTAAACATCGAACAGGCAGAACATAGCCTACAACAACGCCGAATAACGTGTTTTCAGCATTCGATCTGTTCATTTCTTTTCGTTTTTCAATTTTAAATTATCCTTGAAGCTTTAGAATTTAATAAATTTAAATATACATTCGCATGAATCAGCATCGTTCAACTTTTTTGCCCGACTCGATTCTATTGTTGCCATTTGTTTCGCCCAAATCAGGTATTACAGGAGAGGACACATGAAGGTTGCCAACATCTAAAGTGAACTTTGTACTATGGAACCGACAGCATTCGAATTTGACACGCCCAGGTCATAAGTTCATGTCGGTATCCACTTCATTACAATCCACCTCTCACAATTTAATAATAGACTTAAATGTATGTGTGGTTTAGTCGTCAATTGAGTGACTCCTCTTTGTAGATTGACTGCTTGGAGTCTCTAAAAGCTAGATGGATCTGGTTGGTAGTCAATTTGGATAGGTGGTGGATTAATTAGTATAAGAACTGTACTCTTTGGAGTTAAGAGTTGAGTTCTTCAGACAGCAGAGTGAAGTGCACACAGAAAGTGGTGGAGCTGAAAATCGATTGAACGTTGGGGTTGCCAGTAAAACTTTTTTATATAAACCTTCTCTTACCGATAGACCAAAGTATACATATGGGTGGCCCTTTTACATCTGTTATAATGAGTTGGAAAGACTGGTTTTTATTCTGTTTTTGTTTTAATTAGTGTTGTAGACCCGTGCTAGGGGTCACAAAGATAACAACCACAAATTGTGACAGGTTAAAATATACAATGTATTTATTCATAGCAATACAGTAACGCCACTAAATGTGGTAGGAGATGACCGGATTCCTACCATGTGGTAAAACATGAATAGGAATGTCCTCGATATTTAACACCTACCCACGTTAGGAGTATGTGACACAAGGTCGGAAAGTGGGATTTGAAAAGCCAGCGCCCGAGAACGTGAGCGCTTTAGCCATTAAAAATTGCCTGGACAGCCCCGTCGGCATTCCCCGGTAGGGGCGCCTCAGGCAGTAAGCTATCAACTTACTCCTCCCCAAAGAGGAGAGGCAAAGCCTGGGAGGGTGGACCTCCTAGAACTGCACAGGACAGACCCACAGACCGGCGGAATCATGCCCCGAAGGCCAAGACAACACCGGTCTATAGGGTGTAGTATCCATCGGAACAGATACCACACGTGGACACTCACATGATAGGAATGTCCTCTGTTTGAGACTTTGCAACCATGGTATTTATTATAGATGGTTGCTTCCATTAGTTCTTCAATAGGGGTGATTTGTACCCCACAACAATTAGTATTAGTATTAGTAGTAGTAACTGTTGTAATAATAGTAGTACTAGTAATATGAGTAATAGTAATATTAGTAGTGGGTCTACTGTTGCTACTATTCAAACACAGTTAATAGCAGTATCATTACGTTTCTTTAAAACATATATCCTTATTATTATAACCATAAATTATTAACCGCTAGCAGATTTACCCAGCGTTATCTCGATATCAAATATTGAACGGGACTAATAAAATTTGGGAAATGTATGAATCCCTTATTTCACCTATTTATACTTTAACTAGTACAACTAACAACTATTTTTTCTAAGAATTCGTTAACCGAAATAAAACATTTGTTTAGAAAAATGGTTCCCAGCATTAAATGATCGTAATGGTTAATATGTCGTTAAACAAAATGACAAAACCTGTTATTATACGTTATTAAACATGTAATAATCACTTAGGTTAAACCATCCGTTGGAACTTGCTGATTTCAAATATGCCATTTGTTTTGCTCTGGATCAACCATTTACAACTGATATCCGGACAAATAGACACTCGCATTGACATTTTATTGGTGTCGTATTCAATTTCTATAATAGTAAATAATAGTAGTAACAACAATAGTCGTCGTATTAATTTAGTAATAGTAGTGGAATTTACTAGTTATATTAGAAGATACAGCAGTAGTATAATAGTCACTCATTTGATAGTAATCCAGACACCGTCGTATAACTGCTCGGATACCTGCTATCTTCTTGGCTGACAACCTCGGCGCGGGCTAATATACTGTCTCGCTCTTGTGTTGTTGGCCGTGGTTGGGATGGCAAATCGACGCGATCCTTCGTCTTTGTTAGCTGGACAATACCTAACCCCAAGTTGTGATTTGCCTTGTATGAGGTATATAGGTCGCTGCTGTCCGGGAAAGCTTCGACTGGGAGAAGATAGGCATAGGTAGAAAGATAAAAATACAGTCCGTACAACTCAAAAAGCACAAGTTTTTTGTTTGTGTTTTTGATAACATATTCTTCGTATTTAGAGGTATTTAGAGGGATTAGAGTTTTCTTCGTAGGAAAAGAGGAAATGTCTCTGTTCTCTGCATGCTGGAGGTATTATTATTCTCCAACTTCAGTGTATTCTGATGGGGAAACGACTTTCAATCCGGGGTTAGAAAGTCCTATTCACTCGATGAGAAGGCGAGGCTGGTATTCTCTTCTCAGTCTGACTGACTGACTCAAACTCAACACTCTACGTAACCGACTGTGCAACCAACTGTTCAATTCGCCTCGCGTAAGACCTCATATAATCAGCAGGGTTACTCGGTATCACCCGGACGAATCATTACCCGTTTTGATTGGTCGTCGGCTATCTTAGGTCAACCCACAGGAAGTGGCTCGCCGCGTCAATCACTCTAGCTTTGGTTTGGTATAAATTAGAATTTTGTCATGCACTGGGGTTTTCTCGGCAGATATTTCCGACATCCATGTCATATCTGACCCTAACTGACCTTTCCTTGAGTAACAGCTGCATATCCGTTCTCGTCGGTTCTACCTAGCCCGTAGACAAAACAATGCTTATCATCTCGTTCGAATCTTATTTCAACTCGTGTAAAATGATAATTTCTGATTTCCTCGGTACTCTCTCCCAAATGTACATCCTAAATTCGCCGGCACATTGTTACATCAGTGTTTCTATTCACCCACAGAACAAACAATATTATTATTTTCTTCATAATATTTTTTCTTTGAAAGTAATATTTTTAGTTACGTAGTAATATTTTGCAATATTAAATTGTAAAATTAGTAGTGTTCGTTTAGTAGTAGTAGTAGTAGTAGTAGTAGTAGTAGTAGTAGTAGTAGTAGTAGTAGTAGTAGTAGTAGTTTAGTAATAATATAAAATAGTATTATTAATAGTTGCTGGAGTAATACTGTTGGATAGCTCTCTTTTTCGGGCGTTTGATATGGGGTGATGACGATCATCTAAAAACTTCTTGTGAAATAAATGAATGAAGAACTTTTATGGTCGGACCTTTAGTTTGGCATCGGACTATCTGCTGATGATGCTTTATCATTTCGGCTTCCAGTGATTTTAAAGACGACATTTTGTTCTTTATTACATTTATCCATGCAGTGAGAGACTACTACACATGTGTAATTTAACTTCCAAGCAGTTCCTCTCTTTGGTCTTCCGAACTCACATTGTTCTTCTGACTTTATATACCACACACTCCCACGCATCTCAGAGGTGAACCTTGAAATCTTTGACAGCTTACATCCTGTCCTAGCCTCTCCAAGGGCATCTAATATATAACAGTATTAAATTACTGTTATTGCTATTAACACACACATTGGTCGCAATATTACTACTTAATGAGAATAGTGTAAGCATATATAAAGTAGTAAATATCTTTTAAAGATTTGAGTTCAAAATATTATAGAGGTTTCAAGTAGAATCCAAGAGGAAAACAGGTTAGCTATTGTTTAAATGTTTGTCTGATGGCCTCTAGAGATTTAAAGAGGTTCTTAAGTGAAATTCGAGGCCGCTGATAGGATGAGGATCGGATTGGTGGAAAGGGTTGAGCGAAGGATACTCTGGTTGACGCTTTGTTTGAAGTGGAATGGGGGTTGTTTGGATACAGCTTATCGCTAGTAAGTAAAAATAGATTTAATAACTGTTGCTTGATTTTGCCGAGCAGGGTAGGATATTAGTAAAGAGTTGGGGTGAGTGGTATAAAACTAATACAGTGGCATGGCTAGCATTAAGCGAACAGATATTATAGGGTGATGGGTTGGAGCGCGTTAAAAGTGAAGATGTGATGAGTAATCTGTTGAAGCACTATGATGAAGACAAATTATATAAAATTCATAAGGTTTAAAAGGGTTCATAGTGGGATTAGGGCTCAAGTGATTAGAGACTTGGTAATATACGTGTTTAAGAAGTAACTATTCAGACATTTTTTGTATTTCAGGATTTAAAAAGTGTATAGATTTCACAGTAAGTTAAAGATTGGAGGCTTAACTGGAAGGTGATTTATATGTTTAGATAACATCACTGAAATACTATTTTCCAGTTCCAGAGGCATCAGGGTGTCATGGTCAATTAAATAGGTTAATTTATATTCGAGTATATGGAATTTAAACGAATAGGAGCTGGGTTAGTGTAGTGGAGTTGGCCAATTATAATACTTTAAGATATTACTAATGCTAGTATGGGGCGGTATTTATGTAGTCAGGGGAGTCAATATGCAAAGTTATTGGGTGGGATTAGGTTTATTATGATACAAAAATAACATGAAGTACTTTGAGTGCATATTGATTGAAGTAGGGCGTATATGCTATTATAGAGGTGACCGGAAAACGTTGTATAAAGGGTAAAACCTTTGATATCTATAAGGAGTAGATTCAATGGAGTGTGTTCAATAGTTAGAATAGATTGAAGCTTTAAGGTGCTAGGGAGAAGGATTAAGGGTCTATCTACAAGATTTTTACAATATTTGACGCAGACTCTTAACGGTGTTTATTTTGTTTTCAATACTTAACCTTTTCCTCACTGGACGTTTTATCACTGGAAAGTTTTCTAACTGTACATATTTTACATTTTGGCAACCTTCTCACATACTCACATCCACAATTTATAATTTTCTCAAATTTTCCAAATTATGACTTTTGGCTATTTCCGTGCAAACTTATCTATCTTGATATTTAACCCTCCCGTTAACCTGCTTTGATACCAACTATATAATTTCAATGAACATGACGCATGCTTCCTCCTCCTCCCTCATGGTTTAAATAACTGCGACCGCTACCAATATTTTCCCCACACCTTCCACAGTTAATTTATTTTCTCCTACTGCTACTATTTTGAGCCCGTGCCGTATCTTTTCATAAGCGACCCTTTTTAAACTTATATCACGCACGCTCACCCCCCCCCCCTCGCTCATGGTTTTAGTAACTCTGACAGCTACCACTTTTCCCCACTCTTTTCACAGTTTACTCAATTTTTCCCACTGCTACCATCTATTTGCAGCTTATGATTTATCTTTTCATAAGCGGTATTTTAAGCGTTTCTCTTCCTACTACCGCTATTTAAAATATGTATACTACATGTGTTAATTTCTTCAGACTAATCATCCTGAGGAAGACGAATCGTTGATACATAAATAATAATTTTTGTTTTCCTGTTTTTATTTTCTATGACGTTAGTATTTTTGTTCCATTTTTCATCATATATATATATATAAGTTGAATTACCTATTCGACTAGAGTTTGAATTACCTACTAGACACCATCCTCAAGTTTCGTCGATCCATCTGAACAAGGGTTTATTAGGACTATCTGCCAGAATGATTCTTCCCTCTAAATGTAAACCCTGACCTAATATTCAAAATAACAGTATTTGAAGCCTAAATAAGTTCCCTCCCGACATGGCTTCACACTGGCTCATACAAGGAATGATACCTCTTCTCCGAGTGATGTTACCTCAAATAACAGCACTAAACTGGATACTCCACCAGACTAGATGAATTCTTGTCTTGAGATTTGACAAAAAAAAGACAAGACAGATGTACTATCAATTATTAAACTGGTCGATTGGAGAGAGGAAAAATAATGTTATAAACTTGTGAGTGATAAAAGAGAACTTTAATGTAATATTCTAATATCTATGTACCTCATATAAAGTTCAAGTGTTAGCTAAAGGAAAGGGTCCCTTGATTTCTGAGAACTTCGACTGAAGTAAAATAAAACAAAATAATATATATATGTATATATATATGTAAATATATATGTATAATATATATATATATATAATATATATATAATATATATATATATATATATATATATATATATATATATATATATATTATGTATGTTATGCAATTGTAATGGTAGCGTTTCTTACTTTTGCTTACTTACTATTTAGAATGTTAACTCTAAGATTGCATTTATTATTCACACTTAACTTTATAGAACGTATTTTTCATTAATATATATATATATATATATATATATATATATATATATACATATATATATATATATATATATTCTTATTAATTGTATACACACATCAAAGTAATCCATGGATACGTGTTTCTTGTTCACAGTCGTCATCAGTATGGCTAACTTAGACAAGGATCGAATCTTGGATATTGATATCTATAGTATGGCGTTTAACCTGCAGACCATGACGCCCTGCCTGGAAATATGTACAGTTTTATCACCTTAATATTAATGTATTTTGTGTAATATATATATATATATATATATATATATATTATTTCATGTATCCACATAAGATGTTATAAAGAGATATAATTTTTTATGTATCAATTTTCAGTATTTACTTCAA
The DNA here is from genome assembly GCA_963556195.1 of Sepiola atlantica. Classification (NCBI taxonomy): domain Eukaryota; kingdom Metazoa; phylum Mollusca; class Cephalopoda; order Sepiida; family Sepiolidae; genus Sepiola; species Sepiola atlantica. The sequence goes on from OY744515.1 coordinate 10,133,428, forward strand.
CAGTGCTCGATACGTAAGTAGAGCTAGGTAGTAAGTTATGAAAATACATTTATGGCAGTTGAGCTGCGCAGAAGCTTCCGTGTTTCATCCCCTGACGAGCCCCTCCGAGGATGAAACGCGGAAACCTCTGTGTAGCTTATTGCCATAAATATATTTTCATAACTTACTATATAGAGATATCTAAAGGGGATGGGTTTTACATGTAACGGTTACTGGGTTCGGATGATCTTGATATCCTAATAGGATTCGTAGGGAAATGTTTACGAGTGAAATGTAGAGTTTGTCGGGAGAAGGACTATAACATTTTAACTGCAAATTAAATTGTTATTGTTCGATGAATAAGATATGTCTAATACTTAAAGAATAAAAAGCTAACACTAACTCTCCTTGGAATCTTGTTTAACTATCTGGTGTAAAGTTAATTCGAAGTAAGGTTTTGATTGGGAGTGATTGAAGAGGAACATTTAAGATAGATTGAGTAATTTCGTTTTCGATTGGCCTATTGTAAATGGGATAGAAAAGGTTTATGTTTATTTTAAAACTTGATTTTCACTTTTATCATTTTTTTATTCTATTTTATTTTATTATTACCTTTAATTGATTTTATTTAATTTTAATTATCTATATCTAATTTGATTTTTAATAGAGTATTAAAATCTCAGTCTAAGGGAAAATAACTCTGAAATTTTTCACAGGGGTTATCTCCCTTTGGTTTTTCTTTATATAACAATATATTGATTAGAGAGATTAAATTTCTTTTCTCCAATTTCGTAAATTTAAATAATGAATTTATTAAATAATTAAATTAGACTAACAAATGCCTTTGAAGACTATGTTTTGAGATGCAATATTTTATTAAAAATTATTAGTTTGTTTTTTACTTTTTTTCTCATTATTTTCGAATGATAAGACATTCTTCTTCGGAGTTCGTCGCAGGCTTATGTGATGGCAACGTTCGATTGTTTTTTTTTCATTTTGAACTTAAACGCGTGTAGCCGCTTGTGTGGATAATAAAATAAAAGTTCTCGACGCCTCTTTGAGAATTTAAGTAATGAAAATAAACAAACGAATGCCTTTGAAGATCCCGTTTTGAGATGCAATATTTTATTAAGAATCATTTAAATGTTTTTTTTTTTTTTTTTTTTTTGCTTTATTTCTTATTAATTTCGAATTCTTCAGAGACAGAGAGTCCGAATAAATTTGAAGGCAATACTTTAGTATTCTGTGATGGTAGCTTATCTCCTTGATGTTAGCGGAGACTTGTTCAGACTTTGTAGAAGGCTGGTATGATGGCAACGTTCTTTTGTTAATTTTGAACTTAAACGTGGGTGCCGCTTATGTAGGTAATAAATTGAAAGTTCTTGAAGCATCTTTGGGAATTTAAGTGATGAAAATAAACAAACAAATGTCTTTGGAGACAACGTTTTGAGATACAATATTTTATTAAAGATCAGTTAAATGGTTTTCCTTTAAATTTATTTGGACCCTCTTTTATTGTGTTATCATTCGAAATTATTAAGGAAAAAAAATTTTAAAAAGCAAACATTTAAATGTTTTGAATAAAATATTGTATCTTAAAACGTTAGTTAAAGTTAATACAATGTGATGTAACATTGAGTGGGAGGATATCTAGAGTTAGATAACGATAAAATATATGTGTTAGAAGAGTAAGAGAAAAGATATGGCAGAATGATTTAACGGAAAAGAAATTTAAAGTAAGGTTTGATCGTTGAAAATATAAAGTCTAAATTAATATCTTAAGAACATCTAGAACAACTTATAACAAAACCAATACAAGCATAGATCGTGAGATAATTAGCAGATCAAAAGATTAGAAGATTAAATTTAAAATAATAAACTTAATTTAAAAATCCTTAAATTAAAAATATAATTTAAAAGAAAAGTTCGAAAATGAGTAAGTAAATATAGTTAAAATGAATTAACTGTAGCAAAAAATGATATCATAAGTAAACATAAAGAGATAGTCAGAATGAGAGTCGTTATAATTTAATAATAATATGTTTTAGGCAAAGTAAACTGAATGATAATGAATATCAGTATAAATTAAGCAAATCTATTTCGGATAGAATTAAACTAATTAATAGCAATTATTGTAATAGAATTAAACACATTTGAATGAATGGACAGCTCTGAGATTGGAAATCTTATCGATTAAAGGGAAGTAACTGGCTTAAAAATCAAAAGACTGTTTCGAAAGAGTTAAAATTAGAAAGGAAAGAATGTTGTTCATTAGTCAGACTAAGCAACATCAACTGAATTTACTTAGTTTAGGGGTTAGTTAAAAGTGTAAATTAGCGAAATAAAATTAATGGGTTTATTAAATAAAGTATACAAATTCATAAGATAATATGTTTTCAAATAAACATTGAGATATAGTTAGATATAGGTTAAAATTACAAGAGAGGGTATGATATTTAAGATAATGTTATATTGTTTTTTTTTATATGGATGAACGGATTTAAAAGTATTAGAAGTGTAAACTTTTATAAAGTATGTATTTTAGAGAATTTAAAAATTATTTGGAAGGTTTAATTTCAAATGACGTAAGCGAATTTTAATTTAAAATATAAGTGTAATAGTGGTATTGAGCGAAGGATATTATCAAAGGTGCATCCACCCGCTTCGCATACTTTAAAGATATTCAAAAATTTTAAATAACAAAATTTTAGCGGAGTAAGAAAAAATTATTTAAATGGTTTTAAATAATATGAAGAATTCATTAACGAATGAATCTTAAAGAGTAATAATGGTGATTTATAATTTAAACATTCTATTAATCGAGTCGAATTAACTATTGGATTGTTGTATAGTATTGGTTGGAGTTAATAGTTAGATACATTTAAATTGTTTATGTTTACATGCCACAAGAGGTTCGTTTTTTGAAAGTATTTTATTTTTACTCTTAGCAAATATATATATATATATATATATATATATATATATATATATATATATATATATATATATATATATATAGTGATTGTATGGTTGCTGTTTCATAGACGTCAATCCAATAAAATAAAGGTGTTTATAAAATAGTGCTCAATAACAATCGAATCTGTATTTTAGTACAATTTTTTATTTATACAAATAGTATTGGCTACATATGTTGGACTTGGAATAAAGTTGCAACTCAAACATGTATGCACGTGTGTAGTTACTAATGTTTGTATAAATAAAAATGCAAATTTTATATATATATATATATATATATATATATATATATATATATATATATATATATATATATATATATATATATAGTAAGCAATGAAAATATATATGGCAATCAAGCTACACAGAGGCTCCCGTGTTTCATTCCCGGGGGGAATCGTCAGGCTAAATGCATGGAGTTATTTTTGTCAGGTGTTTTTATATACATGGCTTGCTAGTTAACCAATCAGATTCTTTGTTGTTCCCTCAGCCAATCGTTGGGCTTCCCGCGAACAAAGGCTTTGTTGGTGACGCTCCTATGCCTATCCTATTTTTTGTGAACAATGGATTTTCCTATATCGTGTTTCCTTTGTTTTGTCAATACAGTGGGCATATTTATTTTAACACGTGGTTTCTTGTATTTCTATTTTAGGTTTTAAATTTTAACTTGTTCAGTTTTTTATTTATTTATTTATTTATTTATTTTTATTTTTTTATTTATTATATATCATCCTAAGGTAAATTTATTTCTGTGTAAACAGCTGTTTGCTATTTCACTTCTAGAGTTTAATAGGTTTCGGGGATCTTTAAAATTTAGGATTTCATATTTTTTATTCAGGCATAATCTACACGGGTCGTCTAAGTTTCTACATGTACTGGCCTGTCTTACTATTTTCCATTCAATTATTGGTTTTTGGATATAATTTTTTATGTGTCAGTTTTCAGTATTTACTTCAACAGTGCTCGATACGTAAGTAGAGCTAGGTAGTAAGCAATGAAAATATATATGGCAATCAACACATAAAAAATTATATCTCCTTATAATATTTTATGTGGATACATGAAGTACTAATATATATATATATATATAGCGATATTACATTTAAAGAAAAACTATAAAGAAGATAACAGCACGAAAATAAATAATTAGACATAACTCCCGATCGTGAGATCGAAAACGCTGGAGTGATTAGAGAAGAACGACGCTCGGATCACTAATAGAAAACTCGCTCGCCGCATCGAGAAGATAACAAAGAAGATAATAAAAAGAGATAACTTTCTAGTATTCAATGAAGCTGCATAAATAATGATTCGCTGCCGAAATATACATATATATATATATATATATATTAGTGTGTGAGTGTGTTTGAAACAGACAAACAAAAAAGACAAATTTGAATATTTAAATACAGGAAATATCATAAAGAAACGAGAGAGTTTACCGGTTTCGTTCGGATTAACGAACGTCTTCATAAAAAGTGATGATTTAAATTTATTCGATAACGGTATATAAATATATATATATATATATAAATAATATTTATAAATAAATATTAAATTATTAATACCTACCGACTCTAGCGTTTCAAGCTTATTGCTCTCATTAGTGCAGGAAAGTAACAATTTCAGACAGTCGGGAGGAGCTAACAGATAGAAGACTAGTCGAGAGTGTTCGACGAACGTATTCGGAACTTTGCATTATATATATATATATATATATATATATATATATATATATATATATATATATATGTATGTATACACGTGTATATCTAGTGTGTATGCGTATGTACGTGTATGTATGAGTACATATTTTTAGTAACAACTGTTTACATTTGGAAGTGTATATATATATATATATATATATATATATATATATACATACATATATATATATATATATATATATATATATATATATATATATATATATATATATTCACGTTGTGGATGTATGCATGTATATGTGTGCATGGGTGGATGTACGTGTATGTATGTGTATGTGTATGTATATGTATATATATATATATATATATGTGTGTGTGTGTGTGTATGTGTGTCTAGGTATGTATGTATGTATGTGTGTTGTGCTTATGTATTTACTTGTGCAGGCGTGTGTATTTCATGTATTAACATTAATTTAAATATTGAAACTGTTTTATATACTGAAAGTATATGCATGCGCACGTACGTACTTTAAATATATATGTTTTGCTCGAAAGTGGATCTGTGTGTGTGTTCATATTTAGATGTGTGTGTATATTGATGTCTGTTTGTTTATATGTACTTGTGTATCTATCAAATCTGTTTACATGTGTCGATTTTACTGATAAATAAGATACTTATGCCTAAATGTGTTTGTAAAACTTGGGAAATTAGACAGGGTGAAAAGTGACCAAAGCTAAGGAGGTAATAAAACAAGAAAAAGGATAGGCAGGTCAGAAAAAGAGTCAACAAGTAAAATAAGTAATCCGATACTAATTCATAAGAAATAGAAAATAACCAATCCCAAACAAAGGTTTATTCGGGGGAGAAAGGTCTACAAATCCATCCCATTTCTCTGAATCCTTGGTCTGATGAGGTTGACTTTCTGCGAAGAGTGCAACCGAAACATGTATGCACATATGTAACCAATAATGTTTGTATAAATAAAATGTATACTTATAAACAGCTCTACTTGTTATTGAGCACTTTTTATAAACACTTGAGTTTCAACGGATTTACATTTACAGAAACTAATACAATACATGCACTATATATATATATATATATATATATATATATATATATATTCAATTGCCATTTTAATTAAGGGAAAAATAGACAAAATTGTCTAGTACTACTTTGCATAAAAGCGATAAACTGGATGAAACCAACCATACATTGACAATTAAGCGCCCCAATTTATTTTTCATCTTCTTACGCGCGTGAGCGAGAGAGAGAATGTATGAGAGACAATTAGAGATAAAGAGACATTGAACAGTCACTATGCTTTTAATGTAATTCTCTTCCTGCATTTCTTTGTCTTTTTCTCTTTCGATGAATGAACGACCATTGATAATCTCAAGCGTATCGCCCATCTTCCATCCTGCCTTTCCCGCTACCGGGTCTTGGTCATGGTGATTCAAAATGGCGAACACTACTCGCCTTCCTCGGGTCAATATTCGATTCCGCCCTCACCAGGTTATCATTCGAAGCTCCACCATCCTCAAATAACCTAACACACATATCACCTACACGCGTACACCTACACATAACCGAATACGTATTTCTTCTGTGATTACCCTTAAAGTAACCTCCTCACCCCTCGCTTCCCGACATTTCTCCTACAATTGTCTCTCCATCGCACTGTGATCACCCACTCCACACGAGGGAGGGTCTTCATTGCTGGCGGCCCTATATCGCCAAAATAGTCTTGGACCTGTGCCACGACAAAAGCCCTGTAGACTCTTTTCCTGTGAAGAGATCCAAAGGTTCCTGTATGTATTGACTCTTATGGCACACTTCCAGATAAACACAGACTACAGCAGCTGCTAACAACAAGTCTCTCTCTCTCTCTCTCTCTCTCTCTTTCACACACACACACACACACGCACACGCACACGCACACTGTTTGGTGAAGCCAGTTCGCTCATAAGTGGGAGGTCACTTCCTCAGTCTCATGACCCTAACTCCTGAGGCATTTATCTGAACAGTGTATTTCCTTAGTTATTTCTCATTAACTCCGTTTATAATCAACCGTTCGTCTTTCATTTCTCCTTCTTTAACTTTTCTCTTTTTTACTTTATTATTTAATTTTATTTCACTTTCATTAATTCCCTTTTCCTCATCATTCTTTTCATTTGTTTCTGTCTTTCTCTCTTATTATTTCCATCTTTTTATTATTTCAAATAATTCATACACTATCAATTCTAAAAGTATTAATCATTAATATGTTTCGCATTATATATATATATATATATATATATATATATATATGTGTGTGTGTGTGTGTGTTTGTGTGTGTGTGTGTGTGTGTGTGTGTGTGTTTGTTTTTCTCTTTTAAGGGAAGTGGGGTCTGATCAACTCTGCTGGGAAGCCATGAAATAAAATTCCCGAAACAGTTTTTCATGGTAAACAACTGATGATCCCTTAAATAATGTTAAGACTAATGTAAATTCTTGGAAGCAAACAGTAACTACAAAAAATAAATTGACTTACATGAGTGATTTTCTACTGAACGACTTATGACTAAAATGTTTTTTGTTTTTTTTTGTATATAGTTTTACAGGTTGAGAAACTTCCGAGACTATATATATATATACATATATATATTTATTTATATATATATATATAATTATATATAAATTATATTTGCAAATTAACCCATATACACATGTGTTTAATGCCAAACCTGCAATCATCAGTATGGGATGAGACAATCCCTGCCGGTCACACGATTTGAACCCCGATACTAAAGTCATATTTGACTTAGTAGTCGGAGCACGTACCGATCTATCTATATATAGTAGAGAGATATTGTATTTTATGTAATTGTTATTTTTGTGTATGATGGTAGAGTTTCTTACTTTCATATAGCTTTATTTACCTAATTGTTCACTTCCTAAAAGATGAAAAAGATTGCATTATTAGTCACCCTTAACTTTATAAGACGTATTTTCGTTAATATATATATAGTCTAAAGAAGCTTTGAGTCATTTAAAAAAAAAAAAAAATGTAAAATGTAGTTTAAATTCCCAGACAAACTAACTAAATCCAAGATATTGCAGACTTAACATTCGTTGGAAAATTAATAAATGAAAAAATATAAGTAAAATAAAAAAAAATAAAATACAAAAAATAAAAAGGGGGGGTTATTATCTAAGAGTGAAACAAAAACAGGAGACCTTAAGCGTCTAATATTAACACGGGGATCATCAGCTGCTTACCATGTAACTGTTTCGGAGATTTAAAAACAGAACAGTTTTAATATTCATGGCTCTCCAATTGTACTGATTATACGACCATTTCCCCAGTAATCAAGTGTCGAAATAATTCAGCTTAAAATATCACTAATATATAAATAGAAAAATAATAATAATGATAAAATAATAATAATAATATATTACCCTTAAGACTACCGTATGATATAGTAATTTGCATATCAAATAACATTAATTATAACAATAATAAAAAATTAAAAATAATAATAATACTATCTAAACACTATATCTATATATATATATATATATATATATATATATATTAATTAATTAATTTATATGCACATAAAAGTAATCCATGGACACGTGTTTCTGGCTCACATACTTAGGTGATAAAAATCGTACATATTTCTAGGCAAGGCGTTATAGACCGGAAGTAAAACGCCAGACTATTTATATCAACATCGAAGGTTTGATTCTACTCTAAGTTAGCCATGCAGATAACGACTGTGAGTCAGAAACACGTGTCCATGGATTACTTCTATGTTAGTATAAAATTAATAAAAATATAGATAGATAGATTGATAGATAGGTAGTAATAAATGGTAATCTATAGTGATAAGTAGAGAGACAACACATCTAAAACAAGAATAATGTTAAGGCTCCTAAAATTCATACTAGAATGGTCCACAGAGACCTGTGGCGTAACGGATAAAAGTGCTAAGTAACATTATTTATAAGTGATATGAGGGAAGATACTAAGAATACAATTATGAATCACTTAAGATTTCTACCCGGTCATGGCTGACGGAACGAGAACAAGCTACCCCCGTGGGTTAAATAAAGAGTTCCGTTCGAAATTCCGTACAGATTCTTGAGTTCGACAAGATACGACTGAAGAAGGTCGGAAGTTACACCGGCCGAAACGTTGTGAGAATAACATCCAAGATGGGGAAAGCAGTTCAAATAATTCAAATGATACGAATTACTCAGTAATAGTTCGTATATATTCGCTATGTGTATCATTGTGTTGTATTTGTATTGTATCTATTAATGAGTCACCACTTACTAAGGTCAAAAACCAATCGGGGATTAGAGTTAATGACATTGTCTGTTGAACAATACGATGAATAGAATACACAAAATTTGATTACGTAAGAGGACGGTTCGACAAGTGTTTGTTGACATTGCACTTAAAGATGTTTTTTTATTGAAGAGAAGCAGTCCCGTGGCAATGTGTTCCAAAAATATGAAGTCCCAGAGAAGCAACTCGTGTTTATGGAAATTCCGTTTGGTTAGACGTACACAGAGAAATAAAACAACGTTTTTTACAGTGTCGGTAGGAAGGTGGGTTTCCGCTGTAAATGTTTTAATAAAGGGACCAGAGATTGTAGCTCAGTGGAACATCTTTCAGGGAAATAGCGATAGAGTATATGTTGGTATTTGTAACAGAGAGAGAGAGAGGGAGTATGTGTGGGGGTGTGGGGGTGTGTGTGTGGGGGGGGGTGAGTGGGGGGGAGTGTGTGTGTGTGTGGGTGGGTGTGTGTGTGAGTGTGTGTGTGAGTGTGTGTGTGTGTGAGTGTGTGTGTGTGGGTGTGTGAGTGTGTGTGTGAGTGTGTGTGTGAGTGTGTGAGTGTGTGTGTGTGTGTGAATGTGTGAGTGTGTGTGTGTGTGAGTGTGTGTGTGTGTGTGTGTGTGTGAGTGTGTGAGTGTGTATGTGTGTGTGTGAGTGTGTGTGTGTGAGTGTGCGTGTGAGTGTGTGTGTGTGTGATTGTGTGTGTGTGAGTGTGTGTGTGTGTGAGTGTGTGAGTGTGTGTGTGTGTGTGGGTGTGTGTGTGAGTGTGTGTGTATGGGTGTGTGGGTGTGTGTGTGTGTGCGTGTGTGTGGGTGTGGGTGTGTGGGTGTGTGAGTGTGTGTGTGTGTGTGTGTGTGTGTGTGTGTGTGTGTGTGTGTGTGTGTGGTTATGTTTTCATACTGTGAATATATCTTATTACGCCTATTCACTTTAAATAACGGGGTATCTAGATAAATGGTTATAAAGGACCCCCCACCTCTGTTTTAATAGATGACGCCACAAACGATGACGCCATCCACTTTGTACGAGGAAAAACAAGAAAGATAATAAACAAGGTTCACAGTTCTAGTAATAACTATAATCTCCGGATCTAAATAGTTTGTTTGTATATATATATATATATATATATATATATATATATATATATATATATATATATATATATATATATATATATAAACAAAACGAACTGTTCATTTACTCAATTCGACATCATCAATTATTACCCTTCCATATCTAAAGAACTCTTCGAAAGTGCTATTGATTTAACCACCCTTCCATCTTATATTTCCGAAGAAGAAATCAATATTATTTGAAAATGCAGAAACACAGCGCTAATTAGCAAGCAAGAACAATGGACTAAAAGCAATTAATCGGGATCTTTCGATGTTTCGATATGTCCTTTTGTTTCAGCAGAAGTAACCGACCTAGTTGGACTCTACATATTATATAATCTCACAAAAGATATTGACATAAAAGATATACAGTTATACAGAAATGACGGTCTATTAGTAGTAAAAAACCTCAAATGGACAAAAGAGTGAAAGGGTAAAAAAGATTATTCTTAGAGCGATGAAAAGGTTACGTCTTAAAGTGGAAATAAAACCAAACACAAAACTAGTTACCTTCTTAGATGTAACATTTAACTTAAACAAAGAAACGTACGAACCTTATACTTAGGATAATGATGATCCAATTTATATCCATCGACTCTCAAATCACCCTAAAACTATAATTAAACACATTACCAAATCAATTGAGAAGAGAATGAAAAACAACTCCATTAATGAGGCAATTTTTAATGCGCATAAGGTATTTTACAATAAAAGACTAAAAGAGAGCGGATACAAAATTAAATAAATTAAACATACAACATACAACTCCCAACAATAAACAAAAATGAAGTATGAAGATTATTTGGTTTACACCCCCATTTAATGACATGGTTAATACTAAACTTAGTAAAAGATCCCTAAATTCAATAAACCTGCACTTCCCTCCTTATAATATACTACATAAAATCTTCAATAAAAATGAATTGAGTTACAGTTGTGGCGAGAACTGGGAAAAAATAATTCAATAACATAATAATAAAATATTAAACGGCAAGAGAAATACTGGATTAAATGATAAAAATAACAAAAATTAAGATTTGTAACAGAATGTTCACTGCAGTAAAATTGCCTCTCAACCCAAATAGTCTACTAGACTACAATTTAAACTAACGAAACCCTAATCCAGAAAAAATACTATATAAGCATGGCTGATAATACCTTCAAGGAAAGATATACCGGCCATAAATGCTCATTCAATAATTCTGACTATTCAAAAAGAACTTCACTCTCTAGATACCACTGGGAACTAACCAATAATAATCAATCACCAACAGTTAAATTGAACACTATCAGAAAAAAACAGTATCTGTAGTTCCCTGAATTCACCCTGTTACTTATTTCTAATTAAAAAACTTTAGATAGTTAGATTTAGTGATAGGGATAAACTTCTAAACAAAAAGCAATAAACCTCAATTAACTGTAGGCACAATAGATCACACCTTAGTAATTTACATATAACCTCTTGAACCAATGTTACCATTAGAAAATTTGAAAAAATAAAAACTATTTACCCTAACCAAACCCATCATTCTATAGTGTCTACCAAATTCCCTGGAACTAATTACCCCCATGCAATACTGACCCCCTAAAACACGGCAATAATAGTGGCTATTATTGAAAAGAGGAGAAAGTTCTACCAACTAAAAATAGATAACATAGTTATACAACTATTATATATTATCATATCATATCTTATATTAATGTCGGCCATTATGATTACATTAAATTATTATATTATTATTACAACTATAATTACAATACCTTATTGATGTGGTTATCAGTATCATTAATAGTATTATTAATGTGGATTATCATTATTATTATTATTATTTACTCACTAGGAGTTATCACACTGGTCATCGTCAGTGGTCGCCCACTGCCGACAACCTGTGGTATTCCCTGGAGTCCGAGTGACAACAAGTCTCCTCAGGCCTCCAGTATGCTCCACCTCTTTTCGTTCATCACCGCTGATGACCTTGCGGTAATCGCAACAGCCACCTACCAACGATTTCCCGCTGATAAGGGCCATCGGTCCCCTCTGGGGCCCGAGTGGCAACAAGCCTTCCCAAGGTCCCAGAGCTGTCCGCGCTCTTCCAGTGGAGGTCTGGTTTGCGCTTTCCCTCCTCGACCCTCTGTCCATAATTTTAATAATTTTAGGCGTCAACGCCGCGATTCGAACTCGAACCTTGACGCTAACAGCCAATTATTATTATTATTATTATTATTATTATTATTTACTCACTAGGAGTTATCACACTGGTCATCGTCAGTGGTCGCCCACTGCCGACAACCTGTGGTATTCCCTGGAGTCCGAGTGACAACAAGTCTCCTCAGGCCTCCAGTATGCTCCACCTCTTTTCGTTCATCACCGCTGATGACCTTGCGGTAATCGCAACAGCCACCTACCAACGATTTTCCGCTGATAAGGGTCATTGGTCTCCTCTGGGGCCCGAGTGGCAACAAGCCTTCCCAAGGTCCCAGAGCTGTCCGCGCTCTTCCAGTGGAGGTCTGGTTTATCGCTACTATTATTATTAATTGTGTCACCTTTTCATTTGTATTTCTATTCCACCATCATTTAATTATCATCATTATTTTTCATCATTATTTTTCCATTGCCATAATCTCATCCTTATTCTATTTATTCTATTTGATTATTACTTTTACTAGTATTAATTTATTCCTTATCCATTATTATGATTATAAATACTATTATTATTATCATTACTATTATTGTTAGTATTATTATGATCATTATTATTATAATGATTATTATTATGATCATGATTATGATTATTATTGTTATTATGTTTTTTGTTATTACCACCTTTATATTATGTCAGATAACTTTAGTAAATTTTTAGTTAATTTTAGTCAATGTTACTTCATTTTCCTATTATTATTATTGTTATTTTCTGCCGTTAACAACTAGCTGTTGTTAGCTCGAATTAGTTTTTTAAAATAAAAAATACAACAAAATAAAACAAATAAAAAGAATAAAAAGTGAAAAATCAACACAATTAGATTTAAATGACTTAATATCTTTTCCAACCCTCCACCGCAAATAAAGGTAATGGCTCATCTTCCTCCCCCCTCCGACATCCCGAATAATGTATGCAATGTCAACTGGCCTTCACGTAGAAAAAGTATATACAATCGTCTTTGCCGTTCCAAAAACGATCGTATGAATAAAAATCATTTAAAAAAGGAAACTCAGCACTCCAATACCACATTTGCACATTTAGAGCCCTAGTAACATAAACACTATTGATATCTCAACCAACTATTAGTGTTAACTTTATGGCATTCAAATAATTATATATATATATATATATATATATATATATATATATATATATATATATATATATATATATATACGTGTATACATATTGTTGGCATCCGTCTGTCTCAGTAGACAATTGGTTTCTGCACATCAGTTCAGTCCGTTGCCGAATTGCAACGTCTGTTGTGACCATACAAGCCTATCCTGGAGTGTGTTATGCTCAGCTTCCGTTGTGATTATGGCAGCGTGCACGTGACGATGATAATGAAAAAATAAAAATCTAAAAACGGTTCGTAGGTCCCTGGGCCCGATATCAACAACAAAACTGTTGTGGACCCGTTTAGGGGTACCAACAATGAAATAAAAGAACAACAGGTTTAGAGATAATAATAATGAATTGTATTTAACAGAGAAATTATACACAAGTCAGTGTTGGCAGTGCTAGTGCCTAAATGTGCCTCCCAATGTTCTCCCGGCAAAACCGGTATTTATGGTAGCCAGTTGCTACCATTTAGTTATTATTAAAGGGTAGGTAGGTCACCCACAACACCTTCCTTCCGAAACTCATTCTCCCGGAATCTCAAGGTATATCTTTTCCCTAGGATTCACCTCGAAACTCCCGGTTAATTTACGTTTTGTTGATGAACGTCTCTGTGCCGGAGGCGTTTTTGGTGTTGGCAGCTCAAATGCGTCGTATAGATCTTCCATGATGGTCTCACTCTGATTCGATGGGCCTTCCCCTGGGTCGTCCGACATGCGACGACGCATTTGGTTAATGTGTTTTTTACAGGTGCCTCTAGGACCGTCTACAATGTACACCATCCGCCCGAATCTTTTTTGTACCTTTCCCACTCCCCACACGGTTTTGTTTCCATGGTGTTCCTGGAAGAACACCTTCTCTCCATCCTCGTAACTCTTCTTTGGTGTCGTAATGTTGGTCGATTTCACCTGTTTTGGTAAAAGTTTGTCGAATATCGACTTTATTTTTCTTCTAAACATTACTTTCGCCGGTGGTACCTGGGCTGGTGTGTTCTCGTTGGGTGTAATTCTATACACTTGAAGGAACTGCTGGAGTGCCTTTTCTCTCGGCGTGCCCGTTGATTTTTTCAACGCTCTCTTCAAGGTATCAACAAATTTTTCTGCCTGTCCGTTTGACCTCGGATGGTAAGTCAGAGTGGTGATATGTTTAATTTGAAAGTCTTCACAAAATTCTTTGAACTCTCGTGGAGTAAATTGTGTACCGTTGTCCGATACAACAATGCCCACCACTCCGAATCGGGCAAACAGTTCATGCAACGCGCATATCGTGACATCCATTGTTGGGTTTTTACATCTAACAACTTCTGGCCATTTTGAGTAGCTGTCGACTATAATTAAATAGTAATAGCCTTCCAATGGCCCCGCAAAATCTATGTGAATCCGGGGCCATGGTTGCTCTTCCTTTGGCCATGGACAGTACTAAATAGGTGGTGCTTTCGCTGCCGAAGCGCAGCCCGCACAGGCCTTCACCTTCGTCTCTATGTCCCTGTCCATGTTTTTACAATATACATAAGATCTCATTACGCTCTTCATGCGTGTCGTCCGGGATGCCCTTCATGGAAATCCTTCAGGATTTTTTTTAGCGTAGCTGGGATACTACTCGCTCCCGGTATAATAATGTGTCGCAACAGACTGAAAAAGCTTCTGCCGTTTGCTCATCGTCTGTTAGTAATTTATTTTTAATTTCGATAATAAAATTATCTTCTCTTGCCTCTTTTTGTATATCGCCAAGTGTGACTGGCAGCTCTTTTATTGTGTTACACAGTACTTTACTATAGTCATATTCAGACCGAAGGGATGCTATAACTGTATCCTCGAGCGGTTCCGTGTACTTTGGGATTAGCCGCGATAAACCATCTCTGTGTCCTAGTCTTTTTGACGGTAAAAATTCCATCTCAAAGTCATAATTTAACAGAATTATACCCCATTTCTGTAGGCGGTTTGCTGTGTAGGTTGGCAAGCCTTTTTTTGATCCAAAGATGGTGATAAGTGGCTTATGGTCTGTTTGTAGTATAAAATGACGGCTGTGTAGATACCTGTGAAATTTGGTCATTGCGAACACAATACCCAACGCTTCTTTTTCAATCTGCGAGTAATTTTTCTCTGCAGGAAGTAAAGTTCTTGAAGCGTGCGCGATCGGTTTCATCGAGCCATCCGGCATTTTATGCAAAATGCACGCCCCAATGCTGTAGGAGCTGGCGTCACTTGCAACAATAGTTTTTAGCTCTGGATTAAAATGAATAAGAAATAATTCTGAAGTTAACTTCGTTTTTAGGTTGTCAAATGCAGATTGACAGTCGGCGGACCATTCCCATTTACTATCTTTCTTAAGTAACTCATTTAAGGGGGTTCGCAATTTGTGCATACTGGGAATGAATTTTTCGTAATAGTTTGCGAGACCCAGGAAGCTTTGTAGTTTGGTAACGTTGTTCAGTTCCGGCATATTCTTGATGGCTATAGATCTTTCTGGGTCGGTACGTCTTCCATTCTTATCAATGACATGTCCCAAGTGTTTGATCCTTTCGAATACTTTGTTTACGTGCTCACGGTGCTCCCCGACGTTCGTAGTTTGTATTAAGATATCGTCAAGGTAGCCGATCGAAAAATCGCGCCCGCTCAACATCGTGTCGATTACCTGCTGAAAAATCGACGGGGCCACTTTAATTCCAAACGGGAGACGATTGAACTTTAGTAGTACCCTGTGTGTCGAAATACAGAGAAGCTTAGAGCTATCTTCCTCTACAGGTATTTGCAGATAGGCTTCATTCAAGTCAATTTTTGAGAACAGTTTTCCACCGTTTAATTTTGTGAAAACCTCTTCTGGTGTCGGCAGAGGATAGTGATGATCTTTCAGCGCATCGTTCAAACCGGTTGAGAAATCGGCACACACTCTGATCTCTCTAGATTTTTTCTTCGCGTAGACGGTTGGGGCCGCCCATTCCGAGTAGTCAACTGGTGTTAAAATACCTTTCTCCACCAACCGGTCTATTTCTGCATTAATTTTTTCAAGAGAGGCAAAGTGTACACTTCGTTTTCTCTTAAAAACGGGATTCTTATTTTCAATTAGTTCAAAACTCGCCTTCATTTTAGTACAGCGTAATTCATTAGAAAACACCTTGGGAAATGACTCTTTCAAGTCCTTCTTCAATTTTTCTGCTTCAGCAGAAAAGTTCTCTATTCGTTGACAATAGGCGCTTATCGGCGAATCCCAGAGCTGGAAGTGCTGAATCCAATCTGAACCGAACAAATTTCCTGTATCTTTCATTACGAACATGCGTAATTTTAATGTCTTATTTTTTAGTGTCACTTTTGAAATGACTTCCCGTTCAAAGTTTATTTTCTCTCCGGTTACCGATCGAGCTACTTTATCTGTGCGTAGCATCGTCGGTCTGCCGATCTTTTTCCAGGTATTAATATTAATAATTGATAGGTCAGACCCTGAATCAAGCTGTAGTTTAACATCTTGATAGTTCATTTTTACCGTAACATACTTTCGTATGTTTAGGTTGCCACCATTAATTCTAGTTGTTTTTATGTAACTTTTTTTTTCTAGTGCTACTTCTTCAATGTGAGGCTTTGTGTCCCATTTTATGGCATTTGTCACAATTTTTTCGTTTAAAAGGACACTTCTGGTACCAATATAGGTCCCCGCAACTCCAACAATAATGGTTTGGCAATTTTTCATCCGATCTTTGAGGCAAATCCTTCCTGAATTTTTCCTTTGAAGAGTATGATTTTTTTTGAAAAACGACGAACATTTTTAATATTAGAAATTGCTGCTTCCTCTATTTCTTTAGCTTCCTTTTTCTCGGAAATATGTCGTTTACAGCTTTCGGCCAGTTGTTGCAATGTTAAATTTGGCTCGGTTTCAAGTTTGCTTATTGCACGTCTTCTTAACTCTGCATCGTTTTGCGAGACGAGCCCTTGAACAAATATTAATACTTTGAAATTGTCCGCTGTCAAAGATGATAACTTAAAGTCGTCACAATGTTTATTGACGATCGAAGCAAACGTTGAGTAATCCTGGCTTTCTTTTCGCGTTAGGTTCATACATTTCCACCTTTTGTGGAATAAACTTATTTTGGGGCAATATAGTTCCATTAACATTTTAATGGTTTCATTGAAAGATAGTTCGCCCGTTTTCTTCGGCAGAATATAATCGACAAATTTTGTATGATCTGCCTACGAAGAACTAAACGAACCTTTTTCTTTTCCGACCATGTGCTACAATCAATGTCGAAAAAATCCTGATATCGACGGTACCATGATTCGAAGTTTAGGTCCTCTTCAGACACATAGTTGAAGGTTTCGATAGCTGACCATATTGCATTTTGGTTGAACACGTCGCTGTCGTCATTCGTAGTATTTATCATTGCTTGTGCCAGCTGTTCAAATTTTCTCTCCGATTGAGTCTGTTGCTCTAATTGTAATTTTTTATCCCAATCAATTGTTCGTCTAAAGATTTTTTATCTTCTCGCTTTTGTGCTAAATTCTTTTCCTCAAAATACTTCAACAAACTTATTTGCTGCGACTGAAATTCCTTCTGTAGAGACTGAAGTTTTTCATCGTTTGCCTTCTGTTGAGCAAGATGTTTTACATCGTTTGCCTTCTGTTGTTCTGATTGAAATTTAATCATCTCCAATATCTGTTTCGAGAAATCTTCCATGATTAAAGAAATACTTTCTTGAAAAAGAATTAGTCACAAATAGTCCTTGCTTACTGTTTAATAACAAACTCAACCCCTTCTCATCACTGCGTCATTCGGGTCTCGAATTCGACCGGCACTTGCTAATCTTTTTTTTTCTTCTTTCAATGTTCTTTGAGAAAAATTTTTTTATTAATCCGGCTTATTGGGTAATTAATTTAACAAATTTGTATTTTTGTTCTCATCTGGAACTTTTTTTCCCCAATAAGTCCGTTTGCCTTTCAGTGTAGGCTGAAAATGCAAAATAGCAAGTAATGGCTATATTAAAAATTGACTAGTTGTTCAAGAAAGTAACTTGCTTTTATTTGTCAGATTTTTTTCCGACTATACGATTTTACAGTGACAAGTCTGTTCGCAAAATACGTTTGACTATATCAGACACGAAAAAAGGTTTTTGTAGTATGGAGTTCGTTTTGGGTTTTTTCAAACCTTTAAGTTTTATAAGCACATGGTATTCCAATTTCATTTGTTGCACGAGGTAAAATCCCGTATTGAAATACGAAGAACACAAATAGTAAAATCGGTCTTACTTTTTTTCTTCCAGTAATTGTTTAAACTGGTTATTTCTTGTAAGGCAGACTCGTCCCAAAATTGAATGTATTCGATGTTTCCAATATCTTCTCGAAAATTGTAAAGCACAAGGTTTTTTAGGGGGGTTTTCAAACAGGTAGAATTTTTTTTCGTTGGTTGACCGTGTTGTAGACACTGGTTTATCACTCACAGGTTGTAAGGTCCAAGGTGGTTCCAACGAAGTCCTTTACGAATCACTCGCCGCCAGTTGTTGTGGACCCGTTTAGGGGTACCAACAATGAAATAAAAGAACAACAGGTTTAGAGATAATAATAATAATGAATTGTATTGAACAGAGAAATTATAAACAAGTCAGTGTTGGCAGTGCTAGTGCCTAAATGTGCCTATTTGCGTAAACTTGTACACAAAATGTGGCACAAGGCCAAAAAAGGGGTGGGGAAAGGATCGGTCATCTATAACTTAAAAAACTCAACTTAGCTAGTTTCAAGCATGACCATCATTTACCATAATACCGCATTCATACTATACATCCATCGCTACTCACCATAAACATTCATATCATGAAATCCTACTTAAAACCCATATAAGAAATATGCAACGGGGGGGGGGGGACTAAAAATTAAAAATATGATATATACAATGTAAAAGAAATAAAGATTAGTAAAAGCCCCCCCCCCGTTATTCAAATGTGGCAGAGATGCCGATTTGCCGGTCGAAATCGAAAACTCGAAAAAAGGTGGTTGATGCAGGCCCCTCCGTTTTATTCTGACCACCTTCTTCGAAAATATCGAAGGGTGACCTGCATCTCCGGCAAATCAGGCACTCAGTAACCTAATTGGAGAGGGAAGGGGAGTGGGGTAGAAAATAAAAAGGGGAGTGGGATGAGGACAAAATAAAAGGGGGCATGTAATGGAATCAATCATACACTAGCTAAATTGTTGAACTAAAACATCAACAGAAAATTAAACAGAAACTAACTTAAAATAAGTCTAAATCTAACTTAAAATTAAAGCATAGTTCGTTTCCTGAACCCAATATTCTCTGCCTAAGGCACGTCCAGATACCACTCTAATCTAGCGCCAGCCACTCTACACAGTCGTGCTCCAGTCACCCATCTTTCACCAAAATCTGCCAAAGAGAGTTTCACCCTCTCGGCCCTAATGCAAGTCTTCATGTAATATTTGAAAATCGCAATACGGTCGAGAGAAGTGAAGGTCTCAGCTCCGTAGACTGTCTTGCACCTAGTCTTCCAAATCGTAACTCTCATACTCGCTAGTAAGCTCAAAAACGTAAACTGTTTTTGCCTATCGGTTGTCGGAGCCCAGTTGCTGCATACATTAATGGGTTCCAGGTCAAAAGACGATACGTTAAGAATACGAACCATGTAGCCTGCAACAAGCTTAATAAGCGGCACGACGATGCGGCAAAAAACAAAGACGTGACTTATGGTCTCGTCTTCATCGCCGCATCTGACACAAGTCGGAGAATTACTCAAGCGTGCTTAATGAAGCCTCTTACCTACCCAGAGTGCATTCCAAATCGTCAGCCAGGTCAGTGATGCCTCGTCATTGTCAAGGCACCTTGACCCAGGCGCCCAAGGCCAGATTGAGCGGAGCTCCCCCCTCGTCAAAGCGAGCCCCTCAGGCCCATCATTTCGGACAGTCCCCCTCACCATTACCGATATAATGCCTTTCGAGACAACAGCAGGGTGTCAGAGAGGCTTTCTGTCACCCTTGAAAGGAACTTCAACGCATGTCTACATTCGCGATAGAAGGAGCACTCGTTTCGGGGTAACCTGTGTGCCTCCCCCTCATCCAAGTGCACACTTCTCAAAGCCGGAAAAGCTTTCTTGGTGTCTTCCTTCCAAAAGACACCGTTTCCCTCAGATTGTGTACTCATTCGGTCTAGATAAAACAGCCTAAGAGTTTGGCATCGAATTTCGATGCTAGGCATACCCAGACCGCCGTCAGAAGGATGAAGGTAACAAATCTCGCGACGGACCATAGGGGCCTTACCAAGCCACAAAAACTTGAACAGAGCCCGCTGCATCTCCAGCAGTGTATCCGACGGGAGTGGGAGCACTGAAAGACGATATAGGATGATCGGATAAATGTGAGAAGTACACACCTCCGCTCTCCCCTTTAACGAAAGATTTCTGCGGGACCACAGACCAGTTGCTGCCCTAATCGCTTTCAGGACTTCCGACCAATTTTTCTCCAGCTGGAGATCAGGACCAAACCAGACGCCGAGTAGCTTGCAAGGCCCATCTGTCCAGCCAAAGGGTCCCTGCAAGGAAACACCTTTCCAAGCACCAATGCGCAAGCCAATAGACTTATCGCAGTTGATTTTGGCCCCTGTCACCGTTTCATACATCCTGGTTTCTCTGTCGACGACACTAATCTCGGAATTGCTCGTTACAAGCACAGTCAAGTCGTCGGCATAGTCGGAGTACTTCAACATGGTGCAAGAACCTGCCAAAGAAATTCCACGCAGGACCGGATTCACCCTTAGCCTGTTAAGGAAAGGTTCCAAAACAAGCACATGAAGCATCGGTGAAAAAGGGCACCCCTGACGAAGAGATCTGGACAAACTGAAGGCACCAGACCTCATGCCATTCACTTCAACCCTAACACCGGGGTTCGCATACAAGAGGCGAATCCAGGACCGGAATTGCGAGCCAAAACCGGCCGCAGACAAAACAGCCTCCAAGTACCGATGGTCCACCCTATCGAATGCTTTGGACTGATCTAAATTGATCAGCGCGGCTTCAGTGTCGACTTTATCTATGATCAAGCGTATCGAGTGCAAGTTATCCTGAATGGTCCGGCCCTTTACAGAACAAGTCTGTTCGGGGCTAATTAGACCAGGCAACACTAGTTGCAGACGATTGGCTAAGATCTTGGCCAAAATTTTTAACTCCGCATTAAGCATCGTTAAGGGCCGAAAATTATCTAACCCATCCCCATCATTTTTGCTTTTGCGTAACAATTTCACCAATCCCACGGTCAAGTACTGAGGAATAGACCCGTTCCTAAACCACGAGTTAAACAAAACTGTCAGCAAGGGTACAAAAATGTGCGACATCCTCAAATACACCTTGTAGGGCAGACCATCAATACCCGGAGACCTGTTAAGGCCGACCCGCCCTAAGGCTTCCCGGACTTCTTCCTCTGTTATGCAACTTTCGCACCTAGCCGCTTCGGTCGCCTCAAGACGAGAAAAGTCGGCTAAATAGGGGTCGAATTGTGCTAAAGACAAACCGGGTTCTCGAGTAAAAAGATCCTGGAAATGAGAACGAAAAGTCTCCAGAATACCTTCGTTTGTGGTCACGAGTCTCCCATCCGGCAATGAGACACGAGCGATATGACGATCAAATGCATGTCGATGCTCCTCTGCACGCAGTTCAGCAGCCATGTTTGTCGCCTCGTTAGGCACTCTTTTTAACCTAGCCCTAATCACTAAAGCCTGGTGTTCTTGGATAGCCAAAGAAGCCAGCTTGGCCTTAATTATAGTAACACTAGAGCTATCCCCCACCTCCACCGCCCGATCTAATCTAGATTCTAGTGCCACTTTAGCTGCCCTAGTTGATAGATTGAGTCGTCTGCTAAAATCGGCAGTAAAGGACCTAATAACCTTCTTAAAATGAATCCACTTCCTATTCCCAATTACAGCCCCCGTCAATTCCCGCTGTGAGGTTAGTAATAGCTGTTCCTGGTAGCCCTTCACATCGAACAACGAAGTGTTGAGCTTCCAGTACCCAGCTAAACTAGGCTTAGGTCTATCTAAGTTTACCCGGACCCGAACAAGTCTATGGTCTGAGTAAACTATATTATGAAAACTTGGACATTCAACTAATCCTACATTTAAGAACCGATCGATATAACTCGAAAGTTGTACCGAATCGGAGCCGCGCCTATTTGTCCAAGTCCATACCCTATCACGGGCCATTCATTCCAGTACTTATCGATAAGATCGAACTTATCGAGAAAGTCCCGAAATAACATAGCATCCTGATCGATGTTAGTACCCCTAGGTCGATTACGATCTAAATCGGGATCCAGGACCGCGTTCCAGTCTCCCGCTAGAATGACCGTCCGAGAAGTAGAATTCAAGAACTGCTCGATTCGCCGAAAGAAAGAACCGAGCTCAGAATGGCTATTGGGCGCATAAACCCCGATGAGCCGAAATGCCTTCTCCTTTATGGTAATATCCAGAACGCAAAGTCTTCCTTCCGAGTCAATGAAGCTAGGGTCACACGACGCATCTAAAGACTTGCTTACCAGCCAGGAAACCCCCCTAGCAGAAGAATTAAAGTACGCTGAATAAGCGTGAAAACCCTTAGTCAGCGCACCCAAATAGTCCCCAGAAATCAAGTGGGTTTCCTGAACACAACATATATCCACTCCGAGGCGCTGAAGGTCTGTAGCGACTCGAAATTTACGAGCGTCGGCCCTCAGGCCCCGGACATTCAAACTCGCTAGAAAGAGAGCCATGAGGGTGCCTTAGAGTTGGGTTCCAAAAACGAACATAGCAGTGGTCAGGATGCCGACGGCTCTCCCAAAAGATTGATTGCCCATCTGATCATTAATTTGACCATCATGGGAGATGCCGCCAACATCCAAAGGATAGGTTAGTTTCGCTATCCTATACAGGGCGGGGTGTAACCTTATGGGAACCCTCCCAAAACAATTTTTCCTTAAAACGACTAGACCTTCATCTTTGAAGAT
Organism: Sepiola atlantica; assembly: GCA_963556195.1. Lineage (NCBI taxonomy): Eukaryota > Metazoa > Mollusca > Cephalopoda > Sepiida > Sepiolidae > Sepiola > Sepiola atlantica. The sequence continues at coordinate 10,156,780 of OY744515.1, forward strand.
GACCATTGGAACGGCGAAATTGAAAGTGTTGTTCGCCTCTTCCAGCATCTGCCATAGAGCCTTCGCTTCTGGTTTCTTCCTTACCACTGTAAGGACTCTAGGGGCGTTGGGGAAATTAGCAGGGTCTTCAATGGTTATACCACCGACTTCATTGAATTTAAGGAGCTCATTTATATTGGAGAGGTGGTAATGCTTTACTGTTTCTATTTGGGTGCATGTCACTATCCTCTCCAGAAAGGAATGTGGCTTTTTTAGTTTTCCTTTCCACAGAAGGGCTCCTCTGCCTCTTTTGTGTAATAGATGGAGGTGGAGGCATGTCATCCATTGGGGAAGGGGAAGGGGAGCTAGGCCCCATAGGAGGTGCTGGAAAAGGCGAAGGGGATGTTTTTTGTGTGTGAAGCAGGTGGGGTATTTTTGGGGGGTATTAAATGGGGAGACAAAGGGAGAAGGTTTAGGAGAAGTGATTTTTATAGACGATTTAATCGGACTTAGAGGGATAAGCTTGTACTGTTTGTCTAAAATTGGGCCAGTGATTAGAGGGGGCATTAATTTGGGAGAATTAGAATTTTTAGAAACTATTGGTCTTGTGATCGGCTGGGGACTTGGATTGGGGGTAGAGATTTTATCTGAAGTGGCTGAATTTTTTTCTTCTTTTTTCTCTTTTTTACCTACTTTCTTATCTAATTTAGATTTAAGTTCTTTTGCCTTAATGTAACTGTCTTTTCCCGGGTCGTTTTTAAGCATTTCTTTTTCTCTCATTTCTTCGAGAGATACACGACCCGGGTTTTTTTCCCCGGAACAATAATCCATCCCTCGTCTTTTTCTGCAGAAGGTAGAGCAGGGAACTCGTCTTCGGAGTCATCAGATGTAGATGTAATAGGTATACCAATTGTAGCTGGAGGATCGAGGTGGGTGCCAGCCTTGGATGGTCTGTTAATCGGGGGCGTCGTTTTCTGAATGGATTTTTTCTGTGGGCAATCAAAAGTTAAATGACCTAGTTGCTCACAAAACCAACAAACAGGTCTTCGTCCGGCCAATATAATAGGTAGCTTTTCCTCCCCGACTTGTAAATAGTAGGGGATGCTGTCATAAGCTTTCTTGTCGATAAGTATTTCGAAGTTCCAAGTACCTGGAAATTCGTCAAAATTGACGTCTGTGATTTCGCCAAATCTTAGAAAAAAAGCACCAATTTGTTCGCCTTTTACATAAAAAGGCACATTGAAGATAGAAATTGAAGAACGTCTTCTACCCATGTACTCGGTTCGTAAAACATAGTCCTGCGTGATAATTTGATTAAGTGAGAGATTAGCACAAATTTCTTCGTTAGGAAACAAAGCATTCCAAGTGTTAAATCCCTTACACTTGATTAACCTTTGCGGTTTGAATCCTGCAGTTGCCAATAACTTGCATATTAATTCAGGAGAGGCTCTGATGGATTTTTTAAATATTTTTTTTCGACAACAAACATGGTTACTGTTCTTTATTTAATTTTTGCCAACATTGGTAAATCCACGGCAATTCCTTGTTCAGTAACCATGTGTTCGTATTTTTTTGCTTCTTCCACAAAATCATTGACATTTATAGACATTTTTGGAGGTTGCACCATTCCGAATTTTCAGTCGTTTTGAACGCCATCTAGTTAATAACTAGAGACACTAAACAAAAAAAAGAAGTTGACAAAAAAAAAAAAAACGTGGCAGAGAAAAAAAACGTCGTAAAAGGGAAAACAGTTCAACAATAACAGTCAACGTGAAAACAATAAAAACGATAACAATAATCAACAACAGCAAGCAAAAACAGATTTAAGAAAAATACTAACTTGACGCAATAAACTCACTCAACACGTAGAGCCTAAATGTGCCTCAATATTTATTTATGTAAAATTATACACAAAATGTGGCACAAGGCCAAAAAGGGGGTGGGGAAAGGATCGGTCATCTCTAACTTAAAAAACTCAACTTAGCTAGTTTCAATCATGACCATCATTTACCATAATACCGCATTCATACTATACATCCATCGCCACTCACCATAAGAATGCATACCATGAAATCCTACTTAAAACCCATATAAGAAATATGCAACGGGGGGGGGGACTAAAAATTGAAAATATGATATATACAATGTGAAAGAAATAAAGATTAGTAAAAGCCCCCCCGTTATTGAAATGTGGCCGAGATGCCGATTTGCCGGTCGAAATCGAAACTCGAAAAAAAGTGGTTGATGCAGGCCCCAACGTTTTATTCTGACCACCTCCTTCGAAAATATCGAAGGGTGACCTGCATCTCCGGCAAATTTGGCACTCAGTCACCTAATTAGAGAGGGAAGGGGAGTGGGGCAGAAAATAAAAAGGGGAGTGGGATGAGGACAAAATAAAAGGGGCATGTAATGGAATCAATCATACACTAGCTAAATTGTTGAACTAAAACATCAACAGAAAATTAAACAGAAACTAACTTAAAATAAGTCTAAATCTAACTTAAAATTAAAGCATAGTTCGTTTCCTGAACCCAATATTCTCTGCCTAAGGCACGTCCAGATACCACTCTAATCTAGCGCCAGCCACTCTACACAGTCGTGCTCCAGTCACCCACCTTTCACCAAAATCTGCCGAAGAGAGTTTCACTCTCTCGGCCCTAATGCGAGCCTTCAGGTAATATTTGAAAATCGCAATACGGTCGAGAGAAGTGAAGGTCTCAGCTCCGTAGACTGTCTTGCACCTAGTCTTCCAAATCGTAACTCTCATACTCGCTAGTAAGCTCAAAAACGTAAACCGTTTTTGCCTATCGGTTGTCGGAGCCCAGTTGCTGCATACATTAATGGGTTCCAGGTCAAAAGACGATACGTTAAGAATACGAACCATGTAGCCTGAAACAAGCTTAATCAGCGGCACGACGATGCGACAAAAAACGAAGACGTGACTTATGGTCTCGTCCTCAACACCGCATCTGACACAAGTCGGAGAATTACTCAAGCGTGCTGAATGAAGCCTCTTACTTACCCAGAGTGCATTCCAAATCGTCAGCCAGGTCAGTGATGCCTCGTCATTGTCAAGGCACCTTGACCCAGGCGCCCAAGGCCAGATTGAGCGAAGCTCCCCCCTCGTCAAAGCGAGCCCCTCAGGCCTATCATTTCGGTCAGTCCCCCTCACCATTACCCGATATAATGCCTTTCGAGACAACAGCAGGATGTCAGAGAGGCTTTCTGTCACCCTTGAAAGAAACTTCAACGCATGTCTACATTCGCGATAGAAGGAGCACTCGTTTCGGGGTAACCTGTGTGCCTCCCCCTCATCAAAGTGCACACTTCTCAAAGCCGGAAAGGCTTTCTTGGTGTCTTCCTTCCAAAAGACACCGTTTCCCTCAGATTGTGTACTCATTCGGTCTAGATAAAACAGCCTAAGAGTGTGGCATCGAATTTCGATGCTAGGCATACCCAGACCGCCGTCAGAAGGATGAAGGTAACAAATCTCGCGACGGACCATAGGGGCCTTACCAAGCAACAAAAACTTTAACAGAGCCCGCTGCATCTCCAGCAGTGTATCCGACGGGACTGGGAGCACTGAAAGACGATATAGAATGATCGGATAAATGTGAGAAGTACACACCTCCGCTCTCCCCTTTAACGAAAGATTTCTGCGGGACCACAGACCAGTTGCTGCCTTAATCGCTTTCAGGACTTCCGACCAATTTTTCTCCAGCTGGAGATCAGGACCAAACCAGACGCCGAGTAGCTTGCAAGGCCCATCTGTCCAGCTAAAGGGTCCCTGCAAGGAAACACCCTTCCAAGCACCAATGCGCAAGCCAACAGACTTACCGCAGTTGATTTTGGCCCCTGTCACCGTTTCATATATTCTGATTTCTCTGTCGACGACACTAATCTCGGCATTGCTCGTTACAAGAACAGTCAAGTCGTCGGCATAGGCGGAGTACTTCAACATGGTACAAGAACCTGTTAAAGTAATTCCACGCAGGACCGGATTCACCCTTAGCCTGTTAAGGAAAGGTTCCAAAACAAGCACATAAAGCATCGGTGAAAGAGGGCACCCCTGACGAAGAGATCTGGACAAACTGAAGGCACCAGACCTCATGCCATTCACTTCAACCCTAACACCGGGGTTTGCATACAAGAGGCGAATCCAGGAGCGGAATTGCGAGCCAAAACCGGCCGCAGACAAAACAGCCTCCAAGTACCGATGGTCCACCCTATCGAATGCTTTGGACTGATCTAAATTGATCAGCGCGGCTTCAGTGTCGACTTTATCTATGATCAAGCGTATCGAGTGCAAGTTATCTTGAATGGTCCGGCCCTTCACAGAACAAGTCTGTTCGGGGCTAATTAGACCAGGCAACACAAGTTGCAGACGATTGGCTAAGATCTTGGCCAAAATCTTTAACTCTGCATTAAGCATCGTTAAGGGCCGAAAATTATCTTACCCATCCCCACCATTTTTGCTTTTGCGTAACAATTTCACCAAACCCATGGTCAAGTACTGAGGAATAGACCCGTTCCTAAACCACGAGTTAAACAAAACTGTCAGCAAGGGTACAAAAATGTGCGACATCCTCAAATACACCTCGTAGGGCAAACCATCAATACCCGGAGACCTGTTAAGGCCGACCCGCCCTAAGGCTTCCCGGACTTCTTCCTCTGTTATGCAACCTTCGCACCTAGCCGCTTCGGTCGCCTCAAGACGAGAAAAGTCGGCTAAATAGGGGTCGAATTGTGCTAAAGACAAACCGGGTTCTCGAGTAAAAAGATCCTGGAAATGAGAACAAAAAGCCTCCAGAATACCTTCGTTTGTGGTCACGAGTCTCCCATCCGGCAATGAGACACGAGCGATATGACGATCAAATGCATGTCGATGCTCCTCTGCACGCAGTTCAGCAGCCATGTTTGTCGCCTCGTTAGGCACTCTTTTTAACCTAGCCCTAATCACTAAAGCCTGGTGTTCTTGGATAGCCAAAGAAGCCAGCTTGGCCTTAATTATAGTAACACTAGAGCTATCCCCCACCTCCACCGCCCGATCTAATCTAGATTCTAGTGCCACTTTAGCTGCCCTAGTTGATAGATTGAGTCGTCTGCTAAAATCGGCAGTAAAGGACCTAATAACCTTCTTAAAATGAATCCACTTCCTATTCCCAATTACAGCCCCCGTCAATTCCCGCTGTAAGGTTAGTAATAGCTGTTCCTGGTAGCCCTTCACATCGAACAACGAAGTGTTGAGCTTCCAGTACCCAGCTAAACTCGGCTTAGGTCTATCTAAGTTTACCCGAACCCGAACAACTCTATGGTCTGAGTAAACTATATTATGAAAACTTGGACATTCAACTAATCCTACATCGACTCTCCTAATTAAGAACCGATCGATATAACTCGAAAGTTGTACCGAATCGGAGCCGCGCCTATTTGTCCAAGTCCATACCCTATCTCGGGGCCATTCATTCCGGTACTTATCGATAAGATCGAACTTATCGAGAAAGTCCCGAAATAACATAGCATTCCGATCGATGTTAGTACCCCTAGGTCGATTACGATCTAAATCGAGATCTAGGACCGCGTTCCAGTCTCCCGCTAGAATGACCGTCCGAGAAGTAGAATTCAAGAACTGCTCGATTCGCCGAAAGAAAGAACCGAGCTCAGAATGGCTATTGGGCGCATAAACCCCGATGAGCCGAAATGTCTTCTCCTTTATAGTAACATCCAGAACGCAAAGTCTCCCTTCCGGATCCATGAAGCTAGGGTCACACGACGCATCTAAAGACTTGCTTACCAGCCAGGAAACCCCCCTAGCAGAAGAATTAAAGTACGCTGAATAAGCGTGAAAACCCTTAGTCAGCGCACCCAAATAGTCCCCAGAAATCAAGTGGGTTTCCTGAACACAACATATATCCACTCCGAGGCGCTGAAGGTCTGTAGCGACTCGAAATTTACGAGCGTCGGACCTCAGGCCCCGGACATTCAAACTCGCTAGAAAGAGAGCCATGAGGGTGCCTTAGAGTTGGGTTCCAAAAACGAACATAGCAGTGGTCAGGATGCCGACGGCTCTCCCAAAAGATTGATTGCCCATCTGATCATTAATTTGACCATCATGGGAGATGCCGCCAACATCCAAAGGATAGGTTAGTTTCGCTATCCTATACAGGGCGGGGTGTAACCTTATGGGAACCCTCCCAAAACATTTTTTCCTTAAAACGACTAGACCTTCATCTTTGAAGATGGCCATTGGAACGGCGAAATTGAAAGTGTTGTTCGCCTCTTCCAGCATCTGCCATAGAGCCTTCGCTTCTGGTTTCTTCCTTACCACTGTAAGGACTCTAGGGGCATTGGGGAAATTAGTAGGGTCTTCAATGGTTATACCACCGACTTCATTGAATTTAAGGAGCTCATTTATATTGGAGAGGTGGTAATGCTTTACTGTTTCTATTTGGGTGCATGTCACTTTGCAGATATCTTCCCCAGAAAGGAATGTGGCTTTTTTAGTTTTCCTTTCCACAGAAGGGCTCCTCTGCCTCTTCTGTGTAATAGGTGGAGGAGGAGGCATGTCATCCATTGGGGAGGGGGAAGGGGAGCTAGGCCCCATAGGAGATGCTGGAAAAGGCGAAGGGGAGGGTTTCTTTGTGGGTGAAGCAGGTGGGGTATTTTTGGGGGTATTAAATGGGGAGACAAAAGGAGAAGGTTTAGGTGAAGTGATTTTTATAGACGATTTAATCGGACTTAGAGGGATAAGCTTGTACTGTTTGTCTAAAATTGGGCCAGTGATTGGAGGGGGCATTAATTTGGGAGAATTAGAATTTTTAGAAACTATTGGTTTTGTGATCGGCTGGGGACTTGGATTGGGGGTAGAGATTTTATCTGAAGTGGCTGAATTTTTTTCTTCTTTTTTCTCGTTTTTTCCTACTTTCTTATCTAATTTAGATTTAAGTTCTTTTGCCTTAATGTAACTGTCTTTTCCCGGGTCGTTTTTAAGCATTTCTTTTTCTCTCATTTCTTCGAGAGATACACGACCCGGGTTTTTTTTCCCGGAACAATAATCCATCCCTCGTCTTTTTCTGCAGAAGGTAGAGCAGGGAATTCTTCTTCGGAGTCATCAGATGTAGATGTAATAGGTATACCAATTTTAGCTGGAGGATCGAGGTGGGTGCCAGCCTTCGATGGTCTGTTAATCGGGGGCGTCGTTTTCTGAGTGGATTTTTTCTGTGGGCAATCAAAAGTTAAATGACCTAGTTGCTCACAAAACCAACAAACAGGTCTTCGTCCGGCCAATGTAATAGGTAGTTTTTCCTCCCCGACTTGTAAATAGTAGGGGATGCTGTCATAAGCTTTCTTGTCGATAAGTATTTCGAAGTTCCATGTACCTGGAAATTCGTCAAAATTGACGTCTGTGATTTCGCCAAATCTTAGAAAAAATGCACCAATTTGTTCTCCTTTTACATAAAAAGGCACATTGAAGATAGAAATAGAAGAACGTCTTCTACCCATGTACTCGGTTCGTAAAACATAGTCCTGCGTGATAATTTGATTAAGTGAGAGATTAGCACAGATTTCTTCGTTAGGAAACAAAGCATTCCAAGTGTTAAATCCCTTACACTTGATTAACCTTTGCGGTTTGAATCCTGCAGTTGCCAATAACTTGCATATTAATTCAGGAGAGGCCCTGATGGACTTTTTAATTTTTTTTTCGACAACAAACATTGTTACTGTTCTTTTTTTAATTTCTGCCAACGTTGGTAAATCCACGGCAATTCCTTGTTCAGTAACCATGTGTTCGTATTTTTTTGCTTCTTCCACGAAATCATTGACATTTATAGACATTTTTGGAGGTTTGCACCATTCCGAATTTTCAGTCGTTTTGGACGCCATCTAGTTAATAACTAGAGACACCAAACTAAACAAAAAAAAAAAAGTTGAGAGAAAAAAAAAAAAAAAAAAACGTGGCAGAAAAAAAAAACGTCGTAAAAGGGAAAACAGTTCAACAATAAAAGTCAACGTGAAAAAAATAAAAACGATAACAATAATCAACAAGAGCAGGCAAAAACAGATTTAAGAAAAATACTAACTTGACGCAATAAACTCACTCAACACGTAGAGCCTAAATGTGCCTCAATATTTATTTATGTAAAATTATACACAAAATGTGGCACAAGGCCAAAAAGGGGGTGGGGAAAGGATCGGTCATCTCTAACTTAAAAAACTCAACTTAGCTAGTTTCAATCATGACCATCATTTACCATAATACCGCATTCATACTATACATCCATCGCCACTCACCATAAGAATGCATACCATGAAATCCTACTTAAAACCCATATAAGAAATATGCAACGGGGGGGGGGGGACTAAAAATTGAAAATATGATATATACAATGTGAAAGAAATAAAGATTAGTAAAAGCCCCCCCGTTATTGAAGTTGGCCGAGATGCCGATTTGCCAGTCGAAATCGAAAACTCGAAAAAAAGTGGTTGATGCAGGCCCCAACGTTTTATTCTGACCACCTCCTTCGAAAATATCGAAGGGTGACCTGCATCTCCGGCAAATTTGGCACTCAGTCACCTAATTGGAGAGGGAAGGGGAGTGGGGCAGAAAATAAAAAGGGGAGTGGGATGAGGACAAAATAAAAGGGGCATGTAATGGAATCAATCATACACTAGCTAAATTGTTGAACTAAAACATCAACAGAAAATTAAACAGAAACTAACTTGAAATAAGTCTAAATCTAACTTAAAATTAAAGCATAGTTCGTTTCCTGAACCCAATATTCTCTGCCTAAGGCACGTCCAGATACCACTCTAATCTAGCGCCAGCTACTCTACACAGTCGTGCTCCAGTCACCCACCTTTCACCAAAATCTGCCGAAGAGAGTTTCACTCTCTCGGCCCTAATGCGAGCCTTCAGGTAATATTTGAAAATCGCAATAAGGTCGAGAGAAGTGAAGGTCTCAGCTCCGTAGACTGTCTTGCACCTAGTCTTCCAAATCGTAACTCTCATACTCGCTAGTAAGCTCAAAAACGTAAACCGTTTTTGCCTATCGGTTGTCGGAGCCCAGTTGCTGCATACATTAATGGGTTCCAGGTCAAAAGACGATACGTTAAGAATACGAACCATGTAGCCTGCAACAAGCTTAATCAGCGGCACGACGATGCGACAAAAAACGAAAGCGTGACTTATGGTCTCGTCCTCAATGCCGCATCTGACACAAGTCGGAGAATTACTCAAGCGTGCTGAATGAAGCCTCTTACTTACCCAGAGTGCATTCCAAATCGTCAGCCAGGTCAGTGATGCCTCGTCATTGTCAAGGCACCTTGACCCAGGCGCCCAAGGCCAGATTGAGCGAAGCTCCCCCCTCGTCAAAGCGAGCCCCTCAGGCCTATCATTTCGGACAGTCCCCCTCACCATTACCCGATATAATGCCTTTCGAGACAACAGCAGGATGTCAGAGAGGCTTTCTGTCACCCTTGAAAGGAACTTCAACGCATGTCTACATTCGCGATAGAAGGAGCACTCGTTTCGGGGTAACCTGTGTGCCTCCCCCTCATCCAAGTGCACACTTCTCAAAGCCGGAAAGGCTTTCTTGGTGTCTTCCTTCCAAAAGACACCGTTTCCCTCAGATTGTGTACTCATTCGGTCTAGATAAAACAGCCTAAGAGTGTGGCATCGAATTTCGATGCTAGGCATACCCAGACCGCCCTCAGAAGGATGAAGGTAACAAATCTCGCGACGGACCATAGGGGCCTTACCAAGCCACAAAAACTTGAACAGAGCCCGCTGCATCTCCAGCAGTGTATCCGACGGGAGTGGGAGCACTGAAAGACGATATAGGATGATCGGATAAATGTGAGAAGTACACACCTCCGCTCTCCCCTTTAACGAAAGATTTCTGCGGGACCACAGACCAGCTGCTGCCCTAATCGCTTTCAGGACTTCCGACCAATTTTTCTCCAGCTGGAGATCAGGACCAAACCAGACGCCGAGTAGCTTGCAAGGCCCATCTGTCCAGCTAAAGGGTCCCTGCAAGGAAACACCCTTCCAAGCACCAATGCGCAAGCCAATAGACTTACCGCAGTTGATTTTGGCCCCTGTCACCGTTTCATACATTCTGATTTCTCTGTCGACGACACTAATCTCGGCATTGCTCGTTACAAGCACAGTCAAGTCGTCGGCATAGGCGGAGTACTTCAACATGGTACAAGAACCTGTTAAAGTAATTCCACGCAGGACCGGATTCACCCTTAGCCTGTTAAGGAAAGGTTCCAAAACAAGCACATAAAGCATCGGTGAAAGAGGGCACCCCTGACGAAGAGATCTGGACAAACTGAAGGCACCAGACCTCATGCCATTCACTTCAACCCTAACACCGGGGTTTGCATACAAGAGGCGAATCCAGGAGCGGAATTGCGAGCCAAAACGGGCCGCAGACAAAACAGCCTCCAAGTACCGATGGTCCACCCTATCGAATGCTTTGGACTGATCTAAATTGATCAGCGCGGCTTCAGTGTCGACTTTATCTATGATCAAGCGTATCGAGTGCAAGTTATCCTGAATGGTCCGGCCCTTCACAGAACAAGTCTGTTCGGGGCTAATTAGACCAGGCAACACAAGTTGCAGACGATTGGCTAAGATCTTGGCCAAAATCTTTAACTCCGCATTAAGCATCGTTAAGGGCCGAAAATTATCTAACCCATCCCCACCATTTTTGCTTTTGCGTAACAATTTCACCAAACCCATGGTCAAGTACTGAGGAATAGACCCGTTCCTAAACCACGAGTTAAACAAAACTGTCAGCAAGGGTACAAAAATGTGCGACATCCTCAAATACACCTCGTAGGGCAAACCATCAATACCCGGAGACCTGTTAAGGCCGACCCGCCCTAAGGCTTCCCGGACTTCTTCCTCTGTTATGCAACCTTCGCACCTAGCCGCTTCGGTCGCCTCAAGACGAGAAAAGTCGGCTAAATAGGGGTCGAATTGTGCTAAAGACAAACCGGGTTCTCGAGTAAAAAGATCCTGGAAATGAGAACGAAAAGCCTCCAGAATACCTTCGTTTGTGGTCACGAGTCTCCCATCCGGCAATGAGACACGAGCGATATGTCGATCAAATGCATGTCGATGCTCCTCTGCACGCAGTTCAGCAGCCATGTTTGTCGCCTCGTTAGGCACTCTTTTTAACCTAGCCCTAATCACTAAAGCCTGGTGTTCTTGGATAGCCAAAGAAGCCAGCTTGGCCTTAATTATAGTAACACTAGAGCTATCCCCCACCTCCACCGCCCGATCTAATCTAGATTCTAGTGCCACTTTAGCTGCCCTAGTTGATAGATTGAGTCGTCTGCTAAAATCGGCAGTAAAGGACCTAATAACCTTCTTAAAATGAATCCACTTCCTATTCCCAATTACAGCCCCCGTCAATTCCCACTGTAAGGTTAGTAATAGCTGTTCCTGGTAGCCCTTCACATCGAACAACGAAGTGTTGAGCTTCCAGTACCCAGCTAAACTAGGCTTAGGTCTATCTAAGTTTACCCGGACCCGAACAAGTCTATGGTCTGAGTAAACTATATTATGAAAACTTGGACATTCAACTAATCCTACATCGACTCTCCTAATTAAGGACCGATCGATATAACTCGAAAGTTGTACCGAATCGGAGCCGCGCCTATTTGTCCAAGTCCATACCCTATCACGGGGCCATTCATTCCGGTACTTATCGATAAGATCGAACTTATCGAGGAAGTCCCGAAATAACGTAGCATCCCGATCGATGTTAGTACCCCTAGGTCGATTACGATCTAAATCGGGATCCAGGACCGCGTTCCAGTCTCCCGCTAGAATGACCGTCCGAGAAGTAGAATTCAAGAACTGCTCGATTCGCCGAAAGAAAGAACCGAGCTCAGAATGGCTATTGGGTGCATAAACCCCGATGAGCCGAAATGCCTTCTCCTTTATGGTAATATCCAGAACGCAAAGTCTCCCTTCCGGATCCATGAAGCTAGGGTCACACGATGCATCTAAAGACTTGCTTACCAGCCAGGAAACCCCCCTAGCAGAAGAATTAAAGTACGCTGAATAAGCGTGAAAACCCTTAGTCAGCGCACCCAAATAGTCCCCAGAAATCAAGTGGGTTTCCTGAACACAACATATATCCACTCCGAGGCGCTGAAGGTCCGTAGCGACTCGAAATTTACGAGCGTCGGACCTCAGGCCCCGGACATTTAAACTCGCTAGAAAGAGAGCCATGAGGGTGCCTTAGAGTTGGGTTCCAGAAACGAACATAGCAGTGGTCAGGATGCCGACGGCTCTCCCAAAAGATTGATTGCCCATCTGATCATTAATTTGACCATCATGGGAGATGCCGCCAACATCCAAAGGATAGGTTAGTTTCGCTATCCTATACAGGGCGGGGTGTAACCTTATGGGAACCCTCCCAAAAAATTTTTTCCTTAAAACGACTAGACCTTCATCTTTGAAGATGGCCATTGGAATGGCGAAATTGAAAGTGTTGTTCGCCTCTTCCAGCATCTGCCATAGAGCCTTCGCTTCTGGTTTCTTCCTTACCACTGTAAGGACTCTAGGGGCATTGGGGAAATTAGTAGGGTCTTCAATGGTTATACCACCGACTTCATTGAATTTAAGGAGCTCATTTATATTGGAGAGGTGGTAATGCTTTACTGTTTCTATTTGGGTGCATGTCACTTTGCAGATATCTTCCCCAGAAAGGAATGTGGCTTTTTTAGTTTTCCTTTCCACAGAAGGGCTCCTCTGCCTCTTCTGTGTAATAGGTGGAGGGGGAGGCATGTCATCCATTGGGGAGGGGGAAGGGGAGCTAGGCCCCATAGGAGATGCTGGAAAAGGCGAAGGGGAGGTTTTTTTTGTGGGTGAAGCAGGTGGGGTATTTTTGGGGGTATTAAATGGGGAGACAAAAGGAGAAGGTTTAGGTGAAGTGATTTTTATAGACGATTTAATCGGACTTAGAGGGATAAGCTTGTACTGTTTGTCTAAAATTGGGCCAGTGATTGGAGGGGGCATTAATTTGGGAGAATTAGAATTTTTAGAAACTATTGGTTTTGTGATCGGCTGGGGACTTGGATTGGGGGTAGAGATTTTATCTGAAGTGGCTGAATTTTTTTCTTCTTTTTTCTCTTTTTTTCCTACTTTCTTATCTAATTTAGATTTAAGTTCTTTTGCCTTAATGTAACTGTCTTTTCCCGGGTCGTTTTTAAGCATTTCTTATTCTCTCATTTCTTCGAGAGATACACGACCCGGGTTTTTTTTCCCCGGAACAATAATCCATCCCTCGTCTTTTTCTGCAGAAGGTAGAGCAGGGAATTCTTCTTCGGAGTCATCAGATGTAGATGTAATAGGTATACCAATTGTAGCTGGAGGATCGAGGTGGGTGCCAGCCTTGGATGGTCTGCTAATCGGGGGCGTCGTTTTCTGAGTGGATTTTTTCTGTGGGCAATCAAAAGTTAAATGACCTAGTTGCTCACAAAACCAACAAACAGGTCTTCGTCCGGCCAATATAATAGGTAGTTTTTCCTCCCCGACTTGTAAATAGTAGGGGATGCTGTCATAAGCTTTCTTGTCGATAAGTATTTCGAAGTTCCATGTACCTGGAAATTCGTCAAAATTGACGTCTGTGATTTCGCCAAATCTTAGAAAAAATGCACCAATTTGTTCTCCTTTTACATAAAAAGGCACATTGAAGATAGAAATAGAAGAACGTCTTCTACCCATGTACTCGGTTCGTAAAACATAGTCCTGCGTGATAATTTGATTAAGTGAGAGATTAGCACAGATTTCTTCGTTAGGAAACAAAGCATTCCAAGTGTTAAATCCCTTACACTTGATTAACCTTTGCGGTTTGAATCCTGCAGTTGCCAATAACTTGCATATTAATTCAGGAGAGGCCCTGATGGACTTTTTAATTTTTTTTTCGACAACAAACATTGTTACTGTTCTTTTTTTAATTTCTGCCAACGTTGGTAAATCCACGGCAATTCCTTGTTCAGTAACCATGTGTTCGTATTTTTTTGCTTCTTCCACGAAATCATTGACATTTATAGACATTTTTGGAGGTTTGCACCATTCCAAATTTTCAGTCGTTTTGGACGCCATCTAGTTAATAACTAGAGACACCAAACTAAACAAAAAAAAAAAGTTGAGAGAAAAAAAAAAAAAAAAAAAAAACGTGGCAGAAAAAAAAAACGTCGTAAAAGGGAAAACAGTTCAACAATAAAAGTCAACGTGAAAAAAATAAAAACGATAACAATAATCAACAAGAGCAGGCAAAAACAGATTTAAGAAAAATACTAACTTGACGCAATAAACTCACTCAACACGTAGAGCCTAAATGTGCCTCAATATTTATTTATGTAAAATTATACACAAAATGTGGCACAAGGCCAAAAAGGGGGTGGGGAAAGGATCGGTCATCTCTAACTTAAAAAACTCAACTTAGCTAGTTTCAATCATGACCATCATTTACCATAATACCGCATTCATACTATACATCCATCGCCACTCACCATAAGAATTCATACCATGAAATCCTACTTAAAACCCATATAAGAAATATGCAACGGGGGGGGGACTAAAAATTGAAAATATGATATATACAATGTGAAAGAAATAAAGATTAGTAAAAGCCCCCCCGTTATTGAAATGTGGCCGAGATGCCGATTTGCCGGTCGAAATCGAAAACTCGAAAAAAAGTGGTTGATCCAGGCCCCAACGTTTTATTCTAACCACCTCCTTCGAAAATATCGAAGGGTGACCTGCATCTCCGGCAAATTTGGCACTCAGTCACCTAATTGGAGAGGGAAGGGGAGTGGGGCAGAAAATAAAAAGGGGAGTGGGATGAGGACAAAATAAAAGGGGCATGTAATGGAATCAATCATACACTAGCTAAATTGTTGAACTAAAACATCAACAGAAAATTAAACAGAAACTAACTTAAAATAAGTCTAAATCTAACTTAAGATTAAAGCATAGTTCGTTTCCTGAACCCAATATTCTCTGCCTAAGGCACGTCCAGATACCACTCTAATCTAGCGCCAGCTACTCTACACAGTCGTGCTCCAGTCACCCACCTTTCACCAAAATCTGCCGAAGAGAGTTTCACTCTCTCGGCCCTAATGCGAGCCTTCAGGTAATATTTGAAAATCGCAATAAGGTCGAGAGAAGTGAAGGTCTCAGCTCCGTAGACTGTCTTGCACCTAGTCTTCCAAATCGTAACTCTCATACTCGCTAGTAAGCTCAAAAACGTAAACCGTTTTTGCCTATCGGTTGTCGGAGCCCAGTTGCTGCATACATTAATGGGTTCCAGGTCAAAAGACGATACGTTAAGAATACGAACCATGTAGCCTGAAACAAGCTTAATCAGTGGCACGACGATGCGACAAAAAACGAAGACGTGACTTATGGTCTCGTCCTCAACGCCGCATCTGACACAAGTCGGAGAATTACTCAAGCGTGCTGAATGAAGCCTCTTACTTACCCAGAGTGCATTCCAAATCGTCAGCCAGGTCAGTGATGCCTCGTCATTGTCAAGGCACCTTGACCCAGGCGCCCAAGGCCAGATTGAGCGAAGCTCCCCCCTCGTCAAAGCGAGCCCCTCAGGCCTATCATTTCGGACAGTCCCCCTCACCATTACCCGATATAATGCCTTTCGAGACAACAGCAGGATGTCAGAGAGGCTTTCTGTCACCCTTGAAAGGAACTTCAACGCATGTCTACATTCGCGATAGAAGGAGCACTCGTTTCGGGGTAACCTGTGTGCCTCCCCCTCATCCAAGTGCACACTTCTCAAAGCCGGAAAGGCTTTCTTGGTGTCTTCCTTCCAAAAGACACCGTTTCCCTCAGATTGTGTACTCATCCGGTCTAGATAAAACAGCCTAAGAGTGTGGCATCGAATTTCGATGCTAGGCATACCCAGACCGCCCTCAGAAGGATGAAGGTAACAAATCTCGCGACGGACCATAGGGGCCTTACCAAGCCACAAAAACTTGAACAGAGCCCGCTGCATCTCCAGCAGTGTATCCGACGGGAGTGGGAGCACTGAAAGACGATATAGGATGATCGGATAAATGTGAGAAGTACACACCTCCGCTCTCCCCTTTAACGAAAGATTTCTGCGGGACCACAGACCAGCTGCTGCCCTAATCGCTTTCAGGACTTCCGACCAATTTTTCTCCAGCTGGAGATCAGGACCAAACCAGACGCCGAGTAGCTTGCAAGGCCCATCTGTCCAGCTAAAGGGTCCCTGCAAGGAAACACCCTTCCAAGCACCAATGCGCAAGCCAACAGACTTACCGCAGTTGATTTTGGCCCCTGTCACCGTTTCATACATTCTGATTTCTCTGTCGACGACACTAATCTCGGCATTGCTCGTTACAAGCACAGTCAAGTCGTCGGCATAGGCGGAGTACTTCAACATGGTACAAGAACCTGTTAAAGTAATTCCACGCAGGACCGGATTCACCCTTAGCCTGTTAAGGAAAGGTTCCAAAACAAGCACATAAAGCATCGGTGAAAGAGGGCACCCCTGACGAAGAGATCTGGACAATCTGAAGGCACCAGACCTCATGCCATTCACTTCAACCCTAACACCGGGGTTTGCATACAAGAGGCGAATCCAGGAGCGGAATTGCGAGCCAAAACCGGCCGCAGACAAAACAGCCTCCAAGTACCGATGGTCCACCCTATCGAATGCTTTGGACTGATCTAAATTGATCAGCGCGGCTTCAGTGTCGACTTTATCTATGATCAAGCGTATCGAGTGCAAGTTATCCTGAATGGTCCGGCCCTTCACAGAACAAGTCTGTTCGAGGCTAATTAGACCAGGCAACACAAGTTGCAGACGATTGGCTAATATCTTGGCCAAAATCTTTAACTCCGCATTAAGCATCGTTAAGGGCCGAAAATTATCTAACCCATCCCCACCATTTTTGCTTTTGCGTAACAATTTCACCAAACCCATGGTCAAGTACTGAGGAATAGACCCGTTCCTAAACCACGAGTTAAACAAAACTGTCAGCAAGGGTACAAAAATGTGCGACATCCTCAAATACACCTCGTAGGGCAAACCATCAATACCCGGAGACCTGTTAAGGCCGACCCGCCCTAAGGCTTCCCGGACTTCTTCCTCTGTTATGCAACCTTCGCACCTAGCCGCTTCGGTCGCCTCAAGACGAGAAAAGTCGGCTAAATAGGGGTCGAATTGTGTTAAAGACAAACCGGGTTCTCGAGTAAAAAGATCCTGGAAATGAGAACGAAAAGCCTCCAGAATACCTTCGTTTGTGGTCACGAGTCTCCCATCCGGCAATGAGACACGAGCGATATGACGATCAAATGCATGTCGATGCTCCTCTGCACGCAGTTCAGCAGCCATGTTTGTCGCCTCGTTAGGCACTCTTTTTAACCTAGCCCTAATCACTAAAGCCTGGTGTTCTTGGATAGCCAAAGAAGCCAGCTTGGCCTTAATTATAGTAACACTAGAGCTATCCCCCACCTCCACCGCCCGATCTAATCTAGATTCTAGTGCCACTTTAGCTGCCCTAGTTGATAGATTGAGTCGTCTGCTAAAATCGGCAGTAAAGGACCTAATAACCTTCTTAAAATGAATCCACTTCCTATTCCCAATTACAGCCCCCGTCAATTCCCGCTGTAAGGTTAGTAATAGCTGTTCCTGGTAGCCCTTCACATCGAACAACGAAGTGTTGAGCTTCCAGTACCCAGCTAAACTAGGCTTAGGTCTATCTAAGTTTACCCGGACCCGAACAAGTCTATGGTCTGAGTAAACTATATTATGAAAACTTGGACATTCAACTAATCCTACATTTAAGAACCGATCGATATAACTCGAAAGTTGTACCGAATCGGAGCCGCGCCTATTTGTCCAAGTCCATACCCTATCACGGGGCCATTCATTCCGGTACTTATCGATAAGATCGAACTTATCGAGGAAGTCCCGAAATAACGTAGCATCCCGATCGATGTTAGTACCCCTAGCTCGATTACGATCTACATCGGGATCCAGGACCGCGTTCCAGTCTCCCGCTAGAATGACCGTCCGAGAAGTAGAATTCAAGAACTGCTCGATTCGCCGAAAGAAAGAACCGAGCTCAGAATGGCTATTGGGTGCATAAACCCCGATGAGCCGAAATGCCTTCTCCTTTATGGTAATATCCAGAACGCAAAGTCTCCCTTCCGGATCCATGAAGCTAGGGTCACACGATGCATCTAAAGACTTGCTTACCAGCCAGGAAACCCCCCTAGCAGAAGAATTAAAGTACGCTGAATAAGCGTGAAAACCCTTAGTCAGCGCACCCAAATAGTCCCCAGAAATCAAGTGGGTTTCCTGAACACAACATATATCCACTCCGAGGCGCTGAAGGTCCGTAGCGACTCGAAATTTACGAGCGTCGGACCTCAGGCCCCGGACATTTAAACTCGCTAGAAAGAGAGCCATGAGGGTGCCTTAGAGTTGGGTTCCAGAAACGAACATAGCAGTGGTCAGGATGCCGACGGCTCTCCCAAAAGATTGATTGCCCATCTGATCATTAATTTGACCATCATGGGAGATGCCGCCAACATCCAAAGGATAGGTTAGTTTCGCTATCCTATACAGGGCGGGGTGTAACCTTATGGGAACCCTCCCAAAACATTTTTTCCTTAAAACGACTAGACCTTCATCTTTGAAGATGGCCATTGGAACGGCGAAATTGAAAGTGTTGTTCGCCTCTTCCAGCATCTGCCATAGAGCCTTCGCTTCTGGTTTCTTCCTTACCACTGTAAGGACTCTAGGGGCATTGGGGAAATTAGTAGGGTCTTCAATGGTTATACCACCGACTTCATTGAATTTAAGGAGCTCATTTATATTGGAGAGGTGGTAATGCTTTACTGTTTCTATTTGGGTGCATGTCACTTTGCAGATATCTTCCCCAGAAAGGAATGTGGCTTTTTTAGTTTTCCTTTCCACAGAAGGGCTCCTCTGCCTCTTCTGTGTAATAGGTGGAGGGGGAGGCATGTCATCCATTGGGGAGGGGGAAGGGGAGCTAGGCCCCATAGGAGATGCTGGAAATGGCGAAGGGGAGGGTTTTTTTGTGGGTGAAGCAGGTGGGGTATTTTTGGGGGTATTAAATGGGGAGACAAAAGGAGAAGGTTTAGGTGAAGTGATTTTTATAGATGATTTAATCGGACTTAGAGGGATAAGCTTGTACTGTTTGTCTAAAATTGGGCCAGTGATTGGAGGGGGCATTAATTTGGGAGAATTAGAATTTTTAGAAACTATTGGTTTTGTGATCGGCTGGGGACTTGGATTGGGGGTAGAGATTTTATCTGAAGTGGCTGAATTTTTTTCTTCTTTTTTCTCTTTTTTTCCTACTTTCTTATCTAATTTAGATTTAAGTTCTTTTGCCTTAATGTAACTGTCTTTTCCGGGGTCGTTTTTAAGCATTTCTTTTTCTCTCATTTCTTCGAGAGATACACGACCCGGGGTTTTTTTTCCCGGAACAATAATCCATCCCTCGTCTTTTTCTGCAGAAGGTAGAGCAGGGAATTCTTCTTCGGAGTCATCAGATGTAGATGTAATAGGTATACCAATTGTAGCTGGAGGATCGAGGTGGGTGCCAGCCTTGGATGGTCTGTTAATCGGGGGCGTCGTTTTCTGAGTGGATTTTTTCTGTGGGCAATCAAAAGTTAAATGACCTAGTTGCTCACAAAACCAACAAACAGGTCTTCGTCCGGCCAATATAATAGGTAGTTTTTCCTCCCCGACTTGTAAATAGTAGGGGATGCTGTCATAAGCTTTCTTGTCGATAAGTATTTCGAAGTTCCATGTACCTGGAAATTCGTCAAAATTGACGTCTGTGATTTCGCCAAATCTTAGAAAAAATGCACCAATTTGTTCTCCTTTTACATAAAAAGGCACATTGAAGATAGAAATAGAAGAACGTCTTCTACCCATGTACTCGGTTCGTAAAACATAGTCCTGCGTGATAATTTGATTAAGTGAGAGATTAGCACAGATTTCTTCGTTAGGAAACAAAGCATTCCAAGTGTTAAATCCCTTACACTTGATTAACCTTTGCGGTTTGAATCCTGCAGTTGCCAATAACTTGCATATTAATTCAGGAGAGGCCCTGATGGACTTTTTAATTTTTTTTTCGACAACAAACATGGTTACTGTTCTTTTTTTAATTTCTTCCAACATTGGTAAATCCACGGCAATTCCTTGATCAGTAACCATGTGTTCGTATTTTTTTGCTTCTTCCACGAAATCATTGACATTTATAGACATTTTTGGAGGTTTGCACCATTCCGAATTTTCAGTCGTTTTGGACGCCATCTAGTTAATAACTAGAGACACCAAACAAAAAAAAAAGTTGACAGAGAAAAAAAAAACAAAAAAAAAACGTGGCAGAAAAAAAAAACGTCGTAAAAGGGAAAACAGTTCAACAATAAAAGTCAACGTGAAAAAATAAAAATGATAACAATAATCAACAACAGCAGGCAAAAACAGATTTAAGAAAAATACTAACTTGACGCAATAAACTCACTCAACACGTAGAGCCTAAATGTGCCTCAATATTTATTTATGTAAAATTATACACAAAATGTGGCACAAGGCCAAAAAGGGGGTGGGGAAAGGATCGGTCATCTCTAACTTAAAAAACTCAACTTAGCTAGTTTCAATCATGACCATCATTTACCATAATACCGCATTCATACTATACATCCATCGCCACTCACCATAAGAATTCATACCATGAAATCCTACTTAAAACCCATATAAGAAATATGCAACGGGGGGGGGGACTAAAAATTGAAAATATGATATATACAATGTGAAAGAAATAAAGATTAGTAAAAGCCCCCCCGTTATTGAAATGTGGCCGAGATGCCGATTTGCCGGTCGAAATCGAAAACTCGAAAAAAAGTGGTTGATGCAGGCCCCAACGTTTTATTCTAACCACCTCCTTCGAAAATATCGAAGGGTGACCTGCATCTCCGGCAAATTTGGCACTCAGTCACCTAATTGGAGAGGGAAGGGGAGTGGGGCAGAAAATAAAAAGGGGAGTGGGATGAGGACAAAATAAAAGGGGCATGTAATGGAATCAATCATACACTAGCTAAATTGTTGAACTAAAACATCAACAGAAAATTAAACAGAAACTAACTTAAAATAAGTCTAAATCTAACTTAAGATTAAAGCATAGTTCGTTTCCTGAACCCAATATTCTCTGCCTAAGGCACGTCCAGATACCACTCTAATCTAGCGCCAGCTACTCTACACAGTCGTGCTCCAGTCACCCACCTTTCACCAAAATCTGCCGAAGAGAGTTTCACTCTCTCGGCCCTAATGCGAGCCTTCAGGTAATATTTGAAAATCGCAATAAGGTCGAGAGAAGTGAAGGTCTCAGCTCCGTAGACTGTCTTGCACCTAGTCTTCCAAATCGTAACTCTCATACTCGCTAGTAAGCTCAAAAACGTAAACCGTTTTTGCCTATCGGTTGTCGGAGCCCAGTTGCTGCATACATTAATGGGTTCCAGGTCAAAAGACGATACGTTAAGAATACGAACCATGTAGCCTGAAACAAGCTTAATCAGTGGCACGACGATGCGACAAAAAACGAAGACGTGACTTATGGTCTCGTCCTCAACGCCGCATCTGACACAAGTCGGAGAATTACTCAAGCGTGCTGAATGAAGCCTCTTACTTACCCAGAGTGCATTCCAAATCGTCAGCCAGGTCAGTGATGCCTCGTCATTGTCAAGGCACCTTGACCCAGGCGCCCAAGGCCAGATTGAGCGAAGCTCCCCCCTCGTCAAAGCGAGCCCCTCAGGCCTATCATTTCGGACAGTCCCCCTCACCATTACCCGATATAATGCCTTTCGAGACAACAGCAGGATGTCAGAGAGGCTTTCTGTCACCCTTGAAAGGAACTTCAACGCATGTCTACATTCGCGATAGAAGGAGCACTCGTTTCGGGGTAACCTGTGTGCCTCCCCCTCATCCAAGTGCACACTTCTCAAAGCCGGAAAGGCTTTCTTGGTGTCTTCCTTCCAAAAGACACCGTTTCCCTCAGATTGTGTACTCATCCGGTCTAGATAAAACAGCCTAAGAGTGTGGCATCGAATTTCGATGCTAGGTATACCCAGACCGCCCTCAGAAGGATGAAGGTAACAAATCTCGCGACGGACCATAGGGGCCTTACCAAGCCACAAAAACTTGAACAGAGCCCGCTGCATCTCCAGCAGTGTATCCGACGGGAGTGGGAGCACTGAAAGACGATATAGGATGATCGGATAAATGTGAGAAGTACACACCTCCGCTCTCCCCTTTAACGAAAGATTTCTGCGGGACCACAGACCAGCTGCTGCCCTAATCGCTTTCAGGACTTCCGACCAATTTTTCTCCAGCTGGAGATCAGGACCAAACCAGACGCCGAGTAGCTTGCAAGGCCCATCTGTCCAGCTAAAGGGTCCCTGCAAGGAAACACCCTTCCAAGCACCAATGCGCAAGCCAACAGACTTACCGCAGTTGATTTTGGCCCCTGTCACCGTTTCATACATTCTGATTTCTCTGTCGACGACACTAATCTCGGCATTGCTCGTTACAAGCACAGTCAAGTCGTCGGCATAGGCGGAGTACTTCAACATGGTACAAGAACCTGTTAAAGTAATTCCACGCAGGACCGGATTCACCCTTAGCCTGTTAAGGAAAGGTTCCAAAACAAGCACATAAAGCATCGGTGAAAGAGGGCACCCCTGACGAAGAGATCTGGACAATCTGAAGGCACCAGACCTCATGCCATTCACTTCAACCCTAACACCGGGGTTTGCATACAAGAGGCGAATCCAGGAGCGGAATTGCGAGCCAAAACCGGCCGCAGACAAAACAGCCTCCAAGTACCGATGGTCCACCCTATCGAATGCTTTGGACTGATCTAAATTGATCAGCGCGGCTTCAGTGTCGACTTTATCTATGATCAAGCGTATCGAGTGCAAGTTATCCTGAATGGTCCGGCCCTTCACAGAACAAGTCTGTTCGGGGCTAATTAGACCAGGCAACACAAGTTGCAGACGATTGGCTAATATCTTGGCCAAAATCTTTAACTCCGCATTAAGCATCGTTAAGGGCCGAAAATTATCTAACCCATCCCCACCATTTTTGCTTTTGCGTAACAATTTCACCAAACCCATGGTCAAGTACTGAGGAATAGACCCGTTCCTAAACCACGAGTTAAACAAAACTGTCAGCAAGGGTACAAAAATGTGCGACATCCTCAAATACACCTCGTAGGGCAAACCATCAATACCCGGAGACCTGTTAAGGCCGACCCGCCCTAAGGCTTCCCGGACTTCTTCCTCTGTTATGCAACCTTCGCACCTAGCCGCTTCGGTCGCCTCAAGACGAGAAAAGTCGGCTAAATAGGGGTCGAATTGTGTTAAAGACAAACCGGGTTCTCGAGTAAAAAGATCCTGGAAATGAGAACGAAAAGCCTCCAGAATACCTTCGTTTGTGGTCACGAGTCTCCCATCCGGCAATGAGACACGAGCGATATGACGATCAAATGCATGTCGATGCTCCTCTGCACGCAGTTCAGCAGCCATGTTTGTCGCCTCGTTAGGCACTCTTTTTAACCTAGCCCTAATCACTAAAGCCTGGTGTTCTTGGATAGCCAAAGAAGCCAGCTTGGCCTTAATTATAGTAACACTAGAGCTATCCCCCACCTCCACCGCCCGATCTAATCTAGATTCTAGTGCCACTTTAGCTGCCCTAGTTGATAGATTGAGTCGTCTGCTAAAATCGGCAGTAAAGGACCTAATAACCTTCTTAAAATGAATCCACTTCCTATTCCCAATTACAGCCCCCGTCAATTCCCGCTGTAAGGTTAGTAATAGCTGTTCCTGGTAGCCCTTCACATCGAACAACGAAGTGTTGAGCTTCCAGTACCCAGCTAAACTAGGCTTAGGTCTATCTAAGTTTACCCGGACCCGAACAAGTCTATGGTCTGAGTAAACTATATTATGAAAACTTGGACATTCAACTAATCCTACATCGACTCTCCTAATTAAGAACCGATCGATATAACTCGAAAGTTGTACCGAATCGGAGCCGCGCCTATTTGTCCAAGTCCATACCCTATCACGGGGCCATTCATTCCGGTACTTATCGATAAGATCGAACTTATCGAGGAAGTCCCGAAATAACGTAGCATCCCGATCGATGTTAGTACCCCTAGGTCGATTACGATCTACATCGGGATCCAGGACCGCGTTCCAGTCTCCCGCTAGAATGACCGTCCGAGAAGTAGAATTCAAGAACTGCTCGATTCGCCGAAAGAAAGAACCGAGCTCAGAATGGCTATTGGGTGCATAAACCCCGATGAGCCGAAATGCCTTCTCCTTTATGGTAATATCCAGAACGCAAAGTCTCCCTTCCGGATCCATGAAGCTAGGGTCACACGATGCATCTAAAGACTTGCTTACCAGCCAGGAAACCCCCCTAGCAGAAGAATTAAAGTACGCTGAATAAGCGTGAAAACCCTTAGTCAGCGCACCCAAATAGTCCCCAGAAATCAAGTGGGTTTCCTGAACACAACATATATCCACTCCGAGGCGCTGAAGGTCCGTAGCGACTCGAAATTTACGAGCGTCGGACCTCAGGCCCCGGACATTTAAACTCGCTAGAAAGAGAGCCATGAGGGTGCCTTAGAGTTGGGTTCCAGAAACGAACATAGCAGTGGTCAGGATGCCGACGGCTCTCCCAAAAGATTGATTGCCCATCTGATCATTAATTTGACCATCATGGGAGATGCCGCCAACATCCAAAGGATAGGTTAGTTTCGCTATCCTATACAGGGCGGGGTGTAACCTTATGGGAACCCTCCCAAAACATTTTTTCCTTAAAACGACTAGACCTTCATCTTTGAAGATGGCCATTGGAACGGCGAAATTGAAAGTGTTGTTCGCCTCTTCCAGCATCTGCCATAGAGCCTTCGCTTCTGGTTTCTTCCTTACCACTGTAAGGACTCTAGGGGCATTGGGGAAATTAGTAGGGTCTTCAATGGTTATACCACCGACTTCATTGAATTTAAGGAGCTCATTTATATTGGAGAGGTGGTAATGCTTTACTGTTTCTATTTGGGTGCATGTCACTTTGCAGATATCTTCCCCAGAAAGGAATGTGGCTTTTTTAGTTTTCCTTTCCACAGAAGGGCTCCTCTGCCTCTTCTGTGTAATAGGTGGAGGGGGAGGCATGTCATCCATTGGGGAGGGGGAAGGGGAGCTAGGCCCCATAGGAGATGCTGGAAATGGCGAAGGGGAGGGTTTTTTTGTGGGTGAAGCAGGTGGGGTATTTTTGGGGGTATTAAATGGGGAGACAAAAGGAGAAGGTTTAGGTGAAGTGATTTTTATAGATGATTTAATCGGACTTAGAGGGATAAGCTTGTACTGTTTGTCTAAAATTGGGCCAGTGATTGGAGGGGGCATTAATTTGGGAGAATTAGAATTTTTAGAAACTATTGGTTTTGTGATCGGCTGGGGACTTGGATTGGGGGTAGAGATTTTATCTGAAGTGGCTGAATTTTTTTCTTCTTTTTTCTCTTTTTTTCCTACTTTCTTATCTAATTTAGATTTAAGTTCTTTTGCCTTAATGTAACTGTCTTTTCCGGGGTCGTTTTTAAGCATTTCTTTTTCTCTCATTTCTTCGAGAGATACACGACCCGGGGTTTTTTTCCCGGAACAATAATCCATCCCTCGTCTTTTTCTGCAGAAGGTAGAGCAGGGAATTCTTCTTCGGAGTCATCAGATGTAGATGTAATAGGTATACCAATTGTAGCTGGAGGATCGAGGTGGGTGCCAGCCTTGGATGGTCTGTTAATCGGGGGCGTCGTTTTCTGAGTGGATTTTTTCTGTGGGCAATCAAAAGTTAAATGACCTAGTTGCTCACAAAACCAACAAACAGGTCTTCGTCCGGCCAATATAATAGGTAGTTTTTCCTCCCCGACTTGTAAATAGTAGGGGATGCTGTCATAAGCTTTCTTGTCGATAAGTATTTCGAAGTTCCATGTACCTGGAAATTCGTCAAAATTGACGTCTGTGATTTCGCCAAATCTTAGAAAAATGCACCAATTTGTTCTCCTTTTACATAAAAAGGCACATTGAAGATAGAAATAGAAGAACGTCTTCTACCCATGTACTCGGTTCGTAAAACATAGTCCTGCGTGATAATTTGATTAAGTGAGAGATTAGCACAGATTTCTTCGTTAGGAAACAAAGCATTCCAAGTGTTAAATCCCTTACACTTGATTAACCTTTGCGGTTTGAATCCTGCAGTTGCCAATAACTTGCATATTAATTCAGGAGAGGCCCTGATGGACTTTTTAATTTTTTTTTCGACAACAAACATGGTTACTGTTCTTTTTTTAATTTCTTCCAACATTGGTAAATCCACGGCAATTCCTTGATCAGTAACCATGTGTTCGTATTTTTTTGCTTCTTCCACGAAATCATTGACATTTATAGACATTTTTGGAGGTTTGCACCATTCCGAATTTTCAGTCGTTTTGGACGCCATCTAGTTAATAACTAGAGACACCAAACAAAAAAAAAAGTTGACAGAGAAAAAAAAAACAAAAAAAAAACGTGGCAGAAAAAAAAAACGTCGTAAAAGGGAAAACAGTTCAACAATAAAAGTCAACGTGAAAAAATAAAAATGATAACAATAATCAACAACAGCAGGCAAAAACAGATTTAAGAAAAATACTAACTTGACGCAATAAACTCACTCAACACGTAGAGCCTAAATGTGCCTCAATATTTATTTATGTAAAATTATACACAAAATGTGGCACAAGGCCAAAAAGGGGGTGGGGAAAGGATCAGTCATCTCTAACTTAAAAAACTCAACTTAGCTAGTTTCAATCATGACCATCATTTACCATAATACCGCATTCATACTATACATCCATCGCCACTCACCATAAGAATTCATACCATGAAATCCTACTTAAAACCCATATAAGAAATATGCAACGGGGGGGGGGACTAAAAATTGAAAATATGATATATACAATGTGAAAGAAATAAAGATTAGTAAAAGCCCCCCCGTTATTGAAATGTGGCCGAGATGCCGATTTGCCGGTCGAAATCGAAAACTCGAAAAAAAGTGGTTGATGCAGGCCCCAACGTTTTATTCTAACCACCTCCTTCGAAAATATCGAAGGGTGACCTGCATCTCCGGCAAATTTGGCACTCAGTCACCTAATTGGAGAGGGAAGGGGAGTGGGGCAGAAAATAAAAAGGGGAGTGGGATGAGGACAAAATAAAAGGGGCATGTAATGGAATCAATCATACACTAGCTAAATTGTTGAACTAAAACATCAACAGAAAATTAAACAGAAACTAACTTAAAATAAGTCTAAATCTAACTTAAGATTAAAGCATAGTTCGTTTCCTGAACCCAATATTCTCTGCCTAAGGCACGTCCAGATACCACTCTAATCTAGCGCCAGCTACTCTACACAGTCGTGCTCCAGTCACCCACCTTTCACCAAAATCTGCCGAAGAGAGTTTCACTCTCTCGGCCCTAATGCGAGCCTTCAGGTAATATTTGAAAATCGCAATAAGGTCGAGAGAAGTGAAGGTCTCAGCTCCGTAGACTGTCTTGCACCTAGTCTTCCAAATCGTAACTCTCATACTCGCTAGTAAGCTCAAAAACGTAAACCGTTTTTGCCTATCGGTTGTCGGAGCCCAGTTGCTGCATACATTAATGGGTTCCAGGTCAAAAGACGATACGTTAAGAATACGAACCATGTAGCCTGAAACAAGCTTAATCAGTGGCACGACGATGCGACAAAAAACGAAGACGTGACTTATGGTCTCGTCCTCAATGCCGCATCTGACACAAGTCGGAGAATTACTCAAGCGTGCTGAATGAAGCCTCTTACTTACCCAGAGTGCATTCCAAATCGTCAGCCAGGTCAGTGATGCCTCGTCATTGTCAAGGCACCTTGACCCAGGCGCCCAAGGCCAGATTGAGCGAAGCTCCCCCCTCGTCAAAGCGAGCCCCTCAGGCCTATCATTTCGGACAGTCCCCCTCACCATTACCCGATATAATGCCTTTCGAGACAACAGCAGGATGTCAGAGAGGCTTTCTGTCACCCTTGAAAGGAACTTCAACGCATGTCTACATTCGCGATAGAAGGAGCACTCGTTTCGGGGTAACCTGTGTGCCTCCCCCTCATCCAAGTGCACACTTCTCAAAGCCGGAAAGGCTTTCTTGGTGTCTTCCTTCCAAAAGACACCGTTTCCCTCAGATTGTGTACTCATCCGGTCTAGATAAAACAGCATAAGAGTGTGGCATCGAATTTCGATGCTAGGCATACCCAGACCGCCCTCAGAAGGATGAAGGTAACAAATCTCGCGACGGACCATAGGGGCCTTACCAAGCCACAAAAACTTGAACAGAGCCCGCTGCATCTCCAGCAGTGTATCCGACAGGAGTGGGAGCACTGAAAGACGATATAGGATGATCGGATAAATGTGAGAAGTACACACCTCCGCTCTCCCCTTTAACGAAAGATTTCTGCGGGACCACAGACCAGCTGCTGCCCTAATCGCTTTCAGGACTTCCGACCAATTTTTCTCCAGCTGGAGATCAGGACCAAACCAGACGCCGAGTAGCTTGCAAGGCCCATCTGTCCAGCTAAAGGGTCCCTGCAAGGAAACACCCTTCCAAGCACCAATGCGCAAGCCAACAGACTTACCACAGTTGATTTTGGCCCCTGTCACCGTTTCATACATTCTGATTTCTCTGTCGACGACACTAATCTCGGCATTGCTCGTTACAAGCACAGTCAAGTCGTCGGCATAGGCGGAGTACTTCAACATGGTACAAGAACCTGTTAAAGTAATTCCACGCAGGACCGGATTCACCCTTAGCCTGTTAAGGAAAGGTTCCAAAACAAGCACATAAAGCATCGGTGAAAGAGGGCACCCCTGACGAAGAGATCTGGACAATCTGAAGGCACCAGACCTCATGCCATTCACTTCAACCCTAACACCGGGGTTTGCATACAAGAGGCGAATCCAGGAGCGGAATTGCGAGCCAAAACCGGCCGCAGACAAAACAGCCTCCAAGTACCGATGGTCCACCCTATCGAATGCTTTGGACTGATCTAAATTGATCAGCGCGGCTTCAGTGTCGACTTTATCTATGATCAAGCGTATCGAGTGCAAGTTATCCTGAATGGTCCGGCCCTTCACAGAACAAGTCTGTTCGGGGCTAATTAGACCAGGCAACACAAGTTGCAGACGATTGGCTAATATCTTGGCCAAAATCTTTAACTCCGCATTAAGCATCGTTAAGGGCCGAAAATTATCTAACCCATCCCCACCATTTTTGCTTTTGCGTAACAATTTCACCAAACCCATGGTCAAGTACTGAGGAATAGACCCGTTCCTAAACCACGAGTTAAACAAAACTGTCAGCAAGGGTACAAAAATGTGCGACATCCTCAAATACACCTCGTAGGGCAAACCATCAATACCCGGAGACCTGTTAAGGCCGACCCGCCCTAAGGCTTCCCGGACTTCTTCCTCTGTTATGCAACCTTCGCACCTAGCCGCTTCGGTCGCCTCAAGACGAGAAAAGTCGGCTAAATAGGGGTCGAATTGTGTTAAAGACAAACCGGGTTCTCGAGTAAAAAGATCCTGGAAATGAGAACGAAAAGCCTCCAGAATACCTTCGTTTGTGGTCACGAGTCTCCCATCCGGCAATGAGACACGAGCGATATGACGATCAAATGCATGTCGATGCTCCTCTGCACGCAGTTCAGCAGCCATGTTTGTCGCCTCGTTAGGCACTCTTTTTAACCTAGCCCTAATCACTAAAGCCTGGTGTTCTTGGATAGCCAAAGAAGCCAGCTTGGCCTTAATTATAGTAACACTAGAGCTATCCCCCACCTCCACCGCCCGATCTAATCTAGATTCTAGTGCCACTTTAGCTGCCCTAGTTGATAGATTGAGTCGTTTGCTAAAATCGGCAGTAAAGGACCTAATAACCTTCTTAAAATGAGTCCACTTCCTATTCCCAATTACAGCCCCCGTCAATTCCCGCTGTAAGGTTAGTAATAGCTGTTCCTGGTAGCCCTTCACATCGAACAACGAAGTGTTGAGCTTCCAGTACCCAGCTAAACTAGGCTTAGGTCTATCTAAGTTTACCCGGACCCGAACAAGTCTATGGTCTGAGTAAACTATATTATGAAAACTTGGACATTCAACTAATCCTACATCGACTCTCCTAATTAAGGACCGATCGATATAACTCGAAAGTTGTACCGAATCGGAGCCGCGCCTATTTGTCCAAGTCCATACCCTATCACGGGGCCATTCATTCCGGTACTTATCGATAAGATCGAACTTATCGAGGAAGTCCCGAAATAACGTAGCATCCCGATCGATGTTAGTACCCCTAGGTCGATTACGATCTACATCGGGATCCAGGACCGCGTTCCAGTCTCCCGCTAGAATGACCGTCCGAGAAGTAGAATTCAAGAACTGCTCGATTCGCCGAAAGAAAGAACCGAGCTCAGAATGGCTATTGGGTGCATAAACCCCGATGAGCCGAAATGCCTTCTCCTTTATGGTAATATCCAGAACGCAAAGTCTCCCTTCCGGATCCATGAAGCTAGGGTCACACGATGCATCTAAAGACTTGCTTACCAGCCAGGAAACCCCCCTAGCAGAAGAATTAAAGTACGCTGAATAAGCGTGAAAACCCTTAGTCAGCGCACCCAAATAGTCCCCAGAAATCAAGTGGGTTTCCTGAACACAACATATATCCACTCCGAGGCGCTGAAGGTCCGTAGCGACTCGAAATTTACGAGCGTCGGACCTCAGGCCCCGGACATTTAAACTCGCTAGAAAGAGAGCCATGAGGGTGCCTTAGAGTTGGGTTCCAGAAACGAACATAGCAGTGGTCAGGATGCCGACGGCTCTCCCAAAAGATTGATTGCCCATCTGATCATTAATTTGACCATCATGGGAGATGCCGCCAACATCCAAAGGATAGGTTAGTTTCGCTATCCTATACAGGGCGGGGTCTAACCTTATGGGAACCCTCCCAAAACATTTTTTCCTTAAAACGACTAGACCTTCATCTTTGAAGATGGCCATTGGAACGGCGAAATTGAAAGTGTTGTTCGCCTCTTCCAGCATCTGCCATAGAGCCTTCGCTTCTGGTTTCTTCCTTACCACTGTAAGGACTCTAGGGGCATTGGGGAAATTAGTAGGGTCTTCAATGGTTATACCACCGACTTCATTGAATTTAAGGAGCTCATTTATATTGGAGAGGTGGTAATGCTTTACTGTTTCTATTTGGGTGCATGTCACTTTGCAGATATCTTCCCCAGAAAGGAATGTGGCTTTTTTAGTTTTCCTTTCCACAGAAGGGCTCCTCTGCCTCTTCTGTGTAATAGGTGGAGGGGGAGGCATGTCATCCATTGGGGAGGGGGAAGGGGAGCTAGGCCCCATAGGAGATGCTGGAAATGGCGAAGGGGAGGGTTTTTTTGTGGGTGAAGCAGGTGGGGTATTTTTGGGGGTATTAAATGGGGAGACAAAAGGAGAAGGTTTAGGTGAAGTGATTTTTATAGATGATTTAATCGGACTTAGAGGGATAAGCTTGTACTGTTTGTCTAAAATTGGGCCAGTGATTGGAGGGGGCATTAATTTGGGAGAATTAGAATTTTTAGAAACTATTGGTTTTGTGATCGGCTGGGGACTTGGATTGGGGGTAGAGATTTTATCTGAAGTGGCTGAATTTTTTTCTTCTTTTTTCTCTTTTTTTCCTACTTTCTTATCTAATTTAGATTTAAGTTCTTTTGCCTTAATGTAACTGTCTTTTCCGGGGTCGTTTTTAAGCATTTCTTTTTCTCTCATTTCTTCGAGAGATACACGACCCGGGGTTTTTTTTCCCGGAACAATAATCCATCCCTCGTCTTTTTCTGCAGAAGGTAGAGCAGGGAATTCTTCTTCGGAGTCATCAGATGTAGATGTAATAGGTATACCAATTGTAGCTGGAGGATCGAGGTGGGTGCCAGCCTTGGATGGTCTGTTAATCGGGGGCGTCGTTTTCTGAGTGGATTTTTTCTGTGGGCAATCAAAAGTTAAATGACCTAGTTGCTCACAAAACCAACAAACAGGTCTTCGTCCGGCCAATATAATAGGTAGTTTTTCCTCCCCGACTTGTAAATAGTAGGGGATGCTGTCATAAGCTTTCTTGTCGATAAGTATTTCGAAGTTCCATGTACCTGGAAATTCGTCAAAATTGACGTCTGTGATTTCGCCAAATCTTAGAAAAAATGCACCAATTTGTTCTCCTTTTACATAAAAAGGCACATTGAAGATAGAAATAGAAGAACGTCTTCTACCCATGTACTCGGTTCGTAAAACATAGTCCTGCGTGATAATTTGATTAAGTGAGAGATTAGCACAGATTTCTTCGTTAGGAAACAAAGCATTCCAAGTGTTAAATCCCTTACACTTGATTAACCTTTGCGGTTTGAATCCTGCAGTTGCCAATAACTTGCATATTAATTCAGGAGAGGCCCTGATGGACTTTTTAAATTTTTTTTCGACAACAAACATGGTTACTGTTCTTTTTTTAATTTCTTCCAACATTGGTAAATCCACGGCAATTCCTTGATCAGTAACCATGTGTTCGTATTTTTTTGCTTCTTCCACGAAATCATTGACATTTATAGACATTTTTGGAGGTTTGCACCATTCCGAATTTTCAGTCGTTTTGGACGCCATCTAGTTAATAACTAGAGACACCAAACAAAAAAAAAAGTTGACAGAGAAAAAAAAAACAAAAAAAAAACGTGGCAGAAAAAAAAAACGTCGTAAAAGGGAAAACAGTTCAACAATAAAAGTCAACGTGAAAAAATAAAAATGATAACAATAATCAACAACAGCAGGCAAAAACAGATTTAAGAAAAATACTAACTTGACGCAATAAACTCACTCAACACGTAGAGCCTAAATGTGCCTCAATATTTATTTATGTAAAATTATACACAAAATGTGGCACAAGGCCAAAAAGGGGGTGGGGAAAGGATCGGTCATCTCTAACTTAAAAAACTCAACTTAGCTAGTTTCAATCATGACCATCATTTACCATAATACCGCATTCATACTATACATCCATCGCCACTCACCATAAGAATTCATACCATGAAATCCTACTTAAAACCCATATAAGAAATATGCAACGGGGGGGGGGACTAAAAATTGAAAATATGATATATACAATGTGAAAGAAATAAAGATTAGTAAAAGCCCCCCCGTTATTGAAATGTGGCCGAGATGCCGATTTGCCGGTCGAAATCGAAAACTCGAAAAAAAGTGGTTGATGCAGGCCCCAACGTTTTATTCTAACCACCTCCTTCGAAAATATCGAAGGGTGACCTGCATCTCCGGCAAATTTGGCACTCAGTCACCTAATTGGAGAGGGAAGGGGAGTGGGGCAGAAAATAAAAAGGGGAGTGGGATGAGGACAAAATAAAAGGGGCATGTAATGGAATCAATCATACACTAGCTAAATTGTTGAACTAAAACATCAACAGAAAATTAAACAGAAACTAACTTAAAATAAGTCTAAATCTAACTTAAGATTAAAGCATAGTTCGTTTCCTGAACCCAATATTCTCTGCCTAAGGCACGTCCAGATACCACTCTAATCTAGCGCCAGCTACTCTACACAGTCGTGCTCCAGTCACCCACCTTTCACCAAAATCTGCCGAAGAGAGTTTCACTCTCTCGGCCCTAATGCGAGCCTTCAGGTAATATTTGAAAATCGCAATAAGGTCGAGAGAAGTGAAGGTCTCAGCTCCGTAGACTGTCTTGCACCTAGTCTTCCAAATCGTAACTCTCATACTCGCTAGTAAGCTCAAAAACGTAAACCGTTTTTGCCTATCGGTTGTCGGAGCCCAGTTGCTGCATACATTAATGGGTTCCAGGTCAAAAGACGATACGTTAAGAATACGAACCATGTAGCCTGAAACAAGCTTAATCAGTGGCACGACGATGCGACAAAAAACGAAGACGTGACTTATGGTCTCGTCCTCAACGCCGCATCTGACACAAGTCGGAGAATTACTCAAGCGTGCTGAATGAAGCCTCTTACTTACCCAGAGTGCATTCCAAATCGTCAGCCAGGTCAGTGATGCCTCGTCATTGTCAAGGCACCTTGACCCAGGCGCCCAAGGCCAGATTGAGCGAAGCTCCCCCCTCGTCAAAGCGAGCCCCTCAGGCCTATCATTTCGGACAGTCCCCCTCACCATTACCCGATATAATGCCTTTCGAGACAACAGCAGGATGTCAGAGAGGCTTTCTGTCACCCTTGAAAGGAACTTCAACGCATGTCTACATTCGCGATAGAAGGAGCACTCGTTTCGGGGTAACCTGTGTGCCTCCCCCTCATCCAAGTGCACACTTCTCAAAGCCGGAAAGGCTTTCTTGGTGTCTTCCTTCCAAAAGACACCGTTTCCCTCAGATTGTGTACTCATCCGGTCTAGATAAAACAGCCTAAGAGTGTGGCATCGAATTTCGATCCTAGGCATACCCAGACCGCCCTCAGAAGGATGAAGGTAACAAATCTCGCGACGGACCATAGGGGCCTTACCAAGCCACAAAAACTTGAACAGAGCCCGCTGCATCTCCAGCAGTGTATCCGACGGGAGTGGGAGCACTGAAAGACGATATAGGATGATCGGATAAATGTGAGAAGTACACACCTCCGCTCTCCCCTTTAACGAAAGATTTCTGCGGGACCACAGACCAGCTGCTGCCCTAATCGCTTTCAGGACTTCCGACCAATTTTTCTCCAGCTGGAGATCAGGACCAAACCAGACGCCGAGTAGCTTGCAAGGCCCATCTGTCCAGCTAAAGGGTCCCTGCAAGGAAACACCCTTCCAAGCACCAATGCGCAAGCCAACAGACTTACCGCAGTTGATTTTGGCCCCTGTCACCGTTTCATACATTCTGATTTCTCTGTCGACGACACTAATCTCGGCATTGCTCGTTACAAGCACAGTCAAGTCGTCGGCATAGGCGGAGTACTTCAACATGGTACAAGAACCTGTTAAAGTAATTCCACGCAGGACCGGATTCACCCTTAGCCTGTTAAGGAAAGGTTCCAAAACAAGCACATAAAGCATCGGTGAAAGAGGGCACCCCTGACGAAGAGATCTGGACAAACTGAAGGCACCAGACCTCATGCCATTCACTTCAACCCTAACACCGGGGTTTGCATACAAGAGGCGAATCCAGGAGCGGAATTGCGAGCCAAAACCGGCCGCAGACAAAACAGCCTCCAAGTACCGATGGTCCACCCTATCGAATGCTTTGGACTGATCTAAATTGATCAGCGCGGCTTCAGTGTCGACTTTATCTATGATCAAGCGTATCGAGTGCAAGTTATCCTGAATGGTCCGGCCCTTCACAGAACAAGTCTGTTCGGGGCTAATTAGACCAGGCAACACAAGTTGCAGACGATTGGCTAATATCTTGGCCAAAATCTTTAACTCCGCATTAAGCATCGTTAAGGGCCGAAAATTATCTAACCCATCCCCACCATTTTTGCTTTTGCGTAACAATTTCACCAAACCCATGGTCAAGTACTGAGGAATAGACCCGTTCCTAAACCACGAGTTAAACAAAACTGTCAGCAAGGGTACAAAAATGTGCGACATCCTCAAATACACCTCGTAGGGCAAACCATCAATACCCGGAGACCTGTTAAGGCCGACCCGCCCTAAGGCTTCCCGGACTTCTTCCTCTGTTATGCAACCTTCGCACCTAGCCGCTTCGGTCGCCTCAAGACGAGAAAAGTCGGCTAAATAGGGGTCGAATTGTGTTAAAGACAAACCGGGTTCTCGAGTAAAAAGATCCTGGAAATGAGAACGAAAAGCCTCCAGAATACCTTCGTTTGTGGTCACGAGTCTCCCATCCGGCAATGAGACACGAGCGATATGACGATCAAATGCATGTCGATGCTCCTCTGCACGCAGTTCAGCAGCCATGTTTGTCGCCTCGTTAGGCACTCTTTTTAACCTAGCCCTAATCACTAAAGCCTGGTGTTCTTGGATAGCCAAAGAAGCCAGCTTGGCCTTAATTATAGTAACACTAGAGCTATCCCCCACC
This sequence comes from Sepiola atlantica, assembly GCA_963556195.1. Lineage (NCBI taxonomy): Eukaryota > Metazoa > Mollusca > Cephalopoda > Sepiida > Sepiolidae > Sepiola > Sepiola atlantica. Next base: position 10,192,985 of record OY744515.1, read on the forward strand.
TCCACCGCCCGATCTAATCTAGATTCTAGTGCCACTTTAGCTGCCCTAGTTGATAGATTGAGTCGTCTGCTAAAATCGGCAGTAAAGGACCTAATAACCTTCTTAAAATGAATCCACTTCCTATTCCCAATTACAGCCCCCGTCAATTCCCGCTGTAAGGTTAGTAATAGCTGTTCCTGGTAGCCCTTCACATCGAACAACGAAGTGTTGAGCTTCCAGTACCCAGCTAAACTAGGCTTAGGTCTATCTAAGTTTACCCGGACCCGAACAAGTCTATGGTCTGAGTAAACTATATTATGAAAACTTGGACATTCAACTAATCCTACATCGACTCTCCTAATTAAGAACCGATCGATATAACTCGAAAGTTGTACCGAATCGGAGCCGCGCCTATTTGTCCAAGTCCATACCCTATCACGGGGCCATTCATTCCGGTACTTATCGATAAGATCGAACTTATCGAGGAAGTCCCGAAATAACGTAGCATCCCGATCGATGTTAGTACCCCTAGGTCGATTACGATCTACATCGGGATCCAGGACCGCGTTCCAGTCTCCCGCTAGAATGACCGTCCGAGAAGTAGAATTCAAGAACTGCTCGATTCGCCGAAAGAAAGAACCGAGCTCAGAATGGCTATTGGGTGCATAAACCCCGATGAGCCGAAATGCCTTCTCCTTTATGGTAATATCCAGAACGCAAAGTCTCCCTTCCGGATCCATGAAGCTAGGGTCACACGATGCATCTAAAGACTTGCTTACCAGCCAGGAAACCCCCCTAGCAGAAGAATTAAAGTACGCTGAATAAGCGTGAAAACCCTTAGTCAGCGCACCCAAATAGTCCCCAGAAATCAAGTGGGTTTCCTGAACACAACATATATCCACTCCGAGGCGCTGAAGGTCCGTAGCGACTCGAAATTTACGAGCGTCGGACCTCAGGCCCCGGACATTTAAACTCGCTAGAAAGAGAGCCATGAGGGTGCCTTAGAGTTGGGTTCCAGAAACGAACATAGCAGTGGTCAGGATGCCGACGGCTCTCCCAAAAGATTGATTGCCCATCTGATCATTAATTTGACCATCATGGGAGATGCCGCCAACATCCAAAGGATAGGTTAGTTTCGCTATCCTATACAGGGCGGGGTGTAACCTTATGGGAACCCTCCCAAAACATTTTTTCCTTAAAACGACTAGACCTTCATCTTTGAAGATGGCCATTGGAACGGCGAAATTGAAAGTGTTGTTCGCCTCTTCCAGCATCTGCCATAGAGCCTTCGCTTCTGGTTTCTTCCTTACCACTGTAAGGACTCTAGGGGCATTGGGGAAATTAGTAGGGTCTTCAATGGTTATACCACCGACTTCATTGAATTTAAGGAGCTCATTTATATTGGAGAGGTGGTAATGCTTTACTGTTTCTATTTGGGTGCATGTCACTTTGCAGATATCTTCCCCAGAAAGGAATGTGGCTTTTTTAGTTTTCCTTTCCACAGAAGGGCTCCTCTGCCTCTTCTGTGTAATAGGTGGAGGGGGAGGCATGTCATCCATTGGGGAGGGGGAAGGGGAGCTAGGCCCCATAGGAGATGCTGGAAATGGCGAAGGGGAGGGTTTTTTTGTGGGTGAAGCAGGTGGGGTATTTTTGGGGGTATTAAATGGGGAGACAAAAGGAGAAGGTTTAGGTGAAGTGATTTTTATAGATGATTTAATCGGACTTAGAGGGATAAGCTTGTACTGTTTGTCTAAAATTGGGCCAGTGATTGGAGGGGGCATTAATTTGGGAGAATTAGAATTTTTAGAAACTATTGGTTTTGTGATCGGCTGGGGACTTGGATTGGGGGTAGAGATTTTATCTGAAGTGGCTGAATTTTTTTCTTCTTTTTTCTCTTTTTTTCCTACTTTCTTATCTAATTTAGATTTAAGTTCTTTTGCCTTAATGTAACTGTCTTTTCCGGGGTCGTTTTTAAGCATTTCTTTTTCTCTCATTTCTTCGAGAGATACACGACCCGGGGTTTTTTTTCCCGGAACAATAATCCATCCCTCGTCTTTTTCTGCAGAAGGTAGAGCAGGGAATTCTTCTTCGGAGTCATCAGATGTAGATGTAATAGGTATACCAATTGTAGCTGGAGGATCGAGGTGGGTGCCAGCCTTGGATGGTCTGTTAATCGGGGGCGTCGTTTTCTGAGTGGATTTTTTCTGTGGGCAATCAAAAGTTAAATGACCTAGTTGCTCACAAAACCAACAAACAGGTCTTCGTCCGGCCAATATAATAGGTAGTTTTTCCTCCCCGACTTGTAAATAGTAGGGGATGCTGTCATAAGCTTTCTTGTCGATAAGTATTTCGAAGTTCCATGTACCTGGAAATTCGTCAAAATTGACGTCTGTGATTTCGCCAAATCTTAGAAAAAATGCACCAATTTGTTCTCCTTTTACATAAAAAGGCACATTGAAGATAGAAATAGAAGAACGTCTTCTACCCATGTACTCGGTTCGTAAAACATAGTCCTGCGTGATAATTTGATTAAGTGAGAGATTAGCACAGATTTCTTCGTTAGGAAACAAAGCATTCCAAGTGTTAAATCCCTTACACTTGATTAACCTTTGCGGTTTGAATCCTGCAGTTGCCAATAACTTGCATATTAATTCAGGAGAGGCCCTGATGGACTTTTTAAATTTTTTTTCGACAACAAACATGGTTACTGTTCTTTTTTTAATTTCTTCCAACATTGGTAAATCCACGGCAATTCCTTGATCAGTAACCATGTGTTCGTATTTTTTTGCTTCTTCCACGAAATCATTGACATTTATAGACATTTTTGGAGGTTTGCACCATTCCGAATTTTCAGTCGTTTTGGACGCCATCTAGTTAATAACTAGAGACACCAAACAAAAAAAAAAGTTGACAGAGAAAAAAAAAACAAAAAAAAAACGTGGCAGAAAAAAAAAACGTCGTAAAAGGGAAAACAGTTCAACAATAAAAGTCAACGTGAAAAAATAAAAATGATAACAATAATCAACAACAGCAGGCAAAAACAGATTTAAGAAAAATACTAACTTGACGCAATAAACTCACTCAACACGTAGAGCCTAAATGTGCCTCAATATTTATTTATGTAAAATTATACACAAAATGTGGCACAAGGCCAAAAAGGGGGTGGGGAAAGGATCGGTCATCTCTAACTTAAAAAACTCAACTTAGCTAGTTTCAATCATGACCATCATTTACCATAATACCGCATTCATACTATACATCCATCGCCACTCACCATAAGAATTCATACCATGAAATCCTACTTAAAACCCATATAAGAAATATGCAACGGGGGGGGGGGACTAAAAATTGAAAATATGATATATACAATGTGAAAGAAATAAAGATTAGTAAAAGCCCCCCCGTTATTGAAATGTGGCCGAGATGCCGATTTGCCGGTCGAAATCGAAAACTCGAAAAAAAGTGGTTGATGCAGGCCCCAACGTTTTATTCTAACCACCTCCTTCGAAAATATCGAAGGGTGACCTGCATCTCCGGCAAATTTGGCACTCAGTCACCTAATTGGAGAGGGAAGGGGAGTGGGGCAGAAAATAAAAAGGGGAGTGGGATGAGGACAAAATAAAAGGGGCATGTAATGGAATCAATCATACACTAGCTAAATTGTTGAACTAAAACATCAACAGAAAATTAAACAGAAACTAACTTAAAATAAGTCTAAATCTAACTTAAGATTAAAGCATAGTTCGTTTCCTGAACCCAATATTCTCTGCCTAAGGCACGTCCAGATACCACTCTAATCTAGCGCCAGCTACTCTACACAGTCGTGCTCCAGTCACCCACCTTTCACCAAAATCTGCCGAAGAGAGTTTCACTCTCTCGGCCCTAATGCGAGCCTTCAGGTAATATTTGAAAATCGCAATAAGGTCGAGAGAAGTGAAGGTCTCAGCTCCGTAGACTGTCTTGCACCTAGTCTTCCAAATCGTAACTCTCATACTCGCTAGTAAGCTCAAAAACGTAAACCGTTTTTGCCTATCGGTTGTCGGAGCCCAGTTGCTGCATACATTAATGGGTTCCAGGTCAAAAGACGATACGTTAAGAATACGAACCATGTAGCCTGAAACAAGCTTAATCAGTGGCACGACGATGCGACAAAAAACGAAGACGTGACTTATGGTCTCGTCCTCAACGCCGCATCTGACACAAGTCGGAGAATTACTCAAGCGTGCTGAATGAAGCCTCTTACTTACCCAGAGTGCATTCCAAATCGTCAGCCAGGTCAGTGATGCCTCGTCATTGTCAAGGCACCTTGACCCAGGCGCCCAAGGCCAGATTGAGCGAAGCTCCCCCCTCGTCAAAGCGAGCCCCTCAGGCCTATCATTTCGGACAGTCCCCCTCACCATTACCCGATATAATGCCTTTCGAGACAACAGCAGGATGTCAGAGAGGCTTTCTGTCACCCTTGAAAGGAACTTCAACGCATGTCTACATTCGCGATAGAAGGAGCACTCGTTTCGGGGTAACCTGTGTGCCTCCCCCTCATCCAAGTGCACACTTCTCAAAGCCGGAAAGGCTTTCTTGGTGTCTTCCTTCCAAAAGACACCGTTTCCCTCAGATTGTGTACTCATCCGGTCTAGATAAAACAGCCTAAGAGTGTGGCATCGAATTTCGATCCTAGGCATACCCAGACCGCCCTCAGAAGGATGAAGGTAACAAATCTCGCGACGGACCATAGGGGCCTTACCAAGCCACAAAAACTTGAACAGAGCCCGCTGCATCTCCAGCAGTGTATCCGACGGGAGTGGGAGCACTGAAAGACGATATAGGATGATCGGATAAATGTGAGAAGTACACACCTCCGCTCTCCCCTTTAACGAAAGATTTCTGCGGGACCACAGACCAGCTGCTGCCCTAATCGCTTTCAGGACTTCCGACCAATTTTTCTCCAGCTGGAGATCAGGACCAAACCAGACGCCGAGTAGCTTGCAAGGCCCATCTGTCCAGCTAAAGGGTCCCTGCAAGGAAACACCCTTCCAAGCACCAATGCGCAAGCCAACAGACTTACCGCAGTTGATTTTGGCCCCTGTCACCGTTTCATACATTCTGATTTCTCTGTCGACGACACTAATCTCGGCATTGCTCGTTACAAGCACAGTCAAGTCGTCGGCATAGGCGGAGTACTTCAACATGGTACAAGAACCTGTTAAAGTAATTCCACGCAGGACCGGATTCACCCTTAGCCTGTTAAGGAAAGGTTCCAAAACAAGCACATAAAGCATCGGTGAAAGAGGGCACCCCTGACGAAGAGATCTGGACAAACTGAAGGCACCAGACCTCATGCCATTCACTTCAACCCTAACACCGGGGTTTGCATACAAGAGGCGAATCCAGGAGCGGAATTGCGAGCCAAAACCGGCCGCAGACAAAACAGCCTCCAAGTACCGATGGTCCACCCTATCGAATGCTTTGGACTGATCTAAATTGATCAGCGCGGCTTCAGTGTCGACTTTATCTATGATCAAGCGTATCGAGTGCAAGTTATCCTGAATGGTCCGGCCCTTCACAGAACAAGTCTGTTCGGGGCTAATTAGACCAGGCAACACAAGTTGCAGACGATTGGCTAATATCTTGGCCAAAATCTTTAACTCCGCATTAAGCATCGTTAAGGGCCGAAAATTATCTAACCCATCCCCACCATTTTTGCTTTTGCGTAACAATTTCACCAAACCCATGGTCAAGTACTGAGGAATAGACCCGTTCCTAAACCACGAGTTAAACAAAACTGTCAGCAAGGGTACAAAAATGTGCGACATCCTCAAATACACCTCGTAGGGCAAACCATCAATACCCGGAGACCTGTTAAGGCCGACCCGCCCTAAGGCTTCCCGGACTTCTTCCTCTGTTATGCAACCTTCGCACCTAGCCGCTTCGGTCGCCTCAAGACGAGAAAAGTCGGCTAAATAGGGGTCGAATTGTGTTAAAGACAAACCGGGTTCTCGAGTAAAAAGATCCTGGAAATGAGAACGAAAAGCCTCCAGAATACCTTCGTTTGTGGTCACGAGTCTCCCATCCGGCAATGAGACACGAGCGATATGACGATCAAATGCATGTCGATGCTCCTCTGCACGCAGTTCAGCAGCCATGTTTGTCGCCTCGTTAGGCACTCTTTTTAACCTAGCCCTAATCACTAAAGCCTGGTGTTCTTGGATAGCCAAAGAAGCCAGCTTGGCCTTAATTATAGTAACACTAGAGCTATCCCCCACCTCCACCGCCCGATCTAATCTAGATTCTAGTGCCACTTTAGCTGCCCTAGTTGATAGATTGAGTCGTCTGCTAAAATCGGCAGTAAAGGACCTAATAACCTTCTTAAAATGAATCCACTTCCTATTCCCAATTACAGCCCCCGTCAATTCCCGCTGTAAGGTTAGTAATAGCTGTTCCTGGTAGCCCTTCACATCGAACAACGAAGTGTTGAGCTTCCAGTACCCAGCTAAACTAGGCTTAGGTCTATCTAAGTTTACCCGGACCCGAACAAGTCTATGGTCTGAGTAAACTATATTATGAAAACTTGGACATTCAACTAATCCTACATCGACTCTCCTAATTAAGAACCGATCGATATAACTCGAAAGTTGTACCGAATCGGAGCCGCGCCTATTTGTCCAAGTCCATACCCTATCACGGGGCCATTCATTCCGGTACTTATCGATAAGATCGAACTTATCGAGGAAGTCCCGAAATAACGTAGCATCCCGATCGATGTTAGTACCCCTAGGTCGATTACGATCTACATCGGGATCCAGGACCGCGTTCCAGTCTCCCGCTAGAATGACCGTCCGAGAAGTAGAATTCAAGAACTGCTCGATTCGCCGAAAGAAAGAACCGAGCTCAGAATGGCTATTGGGTGCATAAACCCCGATGAGCCGAAATGCCTTCTCCTTTATGGTAATATCCAGAACGCAAAGTCTCCCTTCCGGATCCATGAAGCTAGGGTCACACGATGCATCTAAAGACTTGCTTACCAGCCAGGAAACCCCCCTAGCAGAAGAATTAAAGTACGCTGAATAAGCGTGAAAACCCTTAGTCAGCGCACCCAAATAGTCCCCAGAAATCAAGTGGGTTTCCTGAACACAACATATATCCACTCCGAGGCGCTGAAGGTCCGTAGCGACTCGAAATTTACGAGCGTCGGACCTCAGGCCCCGGACATTTAAACTCGCTAGAAAGAGAGCCATGAGGGTGCCTTAGAGTTGGGTTCCAGAAACGAACATAGCAGTGGTCAGGATGCCGACGGCTCTCCCAAAAGATTGATTGCCCATCTGATCATTAATTTGACCATCATGGGAGATGCCGCCAACATCCAAAGGATAGGTTAGTTTCGCTATCCTATACAGGGCGGGGTGTAACCTTATGGGAACCCTCCCAAAACATTTTTTCCTTAAAACGACTAGACCTTCATCTTTGAAGATGGCCATTGGAACGGCGAAATTGAAAGTGTTGTTCGCCTCTTCCAGCATCTGCCATAGAGCCTTCGCTTCTGGTTTCTTCCTTACCACTGTAAGGACTCTAGGGGCATTGGGGAAATTAGTAGGGTCTTCAATGGTTATACCACCGACTTCATTGAATTTAAGGAGCTCATTTATATTGGAGAGGTGGTAATGCTTTACTGTTTCTATTTGGGTGCATGTCACTTTGCAGATATCTTCCCCAGAAAGGAATGTGGCTTTTTTAGTTTTCCTTTCCACAGAAGGGCTCCTCTGCCTCTTCTGTGTAATAGGTGGAGGGGGAGGCATGTCATCCATTGGGGAGGGGGAAGGGGAGCTAGGCCCCATAGGAGATGCTGGAAATGGCGAAGGGGAGGGTTTTTTTGTGGGTGAAGCAGGTGGGGTATTTTTGGGGGTATTAAATGGGGAGACAAAAGGAGAAGGTTTAGGTGAAGTGATTTTTATAGATGATTTAATCGGACTTAGAGGGATAAGCTTGTACTGTTTGTCTAAAATTGGGCCAGTGATTGGAGGGGGCATTAATTTGGGAGAATTAGAATTTTTAGAAACTATTGGTTTTGTGATCGGCTGGGGACTTGGATTGGGGGTAGAGATTTTATCTGAAGTGGCTGAATTTTTTTCTTCTTTTTTCTCTTTTTTTCCTACTTTCTTATCTAATTTAGATTTAAGTTCTTTTGCCTTAATGTAACTGTCTTTTCCGGGGTCGTTTTTAAGCATTTCTTTTTCTCTCATTTCTTCGAGAGATACACGACCCGGGGTTTTTTTTCCCGGAACAATAATCCATCCCTCGTCTTTTTCTGCAGAAGGTAGAGCAGGGAATTCTTCTTCGGAGTCATCAGATGTAGATGTAATAGGTATACCAATTGTAGCTGGAGGATCGAGGTGGGTGCCAGCCTTGGATGGTCTGTTAATCGGGGGCGTCGTTTTCTGAGTGGATTTTTTCTGTGGGCAATCAAAAGTTAAATGACCTAGTTGCTCACAAAACCAACAAACAGGTCTTCGTCCGGCCAATATAATAGGTAGTTTTTCCTCCCCGACTTGTAAATAGTAGGGGATGCTGTCATAAGCTTTCTTGTCGATAAGTATTTCGAAGTTCCATGTACCTGGAAATTCGTCAAAATTGACGTCTGTGATTTCGCCAAATCTTAGAAAAAATGCACCAATTTGTTCTCCTTTTACATAAAAAGGCACATTGAAGATAGAAATAGAAGAACGTCTTCTACCCATGTACTCGGTTCGTAAAACATAGTCCTGCGTGATAATTTGATTAAGTGAGAGATTAGCACAGATTTCTTCGTTAGGAAACAAAGCATTCCAAGTGTTAAATCCCTTACACTTGATTAACCTTTGCGGTTTGAATCCTGCAGTTGCCAATAACTTGCATATTAATTCAGGAGAGGCCCTGATGGACTTTTTAAATTTTTTTTCGACAACAAACATGGTTACTGTTCTTTTTTTAATTTCTTCCAACATTGGTAAATCCACGGCAATTCCTTGATCAGTAACCATGTGTTCGTATTTTTTTGCTTCTTCCACGAAATCATTGACATTTATAGACATTTTTGGAGGTTTGCACCATTCCGAATTTTCAGTCGTTTTGGACGCCATCTAGTTAATAACTAGAGACACCAAACAAAAAAAAAAGTTGACAGAGAAAAAAAAAACAAAAAAAAAACGTGGCAGAAAAAAAAAACGTCGTAAAAGGGAAAACAGTTCAACAATAAAAGTCAACGTGAAAAAATAAAAATGATAACAATAATCAACAACAGCAGGCAAAAACAGATTTAAGAAAAATACTAACTTGACGCAATAAACTCACTCAACACGTAGAGCCTAAATGTGCCTCAATATTTATTTATGTAAAATTATACACAAAATGTGGCACAAGGCCAAAAAGGGGGTGGGGAAAGGATCGGTCATCTCTAACTTAAAAAACTCAACTTAGCTAGTTTCAATCATGACCATCATTTACCATAATACCGCATTCATACTATACATCCATCGCCACTCACCATAAGAATTCATACCATGAAATCCTACTTAAAACCCATATAAGAAATATGCAACGGGGGGGGGGGACTAAAAATTGAAAATATGATATATACAATGTGAAAGAAATAAAGATTAGTAAAAGCCCCCCCGTTATTGAAATGTGGCCGAGATGCCGATTTGCCGGTCGAAATCGAAAACTCGAAAAAAAGTGGTTGATGCAGGCCCCAACGTTTTATTCTAACCACCTCCTTCGAAAATATCGAAGGGTGACCTGCATCTCCGGCAAATTTGGCACTCAGTCACCTAATTGGAGAGGGAAGGGGAGTGGGGCAGAAAATAAAAAGGGGAGTGGGATGAGGACAAAATAAAAGGGGCATGTAATGGAATCAATCATACACTAGCTAAATTGTTGAACTAAAACATCAACAGAAAATTAAACAGAAACTAACTTAAAATAAGTCTAAATCTAACTTAAGATTAAAGCATAGTTCGTTTCCTGAACCCAATATTCTCTGCCTAAGGCACGTCCAGATACCACTCTAATCTAGCGCCAGCTACTCTACACAGTCGTGCTCCAGTCACCCACCTTTCACCAAAATCTGCCGAAGAGAGTTTCACTCTCTCGGCCCTAATGCGAGCCTTCAGGTAATATTTGAAAATCGCAATAAGGTCGAGAGAAGTGAAGGTCTCAGCTCCGTAGACTGTCTTGCACCTAGTCTTCCAAATCGTAACTCTCATACTCGCTAGTAAGCTCAAAAACGTAAACCGTTTTTGCCTATCGGTTGTCGGAGCCCAGTTGCTGCATACATTAATGGGTTCCAGGTCAAAAGACGATACGTTAAGAATACGAACCATGTAGCCTGAAACAAGCTTAATCAGTGGCACGACGATGCGACAAAAAACGAAGACGTGACTTATGGTCTCGTCCTCAACGCCGCATCTGACACAAGTCGGAGAATTACTCAAGCGTGCTGAATGAAGCCTCTTACTTACCCAGAGTGCATTCCAAATCGTCAGCCAGGTCAGTGATGCCTCGTCATTGTCAAGGCACCTTGACCCAGGCGCCCAAGGCCAGATTGAGCGAAGCTCCCCCCTCGTCAAAGCGAGCCCCTCAGGCCTATCATTTCGGACAGTCCCCCTCACCATTACCCGATATAATGCCTTTCGAGACAACAGCAGGATGTCAGAGAGGCTTTCTGTCACCCTTGAAAGGAACTTCAACGCATGTCTACATTCGCGATAGAAGGAGCACTCGTTTCGGGGTAACCTGTGTGCCTCCCCCTCATCCAAGTGCACACTTCTCAAAGCCGGAAAGGCTTTCTTGGTGTCTTCCTTCCAAAAGACACCGTTTCCCTCAGATTGTGTACTCATCCGGTCTAGATAAAACAGCCTAAGAGTGTGGCATCGAATTTCGATGCTAGGCATACCCAGACCGCCCTCAGAAGGATGAAGGTAACAAATCTCGCGACGGACCATAGGGGCCTTACCAAGCCACAAAAACTTGAACAGAGCCCGCTGCATCTCCAGCAGTGTATCCGACGGGAGTGGGAGCACTGAAAGACGATATAGGATGATCGGATAAATGTGAGAAGTACACACCTCCGCTCTCCCCTTTAACGAAAGATTTCTGCGGGACCACAGACCAGCTGCTGCCCTAATCGCTTTCAGGACTTCCGACCAATTTTTCTCCAGCTGGAGATCAGGACCAAACCAGACGCCGAGTAGCTTGCAAGGCCCATCTGTCCAGCTAAAGGGTCCCTGCAAGGAAACACCCTTCCAAGCACCAATGCGCAAGCCAACAGACTTACCGCAGTTGATTTTGGCCCCTGTCACCGTTTCATACATTCTGATTTCTCTGTCGACGACACTAATCTCGGCATTGCTCGTTACAAGCACAGTCAAGTCGTCGGCATAGGCGGAGTACTTCAACATGGTACAAGAACCTGTTAATGTAATTCCACGCAGGACCGGATTCACCCTTAGCCTGTTAAGGAAAGGTTCCAAAACAAGCACATAAAGCATCGGTGAAAGAGGGCACCCCTGACGAAGAGATCTGGACAAACTGAAGGCACCAGACCTCATGCCATTCACTTCAACCCTAACACCGGGGTTTGCATACAAGAGGCGAATCCAGGAGCGGAATTGCGAGCCAAAACCGGCCGCAGACAAAACAGCCTCCAAGTACCGATGGTCCACCCTATCGAATGCTTTGGACTGATCTAAATTGATCAGCGCGGCTTCAGTGTCGACTTTATCTATGATCAAGCGTATCGAGTGCAAGTTATCCTGAATGGTCCGGCCCTTCACAGAACAAGTCTGTTCGGGGCTAATTAGACCAGGCAACACAAGTTGCAGACGATTGGCTAATATCTTGGCCAAAATCTTTAACTCCGCATTAAGCATCGTTAAGGGCCGAAAATTATCTAACCCATCCCCACCATTTTTGCTTTTGCGTAACAATTTCACCAAACCCATGGTCAAGTACTGAGGAATAGACCCGTTCCTAAACCACGAGTTAAACAAAACTGTCAGCAAGGGTACAAAAATGTGCGACATCCTCAAATACACCTCGTAGGGCAAACCATCAATACCCGGAGACCTGTTAAGGCCGACCCGCCCTAAGGCTTCCCGGACTTCTTCCTCTGTTATGCAACCTTCGCACCTAGCCGCTTCGGTCGCCTCAAGACGAGAAAAGTCGGCTAAATAGGGGTCGAATTGTGTTAAAGACAAACCGGGTTCTCGAGTAAAAAGATCCTGGAAATGAGAACGAAAAGCCTCCAGAATACCTTCGTTTGTGGTCACGAGTCTCCCATCCGGCAATGAGACACGAGCGATATGACGATCAAATGCATGTCGATGCTCCTCTGCACGCAGTTCAGCAGCCATGTTTGTCGCCTCGTTAGGCACTCTTTTTAACCTAGCCCTAATCACTAAAGCCTGGTGTTCTTGGATAGCCAAAGAAGCCAGCTTGGCCTTAATTATAGTAACACTAGAGCTATCCCCCACCTCCACCGCCCGATCTAATCTAGATTCTAGTGCCACTTTAGCTGCCCTAGTTGATAGATTGAGTCGTCTGCTAAAATCGGCAGTAAAGGACCTAATAACCTTCTTAAAATGAATCCACTTCCTATTCCCAATTACAGCCCCCGTCAATTCCCGCTGTAAGGTTAGTAATAGCTGTTCCTGGTAGCCCTTCACATCGAACAACGAAGTGTTGAGCTTCCAGTACCCAGCTAAACTAGGCTTAGGTCTATCTAAGTTTACCCGGACCCGAACAAGTCTATGGTCTGAGTAAACTATATTATGAAAACTTGGACATTCAACTAATCCTACATCGACTCTCCTAATTAAGAACCGATCGATATAACTCGAAAGTTGTACCGAATCGGAGCCGCGCCTATTTGTCCAAGTCCATACCCTATCACGGGGCCATTCATTCCGGTACTTATCGATAAGATCGAACTTATCGAGGAAGTCCCGAAATAACGTAGCATCCCGATCGATGTTAGTACCCCTAGGTCGATTACGATCTACATCGGGATCCAGGACCGCGTTCCAGTCTCCCGCTAGAATGACCGTCCGAGAAGTAGAATTCAAGAACTGCTCGATTCGCCGAAAGAAAGAACCGAGCTCAGAATGGCTATTGGGTGCATAAACCCCGATGAGCCGAAATGCCTTCTCCTTTATGGTAATATCCAGAACGCAAAGTCTCCCTTCCGGATCCATGAAGCTAGGGTCACACGATGCATCTAAAGACTTGCTTACCAGCCAGGAAACCCCCCTAGCAGAAGAATTAAAGTACGCTGAATAAGCGTGAAAACCCTTAGTCAGCGCACCCAAATAGTCCCCAGAAATCAAGTGGGTTTCCTGAACACAACATATATCCACTCCGAGGCGCTGAAGGTCCGTAGCGACTCGAAATTTACGAGCGTCGGACCTCAGGCCCCGGACATTTAAACTCGCTAGAAAGAGAGCCATGAGGGTGCCTTAGAGTTGGGTTCCAGAAACGAACATAGCAGTGGTCAGGATGCCGACGGCTCTCCCAAAAGATTGATTGCCCATCTGATCATTAATTTGACCATCATGGGAGATGCCGCCAACATCCAAAGGATAGGTTAGTTTCGCTATCCTATACAGGGCGGGGTGTAACCTTATTGGAACCCTCCCAAAACATTTTTTCCTTAAAACGACTAGACCTTCATCTTTGAAGATGGCCATTGGAACGGCGAAATTGAAAGTGTTGTTCGCCTCTTCCAGCATCTGCCATAGAGCCTTCGCTTCTGGTTTCTTCCTTACCACTGTAAGGACTCTAGGGGCATTGGGGAAATTAGTAGGGTCTTCAATGGTTATACCACCGACTTCATTGAATTTAAGGAGCTCATTTATATTGGAGAGGTGGTAATGCTTTACTGTTTCTATTTGGGTGCATGTCACTTTGCAGATATCTTCCCCAGAAAGGAATGTGGCTTTTTTAGTTTTCCTTTCCACAGAAGGGCTCCTCTGCCTCTTCTGTGTAATAGGTGGAGGGGGAGGCATGTCATCCATTGGGGAGGGGGAAGGGGAGCTAGGCCCCATAGGAGATGCTGGAAATGGCGAAGGGGAGGGTTTTTTTGTGGGTGAAGCAGGTGGGGTATTTTTGGGGGTATTAAATGGGGAGACAAAAGGAGAAGGTTTAGGTGAAGTGATTTTTATAGATGATTTAATCGGACTTAGAGGGATAAGCTTGTACTGTTTGTCTAAAATTGGGCCAGTGATTGGAGGGGGCATTAATTTGGGAGAATTAGAATTTTTAGAAACTATTGGTTTTGTGATCGACTGGGGACTTGGATTGGGGGTAGAGATTTTATCTGAAGTGGCTGAATTTTTTTCTTCTTTTTTCTCTTTTTTTCCTACTTTCTTATCTAATTTAGATTTAAGTTCTTTTGCCTTAATGTAACTGTCTTTTCCGGGGTCGTTTTTAAGCATTTCTTTTTCTCTCATTTCTTCGAGAGATACACGACCCGGGGTTTTTTTTCCCGGAACAATAATCCATCCCTCGTCTTTTTCTGCAGAAGGTAGAGCAGGGAATTCTTCTTCGGAGTCATCAGATGTAGATGTAATAGGTATACCAATTGTAGCTGGAGGATCGAGGTGGGTGCCAGCCTTGGATGGTCTGTTAATCGGGGGCGTCGTTTTCTGAGTGGATTTTTTCTGTGGGCAATCAAAAGTTAAATGACCTAGTTGCTCACAAAACCAACAAACAGGTCTTCGTCCGGCCAATATAATAGGTAGTTTTTCCTCCCCGACTTGTAAATAGTAGGGGATGCTGTCATAAGCTTTCTTGTCGATAAGTATTTCGAAGTTCCATGTACCTGGAAATTCGTCAAAATTGACGTCTGTGATTTCGCCAAATCTTAGAAAAAATGCACCAATTTGTTCTCCTTTTACATAAAAAGGCACATTGAAGATAGAAATAGAAGAACGTCTTCTACCCATGTACTCGGTTCGTAAAACATAGACCGGCGTGATAATTTGATTAAGTGAGAGATTAGCACAGATTTCTTCGTTAGGAAACAAAGCATTCCAAGTGTTAAATCCCTTACACTTGATTAACCTTTGCGGTTTGAATCCTGCAGTTGCCAATAACTTGCATATTAATTCAGGAGAGGCCCTGATGGACTTTTTAATTTTTTTTTCGACAACAAACATGGTTACTGTTCTTTTTTTAATTTCTTCCAACATTGGTAAATCCACGGCAATTCCTTGTTCAGTAACCATGTGTTCGTATTTTTTTGCTTCTTCCACGAAATCATTGACATTTATAGACATTTTTGGAGGTTTGCACCATTCCGAATTTTCAGTCGTTTTGGACGCCATCTAGTTAATAACTAGAGACACCAAACAAAAAAAAAAGTTGACAGAGAAAAAAAAAACAAAAAAAAAACGTGGCAGAAAAAAAAAACGTCGTAAAAGGGAAAACAGTTCAACAATAAAAGTCAACGTGAAAAAATAAAAATGATAACAATAATCAACAACAGCAGGCAAAAACAGATTTAAGAAAAATACTAACTTGACGCAATAAACTCACTCAACACGTAGAGCCTAAATGTGCCTCCCAATGTTCTCCCGGCAAAACCGGTATTTATGGTAGCCGGTTGCTACCATTTAGTTATTATTAAAGGGTAGGTAGGTCACCCACAACAAAAACACAGTCGGTACAGTGGATATTTTCCAGTTCAAAACATCATATCGAGATAAGTAATAAACAAACAAGCCATAGACAACTCAAAGCAACCAAGTTAAGATTTTAAAACAGATATTTATTTACATGAAGAATAAATGAATAAAAGTGCATAGAACAAGTAAAAATAAAAAAAATGAAATATTATAGGGGAGGTGGAATCAAACTTCGATTATCTAGCGACGAAAAAAGTTAATAATATTTCATATTAAGAAAACTTAAGAGAGAACATGGGGTGTAAATTACATATCCTTGATGGGTGGCACAAGTCACGCTCCCCAAGAAGGTACAAACGTTCAGTAATCCAGGAAACACAGTATTCCTTTGATAAGAAAGTCAATACATGTACAAGAATTAGTCCAGCAGTCACCACGCATTGAGGTGGGATTTGAGTTCTCCATCACGGGGAGCGCTACAAAATCTTTATGTGATGGTCTGACGGGGTTCGTTTTCCCAGTTTTAGAATCCAATTGTTCTCGGCAGCGGTAAGACATTCCGAATACATTTTCGGGTCCATATCAAACAGGAATCCTGTTTGGCAGCGACATGTATTTGTTCGCTCGCCTGAATACGAAGTTCAAGACGTGTAAGAGCGTTATAGTTTTCTCTTCCCTCTCTTTGTTTTCGCCTTTTCTTCTTTTTCCTTTTAATTTTCATTAGTCACGACGGACCTTCTAGAGACAATCTCTTTGCTTCTGGCGACAAGCGTCCGCTTCTTTTTTCTTTCTCATCCATCACGACAATCCTAAAGCGAGAGCCACCTGCGCTCTCTCTTTCTCGGTATATATTAGCGCCGGTCACGTGTCCGAGTAGGCGGTTTGCGTAGGCGCCTTGGCGGTAAAATCGATCTCTCCGCGAAAAGTAACATGTATTCTTATTTAAGGTCAGTCCATGCGTCGTCTCGGGGTTAGGGTAGGGCAGGGGTAGGTTAACAGGAAATAGCAGGTGTCGCTTTTCCTTTCAGACTGTCTGGGAAAAGAATACAATATGACAAAATGATCTATTCGGCTTCTAGAATTCTAATTCGCCTACACGTTATACGTGACAGTGGGCAGGCTCTAGTGCAATTGCCACATATGTAAATGGTGTCTAGTTGCGAGGGCTCTGTTAAAGCCCTCTGCCGTCAGTGTTCTCTCCCTTAGTCTCTCTTCGTCTCACTCCTTTATGGAGCATGCCGTCACAGCACTTCTATGGTGACTGCCGTCTTCAGCTACGGATTCCCAGCCTGTTAGATCGATGCCATCTGTCCTCATGTCTCGGTTGAAGATATCTTTGTAGCGTAGGACAGGTCTTCCTACTGATCTGAAGCCGGTTGCGAGCTCGCTGTATAAAATATCCTTTGGGATCCTCTCATCGTCCATTCGCCTGTCATGGCTAAGCTACCGGAGTCGTCGTTGGGTGAGCAGAGCGAGCATGCTTGTGATCTTTGTATAATGGTAGGAGTATATGGCTCATTATTCACTGTTGTAGAGCAGCGTGCTAAGCACGTAGGCTTCATCTTGGTATTGGTGGTCAGCGTCTTGTTGCGCCAAGTGAGCCATGGTTGTTGCCGACTTTTGTGGAGTTCTGCGTCCAGAGAGAGATTGCTGGAGATGGTGGAGCCGAGGTATGTGAAGTCCTCGACGACTTCGAGGGTGTAGTCGCCAATGGTTATGTTTTGGGTATTGCTTACAGTTTGGCCGAATATGTAAGTCCTTTTTTAGACTGATGGTCATGCTAAACATTTTGCATGCGTGTACGAAAAAGCTTCAGAATGTGTCGTCAGTGCTGCATCATTAGGGAAGAGCATCTCACATATGCATCGCACTTTTGTCTTAGCTCAAAGGTGGGCAAGGTTGAAGAGACTGTTACTGCTTTGGTATGAAGGTACACTCCCTCCTCCGACTTGTTGACGGTGTATGACCGCATCAGAGAGAAGAACCTGATAAATTGTGTCGAGGCGAATATGCACCGCCGTTTCACCCTTCCCTTGGTTTGGAATGGTCCCGAGAAAAATCTGTCGTACTGTACGGTTCCGTGTATGTCTTCGTCAAAACATGTGATCATTTTCAGGAGCCTTGGAGGTCATCCACTCTTCTACAGTCGAGTGAAAAGTCCTTTTTTCTGACGAGGTCAAAGGCGTTGATTAGGTCAATGAAGGCAATGTACAGGGGTTGTCTCTGTTCGTGACATTTTTCCTGCAGCTTTGGTACGGAGAAGATCATGTCGACGGTTGATATTCATGGACTAAATTGTACTAACTACTTACTAATTTTTACCCTCTCTCACTGTATGTTGCAAGACCCTTGTCCTCTCAAATTTTATACAGTGCCTATCACTGTAGCCCCTCTTTCCTCCCATTCTCTCCCCCCTCTCATTCTCTTTATCTATCTATCTATCTATATATATATATATATATATATATATATATATATATATATATATATCTTAACGGTTAAATGTAATAAAACTAAGTATAAAATCGAAGATTGGGCTAGTCCAACACAATAGGTAATATTACCATAAACATCAATATTATTTTACCCTGGAGATTAAAAGAGAGAGAAAAACAACGAGAAAAAAAGACAGTAAACAGAAAGACTAATTTTGGATTGTATTTTTTATATTTAAAACAAGCCGCGCGTGCGTGGTCCCCCTCTGTATGTGACTCGATGTGGCGAGTGTAAAATGCAATACATTTGGGCAATTTGGGGCATTTTTGGCACCCCTTTGATCTCCTGGGGGCGCGAACCAGAATTTTTCTGCGGTCAAGGATTCTCATGTCATATCCAGAACAATTGCCTCTACATTTTGGCCAAGTTTCAGAAAAATTGAATGGATGGATACAACGTTATGGGAGAAAAGGGTCATTTTTGCCATTTTGGGGGCTTTTGACCCCCTGGGGCGCGAACCAGAATTTTTCCAAGGTCAGCAATACTTATTTTTATATTAGGAATAATTGCTTCCACATTTTGGCAAAGTTTCAGAGAAATTGAATGGATGGATGAAAAGTTATGGGGTCAAAAATGTATTTTTTTGCCATTTCGGGGCCTTTTGACCCCCTGGAGGGCTAACCAGATTGTTTTTCAAAAATCGGAGAATGTCACTTTCTAACCTGACCAAAGTTACAACTTCATGCAAAATTTCAGAGAAATTCAATGGATGGCTGCGGAGAAAAATCCGGACGGACGGACATGCCTCAAAACATAAGTCCCCCGATTTTATAAATCGGGGGACCAATAATTTAACTGGCTTTGTCAACTCACATTTTCCTGATTTAAACAAGATGAACGTCTTTGAGTTTATCAGTACATCTATAAGAAGAAAAGTTACTGGAAAGATGTTTATAAATTTGGAAACATAGAAAGTAGACATAAAACGAAATCTATGTTTGATTCCTTTTTAGGGGAATAAAAGTTGTTTTCTTATTAGTTAAGTCCAGGTCTTATCGAGTCATGTGTTACAGTTGTGTTTTGTATTATCTCCCTCAATATTATATCTATACTAGAAAAACACCCGTTCCGGGACGGGTAAAAGTATTTCTTCGAACAAAACAGTTTTTCACCAATTTTATATCCACATACGAAGATAAAAAAAACAAGATACTAACCATATGTCTAGAATTCTCATTCTAATTTTGATTAAAATCCGTTATATGATTTTGATTCTAAAAACTGTCAAAAACTTAAGGGGTCTCAAAAGAAAATTGAAATTCAGGAAAACTGGCTTAATTGGTGTCTAATGACTATGAACTAAATTCAATAACAATCTGATTTATTTGAAGTTTCATATGGTAGGTTGTGCTCATATTGTGCCCTGAAAACTCTTTAAAATACTCCAAAGAAACTGAAATTAGGTTAATATTTATTAATTGATGTCTACTACCTACTATTAAAATTTCACAAAAATCAGAGATATCTGCATTTTCGCGAAGGGCTTTCACCCTCTTTTTTAAACCAATTTGCATATTAATTCCTGCATATTGGTACAGTTGGGGAAGCAGGAAGCAGGGAGGTAATTCCACAAGCAAGCAGTTCGAGGAAAAAAGCTATTACACTAAATATAGCAAATATTTAAACCCCTTACGCATAGCAGCTGTGTTTCGAAATTAATAATAGTCGGTAAATTAGTTTAGGTGTGAATCCTGTACGTACAAACATATAAAGATACCTTACTCCCTCTCTTTCTATCTCTCTCTCTCTCTCTCTCTCTCTCTCTCTATATATATATATATATATATATATATATATATATATATATATATATAAATGTAAGTTCGTAATCCGAGGCAGGAGCAATGTGAAATAGGTACCGGAAGGTGGAACAGATGAACAAAAATAAATGAGAAGAGAAAATATGAATGGAATCTCAAATCAATGTATTAATATTTCACGGTTTAACGGTTTAAATACCAGAACAGTATATATAAAATTAAAAAACAGTATCTCGCCTTTTCGACCACTCGGTCATATTTTTGATCTTTTGATAATGAGAGGTTCCACTCTCAAAAATTAAAGTTTACCTTTTCCGGACCATTAAATTGCTTGATAGTAAACTTCTTTCTTTTTTTTCTATATATTTAGTGTTCTGGTATTTAAACCGTTAAACCATGAAATGTTAATAAATTGATTTGAGATTCCATTCATATTTTCTCTTCTCATTTATTTTTGTTCATCTGCTCCACCTTCCGGTACCTATATCACATTGCTCCTGCCTCGGATTACGACCTTACATTTATATTTACCAGCAATGCTTCAAGCAAACTACAATTTCCTTTTATATATATATATATGTGTGTGTGTGTGTGTGTGTGTGTGTGTGTGTGTGTGTGTGTGTGTGTGTGTGTGTGTGTAAATATATAGTTAAGTGAAAGTGAAAAACAAATGTAAAGTTACATACTTTACAAGTTTAATAATTTCAAGCAGTGTCAACAAAGTATAGTATAAAATAAAGAAAACGCCTTTAAACCTAGGTTTTTCAAAGAAACAATATCTTCTCATCAGAAAAGGAAACCAATTATTTAAAAATGAAAGCTTTGGTTTCAATTATTAATTTGAAAAGATGTTTAGACATTATGTATGAAATAGGAACTCCTTTTTCTCCTACGTGATAAAAGGAGAATAAAATAAGGAATATCCGTGAATAGAGGGTAAAAAAAGCTGTTTTTGTCAACAGTAAATCTACGGATATATCATGATGTGTATCATTCATACAAATCAGAAATGACGCGTTGGCACTACCCAACTTTTTCCACAGTCGCAGGCATGACGTGCTACGCTTTGGTGGATTCGTCAGTCACTGGTGAATACGATACAATAGCCAGTGACTGACGAATCCACCAAAGCGTAGCACGTCATGCCTGCGACTGTGGAAAAAGTTGGGTAGTGCCAACGCGTTATACCTGTGATCCATATATAAAATTTCACAGATGATGCAATAACAAATCCATAAATAGAGACGACGCAACATTACAAATGACAGTATATAAAGGATGCCACCAACAAGAAGACGCAGAACATACCGGAGCGGCGAGTGGACAGTACCTTACCACATATTCTTGGGTCCAGGTACAGACCTAGCATCGAAAAAATATTTACCGCCACTAAACAAACTAGACTGGGCAACAAAGAGACACGACCTCAACTACGGCAAAGGTAAAACAAAGGAAGCGGATGACCAATTCCACAAAGACTCTGCTGGAACAGGTGTGCTCGGAGTTATATCCAGGACTGCGATCAGGGCGAAGCATTATCTTGGACTCGACAACTACTTCGATCCCCCTTCAAAACGAATTAAGCTTGATCCTTCTTGCTCTATTAGCCAGTCGGCAGGTATGGAAGTGGATCAGGACGCAAGTACGGAGACGGCAAGCGGGAGCGGTGCGTAGGGAGGATCGCTCCACGGAGGAGAACTGTCCGAAAGTACCGGGAACAACGTAAGGAATGTGGTGCTAAAACGGAGTTTCAAAAACCAGGTGAAGACCACAGACATGAACGGTACGTCCGGACTATTCCGTGTATACGATACAGACCCGTCGGCAGGTGTACACGGCGCAGCGAGATTCGCCTGGTCGCAACCGCAAGGAGACGATTACATTGTACCGTACTTCCTAACGACATGGGTAACTCCTCCTAGATGGGAATCATTCATGAGTAACGCGACTGCCTGCAGGGTGGTCAGCCAGGGATTCCAGATATCGAAAATTACCTGCGGCGAGTGGCTTACCAAAAACAACGAAGATATCGAACTCTAAAGTATAAGTGAAATAACCAAAGTTCAATATATGTAAAGATTTTCTGCCTCTACCATCTTCCTTAGCAGTGTTAGGAGCATAATGAGATATGCGCAAAGTGAAAACGAGGGAAATGATTCAGAGGAAATTATCAACAAGTGTTGAGGAAGTAAAAGACGCTGAAATTTAAAAGAAAAGAGAAAATCATCTTTAAACGTTGCCTCTAAAAGTATGTCGGAAAATTTTAAAGGAACGAACCATAATTATTTAGATATGTTAATGTTAATAATTGTTTATAGTTAAGAAACTGGGATAGTCATCATATTATATAAGTGAGTATGGTATGTTAAAAATGTGGAAATTAGGTACTAATAATAACAATAGATAAGATCAAATTTTCTTTTTGATTAGTAAAAAGAACCAAATAAAATTAGTATTTATCCAAATGAAAAAAACAGTTAAGAATGTCAGAACAAAGCGTTTACACTTAAATGGGATAACAGTTCGGAAAAGATGTTTTAATATTATATAATTAAGAAACTTTTAGCATAATAATAGTTAATTAATTTAAGTTTAGTGGCTAGATTATTATTATTATTATTATTATTATTACAACAACAACAACAACAACAACAACAACAACGACGACGACGACGACGACGACGACGATAACGATAATGATAATGATAATACTAATGATAATAATAATAATAATAATAATAATAATAATAATAATAATAATAATAATAATAATAATAATAATAATAATAATAATAATAATAATAGAATTAGAAGGAAATAGTAAATGCTTATCAATGTAGTGGAAACTGCAACGCTCATTACACTGTTGTGTATCTTAATTTGCTTCAGTTTGTGTTTATCCGTTACACCTCTGCATTGTAATTACCTTTATAGAGATTATTTTAAATTTAATTATCCACGGGCACGCGTTTCGTTGTGTACGACTCATCATCGTTTCTTAACCTAGCGAGATTAGAACTCGGCCATCAGACTCTAAAGTCTGAAACTCTACCAGTGAACCAACTCCCGATAGTGATGGAATATATCGTTTTTTATAGATCTCATTTATTTGTTAATTATTTGCTATACTTTTGAACGAATTATATATATATATATATATATATATATATATATATATATATATATATATATATATACGTGTGTGTGTGTGTGTGTGTGTAGATAGATAGATATATATATAGATAGATAGATAGATAGATAGATAGATAGATAGATAGATAGATATGACCAGGATGAGATAGATAGTTGGCATTATTTTAACGAATATATATATATATATATATATATATATATATATATATATATATATATATATATATATATATATATTCGTTAAAACAAAGCCAAATATCTATCTAATCATGGGCATATCTAAGTTATCTCTCTATCTATCTCTATATCTCTCCATATTGTATTATCCGCCATCTCTTACCGCTCCTTTATCAATTTTTGATCAAAGAGATTCAAGGATAAAAGAAAAAGGCTTGGCGACATGTTGCCTGGTGTTAATTAAGTTTATGCATTGCTTTCGGCCGAACGATCTACACGGGTTCATAAATTTCACTTTCAATTGGAACGCGTCCCATTCACAAGTAGCCATAACAGTACGAATGCACACGCGAATCAGAATCCCCTCGGGACACGTCTGCAGAGAAAACCGCATTTCTTTTTGTACGAACAGCGCAGTACGTGACCATTGAGCGGTACTGTATTGGCTGAACGATGACACATATTATTTATAATGTAGATCACTTGCGAGCAGGAGTGGATTGGTCCGCCGGGACACGGAGCAAAGTCCTCGGCCGGTGCCTCGGCACGATGTTGATAACCTGATTAGTCTCTCTACTATAGTTATAGCAATATAAGAGGCGGGTGTGTAAAAAATAGAATTAGTATGGTAAATTTCCACGTAAGGTTAAAAATTAGGTAAAGTGAAATAGAAGTAGTCATAGCTACGTGTCACGGCAGTGACGTTACTCAGACATGAAGCGCTCAGTGTTACGTCGCGAATGAGCAGGGAAATATTTCACCTTCCATTGACCCAATATTATACTTTTATAGGAAGACAGACGATTCAATTCTCTTTATTAAGGTACTAAATGGCAATTTTCTGAATAAAACCAAGGCGATTTCGTCATTAAATATATTGACCAAGTATGACACAATCGCCTTGGTTTTATTCACAAATTCGACATATAGTACATAAATATGGAGAATGTAATTATCTGTTTTTCTATAAAAAGAAACGGGAACTAACGAAATCTCATCGGACTTGCTAGATAAACTAGCGAGTACAACCTTACTCTATTCACCTCCGATATTTTGTTAAACAACCCTTTTTTCTATCTTCAATTTTTGTTAGAATGTTTCCTTGTTATTTCCTCATAGAGCCCGATACTCTGATTATAACATAAATTAAGAAAAAGAATCAAAGATTCTCACGGGAAAACGGAGGCTAGCTTGACGTTCTGAATGGCGCATATAATTTAACAAGGAAAAGATCATTTATTAATTATGCTTTTTACTAATGAGTCACCACTTATCAAGGCTGAAAGCTACTCAGGAATGAAGTTTAAGGAGATAGATAGATAGAATGATGATGAATATTATGAATATTATGAGAGGATTGAAATTATGAACGAAATAAATAAAATATGATGACATATTATGATGATTCATGATAGGTGTTCAATTTAATTAAATTCAGTTAATCTGGCAAAAATAAAACAAGCATGTTTCAGGAAATAGGTGGTAGAAATTTACACAGAAGTGGATACAGAAGCTGTCCAAATTCACCTGGAATTCATGCGTTGTTGGCGCATTTATTACCTATCTTCGAAGTCTATTTCGAGGTCCTTAAATAGACTACCAAGATTCTGATCGAGAAATCCCTCCTCCGGTTCAATCAATTGACATCAGATTGAAAGATGATCGTGTTGTAGCCCTCAAGGAAGCAATCTTGTTGCGACGTGTTTCACAGGTGAGAAATTTTTGAAAAGTAGCTGTTTATATAAATTCCGTTTGATGCTAGGCGAACGAAGAAAGGAAAGTTCTTTGAGACCAATTCCTGTTGTGAAAGATTTTGGTATTTGTCTGTTTCTTACTTTTTCTTTGAATTTCTTTTTCCGTGAATCAAATGAATAAATTAGAAACCATTTGTTTTTTCTGTATTTTACGTTTTAGTTTAAAATTGGCAGTTGGAATTATTCAATTGTGCTGGATTTTTACGATTTTACCTGATTTGTCGTTTTAAATGAAAATGCAACCAAAATAAGTTTATACACACATAAACTAGATAGTAGAAACAGTAAGAAAGAGGAAGAGTTGCTAAAAGAGATTGCGTTTAGTGGTTTGGTGTCTAGGAGATTGAAATAGAAAAACGTTCGTCAAAATCTGAAATTGTATATTCTGTATTTATCTGTGTATTGGTTCAGGACAACCTTTTCATGGAGACAACGAGACGCCTTGTAGTTACATGTACCGTCTTTTCCGTGTCCAACGTGGTTCTACTTCCGGTGCTTGTTTTTAACGTTCGCGCCTTAATCTGTGCGACTAACATCACAACGAAGGGGAGATAACCCGTATATTTTGTATATTAACCTTTTTTTAATATGCATTTGCAATTAAATAAATTGATTCACGGCTAAAGAAAATATAAAATTTTATCTTTGACCCACCGCAATACCCGGCGTTGCTCGGTATTGAATGAAGAACTCTATGCTATGTTTGCAACCAGTCAATCATACCATATCACATTTTTATTCTTTCCTATTACTATTTGTAATATTAATTTTTTGATGTGAGGCCCAAAGATGTACTCAGCATTTGCTGGGTGGGCGAAGTGAAATTTAAGTGAAATTTATTGAAATGAA
The DNA here is from genome assembly GCA_963556195.1 of Sepiola atlantica. NCBI lineage: Eukaryota > Metazoa > Mollusca > Cephalopoda > Sepiida > Sepiolidae > Sepiola > Sepiola atlantica. Next base: position 10,218,803 of record OY744515.1, read on the forward strand.
TTTAGATAAATTTATAGTCTTTAACCGTTTCGAGGCACACCCGGTGTTTCTAGAGAATCAATAACGACACTTATACACTCCTGCTCCAAGCCCTAAACCCTTTATTTGCATTTCTGTTCTTAATTTTTAATTTCTATAAGTTTAATGTTATAAATTATTTTTTTGTATTTCAAACTGCTGGATGATAAGCCATATAAAATTCTAAAAAAAAGTTAGACTCCGTTATCGTATGCTATTGCAGGACTTTAACTTTGATATCATCATCATCATCATCATCATCATCATCATCAGCATCATCAATCTTTCGACGCAACGATGACGGTTTCATGAAGAGCACCTAATCAAGATCATACTTTTTCTACTAAGTTTGTAAGTGTTCCTATCGCTGGGGCTAATAAATCTCCATTTCAAGTTTTCTTCTTGACTCTATCATTGAATGTTAGTCTGTGGCTTATCTGATTCCTTCTTGTTCTCCACATTTGACAATACAGCAGTTGCCTTGGTGGTCATTAAGTTTCCAGTCTATTCAGATGTCATACTGTATTAGTAGACCTGTATTAGTAGATCCGCTTATCTTGCTAGGCTCCCTGAAATGACGCACCATGTAACCATGGAACCTTTCACTGCAGCATATTATATATTCCATGTTGCCGCTCTATATAGAACAACTGATAGGGTAGAGTTTGCGCTTCACACGTTTTGGTAACATGTCGATTTCTTAATATTCTCTCTTCGGGTTTTCCATAAGGTGTGCTTGCTTTGCCCATGCCAAGCATGACTTCTTTGTCCACTTTCTGAGACCGTGTTTCTTAAGTGGTAAAGTTATTGTTTGCCTACATTAAAGGAAAATAAAATTTAATTGCTGATTCTTAGTGTTTGTGAAAAAAACCTTTATCTTTTGCAATATTGTCCGAAGGTATTTAATTATAATTCGAACGGCATACATGCAAATGTAAAAGGGCTTACTACAAATTGCGTAACTGGTCTGTAATGTACATGGGTTGTACTCTTACTAGCGTCCGCCGTTAACCATAGTTTGCATAGTCTTTGTTAGCTATTAGACTTTCTGGTCAGTGTAGGGCTCAGATGGCATATATATATATATATATATATATATATATATATATATATATGTGTGTGTGTGTGTGTGTGTGTGTGTGTGTACGTTATCACAATTCAGATAAGTGTATTATTTTCAATTCCTCCAATTTTGTCAATCTTCAGAGGGTTGCAGTATATGTTGTTCAGTAGCGAAAAAAACATGGCATAACAAAAACACCGGAAATGAAATACGGTGAAAATCCAAATTCATTTCTGATAAAATTTCGGCAAAAGGAGTATTGATTTACTCCTCTCCAGGAGTTAGGCACAAGGCCAGTTTTATCTTACTCCCACAAGTAAGAGGTGACCCAAGGTCGGGTCGGGAAAGTTGGGTTTAAAAATTGCCTGGGCAGCCCCGTCGGCATTCCCCGGTTGGGGCGCCTCTGGCAGTAAGCAATAAACTAACTACTCCCCAAAGAGGAGAGGCGAAGCCTGGAATGGTGGACCTCCCAGAACTGCACAGGACAACCCCATTGACCGGCATAAATCAAGACCCGAAGGCCAAGACAACACCAGTATGGGGTGCAGTATCCATCGGAACAGATACTACACTTTGATCTTAGCCAAAAGGCCAAGAGCGTTTTCGCAAAAGGAGTATCTAAAGACAAACCACTCACTTGGGAAAAGGTCATCACTTCCAGATAATTTTTTTTTAATTCCACCCCCTTATAAGATTTTAACACTCGAGAAAACACACTAATCAGATTTCTCAAACGATGACCCCAAAGAAACTTACCGTAAATATTCTTGCTAATGGATCGATAATCATTAAATTATTTTTAACTTTTATTTATTATAAATTATTACTCAAAAACCTTAAAGTGTCTAATTAGGCGATTTCCAAAACCAGAGATGAAGTGCGAAACTTACATTGTTTTGCTGCTAAACCATGACAATGACCATGAGAATGAACATGAGAATGAACATTAGAATGAAGATGAGAATGAACATGAGAATGAAGATGAGAATGAACATGAGAATGACCATGAGAATGAACATGAGAATGAACATGAGAATGACCATGAGAATGAACATGAGAATGAACATGAGAATGAACATTAGAATGAACATGAGAATGAACATGAGAATGAACATTAGAATGAACATGAGAATGACCATGAAAATGACCATGAGAATGACCATGAGAATGACCATGAGAATGACCATGAGAATAAAAATGAGAATGACCATGAGAATGACCATGAGAATGAACATGAGAATGAACATGAGAATGAACATTAGAATGAACATGAGAATGACCATGAGAATGAACATGAGAATGACCATGAGAATGAACATGAGAATGACCATGAGAATGAACATTAGAATCAACATTAGAATGACCATGAGAATGACCATGAGAATGAACATGAGAATGACCATGAGAATGACCATGAGAATGACCATGAGAATGACCATGAGAATGAACATTAGAATGAACATGAGAATGACCATGAGAATGAACATGAGAATGAACATTAGAATGAACATGAGAATGAACATGAGAATGACCATGAGAATGACCATGAGAATGACCATGAGAATGAACATGAGACTGAACATGAGAATGACCATGAGAATGACCATGAGAATGACCATGAGAATGAACATGAGAATGACCATGAGAATGACCATGAGAATGAACAGCCCCGCTGCAAATCGAGTGCAAATCTATAAAAACATTGGAAAATTAAAGTCTTAATAAAAATCGCTCCTTTCATTTATTTTTATTTTTAAGTGAAGAGAAACAAACAAAATTATATTTAATTGGATTGATAACGAAAGTTGGTTTTATTTAACTTGTTATTGAGCACCATTGAAAAAAATGGTTTTATGTTCACTTTATTAACATATTTTAACTTGGTCAATAAATCTCTCTATCTATCTATCTATCTATCTCTCTTTCTCTCTCTCTCTCTCTCTCTCTATCTATCTATCTATCTATATATATATATATATATATATATATATATATATATATATATATATATATATATATGCAAAATAAAAAAGGAAAGCCGAAAGCTATATTATTTATATATTCATCAATGTTTCGTCTTTATTTAAAGACTTCCTCGGGAGGAAGAAACAATGCAGAAAAACCATACAGATATTAATTTTGAATTGCCAGAAGATTGTTCAACTTTCGGCATTGCTGTGGATGTGAACAAGCGAAAAATGAAAATCACGATTGTGGTTAGTCCGTTATCATCAGCAGTTTGTATCTTTCAAGGGACGCGAGAAATGAATGGGGTAATGGCTTATTAGCTTCTCATATCTATTTTTAGCTAGGGAATTTGTCTGAGACAGAATATGTCACAGCCGAGCTTGGCCAACAGTAGGTGTGGAGAGGGACGGAAGTCTGAATCTACCGTCAAGTTCTGAATTAGGAAGGGAAAGAAGAAAGAAAAGAAAATGAATGCGTGGAGATTGTTGTTACTATTTTGAAACGCAAATTATGATTAAAGACAACCAGTTTTGGCATGATGTGAGAGGGGAGACATCATAACTATTAGTTTAATTATTCAAGTGTGAGTGTATTAATTTATTCCTATTTATTTGATTACTTTATTTGTGTCACATTAATTAATTAATAATTTTTTGCAATATGTGGACATATGTATAAAAGTGGGTTGGGAATAATATAACTTGTAAATGTATTTGTGTATAAATGTATTTATTTGTATGTATTTAGTTCTTTATTTGTGTATTATTGATTGATCAATAATTATTAAAAGTATTTATGATTATACAAGTGTGTATGTGTAATATGGGAATATAAGTAAAAGTATAAGGATATGATATTCATAGTGTCTTGAATTATGTGCGAATGTATTTATTTATTCCCATTTATTTAATTATTACTGTATTATTAATTAACCAAATACCCTTAATATGATTATGAGCATAAAAATTGTATGCATCTGCATATGTGTACAACGAGTAAGAAGAGATGGAAATGAAATATAATTTGTTTATTTAGTTATGTGTGTATTTATTTATTCCGATGTTTTAGTCATGGGTGTATATTTATTAATAGTGAATGTAGTATGGGATGGTTATCAAGGTTCTTATGTTAATATTTGTTTCATCATAATTCTAATTAGTGGAGATAAATTATAGAAACCATTTCGTTGTTTGATTGATATATATATATATATATATATATATATATATATATATATATATATATATATATATATATATATATATATATATATATATATATATATGGCAGGTTTGGCATGAAACACATGTGTATATAGGTTAATTTGAAAACTATTATTTATAAATAATTATTCAAAACTCTTACTAGATGGAGCACTTTAAATAAGTTAACAACAGGCTGTCATTTACAGCGTAATGCTTATGGCCGCTGAATTTTCCATTAAGACGTTAATTTACTCTCCAATTCCCAGACAATGCATGGTGGGCATACTGATGATTGCAGGTTTGGCATAAAATACATGTATATGGGCTAATTTGAAAAAAATAGTTATAGGTGATTATAATATATATATATAGAGAGAGAGAGAGAGAGAGAGAGAGAGTTATCCACATACAGACTGTTTCGCTGAGCCACCGCTCTTCGGGCTAGTTAGTGCCTCAAGCCGGGATTGAAACTCAACCGTCGAGCTGACAGTCGGCGCCTCTTCCCCTGTGCTATCATACGACACTGACTGATTGTAAGTGATATATCAATGTAAACATTGTCAAGTGCCGGAGCTCGAATTAGTTTTACTCAATGAGCTATGCCTCAAAACTAATGGCAGTTGGCGATATCCTTACAAATAAGCTCTACCTAAGAAGGGAGCTTCATATAGTTATCCGCATACAGACTGTTTCGCTGTATCACAGCTCTTCAGGGTGGCTAGAACAGTTAGTGCCTCAAGCCGAGATTTAAACTCAATCGTCGAGCTGACAGTCGGCGCCATTCTTTAACCTGAATTATTAAATACTTGCGCCGATCGTGCTGGTTTACAAGCTGGTCGGTAATACAGAGTGACCAAAAAAAAACGGGCCCCAAATCTAATTAGGCCCCGTTTCTTAGTGTTTAGTCCGAATGAAATGAATTTTGGGGCATAACTAGTTTATTATATTCACAACATCATATCAAAACACTAGGGTATTTGGCCTTTTTTTCTCCGTTCCACAGCATGTGTTCTAGATGGACTCCTTTTAGCTCAGTGCATTTCTTGAGGCGCAGAACGAAGTTGTCCATGACGTTCTTACAGACTGAATTGGGAATGGCTCTCATCTCCTCCCTGATGGCTTCCTTGAGTTCCGTGATGGTTCTGGGTTTCCTTGCGTACATTCTGTCCTTAAGATAGCCCCAAAGGAAATAATCTGAGGGGCTTAGGACTGGGCTATGGGGAGGCCACTCAAAATTAGTCTTGAGACTGATTACTCGAACTCCGAAGTTCTCTTTCAGCCAATCTCAGGACAGGTTTAAGGTGTGAGAACTTGCTCCGTCTTGCTGGAACCATAACTTTGTTCATGAGCGACGGGTAGAGGGTCTGGAGCTCACTCTTGAAGGTTTTGAGGACCTCCACATACCGCTCCTTGGTGACTGTCACTGCTGCGCCAGATTCTCCGATGAAGATTGGTCCGATGATGTCACACCGTGCAATTAGGAGAGTGCAGGGGATTGGTGGCTACTTCAGTGGTTCTGGAGGACCCCCAGAAGACATTTGTCTTGGAGTTAGCCTTTCTGTCAAGATGGAAGTGGGCTTCATCTGAGGTCCAAAGGAGGTTAAGGAAACCTGGTGTCTTCTCGATCTTATCGAGCATCTTGACTGCCATAGCGCTCCTCTGCTTCTTGTCTGCGGCTGTAAGGGTCTGCAGCGTCTGTATTCCGTATGGGTAAGCCCTGATATCGTTCACCGGCACTCTCCTGCAAGTCTCACGGGAGATACCGAGGGGCTGACTTCGCTTACGCACAGAGCGTTTCGGACTCTCCTGGAGAGACTCTCTCACACTTTCGACCAGCTCGGCTGTCCGCTTCTTGGGACGTGCCGAGTGGCTTGGACGGTTCTCACTGACAGCGTTGAAGTTCTCCACGGTCCGATACTTCTCGAAGTGGTCCACCCAGTTCTAAATTCTGCTTTTGGGTGGAGCCTTTTCACATCCGAACTGATGCATGAAACTGTCCTGGGTTTTCTTAAAGGAGCCTGTCTTGTAGTAAAATTTAACACAGTGTATTCTTTGTCCCAGCTCCTATTGAGGTATTGGTGTACTTACGGTCGTTGATTCTGCCATGTCCTGTAAAATGAGGGCAATCGGTGAATAAATAAAGGAGATATCACATAAAGTGTACACGGGGCCCGTTTTTTTTTAGTCACCCTGTAGTACTACAATATATTTGAGTCAAAGTTTGCAAAGAAATGTGCACTTATTGATACGCTCATCGTACGTGCTTATAATAATTATATTAATAATTGTCTTTTTTAAATTGCAATGTAATCAGCTGTCGTCTGCATATTACATATTGACTGACCTTTCTTTACTGCTCACGTTCGATGTACGATGGCACGTACATATCTTGGACTACGTGATTCTTGCACAGTTAGTCGTCACGAATCACTTTTAGCTGGTGTCGCTATACTGGAAAATAATTCATATATTATTATTTATAATAATGTTTCATTAATATGGTTCAATTTCTTCAACTGTTTCTGGTTTCTCTAATCACAACACATAAACCGAAACATTAACATTAACCCTGACACTTAATCATATTACTATTCCTACGACTCTAAAAGTATTCATTTTATAGATACGGAAGGTTTTTAAAACATATACTCTTGTACGTTTCTCTAACTCTCATAAATATTAGCCCAGTCTAATATTACTGGACCAAGAGTGACAATGTAACTCTCCGTCTGTTAATATATATATATATATATATATATATATATATATATATATATATATATATATTATGACGAGATATTCCTTCTCCCGATAGACATATAGGAATGAAGATAGTGGTCTTCGAACTTCGTACTACTCTATCATTGACAAATATCAATTTCCTTGATTAACAAATATCAATTTCGTTGATTGACAAATATCAATTTACAAATAAACTGGCGACCATATACTGCAAAAATTAAGTACCCTTTCAAGTTGCTTTTAAATCTCAAAGACTTTGCTCTATCTATATCGAGATATTATTACTTCTCATACACATGTTATGACCTTGTTAATTAGCTTTCCTTTCAAATTCGTATTTGCCTCAAAACCAGAACATTGTCCCTTTCAGGCCGATATGTTTTATATTTTGCATTTTCGTTGTCTCTAAATTCCATATTTAACCCAAACCATTATTATCCCTTTTCCCCGGCATTATATGGTTTTTATCTCTTGTTTCTTTGTTTCTTTCGGTAGTGAATCTTTATTAAATACTACAGATTACTAGTTCTTCTAACTATCCTTTAATGTATCATTCAAAAGAAGCGAATATTTCGATACATCTGTCTTCTGCTTTATCATATATCCCTTCAAAAGTTTAAATTATCGATTTTCGAAGGAAAGTTTTGAATTTTATCGCGAGAATCTTTATATTTTGAGGTAGCCTTCTGTTCTAACCAAACATTTACGGGCGAAATTTCCACGGAGTCCCTTGTAACAAATCTTTAGAAGTTGTAACGAAAATGCTACTTTGCTTACCGGAATAAAAGTATCTTTCTTTTAATAATCTGAACACTAGTGACGAATATCAATATTGGTGTGGTGATGGTGCGGACATACCAAGGGGTAAATGGTCATGACGAGCATGCGCTCGCTGCAAGGAAACAGTGGTTGCGTCCGGGAACGATCCTAGAACTGTTTGATTTCGAAGCGACGGTCGTGATTATGAAAATAGGCGTTTTGGCAGTCAAAAAGAGCTGACTAAAAGGAGTGATATTTTTTATGTAAGGAGAGAGATTTTTTGTGACACCACTCAGCTAACGTCGTTTGTGTGTGTCGTCAGCAACTTTATTTGGTGTTGGACAGCCATTTAGTGGAATTGGGGCGAGTACTGCTGCTATTAAGAACAGAACGTCTTATCTTTTTTGCTGGTGAAGAGAAGTAAAGATAAAATAATCCGGCACCAGAAACAGGTGAATATACTCAGAGTTGGCATTCTTTGTGTTCTTTAAACTCTAAATAATTTACGTGACTGAAATAGGAATTAATTAATCAAATATATCTTTCAATTCGATATTTATATTCTCTTAGGGAAACACTACGAAGGAAATAATCAAGTTTTAGTGGGGAAAGAGATCACGTTTATACTTTTTGGACGATTACATTCAATTTCGTCCCTCAACCAATTAGACAGGAATGACTAGAAAAACTAAACAAATGCTAAAAAGAAATCGAATCGAACCACAAAACAGTTCAATTTCTAAATTCTATCTTCTCCATTTCTCGTGTTTCGCAAAGATAAATATCTTTACATACAGCGACACCAGTTCAAACACAACATGTTTGTCCTTCCGTAACTAAATAAAACCAGATATATCATTAAGATGCGTCCATTCAATTTGCACCTTTAGCGATTAACGTACTATTTGAAATTGAACCGTGACACACCAACTAACATGTTATTTAAAACGCACGAGTAAATGCTATTTACTATTTATTTGTAACAGATCCGACGAGCTTACAAAGCCCTATATCTACTTGGGCGCATCTAGAATTAGATGCGTCTATCTAATTTGAAGTGTTACCAATTAAAATGCCATTTCATATTTTAACCCTTATCCTCGAGTGGCCTTTGGGCCTTAATAAGTGGTTACTCTTTAGTAAGAAAAAGCGTGCCCGATAGATAAAGCCTCGCTTAGATATGCGTAGAGGCATCTAATCAAAATAAAACATGCCTATTCTTTAATTAACCGCGACATTTCTACGTGCTCATCTAGAAATATTCTCAATTGGAATGTGGACTCAAACTGATGCATTACAGCGACATCAATTCGAATTCAACAAGGATCGCCGACGATCACCATCAATCAGAAAACGAACATTAGAAACATTGTCAACTTGAAAATCAGCGTTTGAACGAAATTAACGGAAATAAAAACTTCTTTTTTTTTTCACCATAAATATTTGTAGAATAAATAATAAACTTATGTGAATCTACTTAGCACCTTGCGGGAAATGGGTTGGTTTTTAATGTTAATTATTCAAGTGACAAAATCAAAGTTTTAATTGAAATTGAATAATCTATATTCGATTTGCTATGAAAGGCTAATAAAATATGACAACCATTGAAGATCGTGTAAAAAGTACACATTCAAAATGGCCGACGAGAAAAGATGGCGGATAGCCGTGTTGTCATATTGGTCACTCGGCCAGTTTGTCATGATTTTATTTTACATAACATTTTCGCCAATCTTTTGCGCTTCAGTTTTAAAAAAATAATTTTCGTTTGTTTATCACGCTTACATTCAAAATAGAATTTTCAGCGTTAAACGCACAAATTAAATGGATGTATCTTAAGAATATCTATTTCCGTTTTGTTACGAAAAAAACATTTAAACTCATGTTATTGTTACTCTCTCCTCCCTCGCGGCAACCTAATGATGTCGCCTTTACGCTCGTACACTTCAATTCATGTCCAGCACTAATATTTCCATCTTTGGTTGATGTGGGGTCGCCGACTTTTGGCCGTCTTTACGGGACGCCAGCGCTGATGAAGTTCCACTCGCTGAAGAAGACTGGTATGGTCGAAACGTCTTCGTCGACTGGACTGTACTTCTTCCACCATGATCCAGCGATACGGTCTGGGGTCGCTTTGATGGTGGTCCATCAACTGATGCATGAGAAATACATGTGGAAAAAACAAACAACAATCAAAACAGGCAATTAAGTGTATCGATAACACAACAAATATTCTTCATTTCAAATAAATATAAAAATATATATATTTCTTTTAAACTTGCTTTTACATGAACTAAATTATTTCGTTTGGTAGAGGGTTAATGCCTTTCGTTCTGGATAGAGCCTTGGGTTCACATTTCGAATCGAAGTTAATGGGCAGTCGAAATGAAAAGCTTCGGGTTTAGAAAAAATTCACTCGGGATGAAACAAACGACAGGTCTCCCAATCTTAACTTCCCAACTCTTTTAACGGCGGGACCCTAATGACACACACACGTGTTACAACGAGTCACGTTTGTACAATGTATATATCTGTGCCTGCGTTGTTATTTGCATTGAATGCAAATTATAAACTAGTTATTGCGCCCTCGATGATCATCAATACTATAATCGACACATCCAGAACAATAAGACGAAGAAGCCCACGGCACATGCGTTTGGGGTTAGCAATTGTCGGGGGGCTGGCATAGTTATACATTATTACTTAATTACCCGAAATTCTTCGCGGTGTCATGGCACTTTGTTATATTATAAAATTCCAATTCTGATAAAGGGGCACTACGCTTGTATGTATACAACACGTGTCCCTATTTACTTGCCTCTTTTAGAGCAACTGTATCAACTGGGTCCTGGCCACATACTGGTGAATATTAGCGGTACCAATTCTAATTAAACAGTAAAAGCCAACGATTATCATTCATCAAACGAATTTTGTCATATTTAATACAAATATAATTAGTACATGAAATCGCGACCGAGGTGTGGTGCTTCCGACTTTGAAACCCTGTCTGCGTTACTGGCGCAACTGTTCAACCAAATGATCGCAGAAAAGAAGGTCCCAGTTAATTGGAACTGCAGTGTCACGGTGCCAATCTTTACGAGGAAGGGCAGTGCCACTGAATGCAGAAACTGAAGGCAAATTCGACTACTTTCGCACACAATTAAAATATTTGAGCGAATCGTTGACCGCAGAATACGGGTTATTGTCACGATTACGCCAAACCAGTGCGGATTATTATGGCCTCCCATAACTAACAGAAAACTGATTTTCATATATTTTGTACTAATGAGTCACCGTTTATCAAGGCCCAAGGCCATTCAAGGATAAGAGTTAATGAGTTTGTCAGGTTGACTGTGAGACAACACCGGTAGGATTTGAGACGATCGTTGAAACTGGTCAAAGTTTGATTAAGAAGACGGTTCGATAAGAATTTGTTAACATTAGACTTGAAAACGTTCATGTTGTAACCAGCTGGGAAGCAGCCGCGTAGTATTGTGTGTTAAGGTCAACTGCACTGAAGCTCCTTAGAATCTTGCGGGAAATAGATACATTTTAAATTTCAACCATTCAAGTCACAAATTAGTTCTAGATATTTGACTTTGGTCTTTGAAAACAACCATCCCAGATATTGCCCCCTCGTTTCGGAAGAATTGGTTTATTGTCTATTGCCGGATACACATTAATTCGTGGATGAGTGCCAACGAAAGTATACAAGTTCTTTTTTTTTGTTCCCGGTTTAAAGTTACTCATTTTTGAGAACAAGATTTTGTTTATATTGCGTAAAAGTTTCCCATCATGGTATTCTCATCAAGTTAATAAAAAATAGATTTTTAAACCGCTAATGCGGGCGATGATTATGATTATGATGGCGCTAATTTCTTACATCTGATTATGTAGACATCGAAAGGTAAATATTATGTGGTGGGGTGAAACATGCGACAATATCAATACGTATAGATTGGAAAGAATGTCACTCAAAAGTGTTGATATATATATATATATATATATATATATATATATATATATATATATATATATATATATATATATATATATATATATATATAGGAGATCAAAAAGGAAAAGCCGAGAGGTATTTTTTTATATATTCATCAACGTTTAGTCTTTATTTGTAAGACACCCTCAGGATGATCATTTTAAGAAAAGTTTCATGCAAGTACATCGAAATATTGGGTTGACATGATAGGTTGATGAGAAAAAGTAGTAGCCGTGGCTACTGAGACCGCTGGACGAAGGTCCGGGCTAAGAGAAGTCAGTGGCAGAGAGTGAAATGAATGTGGGTGGCTGTGAGTGAAAAAGGGGAGGGGTGGGAGTGTTAGTGAATTTGTCTTAGGGTGGGAGAGAAGGAAATGGGTGCTGAGGTTTTTGTCGTGGTGAGGTGTAGCATGGATTTTTAGAGGCTGGGGGAAGAGGAGGGAAGGGGGAAACTCTGTGTCTTTGGCATGTAGGTAGTATCATAGTTTTAGAAAAAGATTTGAAGAAATGAAGATAATTTGAAAGCAGGCGGGGTGGGTGGGTAAGAGTGTGAAAGAAGTAGTCGAAAGGGTGTGATGGGTGACGGGGGAGATGGGGAGATTTTGTTGTGGTTCGGTGTGAAATGTTTGGAGAGTAGGAGTATTGACCAGCTGGCTATGTCAGGAATGTGTGAGTTAGAAGGAATGTGTTGAAATGTGCTGTGAACATGACAATGAGGGGAAGGAAAAAGAAAGAGAAGGAGAAAAGTGCTATTAATTTTGGCGAGAAATAGGTGAAATGTAATTTTGTGCACGCAGTGTTGATGGTTTGAAATTAAATTGAGGGCAAAAGGGGTTTAAATATCTAAATATTTGTGAGGATGTCTAGATTGTTTTCATTGGTAAGGCTGTTATTTGTGGTTAAGTGGTTTAGATTCGTGGTGAATGAAAATGTATATGAGGAGGTGTTTGTGCGTGAGTGTGTATGCGGGGATTTTTATATAAGCACAATTGAGAACGAAGAGAAGAAATGTTAGCCATGATCTAGGTTTAGTGTTTGTTCGGTCAGGATAATGTTGCTTATTAAGGGGGTAGATTGTAGAAGCCATTTCGTTGTCTGATGTTGTTGGAGGCTGTGATTAGTGCAGTTTTCAGTAGTCTTCTCCGAGCTTTGTTATGAATGTATTTGGTGATTTTGACCTGTTCAAATTTGAAAGCATGATCGTGCTCTAATACATGGGAGAAAGGTGCACTGAGAGAGTTATTGTTTTGTATGTTCCTTTTGTGTCCGCTCAATCTTTTTTTTTAATTCACGTTGCGTTTCCCCCACGTAAATTTGATGGCAGTTGTTGCATGGAACAGTATATAAGCCAGCATGGGATGTAGTTTTTTTTTAAATGTCTTGCTGTGTTTAATGTTTGTTTTATGGTTTCTGATGTGGTTTGTACTGTTGGAATGCCTAGTTTGTTAAGTGTGTTGCATATGGATATGTTATTGGAATGCGTGGGTAAGAGAAGGGGTCTGTCTATGAGAGAGGTGTTTGGTGCTTGATGTTTTTGTGTGTTGTTTTTGGAGAATATTTGAAAGGCTTTCTTCTTGGCATTTAGTATAAAATGTGTGGGGTATTGCAGTGTTTTTAAGGAATTAATGATGTGTTTTATTTCCTCATCTATGTATTGAGGACTGCATATTCTAAGAGCGTGTAGGAAAAAACCTATAATCATACCTGTTTTTATCTTGCTATTGTGGTGAGAGTAGAAGTGTATGTATCCGTTTTTATGAGTGTTTTTGTGAGTGTTTTTGCTGTATACTTTGAATGCTAGTTTGTTGTTGGACTTTATTATAAGAGTCTCTAGGAATGGTATCGAGTTGTCTATCTCAGTTTCATGTGTGAATTTTATGGAGGGTTCTACTGTGTTGAGTCTGTCTTTGAGGTTATTGATTTGTATATCTACGGGGAGGAAAATAAGAATATCATCAATGTATCTGAAGTATTCAATGTTAAGGGGTAGTCTAAATTTGAAAGGACCGGATTTTAAGAATATATATATATATATATATATATATATATATATATATATATATATATATATATATATAAGTTGTATTTAATAAAAAATAATTAACATTTGTTCTAGTTCGTGGTGAAGACACACGAGTCATGCCCGTTTACAGACACGGCGACAAAAGTATTGAAAAGTTGATTGTATAATCAATGAATAAAAAAATGATAAGGAAAGGTTAGAGAATTTACATAGAAATTTAAACTAAATTCAAATCAAAAATCCCGGATAAGACAATGGAAGCTGTCCCGAATCTTTAAGTTCCTCTAATGGACTTATGAGGTCAAACCCCCTCTTAAAACTTCAAATTTCAAATATATATATACTATTTTAATGAAATTTAAATCATATGTGTAAAATTTATGAGAAAAACAATGAAAATAGTCCCGAATATCTAAGTGAGCATTAAGGGATCTCTACGGGGCAGAACCACCCTTAAACTAGAAATAGTCCCAAATCCCCAGTGCTATCAATGTGCCGAATCTCTACGTGTCCCCTCTAAGCGACCCATGTGGTAGAATCTATGAATATGTATGTCCGATTATAATAAAATTTGAACAGTATAAGACACGAATTCAGAGTTTTCCTAAATTTCAGTTCATTCCGACTATATTAATAGCCGAAACGGGGGTCAGTAAAAAGAAAGAAAGAAAATAATTTAGTATTATAGGCAAAGTGAAAAAAAAACATATTTGTTCCTCGTTAAATCCCGAGCAGCATCGGGTCCTCCTGCTAGTATATATATAACAAAGGCACGCCAGTGTGCTTTCCGGCCAGCATATATTGCCTGGATTGGACAACGTTGTAGACACTCACACGATACAGTATCTATGGCGACGACGTGTGACACCGAGGTATATGTTTGATGTCTTCATTATCTCTAATGTGAAAGCCTGTCATTCTATCGGGTCAGAAATGAGTTTAAGAAACGTAAAGACTTCTCCAGTGCTAAGTTTCATTTTACCAATGTCAATTCGCCTAGGCTGCAGAAACGGTCGCTTTGCTTATAGTCACAGACGGGGGGTAACATGAACATAGGTATGATTCTTTGTAGAGGAGATGGAACGAGTTGTTGCGTATTCCAACTCCGCAGTCATTACCAGATGGTGAAGCAAACTCGCTGTCGAACGTTTGGTTTTCAGCTAGACGCTTCTCTCCGCTGACGAAACGGTATTAACTAATCTGTCCAAGCGGTTGGGTTGCTGGAAGGGAAGCCATGGACGTGGACATGGCTAAGGAATAATACGATTGAAACTGCTCTCTGAACGGGAACAAAGTGCGGAGCGACCTGCGCTACTTACGCAAAACAAAGTCCCCGGTGGGGATGGTATCAAGCAAGTGTGTACAGCAGCTCTGTTTAAACTACAGGTCTATCAATCTCATCGATGTGGCACCAATGGCCTTCGCAGTGTTAATTCTGAATATATCCGACCTTGGCGGTTTCAATCTGGCTTCAGTCCGTGTAAGGATACATTGACTTCAATCTTTGACGTATGCAATTACAACGAAGTGCTCACAAGCATCCAACGCTCCTGTGCTTCGTTGACTTTGAAGTGGTCTTTGACTCCTTTGATAGGGAACCTTGGCGTGTCATGCAGACGGATGGTGTACTGTGGAAGCTGCTCCGTCTTGTCCAGCACTGTTACCAGTCGAGTCGCGATCGGGTTTGGTCGTACGATGAGGAGTCAAAGTTTTTTAGCGGTGAAGACTTGCGTTCGCCCCGGTTATTCCATACTCCCCACCCTTTTCAACTACGCAATCAACATCCTCAACAAAGTATTTTGTGGTTACGCGGGGGTGGCGGTTTGCTAACCGTGTGTCAATAGCTGCCATTCGCAGATGCCTAAATCTCAAGTCCTTGCCATCTGTGCTGCTGCAGTGTTGTTTCCATGCTTTGGGCACGTATCTCATCGCCCAGTGTGTGGCGGCTCATCCGTGATGTACTTCTTCCAGCACCTCTGCCACAATGGTGCAAACGTGTTGGTGGACATCACAAGACATGGGGAACAACTATCAAGGAGCACCTTGCAACACTCTCAGGCCCACAAGTGGTTGTTCTTCGACTGTGCAATCGTGAGTGACTTACCATCTAACGCTACCTTTCCCGGGACGGCTACGCGTGGGCTGATTATGGTTCAAGATGTAGTGTACGCTACGGAAGAAGCTGGCTTCAGTCAACCAGGGTAAATACTGCCACAAGTTCAAGTAAGCATATATATATATATATATATATATATATATATATATATATATATATTACTGCAAATATGAAGGGAAAACATATTTTCCATTCATGATTAAAAGTTTTTAAAAAGCCAGTCGACCGGTTTCGTCCGCATTCTACCGACCTGAATCGAGGGTTTTTAAAAGAGAGAAACACTATATATATATATATATATATATATATATATATATATATATATATATATATATATTACTAAAACGTCACTTATGGTAAAATGCACGATATATCATTAAAATGAAATGCCGTGAAAGACAAGACGTGTGAAAAAGACAAACGGAAAAAACAGCATATATATATATATATATATATATATATATATATATATATATATGTATGTAAGAGTGTATGTGTATGTGGCTCTGTCTGTGTCTGTGTGTGTAATTCTTTTAAAATCGATTGAGAACGTTTGCAACAGACATCTCGCTGCGCAGACCCCAATTTAGGTTGACCCACTTCCCCAACCTTCTCCCCTTTTCTTTTTTCTCAGTAGTCCCTTACGTCTACAGTGGCGGCCTGCCTTGTTTGGGGTAAACTATGTTAAAAAAAAATTTAATACGCGTACAAACAATCAGACTACTCATTAAAAGAGATACTGGTGAATGGTCATTATGAAATGAAATTTATCGTGAATGCACAAAACTTTAACAACAGATAAGATAGACGTTAATTTACGGCTGCTCTAACGTGGAAGAAATTCTTTAATCCTGTCTAATATAATGATTCGTTTTAACCATCACCAGGATAATCAAAGAAAAAATGGATAGATATAAAACGTAATACGGATTTGATATATAATGTTTTAATAAAAACATGTTTATATTGACTTGATTTCTGCTGTTTAACGAAATGTGTTTCGTTATTAAATCATCGGACAGCTTTCCGCGTAACAATTTCTGTGTTTGTGAAATTCTGACCACTGGCTTTTAGATTTGTGTGGATCTAAAAAGTAAAGTAATGAAGGGAACGTTTGTATTTAGTAGCTATTCATCTTTTGAAAATTGGCATGATTCTTTTCGGGCATTAGTTGTCAACCAGTGATGAACCCGATTCTACAAATCAATTTTTTATGCAGTTACCAAGAAAAATTATGATTTCATACAGAGAGACTGCTGTATCGATAATAAAAAATGGTTTGAGAAAAAATATCGGATCATTTTTGTTAATTATATAATTGATCTCTCGTATTTGTAAACTATTTTAATGACTATTGAGTTTCCTTGCCTATTCCTTATGTAATTTAAAACGTATTACATAGATATATATATATATATATATATATATATATATATATATATGTGTGTGTGTGTGTGTGTGTGTGTGTTTGTGTGTGTGTGTGTGTTTGTGTGTTACACCGGTCGTTCTTACACAGGAGAAACTGCACCGGTTGTTACTATAAATAGTGCGAGTCACCAGAGACACAGAGAAGACAAAGCACAGTCTTGTAACTGTCTAGCCAAGTGCTAGTCACTTTCTTACTTTGTTAATACACTTGTTTAAATCAACCCTCGACTTGACTTCCTTTATTTATTATTTACTGTTGGACAACTTCACAACAATATGTATATATAATCAGTAGATAAAGTGAAAAGATCAAAAACCTATTTCTGTAATTCATCGTGTAATTCTCATGGTCGTTGCTAATAAATAATTGTTTATGTAGTTGTCAACGTTGAAGTGACTTACTGCCCTTTTTAACAGCTCACCTGAGGTGTCAGGTATACACCAGATAGAGAGAGAGAGAGAGAGAAAGAGAGAAATAAAACAAACGAGAAATAGAGAGAGTTTTTACTGTACGATTCTCTTTTCATCTGATGTCGCTATTACAAATAAACAATTATCCTATTTCCATTATCATCCTTATACTTCTTGCTGGTTTGATTAATCCATATCAACCCTTTATTTGGATATGCAATACGAGAACAATAGATATTATAAACAATTTCTTCTATACAATTTATTAAACACAAGTTGTTATTTTACCCATAGCTGGCTGGAAAACTTTATATATTTTATCACGTTCAAATACCTTCCCCGTCCAATCGCGAGGAACTGACTAGAAACACAACTGCGGAATCGAGTTCGTTTTTCGCCTCTAATTGTACCACACAACAGTTGAATTTCCATCCTTTTCATGTCTTTTTTTACTACATATCACTGATATGAAGAGATATATAGTGATAAGTAGTAAGACTACACATTAAAACAAGAATAGGTTAAGGTTCCCAAAAGTCATACTAGTATTGTCCGTTCCGCAGTGGATATAGTACTAAGTAAAATCCAGTTCTAAGTAGAATTCAGTTCTAAGTGATAGTCATCTGAAGGGTGAAGGCTCAATCCTCGGTGCGGGCGATACGAAGAATTGCGAATTACTGAAGACTTCGGGACGTGGATTAAATAAAAAGGGTTCGTTCGAAATTCCGTCCAGATACCCGAGTTCGACAGTAATATTCCCGAGTTCGAAAATATACACCTGAAGAAAGCCGGAGGTTACAGCGGACGAAACGTTGTGAGAATAATACTCAAGACGAGAACAGTAGTCGGAATAACCCAAATTATACAAATTATCAATCTTTATCTCAAGAATGCAGAAAACATAATTTCGAATTTTATCCTGAAAAAAAAACAACGAAAACGTTTTGAGTTTCGTCAAGATAAATAGTTCCACTATTACAGCGATACCAACAGCAAACTTGATTAAAAGTCCTTTACGCGCTAAAGTCAGAGTTGCGAACTTTTCGTAACTGGCTTGATAAACCCGTCTTTTGGTTATACAATAAGTATTGTAAACAATTCATTTTGTACGATTTATTAAAAACAAGTAGCTATTTTACCCAGAACTGGCGAGCAACCATGCGGCCATACACCCTACTCTGCCGCAATAGTGCATAATTCGACACTATATATCCGATTCCACTGAGCCCGACGGTATCGACTCGGCCAATCAGGCATCACCCCAATGACATACGTGTCTCAACATCCACTGAATTAAAATAATGTTATATCTTAAATAACGTAATAAGATATACACATAAATTCATAATATTTATTCTTCAAATTAAATTTACAAAGAAAAGCTTAACCATAAGTGTTTATCTAACTCAACTGCCTTCTAAGTTTTGATATTTTGAAGAAGCCCGCCATTGTAACTGAACTGTTACAATTTGAAGCTTCTATTCCGATCGTAGTAATAAAGATTTAAAAGTTGCAACGAAAATTCTTCGTTTCTTACCAGAATAAAAGCACCTTTTACTTGCAATAAAATCATTTCTCGGTTATAATGTGAAAAAAGGTAGCAAATTGTCGAAGTTTTAGTAGGGAAAGGGGTCATTGATCGCATTCAAATTCTTGCCGCACCCAAAAAGAGGAAACTGACTAAAAACACAAAAGTAGAATCGGAATCACTTTTCGCCTACAATCGTACAAGAAAACAGTTTAATGTCTAAAGCCTACCCTCTCAATTTCTCGCGTATAAAGTGTCGACATAACAGCGACACCAATTCTTATACATGTAAAAAAAAAGAATATAAGTAAAATGGTAAAGGTAACATATTAATATCATCATCATCATCATCATCATCATCATCATCATCATCATCATCTTCAATGACCGCCTTAACCGTAACTTTGAAACGAACCCCCTTCTACTATGGCCTTGTGTCAGCCTATGCTAAGCTTAATCAGTAACAACTGTTTCCGGTCAGCTCGATCTTATTTGAGCGGTTCAAGAACTGAGTAGGCTGTGACGGCACGACTGTCAGTCATCTGTACTACTCGGCCATTTTGAACTCTATCGTCAATGTTTGTCATATTTTATCAGTCCTTTTTATAGGTCGAATATAGATTGTTCAATTTCAATAAAAAATTGTTTGTTTTTTACTTGTTAATTACCATAAAAAAATTGATCAAAGAGATGTTAAGTCTATTCAGTGCAGTTTATTTTACAAACATGTATTGTATAACAACAGGGTGTTTTTTTTTAAATTCCGGAAGACCATAATAATCTCGTTTTGTTCAAACTCTGATTTTTCCTTCTAAAGGGAGACAACTCCTGTTTAGATGCAACGCAAGTTAAGTTGACGACGATTGTATTGTTAAATCAGAATTGGTGTCGCTGTGATGCAACAGTGTAAGTCTATTTGATACTGTTGCTAGTTGAGCTCGACAAGAAAGTCGAGAACTGACGCGTGGAGATCAATAGTGAAATGCTTTCTGTTAGCCAAAATGCCGGGCAAAATTCCGGCGCACGGGTCCATTCACACCAAGAACCAGTGCAGAAAAAGAGAGAAGCTCCCAGACTTTGAAGTGAAACCAAATCCTAAAAAGTGCGCATTTTTTTGTCAGGAATGAACACGACTTTCTGATTTACAACATATTTTTCTTTTTGTATAAAACTATTGATCGTACTAACATGTTCTTTACAACATATTAGCGTTTCATTGTACTTTACAATGTAATGTCCCCCCTGCTGTCTCGAGAGACCTAAGATTCACTCTGTAAGCGTGTCTGTGCAATAAGGTAATTTCATTAGAAGAATTGTTGTTAAATTCTCAACAGCACTTTTCTTACAAATTATTGATAATAAGGCATTCGGGATGGCAGAAAACGAAATTAATATGTCCCAGAAAGCCAGAGAACACTTTCTAATTTTAAAGAACTAGAGACAGAAAATGGAAGAACAAAAGATCTGTATTTCGTGGTCCATGATGGCCAGTGCAACACATTAGAATATGGTTGCATATTTTTCTCCGGTGATTGCCTTAGTAGCTTCACTTGTCCCCTCCACAGCGGTTATAGGGTCTGGGTCGACATCTTTTAGTAGTGCTTAGATGGTATAATTTGCGATCGATGAATGAATGGGTAAAATAGCAATTTGTATACAATGAATCGTCTGCAATTGTAAGTGTGCGTGTGCATTAAATAACTACAAAAGGGCTGATATGCCTTTCGAAAATGACGAACCAAAACAACAAACAGACTTATATAATTAGTTTACTCTGATTTTGGTATTAAATTCTTATCTAAACTTATTTGTTTTAATTTCAGATTCAGATTCAGATTATTTAGACATGATCTCTCTCTCTCTCTCTCTCTCTCTCTCTCTCTCTCTCTCTCTCTCTCTCTCTCTCTCTCTCAAAAATAATAAAAGAAAGAAATTCAACTATTGAAATTCCATACGAAGTTTTGGACCCGGAAAATATCCCCAACTCTATTAGCATTTGAGAATATCCCCAACTCCATTAGCATTTGAAAATATCCCCAACTCCATTAGCATTTGAGAATATCCCCAACTCCATTAGCATTTGGGAATATCCCCAACTCCATTAGCATTTGGGAATATCCCCAACTCCATTAGCATTTGAGAATATCCCCAACTCCATTAGCATTTGGGAATATCCCCAACTCCATTAGAATTTGAGAATATCCCCAACTTCATTAGCATTTAGGAATATCCCCAACTTCATTAGCATTTGAGAATATCCCCAACTCCATTAGCATTTGGGAATATCCCCAACTCCATTAGCATTTGGGAATATCCCCAACTCCATTAGCATTTGAGAATATCCCCAACTCCATTAGCATTTGGGAATATCCCCAACTCCATTAGCATTTGAGAATATCCCCAACTTCATTAGCATTTGAGAATATCCCCAACTCCATTAGCATTTGAGAATATCCCCAACTCCATTAGCATTTGAGAATATCCCCAACTCCATTAGCATTTGGGAATATCCCCAACTCCATTAGCATTTGAGAATATCCCCAACTTCATTAGCATTTGGGAATATCCGCAACTCCATTAGCATTTGAGAATATCCCAAACTTCATTAGCATTTGGGAATATCCCCAACTCCATTAGCATTTGAGAATATCCCAAACTTCATTAGCATTTGAGAATATCCCCAACTCCATTAGCATTTGAGAATATCCCCAACTTCATTAGCATTTGAGAATATCCCCAACTCCATTTGCATTTGAGAATATCCCCAACTTTATTAGCATTTGGGAATATCCCCAACTCCATTAGCATTTGAGAATATCCCCAACTCCATTAGCATTTGAGAATATCCCCAACTCCATTAGCATTTGGGAATATCCCCAACTCCATTAGCATTTCGGAATATCCCCAACTCCATTAGCATTTGAGAATATCCCCAACTTCATTAGCATTTGGGAATATCCCCAACTCCATTAGCATTTGGGAATATCCCCAACTCCATTAGCATTTGAGAATATCCCCAACTCCATTAGCATTTGAGAATATCCCCAACTCCATTAGCATTTGGGAATATCCCCAACTCTATTAGCATTTGGGAATATCCCCAACTCCATTAGCATTTGAGAATATCCCCAACTTCATTAGCATTTGGGAATATCCCAAACTTCATTAGCATTTGAGAATATCCCAAACTTCATTAGCATTTGAGAATATCCCAAAGTCTATTAGCATTTGAGAATATCCCCAACTCCATTAGCATTTGAGAATATCCCCAACTCCATTAGCATTTGAGAATATCCCCAACTCCATTAGCATTTGAGAATATCCCAAACTTCATTAGCATTTGAGAATATCCCAAACTTCATTAGCATTTGAGAATATCCCAAACTTCATTAGCATTTGAGAATATCCCAAACTTCATTAGCATTTGAGAATATCCTAAAGTCTATTAGCATTTGAGAATATCCCAAACTTCATTAGCATTTGAGAATATCCCAAACTTCATTAGCATTTGAGAATATCCCAAACTTCATTAGCATTTGAGAATATCCCAAAGTCTATTAGCATTTGAGAATATCCCCAACTTCATTAGCATTTGAGAATATCCCCAACTCCATTAGCATTTGAGAATATCCCAAACTCCATTAGCATTTGAGAATATCCCCAACTCCATTAGCATTTGAGAATATCCCCAACTCCATTAGCATTTGAGAATATCCCAAACTTCATTAGCATTTGAGAATATCCCAAACTTCATTAGCATTTGAGAATATCCCAAACTTCATTAGCATTTGAGAATATCCCAAACTTCATTAGCATTTGAGAATATCCCAAAGTCTATTAGCATTTGAGAATATCCCAAACTTCATTAGCATTTGAGAATATCCCAAACTTCATTTACATTTGAGAATATCCCAAACTTCATTAGCATTTGAGAATATCCCAAAGTCTATTAGAATTTGAGAATATCCCAAACTTCATTAGCATTTGAGAATATCCCAAACTTCATTAGCATTTGAGAATATCCCAAACTTCATTAGCATTTGAGAATATCCCAAAGTCTATTAGCATTATAATAAAACTTAGATTATTTAGACATGATCTCTCTCTCTCTCTATCTATCTATCTACCTTTCTTTCTTTATACCCCCTTTTTGCTCTCATTCTTTCTTTATAAGTGTCTGTATATGTTTGTGCGCATGTGTTTGTAGACAGAAAGGCACTGATCACTTGGTCAACCTGGCGTCGCACGTGAGCAGCCCGGAAAGTGCAGTCAGTAAATCATTTCAAACTTTCCGAATAAATAGGGCATGAATATATACGGATAGTTAAAGGAAACAAGATTTGCTTTTATAATTTCATCATACTTATTATATGTTTATTAAATATGACAAAATAATACTTTCCCACTACCGTGTATCTCAACACGTGTGAAAAAAATCTAAATTCCCGGCCCGTCTGTGCGTATTACTGACGTCACGCGTTTAATTGCTCCGCTTGCCCCTCCCCACTCTTTTTTCTCTAGTTGCATGTGTGTAGGTGCTTATGAGTGGACGATAGGACGACTGCTGTTGGACGTCGTACGTTATCCTTTTATACGTACGTACGAACACAGAATATAAGTAAGTATTAATATATAGTAACGGTTACGCGTATTAATATAAAGGACATCATCATCATCATCACCGTCGTCATCGTCGTCGTCGTCGTCCGCATTATTCTTTCATCATCCCATCGAGTCAATTTGAACGTGTAATAATCTGTTTGTGCCTTCTGCTATTATACTAAATTTGTTCAGGAACTACTTTTTTTCTGGTAGGCTCGATCCTTGCTGAGCGGTTCACAAACTGAGACGGCTATTATGTCTCGATTAGAATGTAAGCACAAACTAAACACGGTTAGTTTTTTTATGCTAAGACGAGGTAAGTTCTGCAAACGTTCCGCCTTTATTTATTAACAACAACAAAAACAAAAGCACCACCTAAGCAAAATAAAAATGTGGCATACAACGCCGGTAATTTTGGCTTAAGCTGTCTGCTTCAAGGACAACAACTTACGTCCTTGATATATATTACACCTCTATCTAAAGATGGTCAATTAACGTGGTCTTTTAATTTAGATGAAGCCATCCGCACACGTTCAGATCTCCGGAGAAGAGAGGATGCTTCCTGTCCGATGTCTATAGATTTCAACTCAGTTTCATTCTGACTTCCTAACTCTGGTACCGCTGCACCCTTGGATCATTCCCTTGTACTGGTTGTCACCATATCATCATCTGTGGTCTCATTCACATCAGTCACACCTTCATCTGGAAACGCGATCATCCTTTCAATTACCTGGTCTGAATGTCTCCATGCCACTCCGCTCTCTGTCTTCACCTCAAAATTGACATTACCCAACTGCCTCGTAGTGATGCCTTCCATCCTCCGTTTACCAGGGAAAACATTCTTCACTAGGACTGGACTATTTACCGCATATTCTCGGAAAGGGATCATAATCTTTGTATTTTTCTCCATTTTGTAGTTGTACACACTCCTCCTAAGTTTGTCCGACTGCAATAGACGAAAAGCTGTTCTTAATTGCCGCTTGAACAGCAATTACGCGAGAGGAATCCCAGTTGCCGTGTGCGGAGTTGTCCTGAAGTGAGAAATGAATCTGTTGATATTTGTTTCAAGGGATCTTGTTATCTCTTTGTCTATCCTCTTCATTGTTTCCTTGAATGTACGCATGTTGCACTCCGCCTGTTCGTTGGTGGAAGGATGATAAGTAGCCGTGAATATATGTCTAACCCTATTGGTCGTTGAAACCCTTCTGAATTCATCACTGGGGAAAAGGGGCCGCTGTCACTCACAACCAACAGCGGTAAACCATGTGTCGCAAAGATTCCTCTCAACTTCTCGATCATGGCTGTAGCAGTGGGTGTCTTTATTATGCAAACTTTCATCCATTTGGAGTAGGCATCCACCCCTATCAAGAACATGTGTCCAAATACTTGACTAGCACAGTCAATGTGAATCCTTTCCCAGGGTTGACTTGGATACTCCCAACAATGAATCGGAGTTCTGTTGGATTGTTTCTGATTCAGCACACAACTTTCACACCTCTTAGCGGTCCACTCTATATCTCCATCCAGTTTTGACAACCACACATAGCTTCTAGCTAACCCTTTTATTCTCACAATGCATACATGAGGCTGGTGTAGTTGCTGCAGCACTTTTCCTCCAAACTTAGGGGAATAGCAATCCTGCTTCCTCACAGTAACACGCCATCTTCACAGGTCAGTTCCTCCCGTTTATTAAAATAGGGCTTTAACTGCTCACTCCAACTGACACCGTTCCAACCATTCATTGTGAATTTGTATACCCGACTCAAGATCGGATTCTTTCTTGTCACTCCTCTCACAGCTTCCACTTTCACTGAAACTTCCACAAGGTCCATCATATATATTTCATTAGTGGACTTAGAGATGTCTTCTCTCCGAGCTTCCAGTGGAAAACGACTCAGACAGTCCGCATTGCCATTGAGGGATCCAGCTCGATATTCTAGCGTGTAATTATAGGCAGAGAAGAACGGGGCACAACCCTGTACTCAGGCAGCTGCCATAACTGAAATTGGTTTGTTCCTTGCAAATAGACCGAACAATGGTTTTTGATCCGTGAAAATCGTAACGGTGCTCCCAAACAAATATTGATGTAACCTCTTCACTGCAAAAACCAGGGCTAGCCTTTCCTTTTCAATGTGTGCATAGTTCCGTTCAGCATTCGAGAGCTTTTGAGAACTATAACATACTGGCTTTTCACTGCAATCCTATATCCTATGAGCCAACACAGATCTCAAACCATAAGAAGAAGCATCTACTTGCGCAAGTATTGGCTTCGACGGGTCTAAATGAGTCATAAGTGGTGCTGTACACAGCATTTTCTTTGTCTCTTCAAAGGCTTTCTGTTGGCAGGCTTCACACTTCAAAACTGCATCCTTCCTCAATAGACTGTGCAGTGACTCAAGTTGTGTGGACAAATTGGGTAAATTGCTATGATAATAATTCACTGCCCCAAGATATGCTATTAGTTCTGTAACATTTCTGGGCGTGGAGGCTTTTGTCATCGCAGCCAATTCCTCTTGTAGAGGAGCTGTGCCCTCTTTGCTAACTTTAAATCCTAGATAGGTTATTTCCTCAAGGAGGGATTAATACTTACTCCTTTTCAATTTGAGCCCATCTTTGTTCAGCGTATGAAATACTCGCTCTAGGTTCTTTAAGTGACTATTATTATCGAGACCTGAAATTAGTATGTTGTCCACTCGTACCTTGCAGAAAGGAACATCTTTCAACCTTTTGTCCATCTCCTGTTGAAAAATACATGTAGCACTGTGCACCCCGAACTGTAAGCTTGTGGGTTGGTACAGACCCCTATGTGTATTTACCGTCAACAATTCCTTAGTACCTTTATCCAATTCAAGCCGCTAATAGATGTCGCTTGAATCCAATTTGCTGAATTTTTCACCACCTCTCATTGTGGCAAATATATCTTCAGTTCGAGGGATAGGGTATCTGATACATGGAGCAGCTATATTTATGGTTTGTTTATAGTCCCCGCATAATCGGACCCCACATCCCCCGCTGTTACTTTTAACAACGGGCACTATGGCTGCAGTCCATCTAGAGTATTCCGCTCTTTTATAAATGCCTTGGTTTTCCAGGCGATCCAACTTCCTCTCCACTCGTCCCATCAAAACATAAGGTACAGGCCTGGCTCAACAAAATTTAGACATGGCTTCCTTATCAATGGGTATATTCAGCTGAAAGTCCTTCAGGCATCCTATTTCTCTATTGAATAGTGCATCATATTGGTATCATATTCTGTTAGTATTTTTTTTAGTCTCGATGGGGTCTCACTTGTTAAACAAAACATCCGTTTCCAGTCGAGTTTCAATTTCTTCATCCAATCCATACCCAGTAGTGGTGGTAGCTCTTCATTTACAACCAGTAATGGCAGACAGTTAAGTTGCCTTCATTTGATACCTCTACCACTGTTGTCCTCTGAGGTCTCACTATCTCACCAGTATAGCTCGTCAGTTTTACTGAGCATTTCTCTAAATGCTGGATTCGACCCAGTTCTTTGAATTTTTGTAGACTGATGACCTAACACGATGCTCCTGTATCTACCTTCATCTTCCTCCATGACAATCTCTTTTTTTATTGTTTATCAACAACTCTACCATTACAGGTGGCGTTCGTAGGTTGGAAATATCGCACAAATTCTATTTTTTCTTAGCTTACCCCCTTTTCACTCAGACTTAACCTATCTATGGTGAATCCCTTTTCATCCGTCTGGTCTCGATCCACTGCATTCATTGCATTGCTTAGAACGATTGTCCGCCATCTTTTCAACTCGGCCATTTTGAATGTGTACTTATTACACAATCTGCAACGGGTATCATATTTTATTAGCTTTTCTTAGCAATTACTTTGTTAATAAACATTAAAAAATTGACCCAATTATCTGCAAAATGCTAAATAGATTCACAGCAGTTGATTTATTCTACAAACATTTATTGTATAAAAATCTTGTTTTAGTTACGGAAGACCATAATAATCTTAGTTCATTCAAACACTGTTATTTAATCCCAGTTTAAATGCAACAAATAGTTGACAGTGTTTTTTATGTTCGTTTTCAAATTGATAGTGATCATCGACGTGTACCTGGTGAATTAGAGTTGGCGTCGCTAACGTGTATGAGTTTGAGTCAACGGTCCACTTGAGAATATTCCTACAGATAGGTTCATATAACATTTCGCGGTTAATTAAAGTTCATTTAAGTTTTTATTTTGATTAAATGCACCCGGGCATATCTAAGCGGGTCTGTGCCTTACGGTCACGTTTAAATATGAAATCACTGTAATTGAATGGGCGCGTCTTAGTTTAAATGCGTCCAGGTAGATATGAGACTTTTCAAACTCGCCTGTCACAATTAAGGAAGTTACTCCTAATTTGAAAATAGAATTTTCGTTGGTTTGTTACGCTTTAATTGAACTATGAAAACAACAAATTTCATGGTTGACAATTGTCTCTTTGTTATTTATTGGTCCCCCGATTTATAAAATCGGGGGACTTATGTTTTGAGGCATGTTCGTCCGTCCGGAATTTTCTCCGCAACCATCAATTGAATTTCTCTGAAATTTTGCATGAAGTTGTAACTTTGGTCAGGTAAGAAAGTGACATTCTCCGATTTTTGAAAAACAATCTGGTTAGCCCCCCAGGGGGTTAAAAGGCCCCGAAATGGAAAAAAATGACAGTTTTTGTCCCATAACTTTTCATCCATCTATTCAATTTCTCTGAAACTTGGCCAAAATGTGGAAGCAATTGTTCCTAATAGAAAATAAGTATTGCTGACCTTGGAAAAAATCTGGTCGCGTCCCCAGGGGGTCAAAAGCCCCTAAAATGGAAAAAAATGACCCTTTTCTCCCATAACGTTTGATCCATCTATTCAGTTTTTCTGAAACTTTGCCAAAATGTAGAGGCAATTGTTTTGGATATAAAATGAGCATCTTTGAGCGCAGAAAAAATCTGGTTCGTGCCCCCAGGGGGGTCAAATGGGGGTTCAAAATGCCCCTAATTGCCCAAATTTATTGCATTTTACACTCGCTACATCGAGTCACGTACAGATGGGGACCACGCACGCGCGGTTTGTTGTTTTTCTTTCGAATTCAGAGAACACGGCACATGGGTTGTAGATTATTATGAATGCCTCTATGTACATCAATATATATAAAAGCGAAATCAATTCTAACTCAGCAAGAAAATGCTGACGATCACTATCAATAAAAAAAATGAACATTAGAATCGCTGTCGACATTTGTTGTATTTAAACAGATATTAAATTATCAGTGCTTGAACGACATAAAATTATTATGACGTCTGTACATTAAAAAAAACGTGTTTATATAATAAATGGTTGTATAATACTTATAATATATGCATGCTTCTATACACATTTTGAAACAACGCATAAGTGTTTTGACCTTTCTTTCTTGACAAATGAGAAGTGTATGTTTAAAAATATAAATCAATAACAAATAAATAAATAAAAGGTAGGTTTAAAAGCGAGTAAAAAGACTGACCTCATGTAAAACGATACCCCGTTCACACTCCTCCAAATCCATCCTTCGTTTTCTCTTAGATATATGGTATCTCATGCTCCCGGCGTTCATAGTAAGCTAGCCGGCAGACATTTGCCACGACATGGCACTAAACAGAAAAGTTCGCCGATCTCAGCTAAGTTGCATGTTTTGATTTCTACTTGTATTTTTATTCTTAATTTTAACCTGTTATCTTATTTCATTGTACTTATTTGTATATGTTCTATTTTATTGTTTATTATTTGTGTCTTTGATTTATACATAATAAATTAGATGTGTCTCTCATTTGTCCTACTATCTGGAGAAATGAGTGTTCGCAGTATTTCAACCTATTATGAGAGGTTAACCTATCTTAAATTGGCTGTCGTCTCTGGAAGGGTACATAAAAACCTATTATAACTAGAAACTTATATATATATATATATATATATATATATATATATATATATATATATATATATATATATATATATATAGCATGATATAAAATGAAGTAATAAAATAAGGTGCGAGTCAAATTTTATTAGAATTCAATGTTCAGACAAAGTACCTTAAAGTCCTTAACTCATGAGTTTTCAAAGAAAGTTCTTCTCCTCAGAGGACCATTAACGCAATGGCATTACTACAGATAATAAAATTAAAGTTTGAAAATATATAAAAATATATATAAAAATACATAAAAGTATATAAAACATTAAATATATCAGCCCAAAACATACTTTCTGTTAAAGCTATGCAGTTCATCCAAGTCATACAATTTAAAACATATTCAAGAAAGACACCCAAGATGTTGATTGAAAAGTGATCCAGGTGGTGAATGGTAGTCCAAAAACGAAAAAGTTATTTATATTATGCTATTAATGCTCTATCCAGTATATTGAGTTTCAGTTTTATCTGGATGTTCACTAATTAAAGATATTAGTTGCCTCTTATATCTTTTGTTGGATTAACTTTATATATATATATATATATATATATATATATATATATATATATTATTTTAATTTTTTCCTGCGGGGGCTCTAAAATATCTGCATATTGCACAGGCGAATGATTACTCCTCTCGGTGTGATGAACACGTAGATCTTGCTGGGTCGTGCATGTAAGAAAAGGAAAACTCTAATATAAAACCTGTGCTATTCGAACAAAATATCCGGTTTTCAAACCTGAAATTGCTTAAGGAGTAGATGGGGTCTGCTTATCACTCAGCCTTTGCACTCCATCTTTGTCTATTAGCCAGGTGCATAGGTACCGTTACAGGGGCGCCTCAAAGACACCCAACGCTTGGCCTTGTTTCCTGACTAGGGCAATGAATGCCGTCTTTCTTTATCTCTATCGGGGAGACTTGGGGAAATTGTCTCGTCAGTAAGTCTCACATGACTAATCTTGGCCATTTTTGTTTGGGTTTGACAGCTTGTCTGGCTGCTGTTTTCGACTGGTCGTATCGGAGACCAAACTTTTAAGCAGCACTAAGAGCGGCTGCTCTATCAATAGTTGTATACTATCAGGGTAGCTATAGTTGTATACTATCAGGGTAACTATAGTTGTATACTATCAGGGTAACTATAGTTGTATACTATCAGGGTAACAATAGTTGTATACTATCAGGGTAACAATAGTTGTATACTATCAGGGTAACTATAGTTGTATACTATCAGGGTAACTATAGTTGTATACTATCAGGGTAACTATAGTTGTATACTATCAGGGTAACAATAGTTGTATACTATCAGGGTAACAATAGTTGTATACTATCAGGGTAACTATAGTTGTATACTATCAGGGTAACTATGTCGCACATGGAAAGTGACCCTGCACTTGTCTACGATGGGCTTTCCCGAAGCTACAACCCCATCGATAAAGACTTGGCTTAGGCTCTACTTGTGTGAGCTTACTGACATCAAACAAGCACAAACTTTGCCCAAACGATTAAATCAAATAACTAAAAATGACAATACAACGAGAAAGCAACAAATACAAACCAGACGCCCGCTGTAAAACAACACATTCGCCTCCTGCCTTGACGTTAGCATTCACAAATATCCGCGGGCTTAGAACCAACATAAATGACGTAGAACCATTTATCCTAGTTAACTCTTGTACTAAGTGAAACCAACCTATACTCCTCAATATCTTCTAATCGTGTTGTAATGACTGGATACCCCCACTATATCTTAAGAACTCTGCCAAACATATGGCCAGATTCGAGGGTTATATTCGGAACACTCTCCCATTGACAAAAAAACATAGTCTATAATAAGACGATCAATCCTACACGTGCTTTAGATTAACCTTAAAACACAGAGTTAGTTACTTATATTTCATATACGGTTCTCCCTCGACCCAGGATTGTAACCTGTTCGACTTTGTCTCTGATAGCATAGATGCAGCATTCTCATTAAATCCGAGCGCCCAAATACATGAATTTGGGGATTTTAATGTTCACAACCGTACTTGGCTTGTATTCTTGGGCTATACAAACGCAACTGGTAACTGCATCTATAGTTTCCTTATTGCACACTCACTCTCATAGATTGTCACTTTCTCGGTCCGCCTCCCAGATCGTGGGGATAAGCAAACAGCATTCCTCGGCCTGTTCTTGACAAATGCCAATAGCCCATTCGGGAACGCTTATCACGTTGTGGTAATGACTGATATCACCTTTACGTCTGAACCTCAAGCCGATTAGCCTTACTCAAAATGACGAGATACTTCAATAGGGTTGATTGGGAATTTATCAGAGATCACATCAGTAACGCCCATGAAGTAAAAATGGTCATTCCCTGCTGATCAGTGCGCAAATGAGGAAACTGAATGAATCCATGTAGGCATTAAATCACATGTCCCTACGCGGAAATTTTATAGCAAGCCCTACTCATACCAATGGTTCACCTCGAACAGTGCAGCTGCTATTGTTCAGAAGCAGCAAGCATTCCGCCAATTCAATTGTCATAAGTCAACTACAAATAGACAGAAATTTGTAGCATCAAGAAATCATTATAAAATTGTAATAGCCACAGCTACAAGTAAGTATAGCGAGATGATCAGAAAACGCATTGGGTCGCAGAAATTAGGAATTCGTGTTTCTGGAAAATCTATACTAGTGTGGTGAATAATGGGAAATCAACAATTTCCCCGCTTTCTAACCAAAATGATTTTCGTTTGCACTGTAAATGATTGGGCTGAACTACTTGCTGAACGGTTCGGTTTGAACTCCACTTTGGACTCCGTAAACTACTCCATCCTAAAGTTCCCATTGTGGACTAAAGCTACACTTGATGCCCTGATCATCACCCCTTCTAATGTCTAGGATATCATCAAAAACCTTGACACCTGCAAAGAATTTGGGCATGAGCTTATTTCAGTTATAATAATAAATGCTTTGCTGAACTGGCCCCTGTCCTCTCCAAACTCTACAGCAAATGCCTTGACGAATCTTGCTTCTCTAATGACTGGAAGATTGCCTCTGTGGTACCAGTGTGGAAGAATTCTGGTGAAAGAACTGCCCCTTAACAGTATCGCTCCATCAGTCTATTCCAGCTCTTCGGTAAAATCTTTGAATCCTTAGCCAATCAAGCGATAGTCCGCCACTTCGTTAATGTTAAACTTATGTCTTACCATCAGTATGTATTTAGGCAAACATGGTGAACTGTGGATATGTTAACGGTCATCTACGAACGCAGATACCATACACGGGACAATGCAGATGCAGCTATGACGGTAACGCTTGATATATCCTAAGCCTTTGACAAGCTCTAGCATGAAAGTCTTCTCATAATATTAATTGGTATGGTATTACTGGATAAATATTTAATATAATTAGATGCTATTTTTTTATTTGATCCATCCCACACAAAGCACATTGCCACTGAGACGTAAAGGGCTACTGTGAGTTAAAAGCCATACCTACAGTAGCATCATAAGTAGAGAGTTGTACAGCGAGATGTTTGTTGACATTACATTTACATTTCTGCATGTTGGTACAGTCTGGGTAACAGTGACCAGGGTTGAATTGCAAAAGCAGGGAGAACGAGGAAAAAAGCTATTGGAGTAGGAAGCATTCTGGAGAGCTTTATAATGAAGGGGTGTGATTTTGCTGATTGTCAAGTAGATCGGGGGTATTTACGTTGAGGGGAGCCTAGTTCAGCAAGGTCGTTGGAGCACATGCCATTAAAGTACTTGTAAAACAAGCACAGGGATGCAACATTGCGACAATGGGACAGGGGCTGGAACTTTTTAGATAGTGTCGGACTTATTAGATTAAAGGTTCTTCTATAGCCCTGTCTAAGAGGGGGAGGTTAGTAGTTGGTGCATCTGCCCAAGTGTGGCAACATTACCCCACGCATGGGCGAATGGTGGCTTTATAGAGATATGCGATACTGGCAGGTGCGATAAGTTTACTAGCACGGTAGAGGGATCCCCCTCCCTTACAGCAGCCTTGGCAATGTCTTCTATGTATTTGTACAGAGAATATTCGGCCAAACGTTCGTTACGTAACGACGTACGTTACCAGTACGAAAACTGTCGAAATTTTACAGACTTTAACAAAATCCGACTTGAGGTAACACGTAACCATGTTATTGAATCAAAAATCCGTAAAAGTAAAGCATACGGATAGGATGAAGATAAAATAAAAAAGGAGATGTCTAATATAATTCAATTCGGTTTTATTTGTACAATAAAAAAGCATTGTTGGCTAGCCGCATATGTGTCTACTAACTGATTTTTCTTTAATAACAAGTACGAAAGAAAGGGAGGTAAAATGTAGGCAAAAGGGGAAAAACTACTTTTTTATACATTGATAAAATAAATTGATCTTAATACATAAAGAGACGGTAACCGGAAGGAATCTCGCCGGTGACGAGCCTGCGGAAATCCCTTAAGGAATAAAGACCAGCTAAGGGAGATAAATGATAGGGGATATATACTACGTAAACAGTAGATCTGCATTGATGAAATAAGTTCATTTCGTTTTCCTTTTCCCAGTCCCTTCCTTTTCCTGAGACGGGACAATCAGTCAAACGAAATAGCATCTCACTCCTAAACGGTCTTCTGACTGTTTCCATAGTATTCAATTAATATTTTTCTTTCGAAAGAATGATAGCTAATACTCGAATAAAAAGGCAGACAAAAAGGCAAGTAAAAGACTTTATTTATCCCATTGCGATTTAGAAAGTTCAATAACACAAACTTCGATAAACGAAACGAAATATGTAATTACTTTTGTCAACAGTTATTCGAGACTCATCACAGTTTATTTGCTAAAAAATAAATCTTAAGCAGCAGATGCCACGGTGAAATTTCTAACTGATAGATTATCTTTTGATTCCATCAAAAGATGAAGAACAGATAAGGAAAAGAATTTACTTGTTTTAGATTTTTAAATCTCATTATTAGAAATAAGATAAAAGAAGACGTTTTGGCACATTATTCACGCACAACAACGGTACAGTAGAAAGGTCATAGAGATCACTTTTCAAAATGGCGACGAGATGTTTGTTAATACAAGCAAAATCACTAACATATTTATGGGATTATGCAATCATAGCATACATAAGGAATAGATGTTTTAACGGTAGAAATGAATTAAAAAAACACTTGAAATATTCACATTTAAAAGACAGATATAATCTTATGTCGGTTTTTTTTTAGATGTGAACATTTTAGGCAACGATTTTCTCAACGAATGGGAAACAGAAATATCAAGATGATTATGCGCTAGATCTGGACAATTCGGACATAGCAAATTGTTGTGTTGGCTATTGTTATAAAATAAAAGACATTCCTAAAATATACGAAGAAACTACAATATATACTGAAAAATTAAAATGGGGTAAGGCTATGAGATGTGAAATATAATAAAACAACACTTACGAGCATACACCCGCTGCTAAACACAAGACAATTATTGGAGGCAGATGGTGAAGTTAGTACCAAACAATGAGAAGCAACTTAAAGCTAGATATGTAGCTAAAGGATTTTCCTAGATATAAATTATAGACTACTATGGACCATTTTGTTCTAGAAGCTAAAAGCACAATCATAAGGATGTTGATGTAAATAGTATAATATGATGTAATTGTACATTGGATCGACATCTTTATGCCGATATTAACAGTGAAATGCATATAGAACAGTCAAATATTTCATACAAACAAATGAAAATAAATATAATCTTGTTTGTAATTTTTTAAAAACATAAGAGGCTTATGTAGTTTGCTTGAAGCATTGTTTATTAGTATGTAAAAATGTGATACTTAGAAGGCAGTACAATGCAGAGGTGTGACGGATAGACACAAGTTGGGGCAAATAAGACATATAATGGTGGAACAAATTAAGTAGTTTCACCCTTAATACAATGTATACATACACATATATATTTTTTTATTTTTTTATTTATTTATTATTATTATTTTTCCACAAATACACATATATCTGTTTATCTACACAATGTTGCAATGTTATGTAATACCTGTATCAAGATGGTCTGGTGGAAACTCCGTATGATATAATACAGGGTGTTTCAAAAGTCTTGGGAACATTACAAATGCGTATATCTCATGAACTATTCCAGGTAGAAAAATGAAACTGGTGCCATTTTAAAGCTTGCTTAATCAAGTTTTTGGTCATACTAATGATTTTCGTGTTTTCAGGTGCAGTAATGGCGTTCTCTAAACAAGACAAGGCATTTTGCTTCCTCCAATTTGCAAAGACTGAATCGTGGACATGTGTTCAGCGTGCATTTCGCAGGAAATTTAAAAAAGAAGCCCCTGAAAGGAAATCCATTGTCAGATGGCATGCTAAATTTGTGAAAGATGGGTGTTTGTGCCCAAGTAAGCGAACAGGTCGCCCTTCAACTTCAGAAGATGCAGTTGAGCAAGTTCGGACAGCCTTTCAGCGGAACCCCCGTAAATCAGTGAGAAGAGCCAGCAGGGAACTTCAGCTTGCTCCAGCAACTGTCTGGCGTGTCTTAAGGAAACGACTGCAAATGGTACCTTACAAGCTCAAGTTGGTCCAAAAGTTGAAGGACACTGATAAGCCACTTCGCCGTGACTTTTGCATTGCAATGCAAGAGAAGTTGGAAGATAACGGCTTTGATGACCGGCTTGTTTTTAGCGATGAGGCGACCTTCCATCTGAATGGCAAAGTTAACAAGCATAACACTCGCATATGGGGTACTGAGAATCCTCATGAACTTCTTGAGCACGAGCGAGATCCACCAAAAGTGAACGTGTTTTGTGCAATTTCCAAGAAAGGTGTCTATGGACCGTTCTTCTTTGAAGAGGCAACTATCACTGGTGAATCCTATCTCAACATGCTGGAAGACTGGTTAATGGCTCAGTTGGAACAAGCAGAATCTGATGACTTCATTTTTCAACGAGATGGTGCACCACCACACTGGAGTCTTAGAGTAAGGCAGTTTCTTAACACAAGGCTGCCTGGTAGATGGATTGGGAGATCTGGGCGAGGTGATGACGTTCTCATGCCCTGGCCTCCTAGGTCTCCAGATCTTACCCCGTGTGACTTTTTCCATTGGGGCTTTGTCAAGCAACAAGTCTATGTGCCGCCCCTTCCAAGAGATATTGACGAACTAAAGGCTCGAGTAACGGCAGTTGTGGAAACCATTGACGTCAAGATGCTGGAACGCGTTTGGCAGGAAATGGACTATCGACTAGATGTCTGCCGTGTGACGAATGGTGCTCATATTGAGCAACTTTGAAGATTCCCCACAAAACTTGAAACTTTAACCTTTCCAACGGTACCAATTTCATTTTTCAACTCCTAATAGTTTTTTAGTTATTAAAAATCGTTATGTTCCCAAGACTTTTGAAACACCCTGTATTTTTTAATATTTCGGTAACTCTTCTTGTCTTCAGAACCGTGCTCAACTCAAGTTCAAGCGTAAAACTTTCTATGGACTAAAACAAAGTGGAATAAATTGGAACAATTTGTTGTATAAATTTTAACAGTTCAAAATATAAACAAATCTAGAATACTTTGTGCGGTATTTAGCCCTGGTCGGCCTATGCCGGCTTCTCCCTAAGGAGGAAGTTTACAGGAAATATCAAATTCACAAGAGTTCTGCAGACGCATGTATATACCAGTTAGGGGAAAATGACCTACAGCCAAATGGTCACCCATCTAGTACTGGCCAGGCTCCATGTCACTTAACTTAGGTAATCTAACGAGATCATGCCGTTCTAAAAATGAGAACAGTCATTAAATGATTATAATGTGTATCTAAAAAATATAATTCAAAAATAATTATAATTATTTGGTTGAATGACCCAATCATTGCAACTTCGGATTGGGAAAGTATAAGTGATATAAAAAGAAACCTATCCGAAAAGTTCTTAATGAAAGAACTTGGTCAGTTATCTTATCTCTTAGGAATAGAATTTGAGCCTCATAAAAATAGGAGTAAAATGAGCGAAACAAAATATTTACAACGAGTTTAAACAAGATTTAGAATTAGCAATTGTAATCAAAAGGCTATACCATGTGACCTAAATATTAATAAGTGTAGTAATACAGATGGCAAAGAATTACCAAATAACAAATTATATAGAGAAATTATTGACAGTATAATTCATGCAATAACCGTTACCAGACTTGATTTCTGTTATCTTAACACATAGTTATATCCAACAAATGAACATTTGAATCCAAGTAAATCTGTTTTGAAATACATTTAAATAATCCTATACTATAATTTAACTTTTAAGAGATTTGAAAATTATTTGAATTTAATTAGAAGACATTGCCAAGTTTGCTGCAAAGAAGGGGGCTTGCTCTACTGAGCTAGAAAACTTCTCATACCTGACAGTATCCTATATCTCTATAAAGCCACCATTCGCCATGCATGGAGTATTGTTGCCACATCTGGGCTGATGCACAAACTACTAGCCTCTCCTTCTTGGACAGGGTCCAAAAAAGAACCTCTAATCTAATAGGTCCCACACTGTCTACCAAGCTCCAGCTCCTGTCCCATCGCCGCAATGTTGCATTCCTGTGCTCGTTTTACAAGTACTTTAATGGTATGTGCTATGACGAATGTTCTGAACTTGTGCCCGCCCCCACTAAGCAAATACCCCCGATCAACCCGTCAGTTATAAAGATCCCACCCTTTCACTGTTGAAGTCCCCAGTCGCCGAAATTCTTTCTACTCCAATAGATTCTTTCCTCGAACTGCAAGCTTTTGTAATTCTCTTCCTGCTACCTGTTTCCTTGACCGTACTAACATGCAGAAATGTAAATGTAATGTGAACAGTTATCTCGCAGCACAACTCCCAATTAGGATACCTCTTACGTTTCAGTAGCATTGTGCCTTGTTTGGGGTGAACTTAAATTTTAAAAATGTTGTATTTTTTGTGATTCTGATTGAAAAAAATCCGATAGTAGAAGTATTTCTGGATATTATTTCTAACTCCTTAATAATGGTCCATTAATCTCGTGGAAATCTAGAAAACAGGCGACTGTCACTTCATCGAAATGTGAAGATGCATATATGGCTGTATGCAATGTAATGCAGGATGCAAATGTTCTAAAAAAACTGGAAAAGGATATAAAGAGCGATGAAGTATAAGTGCATATTTATATATATATATATATATATATATATATATATGCAGATAACCAAAATGTTATCGAATGAAATGGAAAGCATCATGTTTATCACTAAAGATCTCAGCATATTGACGTAAAATGTTATCATACAAGATCTTGAATTGTTACTTCGCTTACGGTAATAAAATCAGCTTTCCTTGTCAGAAAATAATATTTTGATAGTAATCTAAAAATCAGGTAGTAAATAGTTTTTTACTGAAAAAAATAGTGTTATTCATTTTAGACGACCATGTTCTTCCTTCAATCCAATAGAAGAGGGCACTGACTAGAAAAACGAAAACTAAATCGGATTCGCTTTTCGTCAATGATCGTATCGCACAACAGTTGAATTTCCATCGACTCCATTTCTCGGATTTCGCCAAGATAGATGCTTTGACATTATAGCGACACCAACTCTAATAAACGAGCTAAATTGAAAAATAAGACTTTCGTAACTAAACAAAAACAGATATCTAGACAGAGCCTCATGTAATGATGTTTGTACGCATCACAATTTGAGTGATGAAAATGCCATTTCAAGTTGAAGAGTGCAAACATCTAACAACATCAACTGAACTTCCATGAACGAAGTTTCTTTCCTAGAACATCTGTGAAACAAAATACCATGAGGCTGCTTCTTAATCGATTTCAAGTCTAATGTAAACAAATACGTGTTAAGTCGTTCTCTAAGATAACCAATTCTTATTAAGTTATCTTCTGCCAATTCCAACCATTGTTTCTAATCTTCTCGCAGTGGCGTTCATCTTCAAACTGATAATCGCTTTAAACCTTATCCTCGAGTAGCTTTTGGCTTTTGATAAGCGGTGACCCATTAGTAAGAGAATATATTTGACAAGCCCTAAAATTTCAACAAGCTTATTTAGCAACATTTTCAAACTGATGCATAATAGCGACACCAATTCTAAATTTAAAAAAATGTCAACGAACAGAAAACATGAGAATCGTTGTCAACTTGTCAGTCAGGAGCAGTTTCACTTTACACGGTAAAATCATGATTCAAACGACATAAAATTACGATGGCTTCCGTAACTAAAAGAAATATTCTATTTCCATTATTTTCTGGTTGAAATCTTTTTAGAATCACGTCGGAAACTGATAACTTTTTTTAAGTTAATTACTTAAGTAACAGAGCGGCTGTGAGAGACGATAAACGCATTTCCCGGACTTTTGATCTGCTCAAAATGTAGTATCTGTTTGATCTTTGGGGGACATTCTCCAAGGTATTGCCGCCTCCTTTCGGGGAAGTTGGCTTTATTGCCTGTTGCCTAAGTCCATTGATTGTTGAGGTCGTATCGACGGAATTCTACAGGTTACTTTTATTTTTCACTCGTGGAATTTAGTTAATCCCTAAGACAAGTAGCTTATCTTACTTCTAACAAAATTATCCTTCGGTGGTAATAAGTAGAAGATAGTAAAGTTTTAGTGGAAAACGCAATCGTCTTTATACATTTTGAAAGATAAAAATATATTCCAAAACTCATAATGGCTCGTTTATTTGTTTAAGAGATTATCCTGTTGATAGAAATATATATATGTGTGTGTGTGTGTGTGTGTGTGTGTGTGTGTGTGTGTGTGTGTGTGTGTGTGTGTGTGTGTGTGTGTGTGTGTGTGTGTGTGTGTGTTTAGATATATTTTCTAAAGTTAGACATCCCGATGACGGCTAATAGCCATAAACACGTGTCTCCATGGATTACTTTTATGTGCGTAAAAAAATAATTAAAAATTATATATAAATAAAAAATACGTCCTATAAAGATAAGGGCCACTAAAAATTGAATCTTCTGCATTAATCTTTACCATATAGGAAGTGGAAAAATACAAAGGCTGACAGTTAATATCACTAATAAAAACAATTACAGAAATACACACTTATGTGTATATATATATATATATATATATATATATATATATATATATATATATATGTGGGGGTGGGGGTGTGTGTGTTAACAATCACGTGGGTTAAACCATGTCGCAGACACTGGAAGTCCGGAAATCTCGTCAAATATTCCCTTCTTGGCCGCTTTGCAAGCTCTAAAGTTCCACCTACGATCCGGTTCCAGACGGTACCGAGATGCATGTTATAGCTACCTCCATTATAATTAATTTGAAAGCCTGTCATTCCCTCTCAGATTGCGAGTCCGAAATTAGCTTGAGAAGCGTAAAGCCATCTCCGGTGAAAAGTTTCAGTTTACCGATGTCAATTCGCTTAGGCTGCTTCACAGGTCGTTTTTACCTATAGTCGCACACGGATGGTAGCATAGACTAAGGTATGATCTTTTTCACATGAGATGAAACGAGCTGCTGCATGTGACGACTTCCATACGCTTTACCGGATGGTGAAGCAAGCTTTCTGTAGAACCTTATGTCTCAGCTAGACTCACTTCTACATTGACGGAATGGTATATAGCAATCTGTCCAAGCGGTTTGATCGCTAGAAAGAGCATTTCGACGCCCTCGACAGCCGTTGGCATGAATAGGGCTGAGGAAGAATACAACTGCAACTCTGGTCGCTTAACGGTGGAAAAAGTGCGAAGCGACCTGCGCTACCTAGGCAACAACAAAGTCCCCAGTGGAGATGGTATCCAGTAGAAGAGAACAAATAGGGGCTGGTCTGCTAACCCAGTGAGTATATTTCTTCTTCAACAGAGTTTAGCTCTTTCAGAACTTCCCTGGCGATTGGAGCGGGGCTATCCTTTTGCTTTTCTTTAAAAACGAGAGAGGGATATCAGTTAAAACTACACAGATATCAGCTTCAGCGATGTGGCATCAGAGGCTTTCGCGGTGTTCTTTCTGAAGAGGGTTTAAGACGAACTAGGATCCAGGGACTCGCCCGTCTCAAACTACCTTTCGCTCGGTTAGGGGGTACATGGATTTCAATCTGCAATCTTCGACGTACATTATTAGACTGCTAAACTCATAAACAGCCAACGCTCCTGTGCGTCGTCGACGTTTTGTCTTTAGGATTGGTGCAATTTGCAAACACACTATATCTATTAAAGACAATTCATTCTATACAAAACACAAGTTTCTATTTTAACCACAGCTGGCGAGAAACCTTAGGTTCATACAATTCCCAGCCGTATCAGTACATACTTCGATACAATAGATCCGATTTCATCATTCCCGACAGTATCGTCTCGGCCATTCACGCACCACTCGCCGGTATACGTTTTTCGACATTCATTGATTTAACTTCATATTATATCTTAAATAACGTAAGTCCATCCTCTCCATTTTCGAGTGTCGCTAATATAAGTGTAATGTTTCGACGTAAACACTGACCTTTCGTCTAATTATGCCCTCGTGGGGCAAGTAAATAGGAACAGTGACACTAACAAAACAAGCAAAACATTGGCAACAAGCTAAATGACATTAGCAAATTAACGTTTGAATCGTTGTCGACTCGCGTTATGTGTAGACAAGAGGAGTGACCCTTTATT
The DNA here is from genome assembly GCA_963556195.1 of Sepiola atlantica. Taxonomy (NCBI): domain Eukaryota; kingdom Metazoa; phylum Mollusca; class Cephalopoda; order Sepiida; family Sepiolidae; genus Sepiola; species Sepiola atlantica. The sequence continues at coordinate 10,261,260 of OY744515.1, forward strand.
TAGTCAAATCAGAGTTGGAAATTAGGTTTTAGTTACGAATACAAACAAAAACAAATACTAAGACGTGTCTATTCAATGGTGAATATTTAGCGCTAAAATGATATTTTTAACTTAAGCGTGACATGGAATCAACTATGATAACTGTAAATCGAACCTTTAGCGTCGAATTACATACATACTAATACTGATTCGGATTTAAATTTTAATTAAAACTTTGATTTTGTCACTTGGGTAATTAACATTAAAACATTTCGCAAGATGCTATATAGATGCACAGCACTTAATTTATTGTATAAAACTGCTTTTGTGTATTTATTGTTATGGAAAGACATACTAATCGCAGTCTGTTCAAATACTGATATTTAAATATATTTATATAAATATATAAGATATTTTTATCTATTTTTCTATGCAACACAAGTCAACAACGACTCTAATATTCGTTTTTTTTCTGATGATCGTCGGCGTTTTTATGCTTAATTCGAATTGGTGTCGCTGGTATGCATCGGTTTGATTATAAAAAATTTGGAGAAACTCGATAAATGGAGGGGGAAATTGAACTGTTTGTGGCACAATTAGAGTCAAACAGAGAATCTGATTTCTTTTTGTGTGCATTGGCTTTTGTTTTTCTGGTCCCGTCTGATTGGATTAGGGGACGAAATTGAATGTGATCCTGCCTAAGGTATAAACGATATTCCTTCTGCCATTAAACCTTGATTATGTCCTACCTAGTGGTTCCTTTACCACACGTGTCCTATCTTAACAGAATAAGACTATCCAATGTCCATATTAATCACTAGTCTTCAAATTATTACTGGCATTCCAGTAAACAAAGTAGCATTTCGTTACAATTTCTAAACATTTGTTACCAGACACTCCGCGGAAATTACTCCTTGTAAATGTTTAGTTTCGATCGAGCGTTACCTCAGAATATGAAGACTTTCGAGGTAAAAGTAGTACTTTCCTTGAAAAATCGATGTTAAACATTGGAAGGGTTGGATAATGAAGAAGTAGAAGGCAGTTATATGCATTGCAATATGATTGGAATAACAAGAATAATTAGTGTGGAGTATTGAATAAAGATTCACTACCGACGAGGAACAGTGTCATGTTGTCCGATACAAACTGGAATTCAAGAAGGTGAAGAAACGTTTGGAGATTTTTCGGAGACGGCTACGAGGATTTTTTCAGGCGAAATGCTGTCGTATTTTCATAAATAACGCCGATTATTATTATTCTGTATCCCACAAACAAACAAATACCAAATTATATAGTCTACATTTTGGCTTTTTCATTTATTGTTTTCCCCAATAAATAAAAAAACAGCGCATTAACTGTGGTATTTATTATACATATCTCTACGTATATGAACCCCAGCCGAGCCAGGTATATGTTTGCGGTTTCCCACCTAGCACGTCTCTTCAGTCTCAGATCAAGCCGGAAAAGTGTGTGAAGTTTCTTCACTTTTCGCCAGTTACGTCACAGTAATGATAATAAAAATATTAGGATAATCATTTTTCCATAATATTTGATTTAAAGACCTTGTTTGCTTCTACGCAAATTATTCTTATATAATAACTTTACAGCATCTGAAACAAGCAACGTTTCCAGTATGTTAACACCCAATATTCTAGCGGGTGGGCTCTGCATTGTAACTCAAGGGTTTCCAGGGGTAGTTTCTGCTCAGTCAATAACAGGAACGATCTAGAATTATAATTTTTAGGTAGTAATCGGAAAATCAGGTAGAAAACAGTTATTTTACTGGTAAAAAGGATCGCGTTATTCTTTTTGGACGATCATATTTCTCAGCCAATCAAGTAAGACGACACTAACAAGCAAATGGTTGAATCCAATTCTGTTTTCGCCAATAGTCGTACAACACAAGAGCTGAATTTCAATCCCGTCCATTTCTCGAATTTCGCTAAGATAAATGTTTCGACATAACAGCGACACCAATTCTAATACAATGATAAAAGGACATATGTATTTATCTGTAACTAAACAAAAACATACAGACAGAGCTATCAAAAATGATACTTGGATGCACCCCAATTTTAGTGATTTAGTGATATTATGTCAAGGTAAAGGGTGACCGAAGGGTGGTCAAATCTAATAAAATTACAACCTACATATAATTCAATTAACCGCAAAATGTCCACGAGTTATCTAGGAACATTCTCAAGTGGACTGTGAACTGACGCATTACAGCGACACCAATTCGAATTCAACAAGGAAACGCCGACGAACATGAGAATCCGTATCGACTTGTAAAACAGGAGTAGTTTCCCTTTACAAAGTAAAATCACGATTCGGACGGAATAATATTATCATGTGAAAAAAAAAAACGTTATTTCCATAATTTTTAAAAGTCAATTACTTTGAATCCATTTAGAATCACGCAGGAAATTGACAATTTAAAAAAATAATTACTCAAATCACAAATCGGCTATCAGGGATGATCAACGTATTTTCCGGACGTTTGACTATATAAAATTGTTCGGAATTTATTTCTATTGTCTGTGATGTATTCATACACGAGGGTGTGTTGACGGAACTATACGGGTTATTTTTGTTTCTTTGTTCATGGAATTAACTTACTACATAGCATTTGTGACTACAATAAGTGTGTAACGGATTTATTTCATGAAAAATGTCGTCTTTAAGGAGTGAACAATGCATAGAAGAGTAGTAATCTTTTGAACTTTAGGTAAATAATGTGTATCTTTTCGTCCCTGTTTTACCACAGCGATTGCACCTATTAGCATTGTTATTTGTGTTGTTCTTCATGTTAAATAAGGCATTGTGACTGAGATTTTTTTTTTAAAGTTCCGATTGGTCGAAAAGATAAGGTGTTTGAAAAAACAAACATTTTGAAATGGTCAGTTTTCTTCGTGTAGCTATGTTGAAATTTGAAGCATTTTATTTGTATCTAAGTTTTGATATCCTGAAAAAGATACCATTGTAACTAAACGAAATTAGGTAGCTTCAACTGAGTCGATGGTTTTGTTGCAGGAGTCGGTCGCTACAATATGGCAATTACAAAGAAAGAAAAAATAAATTCGTGTGCAGCAAAATATAAAGCTAGTATTTATTTCAAAAAAATAAATATGTTATCGTTAGGTAAAGAGTTCATGATTCAGTGAGTCGACAGGAAACAGTGAATTGTTACCGTAGAATGATGATGGTTATCCTGGTCGAAGTGTGCTTCGGGTTTTTTTAACCGTTTTTTGTTTTGTTAGCTGTCGTTATAATCTCCCACCCTTAAACAGGGGCGAAGTGTACAAGTAGCCGTAAAACGTGGAAGGGCCCCAAAAAAACTTGAAAGGGGGCAAAGTGTACGAGTAGCCGCAAAAAATGGAAGAGACCCCATAAAAATATACCCCTCTAACTTAGTGCCCCAATCAAAAGTGGAAGGCCGCCCCCCCCCCCCGGGTCCCCTAAAAAGATCAAGTGTACAAGTAGCCGCAAAAAATGTAAGAAGAAAAGAATAACCGCACCAATAAAAAGTAGACTCCCCTCAGGACCCCAAAAAAAACTCTCCCCCTTAAAAGGGGCGAAGTGTGCGAATAGGTGCAAAAACAAAAGAATACCCCCCCCCCAACCCGGCGCCCAATAAAAAGTGAAAGTGCCCCCCCCCCCTGGGCCACCAAAAAAGGGCGAAGTGTACTAGTAGCCGCAAAAAATAGAAGCACCCCCAGAAAAGAATACCCCTTTAACCCAGCGGCCCAATAAAAAGTGGAAGCCTACCCCTAACAGACCCCCTCTTTAAAAGGAGCGAAGTGTACGAGTAGCCGTAAAATGGCACCAGAAAAGAAGAACCCTCCCCCTAATCCAGCGCCCCAATAACAGGTGGAAGCCAAAAGAAGCCTCCCACTTAATAAGGGGAAGTGTCAAAAAAACAAACCATCCCCCCCCCAAAGTTCAAAAGTTTTGAAAAGTTGCGTTAAAAAAGCACAGCGAATTAGAAAAGAACAAGAAGAAAGAAGACAACGTAACGTGTGTTGTCGGCCATCTTGCTGACATGTAATAAAAAGCATTTAATAATACTTTTAAAAAACAAAACAAAATGATCCAGGTAGGTCGGAAAGTAACGTTTATTTGATATGGTAACGTTGTAGTATATATATATTTGTACCCCTTTTTCGTTCTGTTAGCTGTCGTTATAAATGCCCCATTTTGTGTTTCGTTCGAACTGAACAGGTGGAAACCAGGTTGGTTTTAAACAAAAAATCTCTTTAAAATAGGTTAAAACACAAATAAACTTATTCAGGTCAGTAGAAGAATAACTTCTTTTGCCTTTCGTTACATTTATTTGTTTTTTACCCCTTTTTCGATCTGTTAGCTGGCGTTATAGATGCACATTTAACGTAAAATGATCTTCTCTTTCCGGGCCATTTTAACTTTTCAGGGCAACTAACTAAATTTTTTACCACTAACTCTAAGTCCAAAATCGTAAACCCGACACGTAATAGCTTTAAAAAATAGAGAAAAACAATGCATAGAATTTATCTCCCATGGCAAATGAAAATTGGTAAATGCCTTAAAAGGTTAGGATAGCCCGGAAATCTGGGATCATTTTATGTTAAAATTATTTGCAAAACTGATTTGCCAAGCTGCATTCTGAAATAAATGTTGGAGGTATATTTGCTGACGACACCCCGCTCTACTCTCGTCATGTGAGCAAAACGGACGCGCACATATCCGAGACAATGGCGGAATCCTTAGAAAATGACCTCCAGGCTGTAGTTGAATGGGGTCAAAGACAAAGCTCCTTTCCTTCAATAACTACAAGAAACCTCTTCAACCACCGATTGTCATGGCAAAAACACCTTAGCTGAGAGTTCAACATTCAAACTCCTCGGCCTAACATTTACAGGTAATATGAATTGGAACAAATACATTAAAGATATTGTCAAGGCTGTTGCAAAAAAATTGGCCTTCCTCTACCATACTTGTAAACTTCTCACAACTGACATTTGCTTATATCTCTACAAAGCCACCATCCGCCCATGCATGGAATATTGTTGCCACATCTGGGCTGGTGCATTATCCACTAGTCTCTCCCTCTTAGACAAGGTTTAAAACAGAGTCGCCAACTTAATAGGTTTCTCACTATCCACAAAGCTCCAGCCCCTGTCCCATCGCCACAATGTTGCATCCGTGTGCCTGTTTTACAAGTACTTCAATGGATTGTTCTCCGATGAACTAGCTGCTCTGGTGCCCCCTCGACGTAAATACACTAGACCAATCCCATCCATTCACAGTGGAGATCCCTAGATGCCGGAGAGCCTTCTACTCCAAAAGCTTCTTTCCTCGTGCTGCTGGACTCTGTAACTCCCTCCCTGTGCCCTGTTTCCCCGACAGTACTGACATGCAGAAAACAGACATCTTGCTGCACAGCTTACAACTTAGGATGACTTAGGATGACCACCAAAACCTACACACTAATTCTCAGTAGCCACTTACGTCTACAGTGGTGACCTGCCCTGTTTGGGGGGAACTTTATTAAAAAAAAAAAAAAGAACCGTCCATTACAGTCAAAGAATGCGATGTAAATAAACCGTATAAATAAGCAAACAAAGATGGGAAAAATAATTTTTAAATTAAGAAATGAATTTAACCTGAATCAATAAAATAATACCAGGTCCAATTCAAAGATAATGGGTTAAAGATATAAATTGAATTTGACCTTGTTTAATTTGGATTATTCGGACTACTGTTCTCGTCTGCAGTGTTATTCTCACAACGTTTTGGGCGCTGTAACCTCCGGTCTTCTTCAGGTGTATCTTTTCGAACTCGGGGATATGCTTGTCGAACTCGGGAATCTGGACGGAATTTCTAACGAAACCGTTTATTTAAACCACGGTGGTGGCATGCCCTTGTTCCGTCAGCCATGCCCTGGAGAAGCCTTCAGTAATTCGCAATTCTTCGTATCGTCCGAGGATTGAACCGTAGTTCGAATAATCCAAATTACACAAATTATCAATCCTCATCTAAAACAATTTCAGAAACATGAATTGGACCTGTTCTGCATTTTCTTTTCCGCTTTACTTTTTGTTTTTACGTTTACATTTATCTTAAATAATATTTTTTCCTTTAAAATTTTGAATTTGTTAACTCTCTTACGAATTTACCTTTCTGTATTCCTCTGGTGATAAGAATTCCATTTTTTGAAAAGCCATGGTTTTAGGGGAAAAAAAATAAATCCCTTGTTTTGAACAACTGAAGATATAACAGATTTTGTATATTTGCACTTTTTATCCTCATCTTATAATTGTCTCTCTCTCTCTCTCTCTCTCTCTCTCTCTCTATATATATATATATATATATATATATATATATATATATATGTATGTATGTGTGTGTGTGTGTGTGTGTGTGTGTGTGTGTGTGTGTGTGTGTGTGTGTGTGTGTGTGTGTGTGTGTGTGTTGCAAAACCTGTTTTCTGTAATTAACTGTATAATTTCCACGGTCGTTTGTAGTTAATAATTAATTGTTTATGTAGTTGTCAACGTTGAAGTGACGAGTTTTGAGCAGCTGATCTGCGGAATCTGCTATACACTAGAGAGAAAGAGAGAGTGAGAGAGAGAGAAAAAAGAGAGAGAAAGAAAGAAAGAGAGAAAGAGAAATGGAGAGAGAGAGAAAGACAGACAGGCAGGCAGAGAGATAGAGATATAGAGGTATAGATGAGAGTTCGGGTCGCACGATTCACTTTTCAGCTGGTGTCGCTATCATGAAAACATCCTCCTATATTCATTATCGTCCTTATGCTTCTTGCTGGTTGGACTTATCTGTTTTACGGCATTCCAACTCTTTATGTGGTGATCTAATACCGAAACACCAAACACAAGTTGCTGGCGGAAAACTTGAGGTTCATATACTTCCATCCATCACGGAAGTAACCCTACACGCACCGACATACGTTTCTCTATATTTATCGAATTACGTTCATGTTATATATAAAATAGCGTAATAAGATATACACACAAACAGACTAAATGTACAAAGAAAAGCTTTACAATACAGTAAGTTTTTTCGAACTCGACTGCCTTCAATCTAAGTTTTGGTATGATAGTCTTCTATTGTAACTTAAAATTTACAAGCTGTTGCTTCGAGAAAGATCCTAGTATAAGGGTTTAAAAGTTGCCATGTAAGTGCTTTTTTACTAAAAGGTCACCACTTATCAAGGCTCAAAGGCCACTCGAGAGCAAGGGTTAGGGTTAGGGTTAATGATTGTTATATGGACGGTGAGAAAACATCGTGATGAGTGCCAACGACGGTGGGCACTGGGAATAATTCGATCATCCAAGAAGACGGCTCAACAAGCACCTGCTAACATTGGACTTGAAAACGCCCATGTTGTAGTCAGCTGGGAAGCAGCCCTGCGGTACCGTGTTCCACAGACGAGCAGTTCTAGGAAAGAAACTTTGATCATGGAAGGTTCGTTTAGCTTTAGACACAGAGAGAGAAAGTGAAATTATTGACAGTGGTTGTAGCTAGACGAGTTTTTGTTGTGAATCTTTTACGGGGGGGGGGCATAGATTGAAGCTCAGTCGGGCACCTGCCATGAAAATAGCGATAGAGTAGAGAAAGACTAACAACGTCTCTTCTGTGAAAAAGAGGTAGTAGAGAGGAGAAAAGGACATCGACCAGAGCTCTATTTTTCGATTATCATTAAGATAAGTATACAGTTTCGACATGACAGCGACACCAATACAACAGGCGAAATGAGAGTCTTTCGTAACTAAACAAAATCAGATATTGAGATGTGTCTATTTAATAATAAAGTGTTTAGTGATGAACATGATATTTTGGACTTAAGCATGACCGACCCGCCGAAAGATAAAGCATCTAATAGAAATACTTGGACGTATCTAAAATAATTCAATTCAAATCTTTAGTGATGGAAATGTGATTTCTGGCTTGACCGACGAAAATTTTATAACTTGTAATTAAATGCTAATTACAAACTGGTGTTTTTTGAGAGGTGTATATGGTGTATTTGTAATGAGAGATCAACGTCACGGGACAGCTTTTAGACAAGCTCTCGCCTTTTTTTTACATAAGAGCGAGTAGACTTTCTAGGTTGTAGCAGATCATAAACACCACCCGGCCAAGGTGGAGTTTGCCTGCAGACACCTGGGCCGATAGCTCTAACACTATCTTGTTGCGATCGTCCTTACCACGGTATTGAAGATTTGAGCTTTAGGTAGGAGCTAGTGGCATTGCGGTGTGTTACACTTTTTTGTTTAAGTACGTGCGAAGACAGAATATAAGTAAATATTGATATATAGATGGTAAAAGTTACACGTATTAATATATATAAGATCATCATCATCGTCATCAATTTCCGCATTAATCGTACTTTGAAATTGGACCCCCTATTGCTCTGGCCTTGTGTCAGCCTATTCTAAACTTAGTCAGAAACAACTGTTTTCCAGTCGGCTCGATCCTGTTTGGGCGGTTTAGGAACTGAGTCGGCTATAACAGCACGATTGTCCGCCATTTTTTCTAGCCTATCATTTTGAATGAGTACTTATTACACGATCGTCAAAGGTTGTCATATTTTATTAGCCATTCCGACGAAGCCGAATATGGATTATTCAATTTTAATCAAAAATTGGATTATATTTTTTTACTTGAAGAATTAACAATTAACATTTAAAAAGTGTTGCAGTTTATTCTACAAACATGTATTGTATAAAAGCTGTCTTATGTTTAGTTACAGAAGACCATAATAATTTCATTTTGTCCAAACTCTGGCGTTCCCTTCTGAAAGAAAGATAACTCCTGTTTAGATGCAACAGAAATCGACAACGATTCTAAAGTTCGTTTGCTGGTTAATGTCGATGTTTTCTTGTTGAAATAGAATTGTTCTTGTGCATCAGCTTGAGTCAACTTCCATTTGTTCCTTGATGAGCTCTTGGAAATTTTGTGGTTTATTAAAGAGTTTTTTGGTTTTCATTATATTAGATGCGTCCACACATATCTATGCAAGGCTTTGTCAATCGGGCACGCTTATATTAAAGCGTTGTGAATACTCTTTCATTTTAATACCTTTTTTCTTCCCGGCGACTGATCCGGACCAAAAATCGTTCAACGACTTTAAGTCTTCTGTGATCAAAGAACACAGCCTGTGCCGATAAATGCACGTAGTGTGAACCCTTCGGTAGTAACAGCGACGAAAAACGAATGGGAACTGGAGACGGGAGGTCAAGTAGGTTACAGTAATGAGGCGTTTTCTGCTTGTCAAAGAGTGGGGAAAATTTCTGTGCAAGGACTTTTTCCCACCTAAGGGTAAGGGCAGAGAACGAGGACAGATCCTTTTTTTTTAAATTAAAACGAAATCCTAAAACGCGTGATTTTTTTTCTCATGGGTCGACACAGGACTTAAGGGGACGGTTTTATTTCATCAGTATTCATCTTCTTCTGCAATTTCATATCGTTCTTTTCGGGCATAAGTTATCAACCACTGATGAATCTAATTCTACATATCCATTTGTTATGCAGCAAACAGGGGGAATCCTGTGAGTATACGGGTGAAACGACTGTATAGATAATAATAGAATGGTTTAACGAAAAAATTCGGAATATATTTTCTTATGTAATTTTGAACTTTGGCATTGTGAACTATCTTAGCAATATTATAAATCAACATTGCGCTTCCTGGGTTATTTTTTGTGTGAATTTAAATATAATAGATATATATGGCGGTAGTAGTAGTAGTAGTAGTAGTAGTAGTAGTAGTAGTAGTAGTAGTAGTAGTAGTAGTAGTAGTAGTAGTAGTAGTAGTGATAATAGTGGTAGTAGTAGTGGTAGTAGTAGTAGTAGTAGTAGTAGTAGTAGTAGTGGTGGTAGTAGTAGTAGTAGTAGTAGTAGTAGTAGTAGTAGTGGTAGTAGTAGTAGTAGTAGTAGTAGTAGTAGTAGTGGTGGTGGTGGTGGTGGTGGTAGTAGTAGTAGTAGTAGTAGTAGTAGTAGTAGTAGTAGTAGTAGTAGTAGTAGTAGTAGTAGTAGTAGTAGTAGTGATAATAGTAGTAGTAGTAGTAGTAGTAGTAGTAGTAGTAGTAGTAGTAGTAGTAGTAGTAGTGATAATAGTGGTAGTAATAGTGGTAGTAGTAGTGGTAGTGGTAGTAGTAGTAGTAGTAGTAGTAGTAGTAGTAGTAGTAGTAGTAGTGATAATAGTGGTAGTAATAGTAGTAGTAGTAGTAGTAGTAGTAGTAGTAGTAGTAGTAGTAGTAGTAGTAGTAGTAGTAGTGGTGGTGGTGGTGGTGGTGGTAGTAGTAGTAGTGATAATAGTGGTAGTAATAGTAGTAGTAGTAGTAGTAGTAGTAGTAGTAGTAGTAGTAGTAGTAGTAGTAGTGGTGGTGGTGGTGGTGGTGGTAGTAGTAGTAGTAGTAGTAGTAGTAGTAGTAGTAGTAGTAGTAGTAGTAGTAGTAGTAGTAGTAGTAGGTACAGTGAAAAGATTAAAAACTTATTTTCTGTAATTAACCGTGTAATATCCACGGTCGTTGTCAGTAAGTAATTAATTGTTTATGCAGTTGTTAAGGTCGAAGTTGTTAAGGTCGAAGTGACCTACTGACTGCCGTTTTTAGCTGATCACCTGCGGCGCCACGTATACAGTGAAAAGAAAGAGGGAGAGAGAGAGATACAAAGACAGAGAACAAATAAGAAAAGGAGGAGAAGAGAAGGGAGTTTTGTACCGCACGATTCACTTTTCAACTGGTGTTTCTGTTATGGAAAAACAATTGTCCACATATTTTCATTTTGAGCCTTATGCTTCCTGCTGCATTAATTCATCTGTCGTACGGCATATCAACCCTCCTATTCGCTATGTAATACCGAAACACAACACAAATTGTAAGCAATTCGTTCTATACGATTTATTAAACACAAGTTCCTATTTTGCCCATAGCTGACTGAAAACGTTTATATGTTTTGATGATCACATACAAATTTATTTCCCCATCTGTTATATCCTAAATTACATAGGACATACTAAATTAAGAATACCCCGAGTGGTTTGCGTTTAACAGGGATCCGGTAGGAAGTAGAGACGTTGACTCTTCGCTCACGTCCAGATATCACTGCCCGTCTTATATACGTACTTTCGTATATAGTCAATACCTGATTACTTCCCTTTATGTTAGTTTCGTATTTATGCCAAATCATGACCTTTACAACACCATCCAATAAGAAGTGACTGACTAGAGAAACAAAAGCTGAATCGGATTCACGTTTCACCAATCACACAACAGTGGAATTTCCATCTCTTCTATTTCTCGAGTTTTGCTCAAATAAATAGTTCGCCATTAAAGCGACACTAATTCTAATACAATGTTGTATGGATCCAAGAGTAGTTTAGAGGGTAAGTAGGACACTTGCAAATAAATAACATATAAGAGTTTCCGTAATCAAACAAAAACACATTATTAAGATACGTCCATTCAATCTGTGCGATATTCCCAATTAAATCCTGACAAACCAGCGAGACCATTTTGCAATACAAAAGCAAACTCGATTCGTGACCGTTTACGATCTAAATTCTCAGTTGCGATTTAATAACTGATAAGCATTTCCTAACTGGTGTGTTTACCCCCCCCCCCCCGCCCTTTGTGCTATGTAATACCGAAACACAATAAATATTGTAAACAATTCGTTCTATACGATTTATTAAACATAAGTTGCTTTTTTACCCATAGCTGGCGGTAAACCCTTGGGTTCGTACACCTACCCCGCCGTATTAGTACATAAATCGATAAAATAGATCCGATTTCATTGTCCCCGGCGGTATATATTCGGCTAATCACGCACCCTGGCAATAGCATACGTTTCTTTACATCCATTGAATTAACTTCATGTTGCATCTAAAAATAACGTAATAAATTATCCACATAAATTAACAGACTAAATGCACACGAAAAGGTTAACAATACAGTAATTTTTTATATAACTCAGATGCCTTCTATCCAAGTTTTGATATTCTGAAGAAGTCCTCCATTGAAGCTAAACAGTTACAAGGTGAAGCTTTCATCTTAGTAGTAAAGATTTAAAAGTTGCAACGAAGATGCTTCGATTTGTACCGGAATAAAAGCATCTCTTTCCTGTAACAAAAGAATGCATCCGTAACAAAAGAATTTATCAGTAACAATATGAAGAAAAGATAGCAAATTGTCAAAAAAAAAAGAATCATTTTTATATCATAGATGGAACGATCGCATTCAAATTCTTCCCGCATCCAAAGAGAGAAAACTGGCTAAAAACACAAAAGCAGAATCGGAATCTCTTTTCACCTACGATCGCACCAAACAACAGTTTAATGGCGGAAGTCCACCGCTCTATTTCTTGATTATCGCTAATATAAGTGTAAAGTTTCGACATAACAGCGACACCAATTCTTATACAGCAGGAGAAAAAAAACATAAGAAGCTAAACAACATTCACATTAAGTCAAATTGAAGCTGGAAATTAGTGTATTTATTTTCTAACGAAACAAAAGCTAATAATAATAAATATTAAAAGGTGTATGTCTGTCTATTCAATTGTGAATGTCCCAGCGCTGAAAATGCTATTTTAAACTTGAGCTGACAAACCGGCCGACAGACGAAGCATCTCATAAAAATACTTTGTCGCATCTAAAATAAGATTCATCTATTCAATTCGAACCTTAAGCAATGGAAATTCAAGTTCTTGCTTTAGTTATAACTTGTAATAAAATGGTAGGTAAGCTATGATGTATATTGAAAGGTGGTAATGGGAGATCTCCGGTTGTGAAGTCAGAGATTGTAAAACGTTCTCACCTTCTTTTCCATTTTGACGTGAGGTCGACTAGACGTTCTAGTATATAGTAAAGCATGAACATCACGAGGCCGAGATGAAATTTGTCTGTAGACGTTTTAACTGGGTAACTTGCACCGGGAGGTCAACCTGACCTCACCCGTGGTTGTGTTTTTAATACCAAGTCGAGGATACGTCCTAGTCAATCAGTTCCACACAATCTTAGCCATTTGGGATGGGTATCCTTTTTCTGTCGGACAAAAGTATAGTTCTGTGCAGTTCTAGGAAGTTCATTCTAAAAAGGCTTTACATTCTCTCGTTGAGAAGAAGTTAGTTTGTTGCCTGAGGTGCCACTACCAGGGAATGTCGGGCTGCTCAGGTATTTATGTGGGTCAGAGTGCTCTTTCTCTTGGGCAATGGGTTTTAAATCATCACCTTCAAACCTGGTGTTACATCTCTCCGTGGTGGGACGAAGGTAAATACTAGCTCTGACACTACGACGGTGGGGAAAGGTTGGACTTTAGATGGGAGATGTGGGTTACACCTTATTTGAATACGTGCGAAGATAGGATATGAGTAAGTATTAATATATAAATGGTGGTGGTGGCACATATTAATATGTAGAAGATCATCATCAGCAGCAGCATCATCATCAGCATCATCATCATAAATGCTCGCATTAACCGTAACTTTGAAATTGAGCTCCCTTCTGCTATGGCCTTGTGTCAGAATATGCTAAGCTTAGTCAATAACAACTGTTTTCCAGTCGACTCGATCCTGTTTGGTCGGTTCAAGAACTGAATAGACTATGACAGCACAACGGTCAGCCATCTTTTCTATTCGGCTATTTTGAACTCGATTGTCAATGTTTGTCATATCTTATTAATCCTTTTTTGCAAGTAGGGTGTAGATTGTTCGATTTCAATTAAAAATTATTTTACTTGATAATTAACATTAAAATATTGACCCATTTTCCAAGAGAAACTAAGTTGATTCAGTGCAGTTTATTGTCCAAACATTTATTGTATAAAAACGGGTATTTTTTGAGTTACGGAAGATCATAATAATCACATTTTGTTCAAAATCTGGTTGTACCTTCTAAAGAAGATAACTCCTTTTTAGATGCAACACAAGTTAAGTTAACGACGATTGTAATGTTCTTTTACAATAGTGAAACGTTTTCTGTTTGTCAACAATTGGGGGAATCTTTGCGCAAGGATTCGTTAACACCAGGAATACAGGCAGAAAACAAGGGTGGATCCTAAACTTTAAAATGAAACGAAATCCTAAAAAGTTCGAATTTCTTACAAGAATGGGCACAATTCTCTACAGTGATCCTGCTATACTTCCAATGAAGCAAGGATCATGTTTTTCTATGTGATTGACAACAGATTGTCCTATTTGTTCATGGCTAAAACATGTCTTGGTTATTGTACTTTAACATAGTCTTTACAACATATTAGCCTTTCATTATACTTTACAAAATACTTGCCTTTTATTGTGCTTAACAACGGAGTGTCCTCCTGCTGTCTCGAAAGACATAAAACACACTCTGTAAGCGTACCTGTGTAATGAGGGAGTTTTATTTAAGCAACGGTTGCTAAATCTCTAACAGCATTTCCCTTAACAAATATTGATCATAAGTTATTCGCGATGACAGAAAACGAAATAAACATCTCCCCGAAAGCCAGAGAAAACTCTCTAAGTATAAAGAACTGGGGACTGAAATGGAAGAATATAAGATCTGGCACGCTAGGAAGTAAGTGTAGTATCTGTTCCGATGGATAGTGCACCCTATAGACGGGTGTCGTCTTGTCCTTCGGGGCTTGATTCCACCTGTCTGTGGGTTTGTCCTGTGCAGTTCTAGGAGGTCCACCCTCCCAGGCTTCGCCCCCCTCTTTGGGGAGGAGTAAGTTTATTGCTTACTGCCTGAGGCGCCCCTACCGGGGAATGCCGACGGGGCTGCCCAGGCAATTTTTAATGGCCAGAGTGCTCACTTTCTCGGGCGCTGGCTTTTCAAACCCCACTTACTCGACCCGAGCTGTGGTCACATCTTACTTGTGGGAGTAAGATAAAACTGGCCTTGTACCTAACTCCTGCAGAGGAGTAAATAAATATAAGATCTGTATTTCATGGTCCAATATACTAAATGCCACACATTAGAATATGGTTACATATTTTCTCCAGTGATTGCCTTCGTGGCTTTAGCTGGACTCTCCACAGCGGTGACCGGGTCTGGGGTGACATCTTGTCTTCTTATTAGTAGTGATTAGATCGCATAGTATAGTGTAGATAAATGAATGGGTAAAATAGCACTTTGTATACAATGAATCTTTTTTTTGAAATAGTAATTGTGTTTGGACATTAAATAACCACGAAAGGGCTGATATGCCTTTTAAAAAGACAAACTAAACAACCATAATAATTATAATAAAAATATCAAATGAAATTATGTTTTAATAGTAGCGACACCAGCTGAAATGTGATTCTCTCTCTCCCTCTCCCTCTCCCTCCCTCTCTCTCTTTCTCTCTTTCTCTCTCTCTCTCGCCTTCTGTATATGTGTCAGTATATGCTTGTGTGTATGTGTTTGTAGACAAACGTGCGTACGTGACGTTGCAGGCGAGCAACCCCTCCTCCTTTTTCTCTGTTTGCGTGTCGGTGTCCGTGAGCGGAAGATTGGGCGGTTGCTGCTGGTCGTTGTGTGGTGCACTTTATTTTATTTACGTACGTACGAAGACAGAATATATGTAAATATTAATATATACTAACGGTTACGCGTATTAATATATATCATCATCATCATCATCATCATCCTTGTTCTAGTCTTTGTTAAGCTTTACCAGCGACAACTGAGCGGTTCACGACTATGACAGTACGATTGTCCGCCATCTTTTCTATATGACCATTTTGAATGTGTACTTACTACACAATCTTCAATGGTTGTCATGTTTTATTAGCCTTTCTTAGCAAATCGAATATTCAATATCAATTAAAAATATGTTTTTGTGACTTTAAAATGTATCCATTTCCCACAGATCTTACGTAAATTCAAAGTGTAAATCTTAAAAATTTATGAAATCAGAGGTTTTATTAACGAGGTCTTCCGTAACTCATTTCATTGAAACCGTGATTTTACTCCGTAGAGAGAGACTACGCCACTTTTAGCACAATTGAAAACGGGGGATTTCTTGTTGAATTAAAATTGGTGTCGCTAATATGCATCAGTTTTGGCCCACTTGAAAATTCTATTTTAATCTTAAACGTAACAGACTGGGGAAGATGTTATTTACAACTTAATCATGACAAACTGACCGAGAGATGGCTATGACAGTACGATTTTCGGCCATCTTTTCGACTCGGCCATTTCTAATGTGTACTTATACGACCTTCAATGGCTGTCATATTTTATTAGCCTTTCTTAGAAATTACCTGGCTAATTAACATTAAAAAATTGACCAATAAATGAAGTCGCATCAGGCAACAGACAATAAAGCCAACTCGTTTGAGAGTAGAAGGAAGTACTTGTGAGAATAGCCTCCCCAAACAGAAGTGGTGCTACATTTTGATTAGAGTTAAAATGCTGGGGAATGCGTTGACCATCCTCTACTGCCAATATGTGATTTGAGTATAACATTTAAAAATTATTCATTTCCCGTGTGATTCTAAGTAGATTCAGTGCCGTTGACCATAAAAATTTATGAAAACAAGGTATTTTTTTAGTTACGAAAGGTTATAGAAATTTAATTTCTCTGAAAAGTCTTTTACCTTCCAAGGTGAAACTACTCTTGTTTAGTTATTGGCCTTTTGGCTAAAATCAAAGTGTAGTATCTGTTCCGATGGATACTGCACCCCATAGACTGGTATTCTCTTGGCCTTCGGGGCCTGATTTACGCCGGTCTGTGGGTCTGTCCTGTGCAGTTCTAGGAGGTCCACCCTCCCAGGCTTCGCCTCCCCTCTTTGGGGAGGAGTAAGTTTATTGCTTACTGCCTGAGGCGCCCTTACCGGCGAATGCCGACGGGGCTGCCCAGGCAATTTTTAATGGCCAGAGTGCTCACCTTCTCGAGCGCTGGCTTTTCAAATCCCACTTTCCGACCTTGTGTCACATATTCCTATTGTAGGTAGGGGTTAAATAACGCCTTTTGGCTAAGATCAAAGCGTAGTATCTGTTCCGATGGATACTGCACCCCATAGACTGGTATTGTCTTGGCCTTCGGGGCTTGATTTACGCCGGTCTGTGGGTCTGTCCTGTGCAGTTCTAGGAGGTCCACCCTCCCAGGCTTCGCCTCCTCTCTTTGGGGAGGAGTAAGTTTATTGCTTACTGCCTGAGGCGCCCTTACCGACGAATGCCGACGGGGCTGCCCAGGCAATTTTTAATGGCCAGAGTGCTCACCTCTCGGGCACTGGCTTTTCAAACCCCACTTTCCCGACCCGACCTTGGGTCACATCTTACCTTGTGGGAGTAAGATAAAACTGGCCTTGTGTCTAACTTCTGGAGAGGAGTAAATCAATACTCTTGTTTAGTTGCAAAGCCGACACAGATTTTCGTCGGCGTTTCTTTGTTAAATTAGTATTGGTGTCGCTGTTATGAATTAGTTTTAATCAACTGTTGCGAGATGAGCTTGTAGAAATTTCCTGTTAATTAAATGATATTTAGGTTTTAATTTTCTTAGATTACATCACGCATATCTAAGCGATGCCTTGTTTATCGGTCACGTTCAAACATGAAATAGCATTTCCGTTGTTAAATAAATGGACGCATCTTATTTTAGATGCGTCCAAGTATCTTTATAAGAAGCTCTGTCTCATGCTTAAGTTTAGAATAGCATTTTAGTTGGTTTGTCACGCTTAAATTCCGAACATCGCACAGATTGATTGGACGTATCTTCATAATATCTGTTTTTGTTTGGTTACGAAAGGCCCGACTAATCTCTTATGTTATTCCTTTACAACGAGTTTAACCTCGTCAAGGGCCATAACTCTTGTATACATACCAACAACATGTTCCATGAGAATTGGTGTCGCTGTCATGTTGAAACATTTATCTTCCCAAACCTCGAATGGACGTAATGGCAATTCAACTGTTGTGTTGTTTGTTGTTTAGGCGAAAAGTGAGTCGGATTTCGCTTTTGTTTTTCTAGTCACTACCTCTTATGAGAGTTGAAGAGACATTTGAATATGATCGCCCAAAAGGTATAAAGGCGTTCCCTATTCTCACTAAATTAACTATTCGTTGCCTATTGTTTGTGGAAGTGTAGAGTTGTTGGTGTAAAGATGCTTGTTGGCCATTTTGTAGCAGCGTTTGTATTCATTTGACGGGACTTGCTTGAGATGAATAAGAAACGGCAGTCGATCACCAGGTTCAATTTAAAAAGACAATTATCTTCTCTGCAATTAAATCAACGCTATTTAACAAATTATTTATTTCGTCAAACAGTATGAGTTAGTAAACACAAAAATATGAGACAAGTTAACAGGTGTGTTCGGCCGGTAGGCAATGGCTCCATGTTTTTAGACTCGGGTCTGGTCTTTGATCTCGCCTCCCGCCAAAACCATGACAAGAGGCGAGCGAAGGGTCTAACGTCTTGTCATGTCGGCATCTCCTTGGAACTGTTCTATATTTGCGCGCCAAAGAGAGCTGGGCGGAAAATGCAGAAAAGGCGGACATGCGCACTGTGCTTCAAACGACCACAGCATAGCAGAACATGCCTGCGCGTGCGCAAGATATTACATGTTTGTACAACAGAAGATCACAATCGTGGAACTGCTACAGAAGTGCAAAAGTAATCATTTGTGTGGCCTTTCTTTCGTACGTAACTCATTGCGTTCACACTGTGATTTTACTCCGTACACTTTGGTGTCGCTCATATGCATCAGTTTGGGTCCACTTGATACACTTCTTAGAAATTTCTATTTGAATCTTAATTATAACAGACTGGCGAAAACGTTATTTACAACTTAATCGTGACAAACCGTTGCCTTTTAATTTAATCTCTATTTAAATGCAACATAAGTTGACAACGATTTCGTTTTTCTGATGAATTAGAATTGGTGTCGCTAACAAGACTCAGTCTGAGTCAACAGTTTACTTTAGAATGTTCCTAAACGATCCCGTGAAAATGTCACTGTTGCTTAAAGGATGTTTATATATTAATTTTAATAGATACGTCGACGTATATAAAAGGGAGGCTCTGTCTATCATTCACACTTAAATATTAAGTAGCATTTCCACAGCTAGACGCATCTTAGTTATATGAGGCTTTGTAAACTCGTCCGATCTTTTCTGCCAGACTTAAATTTGAAATAGAATTGTTATCGGTAAACGCACAGATAAGACTGGCGTATTTTAATGATATATCTGGTTTTGTTTAGTTACGAAAGGACGGACATGTTCTATTAGAATTGGTGTTGGTGTCATGTCAAAACATTTATCCTGGCGAAACTTGAGAAATTGAGGGGGGATAGAATTTACAAACTTTACTGTATTGTTTTGTGTTTAGAAGCGAAAAGGGAACCTGATTCGACTTTTGTTTTTCTAGTCACTACTCTCTTATTGAACAGAGGAGACATTTGAATGTGATCGTTCAAATATATAAAAGAGGTCCTTTTCCCCATTAAAACTTGATAATTTACTACGAAGTGTTCAAATTATTACAAGATGTGTTTATTCTGGTAAGCAAAGTAGCATTTCAGTTGCGACTTCTGAATATTTGATACCAGAGACTCCGTTGAATTAGAATGAAGGCCAATCTCAAAATATGAATACTTCATAGATAAAAGCCAGATCATGTTCGAAAATCGATAGATCCGACATTAGAAAAGCTAGATGATGAAGAAGTGGAACACGACTGAACCGAAATATTCGCTTCCTTTGAATGATGTTTTGACGGCTGATTGGAGACACTATAAGAATTAACCTAGAGTATTGAAAAAAATTCAGTTCCGGCGAGGAATGAAGAATTGTTGTTCGTTTTAAATCGAAGCTCCAAGAGAGAGGCTCGGAAAAGTTTGGAGATATTCCTGGGAAAATACAAATGTCTTTTCAGGAGAAATGATGTATTTTCATAAAAAGGGCCGACCGTCATTATTTTTGTAAAAACAAATAACAAATTATATAGTTCCTAATTTGCTTCTTTAATTGTTTTTTTTTCGAACTCAGTGTAAACAGCGCGTGGACTGTTGTATATATTGTGTTACGCCCCTATGTATACAAGCCCCACCCGATACGGGTAGGTGTTTACGGTTTACCAGTACCTATTCCTTAGCATCGGGTTGATGGAAGAGTAAAGGTTCTAGCATGGGCTGCAGTTATGCGAATCAGCCTGTTTAAGACAGACCGATACGAACGTCGTGTCACATTAGACGGCGTTAATTTCTAGGACCTGTAGTTCGTCGTCTAACTCTGATTCACTGTTCTACCAACCGGTCAGGCCTCATCATATATTGACCGCCGCATAAGTTCCGCTCTATCTGTCTTTGTATTCCTTAAGGTAATCATCAGTGGAGGGTAGTCGACCGACAAAAGCTCTCATTAACAGCGATTGTCTGTGCGGCATTGAGCGTTGTCGTCGTGCTAAGCACGTAGCTCGTCGTCGGCGAAAGAGGGAGGCATTCATGATGTGCTTCTTCCATACCTCTGCCAGGCTGGCAAAACTTGTCGGTGGGTATTGGAAGACATGAACTATCAAGGAGGACCTTGCCGTACTCTCTGGCCTACAACGGGGTTGTTCTTCGGCAGTAGAATCGTGAGTGGCCAGCCATCTCATGCTACCTTTCCCAGGACGGCTACGCGTAGTCTGATTACTGTTCGAGATGTGGTGCACGGCAGGGAGAAAACCGGCTCATCTCGACCGGGGTGAATGTCACCACAATTATATGTGCATTATAATAAAATGCACTTAGCTGTAACACTTTCCTGCACTTTATATTATACTTACACATGAAATAATTTTCTGTTGTCTAATGAATATCTTTTTTTCATTGTTGATATTACATATACGCTTAGCAATTTAAAACTTATTCATTAATGGGCAATTATTGTTTTATACTCAACACTGGAAATGTATTGGGGATTTATTCACAACGTGGGATCAGGACCATGGACAAGAGACTTATCCGGACGAATGAGCCTTTCCTGAGCTTTACTATAGAGCAAGGACTGTCTCGGATAAAGCCAAGAGGGTGTCTCAAACAAAAGTATCGCACGGAATCTAGAGACCCATGCATTGAACGGGTAGAATTTTGCTGATTGTCGGATTTGTCGGGGATATTTACGTGTAGGGAGCATAAGAAGAACCAGGTTCGTCGGAGCACATTCCATTGAAGTACTTGTAAAACAAGCACAGGAATGCAACATTGCGGCTATAGGACAGTGGCTGGAGCTTGGTAGACAGTATCTGATCTATTAGATTAGAGGTTATTTTTATACCTTGTTTAAAAGAGAGAGACTAGTAGTTGGTACACCAGCCCAGATGTGGCAACAATACTCCATGCATAGGCGAATGGTAGCTTTGTAAATATATAGGATACTGGCAGATGAAAGACGATGGTTAACACGGTAAAGGGATCCCACCTTTTTAGCAGTAGACTTGGCAGTATCTTCTATTTATTTGTTCCATTTCTCAAGAATATCCCAATTGTAATGAATGGATCTTGAATGAATGTATCTAAAGAATATCCCAATTGTAATGAATGGCTCTTGAATGGTTGTATCTCAAGAATATCCCAATTGTAATGAATGGATCTTAAATGGATGTATCTCAAGAATATCCCAATTGTAATGAATGGCTCTTAAATGGATGTATCTCAAGAATATCCCAATTGTAATAGAAGGCTCTTAAATGGATGTATCTCAGGAATATCCCAATTGTAATGAATGGCTCTTAAATGGATGTATCTCAAGAATATCCCAATTGTAATGAATGGATCTTAAATGGATGTATCTCAAGAATATCCCAATTGTAATGAATGGATCTTAAATGGATGTATCTCAAGAATATCCCAATTGTAATGAATGGCTCTTAAATGGATGTATCTCAAGAATATCCCAATTGTAATGAATGGCTCTTAAATGGATGTATCTCAAGAATATCCCAATTGTAATGAATGGCTCTTAAATGGATGTATCTCAAGAATATCTCAATTGTAATGAATGGCTCTTAAATGGATGTATCTCAAGAATATCCCAATTGTAATGAATGGCTCTTAAATGGATGTATCTCAAGAATATCCCAATTGTAATGAATGGCTCTTAAATGGATGTATCTCAAGAATATCCCAATTGTAATGAATGGCTCTTAAATGGATGTTTCTCAAGGATATCCCAATTGTAATGAATGGCTCTTAAATGGATGTATCTCAAGAATATCCCAATTGTAATGAATGGCTCTTAAATGGATGTATCTCAAGAATATCCCAATTGTAATGAATGGATCTTAAATGGATGTATCTCAAGAATATCCCAATTGTAATGAATGGCTCTTAAATGGAAGTATCTCAAGAATATCCCAATTGTAATGAATGGATCTTAAATGGATGTATCTCAAGAATATCCCAATTGTAATGAATGGCTCTTAAATGGATGTATCTCAAGAATATCCCAATTGTAATGAATGGCTCTTAAATGGATGTATCTCAAGAATATCCTAATTGTAATGAATGGCTCTTAAATGGATGTATCTCAAGAATATCCCCATTGTAATGAATGGCTCTTAAATGGATGTATCTCAAGAATATCCCAATTGTAATGAATGGCTCTTAAATGGATGTATCTCAAGAATACTCCAATTGTAAGGAATGGCTCTTAAATGGATGTATCTCAAGAATATCCCAATTGTAATGAATGGCTCTTAAATGGATGTATCTCAAGAATATCCCAATTGTAATGAATGGCTCTTAAATGGATGTATCTCAAGAATATCCCAATTGTAATGAATGGATCTTAAATGGATGTATCTCAAGAATATCCCAATTGTAATGAATGGCTCTTAAATGGATGTATCTCAAGAATATCCCAATTGTAATGAATGGCTCTTAAATGGATGTATCTCAAGAATATCCCAATTGTAATGAATGGCTCTTAAATGGATGTATCTCAAGAATATCCCAATTGTAATGAATGGCTCTTAAATGGATGTTTCTCAAGGATATCCCAATTGTAATGAATGGCTCTTAAATGGATGTATCTCAAGAATATCCCAATTGTAATGAATGGCTCTTAAATGGATTTTTCTCAAGGATATCCCAATTGTAATGAATGGCTCTTAAATGGATGGATCTCAAGAATATCCCAATTGTAATGAATGGATCTTAAATGGATGTATCTCAAGAATATCCCAATTGTAATGAATGGCTCTTAAATGGATGTATCTCAAGAATATCCCAATTGTAATGAATGGCTCTTAAATGGATGTATCTCAAGAATATCCCAATTGTAATGAATGGCTCTTAAATGGATGTTTCTCAAGGATATCCCAATTGTAATGAATGGCTCTTAAATGGATGTATCTCAAGAATATCCCAATTGTAATGAATGGCTCTTAAATGGATGTATCTCAAGAATATCCCAATTGTAATGAATGGCTCTTAAATGGATGTATCTCAAGAATATCCCAATTGTAATGAATGGCTCTTAAATGGATGTATCTCAAGAATATCCCAATTGTAATGAATGGATCTTAAATGGATGTTGTTCAAGAATATCCCAATTGTAATGAATGGCTCTTAAATGGATGTATCTCAAGAATATCCCAATTGTAATGAATGGCTCTTAAATGGATGTCTCTCAAGAATATCCCAATTGTAATGAATGGCTCTTAAATGGATGTTTCTCAAGGATATCCCAATTGTAATGAATGGCTCTTAAATGGATGTATCTCAAGAATATCCCAATTGTAATGAATGGCTCTTAAATGGATGTATCTCAAGAATATCCCAATTGTAATGAATGGCTCTTAAATGGATGTATCTCAAGAATATCCCTATGGTAATGAATGGATCTTACATGGATGTATCTCAAGAATATCCCAATTGTAATGAATGGCTCTTAAATGGATGTATCTCAAGAATATCCCAATTGTAATGAATGGCTCTTAAATGGATGTATTTCAAGAATATCCCAATTGTAATGAATGGCTCTTAAATGGATGTATCTCAAGAATATCCCAATTGTAATGAATGGCTCTTAAATGGATGTATCTCAAGAATATCCCAATTGTAATGAATGGCTCTTAAATGGATGTTTCTCAAGGATATCCCAATTGTAATAAATGGCTCTTAAATGGATATATCTCAAGAATATCCCAATTGTAATGAATGGCTCTTAAATGGATGTATCTCAGGAATATCCAAATTGTAATGAATGGCTCTTTAATATATGTATCTCAGGAATATCCCAATTGTAATGAATGGATCTTAAATGGATGTATCTCAAGAATATCCCAATTGTAATGAATGGCTCTTAAATGGATGTATCTAAAGAATATCCCAATTGTAATGAGTGGATTTTGAATGAATGTATCTAAAGAATATCCCAATTGTAATGAATGGCTCTTAAATGGATGTATCTCAAGAATATCCCAATTGTAATGAATGGCTCTTAAATGGATGTATCTCAAGAATATCCCAATTGTAATGAATGGCTCTTAAATGGATGTATCTCAAGAATATCCCAATTGTAATGAATGGCTCTTAAATGGATGTATCTCAAGAATATCCCAATTGTAATGAATGGCTCTTAAATGGATGTATCTCAAGAATATCCCAATTGTAATGAATGGCTCTTAAATGGATGTATCTCAAGAATATCCCAATTGTAATGAATGGCTCTTAAAGGGATGTTTCTCAAGGATATCCCAATTGTTATGAATGGCTCTTAAATGGATGTATCTCAAGAATATCCCAATTGTAATGAATGGCTCTTAAATGGATGTATCTCAAGAATATCCCAATTGTAATGAATAGCTCTTAAATGGATGTATCTCACGAATATCCCAATTGTAATGAATTGCTCTTAAATGGATGTATCCTAAGAAGATCCCAATTGTAATGAATGGCTCTTAAATGGATGTATCTCAAGAATATCCCAATTGTAATGAATGGCTCTTAAATGGAGTTATCTCAAGAATATCCCAATTGTAATGAATGGATCTTAAATGGATGTATCTCAAGAATATCCCAATTGTAATGAATGGCTCTTAAATGGATGTATCTCAAGAATATCCCAATTGTAATGAATGGCTCTTAAATGGATGTATATCAAGAATATCTCAATTGTAATGAATGGCTCTTAAATGGATGTATCTCAAGAATATCCCAATTGTAATGAATGGATTTTAAATGGATGTATCTCAAGAATATCCCAATTGTAATGAATGGCTCTTAAATGGATGTATCTCAAGAATATCCCAATTGTAATGAATGGATCTTAAATGGATGTATCTCAAGAATATCCCAATTTTAATGAATGGCTCTTAAATGGATGTATCTCAAGAATATCCCAATTGTAATGAATGGCTCTTAAATGGATGTCTCTCAAGAATATCCCAATTGTAATGAATGGCTCTTAAATGGATGTTTCTCAAGGATATCCCAATTGTAATGAATGGCTCTTAAATGGATGTATCTCAAGAATATCCCAATTGTAATGAATGGCTCTTAAATGGATGTATCTCAAGAATATCCCAATTGTGATGAATGGCTCTTAAATGGATGTATCTCAAGAATATCCCAATTGTAATGAATGGATCTTAAATGGATGTATCTCAAGAATATCCCAATTGTAATGAATGGCTCTTAAATGGATGTATCTCAAGAATATCCCAATTGTAATGAATGGCTCTTAAATGGATGTATCTCAAGAATATCCCAATTGTAATGAATGGCTCTTAAATGGATGTATCTCAAGAATATCCCAATTGTAATGAATGGCTCTTAAATGGATGTATCTCAAGAATATCCCAATTGTAATGAATGGCTCTTAAATGGATGTTTCGCAAGGATATCCCAATTGTAATAAATGGCTCTTAAATGGATGTATCTTAAGAATATCTCAATTGTAATGAATGGCTCTTAAATGGATATAACTCAGGAATATCCCAATTGTAATGAATGGCTCTTAAATGGATGTATCTAAAGAATATCCCAATTGTAATGAAATGATCTTGAATGAATGTATCTAAAGAATATCCCAATTGTAATGAATGGCTCTTAAATAGATGTATCTCAAGAATATCCCAATTGTAATGAATGGCTCTTAAATGGATGTATCTCAAGAATATCCCAATTGTAATGAATGGCTCTTAAATGGATGTATCTCAAGAATATCCCAATTGTAATGAATGGCTCTTAAATGGATGTATCTCAAGAATATCCCAATTGTAATGAATGGCTCTTAAATGGATGTATCTCAAGAATATCCCAATTGTAATGAATGGCTCTTAAATGGATGTATCTCAAGAATATCCCAATTGTAATGAATGGATCTTAAATGGATGTATCTCAAGAATATCCCAATTGTAATGAATGGCTCTTAAATGGATGTATCTCAAGAATATCCCAATTGTAATGAATGGCTCTTAAATGGATGTATCTCAAGAATATCCCAATTGTAATGAATGGCTCTTAAATGGATGTATCTCAAGAATATCCCAATTGTAATGAATGGCTCTTAAATGGATGTTTCTCAAGGATATCCCAATTGTAATGAATGGCTCTTAAATGGATGTATCTCAAGAATATCCCAATTGTAATGAATGGCTCTTAAATGGATTTTTCTCAAGGATATCCCAATTGTAATGAATGGCTCTTAAATGGATGGATCTCAAGAATATCCCAATTGTAATGAATGGATCTTAAATGGATGTATCTCAAGAATATCCCAATTGTAATGAATGGCTCTTAAATGGATGTATCTCAAGAATATCCCAATTGTAATGAATGGCTCTTAAATGGATGTATCTCAAGAATATCCCAATTGTAATGAATGGCTCTTAAATGGATGTTTCTCAAGGATATCCCAATTGTAATGAATGGCTCTTAAATGGATGTATCTCAAGAATATCCCAATTGTAATGAATGGCTCTTAAATGGATGTATCTCAAGAATATCCCAATTGTAATGAATGGCTCTTAAATGGATGTATCTCAAGAATATCCCAATTGTAATGAATGGCTCTTAAATGGATGTATCTCAAGAATATCCCAATTGTAATGAATGGATCTTAAATGGATGTTGTTCAAGAATATCCCAATTGTAATGAATGGCTCTTAAATGGATGTATCTCAAGAATATCCCAATTGTAATGAATGGCTCTTAAATGGATGTCTCTCAAGAATATCCCAATTGTAATGAATGGCTCTTAAATGGATGTTTCTCAAGGATATCCCAATTGTAATGAATGGCTCTTAAATGGATGTATCTCAAGAATATCCCAATTGTAATGAATGGCTCTTAAATGGATGTATCTCAAGAATATCCCAATTGTAATGAATGGCTCTTAAATGGATGTATCTCAAGAATATCCCTATGGTAATGAATGGATCTTACATGGATGTATCTCAAGAATATCCCAATTGTAATGAATGGCTCTTAAATGGATGTATCTCAAGAATATCCCAATTGTAATGAATGGCTCTTAAATGGATGTATTTCAAGAATATCCCAATTGTAATGAATGGCTCTTAAATGGATGTATCTCAAGAATATCCCAATTGTAATGAATGGCTCTTAAATGGATGTATCTCAAGAATATCCCAATTGTAATGAATGGCTCTTAAATGGATGTTTCTCAAGGATATACCAATTGTAATAAATGGCTCTTAAATGGATATATCTCAAGAATATCCCAATTGTAATGAATGGCTCTTAAATGGATGTATCTCAGGAATATCCAAATTGTAATGAATGGCTCTTTAATATATGTATCTCAGGAATATCCCAATTGTAATGAATGGATCTTAAATGGATGTATCTCAAGAATATCCCAATTGTAATGAATGGCTCTTAAATGGATGTATCTAAAGAATATCCCAATTGTAATGAGTGGATTTTGAATGAATGTATCTAAAGAATATCCCAATTGTAATGAATGGCTCTTAAATGGATGTATCTCAAGAATATCCCAATTGTAATGAATGGCTCTTAAATGGATGTATCTCAAGAATATCCCAATTGTAATGAATGGCTCTTAAATGGATGTATCTCAAGAATATCCCAATTGTAATGAATGGCTCTTAAATGGATGTATCTCAAGAATATCCCAATTGTAATGAATGGCTCTTAAATGGATGTATCTCAAGAATATCCCAATTGTAATGAATGGCTCTTAAATGGATGTATCTCAAGAATATCCCAATTGTAATGAATGGCTCTTAAAGGGATGTTTCTCAAGGATATCCCAATTGTTATGAATGGCTCTTAAATGGATGTATCTCAAGAATATCCCAATTGTAATGAATGGCTCTTAAATGGATGTATCTCAAGAATATCCCAATTGTAATGAATAGCTCTTAAATGGATGTATCTCAGGAATATCCCAATTGTAATGAATTGCTCTTAAATGGATGTATCCTAAGAAGATCCCAATTGTAATGAATGGCTCTTAAATGGATGTATCTCAAGAATATCCCAATTGTAATGAATGGCTCTTAAATGGAGTTATCTCAAGAATATCCCAATTGTAATGAATGGATCTTAAATGGATGTATCTCAAGAATATCCCAATTGTAATGAATGGCTCTTAAATGGATGTATCTCAAGAATATCCCAATTGTAATGAATGGCTCTTAAATGGATGTATATCAAGAATATCTCAATTGTAATGAATGGCTCTTAAATGGATGTATCTCAAGAATATCCCAATTGTAATGAATGGATTTTAAATGGATGTATCTCAAGAATATCCCAATTGTAATGAATGGCTCTTAAATGGATGTATCTCAAGAATATCCCAATTGTAATGAATGGATCTTAAATGGATGTATCTCAAGAATATCCCAATTTTAATGAATGGCTCTTAAATGGATGTATCTCAAGAATATCCCAATTGTAATGAATGGCTCTTAAATGGATGTCTCTCAAGAATATCCCAATTGTAATGAATGGCTCTTAAATGGATGTTTCTCAAGGATATCCCAATTGTAATGAATGGCTCTTAAATGGATGTATCTCAAGAATATCCCAATTGTAATGAATGGCTCTTAAATGGATGTATCTCAAGAATATCCCAATTGTGATGAATGGCTCTTAAATGGATGTATCTCAAGAATATCCCAATTGTAATGAATGGATCTTAAATGGATGTATCTCAAGAATATCCCAATTGTAATGAATGGCTCTTAAATGGATGTATCTCAAGAATATCCCAATTGTAATGAATGGCTCTTAAATGGATGTATCTCAAGAATATCCCAATTGTAATGAATGGCTCTTAAATGGATGTATCTCAAGAATATCCCAATTGTAATGAATGGCTCTTAAATGGATGTATCTCAAGAATATCCCAATTGTAATGAATGGCTCTTAAATGGATGTTTCGCAAGGATATCCCAATTGTAATAAATGGCTCTTAAATGGATGTATCTTAAGAATATCTCAATTGTAATGAATGGCTCTTAAATGGATATAACTCAGGAATATCCCAATTGTAATGAATGGCTCTTAAATGGATGTATCTAAAGAATATCCCAATTGTAATGAAATGATCTTGAATGAATGTATCTAAAGAATATCCCAATTGTAATGAATGGCTCTTAAATAGATGTATCTCAAGAATATCCCAATTGTAATGAATGGCTCTTAAATGGATGTATCTCAAGAATATCCCAATTGTAATGAATGGCTCTTAAATGGATGTATCTCAAGAATATCCCAATTGTAATGAATGGCTCTTAAATGGATGTATCTCAAGAATATCCCAATTGTAATGAATGGCTCTTAAATGGATGTATCTCAAGAATATCCCAATTGTAATGAATGGCTCTTAAATGGATGTATCTCAAGAATATCCCAATTGTAATGAATGGCTCTTAAATGGATGTATCTCAAGAATATCCCAATTGTAATGAATGGCTCTTAAATGGATGTATCTCAAGAATATCCCAATTGTAATGAATGGCTCTTAAATGGATGTATCTCAAGAATATCCCAATTGTAATGAATGGCTCTTAAATGGATGTATCTCAAGAATATCCCAATTGTAATGAATGGCTCTTAAATGGATGTATCTCAAGAATATCCCAATTGTAATGAATGGCTCTTAAATGGATGTATCTCAAGAATATCCCAATTGTAATGAATGGCTCTTTAATGGATGTATCTCAAGAATAGCTCAATTGTAATGAATGGCTCTTAAATGGATGTATCTCAGGAATATCCCAATTGTAATGAATGGCTCTTAAATGGATGTATCTCAGGAATATCCCAATTGTAATGAATGGCACTTAAATGGATGTATCTCAAGAATATCCCAATTGTAATGAATGGCTCTTAAATGGATGTATCCCAAGAATATCCCAATTGTAATGAATGGCTCTTAAATGGATGTATCTCAAGAATAGCTCAATTGTAATGAATGGCTCTTAAATGGATGTATCTCAGGAATATCCCAATTGTAATGAATGGCTCTTAAATGGATGTATCTCAGGAATATCCCAATTGTAATGAATGGCTCTTAAATGGATGTATCTCAAGAATATCCCAATTGTAATGAATGTATCTTAAATGGATGTATCTCAGGAATATCCCAATTGTTATGAATGGCTCTTAAATGGATGTATCTCAAGAATATCCCAATTGTAATGAATGGATCTTAAATGGATGTATCTCAATAATATCCCAATTGTAATGAATGGCTCTTAAATCGATGTATCTCAAGAATATCCCAATTGTAATGAATGGCTCTTAAATGGATGTATATCAAGAATATCTCAATTGTAATGAATGGCTCTTAAATGGATGTATCTCAAGAATATTCCAAATTGTAATGAATGGATCTTAAATGGATGTATCTCAAGAATATCCCAATTGTAATGAATGGCTCTTAAATGGATGTATCTCAAGAATATCCCAATTGTAATGAATGGATCTTAAATGGATGTATCTCAAGAATATCCCAATTGTAATGAATGGATCTTAAATGGATGTATCTCAAGAATATCCCAATTGTAATGAATGGCTCTTAAATGGATGTATCTCAAGAATATCCCAATTGTAATGAATGGATCTTAAATGGATGTTTCGCAAGGATATCCCAATTGTAATAAATGGCTCTTAAATGGATGTATCTTAAGAATATCTCAATTGTAATGAATGGCTCTTAAATGGATATAACTCAGGAATATCCCAATTGTAATGAATGGCTCTTAAATGGATGTATCTAAAGAATATCCCAATTGTAATGAAATGATCTTGAATGAATGTATCTAAAGAATATCCCAATTGTAATGAATGGCTCTTAAATAGATGTATCTCAAGAATATCCCAATTGTAATGAATGGCTCTTAAATGGATGTATCTCAAGAATATCCCAATTGTAATGAATGGCTCTTAAATGGATGTATCTCAAGAATATCCCAATTGTAATGAATGGCTCTTAAATGGATGTATCTCAAGAATATCCCAATTGTAATGAATGGCTCTTAAATGGATGTATCTCAAGAATATCCCAATTGTAATGAATGGCTCTTAAATGGATGTATCTCAAGAATATCCCAATTGTAATGAATGGCTCTTTAATGGATGTATCTCAAGGATATCCCAATTGTAATGAATGGCTCTTAAATGGATGTATCTCAAGAATATCCCAATTGTAATGAATGGCTCTTAAATGGATGTTTCTCAAGGATATCCCAATTGTAATGAATGGCTCTTAAATGGATGTATCTCAAGAATATCCCAATTGTAATGAATGGCTCTTAAATGGATGTATCTCAAGAATAGCTCAATTGTAATGAATGGCTCTTTAATGGATGTATCTCAAGAATATCCCAATTGTAATGAATGGCTCTTAAATGGATGTATCTCAAGGATATCCCAATTGTAATGAATGGCTCTTAAATGGATGTATCTCAAGAATATCCCAATTGTAATGAATGGCTCTTTAATGGATGTATCTCAAGAATATCCCAATTGTAATGAATGGCTCTTAAATGGATGTATCTCAAGAATATCCCAATTGTAATGAATGGCTCTTAAATGGATGTATCTCAAGGATATCCCAATTGTAATGAATGGCTCTTAAATGGATGTATCTCAAGGATATCCCAATTGTAATGAATGGCTCTTAAATGGATGTATCTCAAGAATATCCCAATTGTAATGAATGGCTCTTTAATGGATGTATCTCAAGAATATCCCAATTGTAATGAATGGCTCTTAAATGGATGTATCTCAAGAATATCCCAATTGTAATGAATGGCTCTTAAATGGATGTATCTCAAGAATATCCCAATTGTAATGAATGGCTCTTAAATGGATGTATCTCAAGAATATCCCAATTGTAATGAATGGCTCTTAAATGGATGTATCTCAAGAATATCCCAATTGTAATGAATGGCTCTTAAATGGATGTATCTCAAGAATATCCCAATTGTAATGAATGGCTCTTAAATGGATGTATCTCAAGAATATCCCAATTGTAATGAATGGCTCTTAAATGGATGTATCTCAAGAATATCCCAATAGTAATGAATGGCTCTTTAATGGATGTATCTCAAGGATATCCCAATTGTAATGAATGGCTCTTAAATGGATGTATCTCAAGAATATCCCAATTGTAATGAATGGCTCTTAAATGGATGTTTCTCAAGAATATCCCAATTGTAATGAATGGCTCTTAAATGGATGTATCTCAAGAATATCCCAATTGTAATGAATGGCTCTTAAATGGATGTATCTCAAGAATATCCCAATTGTAATGAATGGCTCTTAAATGGATGTTTCTCAAGAATATCCCAATTGTAATGAATGGCTCTTTAATGGATGTATCTCAAGGATATCCCAATTGTAATGAATGGCTCTTAAATGGATGTATCTCAAGAATATCCCAATTGTAATGAATGGCTCTTAAATGGATGTTTCTCAAGAATATCCCAATTGTAATGAATGGCTCTTAAATGGATGTATCTCAAGAATATCCCAATTGTAATGAATGGCTCTTAAATGGATGTATCTCAAGAATAGCTCAATTGTAATGAATGGCTCTTTAATGGATGTATCTCAAGAATATCCCAATTGTAATGACTGGCTCTTTAATGGATGTATCTCAAGAATATCCCAATTGTAATGAATGGCTCTTAAATGGATGTATCTCAAGAATATCCCAATTGTAATGAATGGCTCTTAAATGGATGTATCTCAAGAATATCCCAATTGTAATGAATGGCTCTTTAATGGATGTATCTCAAGGATATCCCAATTGTAATGAATGGCTCTTAAATGGATGTATCTCAAGAATATCCCAATTGTAATGAATGGCTCTTAAATGGATGTATCTCAGGAATATCCCAATTGTAATGAATGGCTCTTAAATGGATGTATCTCAGGAATATCCCAATTGTAATGAATGGCTCTTAAATGGATGTATCTCAAGAATATCCCAATTGTAATCAATGTATCTTAAATGGATGTATCTCAGGAATATCCCAATTGTTATGAATGGCTCTTAAATGGATGTATCTCAAGAATATCCCAATTGTAATGAATGGATCTTAAATGGATGTATCTCAATAATATCCCAATTGTAATGAATGGCTCTTAAATCGATGTATCTCAAGAATATCCCAATTGTAATGAATGGCTCTTAAATGGATGTATATCAAGAATATCTCAATTGTAATGAATGGCTCTTAAATGGATGTATCTCAAGAATATTCCAAATTGTAATGAATGGATCTTAAATGGATGTATCTCAAGAATATCCCAATTGTAATGACTGGCTCTTAAATGGATGTATCTCAAGAATATCCCAATTGTAATGAATGGATCTTAAATGGATGTATCTCAAGAATATCCCAATTGTAATGAATGGATCTTAAATGGATGTATCTCAAGAATATCCCAATTGTAATGAATGGCTCTTAAATGGATGTATCTCAAGAATATCCCAATTGTAATGAATGGATCTTAAATGGATGTATCTCAGGAATATCCCAATTGTAATGAATGGCTCTTAAATGGATGTATCTCAAGAATATCCCAATTGTAATGAATGGCTCTTAAATGGATGTATCTCAAGAATATCCTAATTGTAATGAATGGATCTTAAATGGATGTATCTCAAGAATATCCCAATTGTAATGAATGGCTCTTAAATGGATGTATCTCAAGAATATCCCAATTGTAATGAATGGCTCTTAAATGGATGTATCTCAGGAATATCCCAATTGTAATGAATGGCTTTTAAATGGATGTATCTCAAGAATATCCCAATTGTAATGAAATGATCTTGAATGAATGTATCTAAAGAATATCCCAATTGTAATGAATGGCTCTTAAATGGATGTATCTCAAGAATATCCCAATTGTAATGAATGGCTCTTAAATGGATGTATCTCAAGAATATCCCAATCGTAATGAATGGCTCTTAAATGGATGTATCTCAAGAATATCCCAATTGTAATGAATGGATCTTAAATGGATGTATCTCAAGAATATCCCAATTGTAATGAATGGCTCTTAAATGGAAATATCTCAAGAATATCCCAATTGTAATGAATGGCTCTTAAATGGATGTATCTCAAGAATATCCCAATTGTAATGAATGGCTCTTAAATGGATGTTTCTCAAGGATATCCCAATTGTAATGAATGGCTCTTAAATGGATGTATCTCAAGAATAGCTCAATTGTAATGAATGGCTCTTAAATGGATGTATCTCAAGAATATCCCAATTGTAATGAATGGCTCTTAAATGGATGTATCTCAGGAATATCCCAATTGTAATGAATGGCTCTTAAATGGATGTATCTCAAGAATATCCCAATTGTAATGAATGGATCTTAAATGGATGTATCTCAAGAATATCCCAATTGTAATGAATGGCTCTTAAATGGATGTATCTCAAGAATATCCCAATTGAAATGAATGGATCTTAAATGGATGTATCTCAATAATATCCCAATTGTAATGAATGGCTCTTAAATGGATGTATCTCAAGAATATCCCAATTGTAATGAATGGCTCTAAAATGGATGTATATCAAGAATATCTCAATTGTAATGAATGGCTCTTAAATGGATGTATCTCAAGAATATCCCAATTGTAATGAATGGATCTTAAATGGATGTATCTCAAGAATATCCCAATTGTAATGAATGGCTCTTAAATGGATGTATCTCAAGAATATCCCAATTGTAATGAATGGATCTTAAATGGATGTATCTCAAGAATATCTTAATTGTACTGAATGGCTCTTAAATGGATGTATCTCAAGAATATCCCAATTGTAATGAATGGATCTTAAATGGATGTATCTCAAGAATATCCCAATTGTAATGAATGGCTCTTAAATGGATGTATCTCAAGAATATCCCAATTGTAATGAATGGCTCTTAAATGGATGTATTTCAAGAATATCCCAATTGTAATGAATGGCTCTTAAATTGATGTATCTCAAGAATATCCCAATTGTAATGAATGGCTCTTAAATGGATGTTTCTCAAGGATATCCCAATTGTAATTAATGGCTCTTAAATGGATGTATCTCAAGAATATCCCAATTGTAATGAATGGCTCTTAAATCGATGTATCTCAAGAATATCCCAATTGTAATGAATGGATCTTAAATGGATGTATCTCAAGAATATCCCAATTGTAATGAATGGCTCTTAAATGGATGTATCTCAAGAATATCCCAATTGTAATGAATGGCTCTTAAATAGATGTATCTCCAGAATATCCCAATTGTAATGAATGGATCTTAAATGGATGTATCTCAAGAATATCCCAATTGTACTGAATGGCTCTTAAATCGATGTATCTCAAGAATATCCCAATTGTAATGAATGGCTCTTAAATGGATGTATCTCAAGAATATCCCAATTGTAATGAATGGCTCTTAAATGGATGTATCTCAAGAATATCCCAATTGTAATGAATGGCTCTTAAATGGATGTATCTCAAGAATATCGCAATTGTAATGAATGGCTCTTAAATGGATGTATCTCAAGAATATTCCAAATTGTAATGAATGGATCTTAAATGGATGTATCTCAAGAATATCCCAATTGTAATGAATGGGTCTTAAATGGATGTATTTCAAAAATATCCCAATTGTAATGAATGGCTCTAAAATGGATGTATTTCAAGAATATCGCAATTGTAATGAATGGATCTTAAATGGATGTATCTCAAGAAAATGGCAATTGTAATGAATGGATCTTAAATGGATGTATCTCAGGAATATCCCAATTGTAATGAATGGCTCTTAAATGGATGTATCTCAGGAATATCCCAATTGTAATGAATGGCTCTTAAATGGATGTTTCTCAAGGATATCCCAATTGTAATGAATGGCTCTTAAATGGATGTATCTCAAGAATATCCCAATTGTAATGAATGGCTCTTAAATGGATGTATCTCAAGAATATCCCAATTGTAATGAATGGCTCTTAAATGGATGTATCTCAGGAATATCCCAATTGTAATGGATGGCTCTTAAATGGATGTATCTCAAGAATATCCCAATTGTAATGAATGGCTCTTAAATGGATGTATCTCAAGAATATCCCAATTGTAATGAATGGCTCTTAAATGGATGTATCTCTAGTATATCCCAATTGTAATGAATGGCTCTTAAATAGATGTATCTCAAGAATATCCCAATTGTAATGAATGGCTCTTAAATGGATGTATCTCAAGAATATCCCAATTGTAATGAATGGCTCTTAAATAGATGTATCTCAAGAATATCCCAATTGTAATGAATGGCTCTTAAATGGATGTATCTCAAGAATATCCCAATTGTAATGAATGGCTCTTAAATGGATGTATCTCAAGAATATCCCAATTGTAATGAATGGCTCTTAAATGGATGTATCTCAGGAATATCCCAATTGTAATGAATGGCTCTTAAATGGATGTATCTCAAGAATATCCCAATTGTAATGAATGGATCTTAAATGATGTATCTCAAGAATATCCCAATTGTAATGAATGGCTCTTAAATGGATGTATCTCAAGAATATCCCAATTGTGTTGAATGGCTCTTAAATGGATGTATCTCAAGAATATCCCTAATTGTAATGAATGGCTTTTAAATGGATGTATCTCAAGAATATCCCAATTGTAATGAATGGCTCTTAAATGGATGTATCTCAGGAATATCCCAATTGTAATGAATGGCTCTTAAATGGATGTATCTCAGGAATATCCCAATTGTAATGAATGGATCTTAAATGCATGTATCTCAAGAATATCCCAATTGTAATGAATGGCTCTTAAATGGATGTATCTCAAGATTATCCCAATTGTAATGAATGGCTCTTAAATGGATGTATCTCAAGAATATCCCAATTGTAATGAATGGCTCTTAAATGGATGTATCTCAAGAATATCCCAATTGTAATGAATGGCTCTTAAATGGATGTATCTCAAGAATATCCCAATTGTAATGAATTACTCTTAAATAGATGTATCTCAAGAATATCCCAATTGTAATGAATGGCTCTTAAATGGATGTATCTCAAGAATATCCCAATTGTAATGAATGGCTCTTAAATGGATGTATCTCAAGAATATCCCAATTGTAATGAATGGCTCTTAAATGGATGTATCTCAGGAATATCCCAATTGTAATGGATGGCTCTTAAATGGATGTATCTCAAGAATATCCCAATTGTAATGAATGGCTCTTAAATGGATGTATCTCAAGAATATCCCAATTGTAATGAATGGCTCTTAAATGGATGTATCTCTAGTATATCCCAATTGTAATGAATGGCTCTTAAATAGATGTATCTCAAGAATATCCCAATTGTAATGAATGGCTCTTAAATGGATGTATCTCAAGAATATCCCAATTGTAATGAATGGCTCTTAAATAGATGTATCTCAAGAATATCCCAATTGTAATGAATGGCTCTTAAATGGATGTATCTCAAGAATATCCCAATTGTAATGAATGGCTCTTAAATGGATGTATCTCAAGAATATCCCAATTGTAATGAATGGCTCTTAAATGGATGTATCTCAAGAATATCCCAATTGTAATGAATGGCTCTTAAATGGATGTATCTCAAGAATATCCCAATTGTAATGAATTACTCTTAAATAGATGTATCTCAAGAATATCCCAATTGTAATGAATGGCTCTTAAATGGATGTATCTCAAGAATATCCCAATTGTAATGAATGGCTCTTAAATGGATGTATCTCTAGTATATCCCAATTGTAATGAATGGCTCTTAAATAGATGTATCTCAAGAATATCCCAATTGTAATGAATGGCTCTTAAATGGATGTATCTCAAGAATATCCCAATTGTAATGAATGACTCTTAAATGGATGTATCTCAAGAATATCCCAATTGTAATGAATGGCTCTTAAATGGATGTATCTCAGGAATATCCCAATTGTAATGGATGGCTCTTAAATGGATGTATCTCAAGAATATCCCAATTGTAATGAATGGCTCTTAAATGGATGTATCTCAAGAATATCCCAATTGTAATGAATGGCTCTTAAATGGATGTATCTCTAGTATATCCCAATTGTAATGAATGGCTCTTAAATAGATGTATCTCAAGAATATCCCAATTGTAATGAATGGCTCTTAAATAGATGTATCTCAAGAATATCCCAATTGTAATGAAGGGCTCTTAAATGGATGTATCTCAAGAATATCCCAATTGTAATGAATGGCTCTTAAATGGATGTATCTCAAGAATATCCCAATTGTAATGAATGGCTCTTAAATGGATGTATCTCAGGAATATCCCAATTGTAATGAATGGCTCTTAAATGGATGTATCTCAAGAATATCCCAATTGTAATGAATGGATCTTAAATGATGTATCTCAAGAATATCCCAATTGTAATGAATGGCTCTTAAATGGATGTATCTCAAGAATATCCCAATTGTGTTGAATGGCTCTTAAATGGATGTATCTCAAGAATATCCCTAATTGTAATGAATGGCTCTTAAATGGATGTATCTCAAGAATATCCCAATTGTAATGAATGGCTCTTAAATGGATGTATCTCAGGAATATCCCAATTGTAATGAATGGCTCTTAAATGGATGTATCTCAGGAATATCCCAATTGTAATGAATGGCTCTTAAAGGGATGTATCTCAAGAATATCCCAATTGTAAGTAATGGCTTTTACCTTGAGGAAGCCGCCTGCTTTGATAAGCTTCTGGGACTGACCTTCACTACAGACCTGAAATGGAAGACTTACATCAAATCCGTTGCCAAGGTCGCTAGGAAAAATGGTTTGATCATTCTTTCGCTCCAAAAAGTATCTCACTTCTGACGCAATTCTCTACCTGTATAAAAGTCAAATACGTCCCAAGTTGGAGTACCGTTGCCACATCTGGGGAGGTGTTGCTCAGAGTACCCTTTCCTGCCTTAACAGAGTACAAACTTGATTTCGAAATCTAGTGCGTCTACAGCGTTATTCTCACAGAGGAGACGTTACCAGTCTTTCTCTAATCTATCGTTATTTTCATGGCAATTTATGGTCTCCCTTATGTAAAACATTCACCACATAAACTTGTCTAGCTACAACCACTGTCAATCAATTCTAGTTCTCCTTCTGTGTGCCTTGAACTAAGTGGAACTTCCATGGGCAAAGTTTTTTTTCATGAAACTGCGAATGTCCAATGTAAACAAATTCTTGTTGAGCCGTCCTTTTAAATAGTCACTTTACCGGTCAAACTCAATAACCCTTATTCTCGAGTGGCCTGTTGGCTTTGATAAGCGATGACTCGTTTTGTAAAAAATAAAGACCCTTATTAATCTCATGTTATCAATTTCCAATTCTGCTTTTACCCTCGAAAAGGGGCACTACTCTTGTATATATACAACACGAGTCGACGCGTTTCCTTGTTCTATTAGAATTGGTGTCGCTGTTTGCAAAACATTTACCTTGGTACAACTCGAGAAATGGAAGGGGTGGAATTTAGACATTTTACTCTTGTGTAGTATGATTATGAGCGGAAAGAGAATTCCATTCCGTGTTAGCTTTTGTTTATCTTGTCCATCCCTCCCATTGGAATAGGGGACTCATTTGAATGTGCTATCGTCCAAGATGTATAAAGGCGACCCCTTTTTCTACTACAACTTGACTATTTGTTCAAACTGCTAACAGCAAATTATTTTGGTACAAGAAAGATATACTTTTATTTCGGTAAGCAACTCAGCATTTTCGGTGCAACTTCTACATCTTTGCTACCAGGAACTCAAGGGAAGTTGAAATGGAAGGCTCCGCCAGACCTCTCCGTAAATCGAGATGTTCAACATGAGGAGCGCACGATGAAGAATAAGGGGATAGTTCTATCGAAGTGTTCGCCTCCTTTTGAAAAAAATACATTTAAGAATGACTGGGAGAACTAGAAAAACTTACCTTGAATATAAAATAATAATTCGATATGAGTGAGAAAAAAAAGAATTGTTGTCCGATTTTAATGGGAACTTTTTTAGATTGAAGAAAGGGGTTAGAAAACTTTGGAAATTTTTGCGAAGAAACAGCAACACTATGTAAAACACTTTACTTTCAGAGGAAGGCGTATGATACGTATTGGTCATCTCGGCTTATGAAAAACGTCAGCCGTATTTGTATGTGTCTGGGTGCCATTGAAGGGACAACGGATATTTTTGGGGGGGCATCGCGCGTAAGATTATTTTTACGCAGGTACGAAGACAGAATATATGTAGATGGTAGCTGTTACGCGTATTAATATGCAGACTATCATACTAATCATCATCATCATCATCATCATCATCATTGTCGTTGGTTTGTGACGCTTAAAATCGAAGTGTCATTTTCATGCTTAGTTACGAAAGGTCCATCTAATCTGATTTGCAAATCTTATTTTACCGTATAAAGGGACACTACTCTTGTATGCATATAGCATGAGCCGACAACTCTTTTCTATTAGAAATTGTATCGCTGTAATGCCGGAACTTGTATTAGCGAAACCAGGAAGATGGATATAAAACTTGCGAAAATAAGGTATTTTTAATGACAGAAAGCTATAATGATCTCATTTCGTTTATACTGTGGTGTTACGTTGTTACGGAAATTTTCCCCTCTTTTGATTCAACACACGTGGGTAACGAGTTCTAATCCTGCAAGCGATGACTGACGAGAAAGACAAAAGTAGAATCGGATACTCTTTTCGCCTATAATCGTACCACACAACAGTTGAATATCCATCCTTTCCATTTCTCGAGTTTCGCCAAGATAAATATTTTGATATTACAGCGACACCAATTCTAATACGAAAAGAACGTGTTGTCGACTCGTGCTGTATGTACAAGAGAGTTAAAACATAGTTGCAATTAATAGAGCCTTTCATAATCAGACAAAAAGTGATTAATGATATATATTAATAAATTGATTTGAGATTCCATTCTTATTTTCTCTTCTCATTTATTTTTGTTCATCTTTTCCACCTTCCGGTATATATTTCACATTGCTCCTGCTTCGGATTTCAAACGTACACACACACACATATATATATATATATATATATATATATATATATATATATATATATATATATATATATATATATATATATATATTTATATAATAGAAATTGGTAGTTTGCTGTAAGCATTGCTGGGAGTAATAATAAAAGTGTTTAAAAAGGTTTAAGGCAATGCGAAGATCCGGATTGCTGGAAGCTGTGAAGAACAAAAACAAAACAAAACCGAAATAAGTCGGATATAGATCGAAAGGTTTGTTTATTTTTCTAGACAGCAAGGGTGTTAG
This sequence comes from Sepiola atlantica, assembly GCA_963556195.1. Lineage (NCBI taxonomy): Eukaryota > Metazoa > Mollusca > Cephalopoda > Sepiida > Sepiolidae > Sepiola > Sepiola atlantica. The sequence continues at coordinate 10,302,968 of OY744515.1, forward strand.
TTTGTAATATCCGGATTATCAAGAATCAATTTGATATATTTCGAGAGATTTTTTTCTTTCTTTTTCCTCTCCTTGTCAAAAATAAATAAAAGAAAAATCCCGGATACCGAGAAAGTGCCAGGAGCGCTGGGGGTGGGGGGGTTAACTAACACCCTTACTGTCTAGAAAAATAAACAAACCTTTCGATCTATATCCGACTTATTTCGGTTTTGTTACGTAAGCCAAACTAAATGTTTATATATATATATATATATATATATATATATATATATATATATATATATATATATATATATATATATATATATATATATTACAATAAAATGATTTACAAACAAACTGTGCTTGCGATTTAAATTTAAAATACCATCTTAATAGTTCAATTATAACGTGGACGGCTTCGAAAGCGTCTGAATAGTATGCGGACTGTTTGTTTACAAAAATATCGAGAATGGGCCTTTCGTCTTTTTGCTGCCAAATAGAGTGCCTCATGATTTTACAATGTTGGAAGCGGCTAAACAAATCCAATTTGTCTATTTCTGTTACTTGAGTGATTGACATTAAAACGTTTGGTGCTTGTGCATATCAACCCTGACATGTTATAAAATAGCTAAAGAAATGTATAAACTTTGTTATCTACTTACGTGGTAGATGAAAAAAAAGACTGTACACCCAAAAATTATGCAAATTCATCCAGTATTTATTTAATTATAAATAAAAAACGATTTTATCACTCGGTAGATATTTCCACCATTTTGTATCCTAGATTTTCCAGTGGTCAAGGACGATAACTCATATGTTCACGATTTTGGGATTTGGGGTCTCCATTGTTTATAAAAATGTCAAAATGTACGTAAAATCATTTTTTTTTCTTTTTCTAATAATTTAATAAATACTGGATGAATTTGAGTCATTTTTTCTGCAAAATCTTATTTTCAGCTAACACGTAAGTACATTATAAAGTTTATACATTCTTTAAATATTTCAATGTCAGGGTTGATATGCAGAAGCACCAAAAGTTTTGCTATTTTCTCACGAGATTCAAAGTTGACATTTTAAGAAAATTAGGTCTTTCTTGAGTTAGAGAAGTTCTTAATAATCTTATTTTATTCAGACTGATTTTACCTTCTAAAGGGACATCACTCTTGCTTAGATGCAAAACAAATGTTCGTGTACTAATTGGTGGTGCTTGTCGGCTGTTTCTCTGTTGAATTCGAATTGGTGTCGCTGTTATGCATCGGTTTGAGTCATCAGTCCACTTGAAAATGTTTCTAGATGAGCTCGTACAAATGTCGCGGTTAATTAAAGGATATTTAGGTTTTCTTTTTATTAGATTCGTCACACATATCTACGCAAGGATTTGTCTTTTGGTCACGTTAAAGCATAAAATGGCATTTTCTATTGTTAACGGTTCGAATTTAATAGACGCATCTTCTTGTAAATGCGTCTAAGTATCTCTATAGGAGGCTCTGTCTCTCGGTCCGTTCTTCACATTACGCTGAAGTTTAAAATAGCATTTTAACTGTTAAACGCGCAGACTGGACGGACGTATATATTTTCGTTTAGTTACTAAAGACCTTTTTCAAGGGACACTACTCTTGTATGCATACAACGCGAGTTGACAACGAACGATACTTACGTTAATTTACTGATATTCCTCTTGTTTGCCTATTGTATTAGAATCGGTGTCGCTGTAATAGCGAAATATTGACGTTAGTGAACTCGAGCGATGAAGGGAATAACATTTCAAAATTCAACTGTTATGTGGTGTGATTATACGAGAAAAGGAGATCCTATTTTAGTAACTCTCTTTTTATTGAATGAAGGAAGACATTCGAATGTGATCCCTTCAAAAGTATAAAGGATGCTTTTTATTGCTGTGAGGTAATTCGTTGGTAAAAGTAAAGATCGACGGTGTAAACATAATGCGATCAAAAAATGTGTATAGGCAGTGAAAATGTGTTTATGTTGTTTGTTTATTAATATTATTAAATGATGAACAATTTTAAGTAAAATCTATTTAGCATTACGCATGTAATCGGAAGAATAACTCGTTTGAAATGTATAAATATGCTCCAAGAACCGTGATTTTATCATAATGGAGACTTACGGGATACAGTCATGTTCTTTTTTGTCTCGCTCAAGACGAAAAAAGTATTAAAACATCTTCTTTTTCTCCTATTACTACGTAATAATATATTGATTTTAACTCCAAAACAGTCTTAGTGTCATGATCTTTTTTATATATATATATATATATATATATATATATATATATATATATATATATATATATATATATATATATATATGTGTGTGTGTGTGTGTGTGTGTGTGTGTGTGTCTTGGCAGCATCTTTTCTTTTATACAAGTATCATTAAAAATAACGGACATCCTGTGTCTGGTTATTTTTTCTAAGATCCTTTCCGTTTTTCTGATTAGGTTCTTAGTTTCAGACGGAAACTGGCTGATAAAATTGCCATAGCTTCCCAAAGCGCTTTCGGACCCTTCCAGGTCCATCGTCAGTGGAGCAATGTTAACCAGGCATAGACCTAGGAGTGAATATATATTCTATTTAGGCGGGAAAAATAAAGGACTGTGTTTTATGTAAATTTATATTTATAGGCATTAAACTCCACATACTCGAAGCCCTATACATTAAAACAGAAAAACCAGCTATTAACAAGATTAACTATACTATTAGTACTAATATACTCAAATGCCTATAAATATAAATTTACATAAAACACAGTCCTTTATTTTTCCCGCCTAAATAGAATATATATTCACTCCTAGGTCTATGCCTGGTTAACATTGCTCCACTGACGATGGACCTGGAAGGGTCTGAAAGCGCTTTGGGAAGCAATGGCAATTTTATCAGCCAGTTTCCGTCTGAAACTAAGAACCTAATCAGAAAAACGGAAATGATCTTAGAAAAAATTACCAGACACAAGATGTCCGTTATTTTTAATGATACTTGTATATATATATATATATATATATATATATTAGTAGAGAATGGTAGTTTGCTTGAAGCATTGCTGGGTATAGTAGTAGTAAGTTTTTGAAAGGCTGTGGGCAATGCAATTCCGGGTAAGATGCAAGTTGAAAGGAAAGGAACAAAAACAATAAAAATAAATCGAATACGATATAAGACTTACTATTTATTTTTCCTTTTTTTTCCTTTTTTTTTTTTTTTCTTACATAACAGCAAGAGTGTTTTAGCTGTTCGTGTGATGTCCGGGTGATTAAAAATCACTATTTGATATTTCGGGAAAAGACATCCCTTTTTTAAAAATAATTAGACCAGAAGAATAATAATATTTTATTCTTCTCCGACTGTGTAGAGAATAATACAAAACAAAATGGCTGCCAGATATAGACCGCAGCAAAAAAAAAAACAGTTTCACAGGGAATATAAATTAAGTTAAGTTTTATTTTAATATTATGTTAAATATATGATTGGTGTTTAGAATATTAGTGTAATGTTGGTTAGGTGTATGGTGTTCGATAAACTGTTAGTTTTGATAATATATATATATCATTTTTTTATTTTATTTTTTTTTTTTATATTTGAATATTTACTTTGTTTTATTTTCGTATTTTTATTTTGTTTATCTTTCTATCGTAATTTAAGAATTTTAATATAAATTAAAGTAATTAGTCTCATATTTTAAATATTCTAGATCTATCTACTTATCGATTTCGATTATCATCTATTAAAGAAGTGTTATTAATTACTAATTGTGAGTTTCGTCAAATTAGATTAACGAATTAACTTATTAACTTGATATATTTATTATGAGATAAAGGGGAGTAACTCTGGATTTTTTTAAAATATTTTTTTTATAATTAATTTTTTAATTTTTTTTTTTTTTAATTTTTTTTTTGGTGGAGATCTGTATAACAATATTAGTATATATATACAACATATATACACATAATGCATATATACATATATATATATACATATCTATGTATTATTGTTTGTTTAATTGTTTATCTATATATATTCATCAATTTCTTTACATATTTGTTTGTTTGTTTTTTTTTTTTGTTTTTTTTTTGTTTTTTTTATTTATTTATTTTTTTATTTTTTTATTATTATTATTTACTTGTTTAATTTATTTTATGAATTATTTATTTAATATTTGCATGTTATTTGTATACATTCTATATGTGTTTGGATTTATTAATTAATAATGCTAGGTTATGGAGTGACTTATTTTGGTGGGTTAGACGAGTATGCTGAATATGGTTTTTGGTTTGTGGTTGAAAGTGTGTAAGGATGGAAGTTCATATGGGGAGGGGCCTGTTTGATTGTTTGGGTGTATGGTGAGTTTATTATGGGAGGTGAGTAATGAGTGGAGTGGTGGAAACGGACTTTGTTAAGTGTTAGATATGGGGGTTGGTTGGTGGATGGGGGTAGATATTATAGAATGAAAGGTGAGTAGAGCTCGTGACGTTGATTGAGTGAGGGGTTTAATCTGGAGATGAGGATTGATTCTGTGATTCTAAGGTCACCGATGTTTCTGACAGATGCTAAGATGGAGACGTGAATATCGCGCTGAGTGTTTGAGCAAATCTCTATGTGTTTGTGGAAAGAGGATATACGGGTATTCAAGTGCTCCTTTATGCGCAAGTGTAGCGGTCTTGTAGTGTTGCCGATGTAAAATTTTTTGCATTTATTACACTGTAGTTTGTAAACACAGTTAGTGCGAAGGCACAGACCTGTGTTGGAGATAGGGCAATTGGCCAGGGAGCAGGGTTCGGGTGTGTGGTTAGTGTGTTTATTAGATAGATGTTGGCGTAAGGAGGTGCCAGTATGTGTTAGTTGTATGTTAAGGTTTTCCTTATGAATTGCCTTGCGGATGGAGGTGGTGATCTTATCGCTGAAGAAAGGGAGTTTTAAGAAGCATGTGTTAGCGAGGGTGCGGTGTCTACGTGTTTTGGGCTTATTTAGGTGGGCTATGGTGGGGGCGGGGTAGCCATTATTTTGGAGGGTTTGGTGGAAGTTTTTAGTGTGTGATATTTTGTCAGCAGCAGAAGAGCATTTATTTTGTATTCGGGTAATTTCATTATGGGCATAACTTAATTTGGCTTTTGTGGGCAGGGCAGACTTATAGTGTATGAAAAGGTTTTTGCAGGCAGGTTTCCTATAGAAGTTAGTGTGTATAGAGCCATCTTCGGTGATGTTAAGGTTGAAATCAAGGAGAGAGAGTGAGCCGGACTCGTTTGGGTGTTCTAAACAAACAAACAAATATGTAAAGAAATTGATGAATATATATAGATAAACAATTAAACAAACAATAATACATAGATATGTATATATATATGTATATATGCATTATGTGTATATATGTTGTATATATATACTAATATTGTTATACAGATCTCCACCAAAAAAAAAATTTAAAAAAAAAAAAATTAAAAAATTAATTATAAAAAAAATATTTTTAAAAAATCCAGAGTTACTCCCCTTTATCTCATAATAAATATATCAAGTTAATAAGTTAATTCGTTAATCTAATTTGACGAAACTCACAATTAGTAATTAATAACACTTCTTTAATAGATGATAATCGAAATCGATAAGTAGATAGATCTAGAATATTTAAAATATGAGACTAATTACTTTAATTTATATTAAAATTCTTAAATTACGATAGAAAGATAAACAAAATAAAAATACGAAAATAAAACAAAGTAAATATTCAAATATAAAAAAAAAAAATAAAATAAAAAAATGATATATATATATTATCAAAACTAACAGTTTATCGAACACCATACACCTAACCAACATTACACTAATATTCTAAACACCAATCATATATTTAACATAATATTAAAATAAAACTTAACTTAATTTATATTCCCTGTGAAACTGTTTTTTTTTTGCTGCGGTCTACATCTGGCAGCCATTTTGTTTTGTATTATTCTCTACACAGTCGGAGAAGAATAAAATATTATTATTCTTCTGGTCTAATTATTTTTGAAAAAGGGATGTCTTTTCCCGAAATATCAAATAGTGATTTTTAATCACCCGGACATCACACGAACAGCTAAAACACTCTTGCTGTTATGTAAGAAAAAAAAAAAAAAGGAAAAATAAATAGTAAGTCTTATATCGTATTCGATTTATTTTTATTGTTTTTGTTCCTTTCCTTTCAACTTGCATCTTACCCGGAATTGCATTGCCCACAGCCTTTCAAAAACTTACTACTAATATATATATATATATATATATATATATATATATATATATATATATATATATATATATATATATATGGAAAATGAAATAAGGAAAACCAAAATATTCATTAAATATCCATCTACGTTTCACCTTTATTAGAAAGTGTAATCAGGACGGGAGATTGAAGAAAAAGAAAAGTATACAGCAACTTTGGCTAACAATAATCTGCACTCAACCAATCGATCGGGGTAGAGTCTAAATAGTCGTCCGTTAATTTACAATAATAAGGTATTGACTGCCTGGTAAATTCTGACTCACCTTGTATATTAACGCTTATATATTTTCCAATTCTATCTCTGTACATAACAAACAATTTTCACTCTAGGCAACGGGGATGCGTGTAACGAGATTACCCCGGGTAATTGGAAAAAACAGGATAGTGAATAGAAATAATAGCTGGTAACGTGGTGTAGGGTTAGGGTTAGTGTTAGGGTTAGGGTTAGGGTTAGGGTTAGAATGCGATTGTTTTGATTATCGCAAAATTGAGACTAACTGTAAACATTTGTTTTGTTTTCATTTTGAAGTGTGCAGATTCGGAAGTGCATCAAAGAACAATTGCAGGCGTACGTCATCGATCGAGAGAAGATCTAGAAAATAACAGATTTGAAGAACGAAGAGAGTATACGCCCTACGTTTTGCTCTATCTCCTCGCCAGCTTGGGGTTGGGGAGTTGGCTGTGACCATCAGCGGAGTATGCTAAAAGAGATGTCCACATTCCACTTGCAATAAACTGTAAGCTATAGAAAAATCCTTTTTTGTTTTGTTTTTCGATTTGTGCTGCAATACCTTTCGATTTGGGGACCAAGTAAAAGACAGGGGAGTATATCACATGCGTATAGATGAGAGAGAAGAGAGGATGTAATTCTCACGTGTTGATATAAACGGGAGTTAGAATGTCTTTTTTATTATATGTAAAAAGGGTCATGAATATATGTAGAGATAGCTCTTTGGTATCAGACATAATGAATTCGAGTAAACATAAGTACACTTTGCAACTAGTTTAGAATAGAACTAGAATAGAGTTTTCTGGTTAACCGGTAACGCAATGTAAAGAAAAAGCATAAGCGCTAAAAACAAATGTTGCATTGCTTACCAGAATAAAAGTATCTTTGTGTAACAATCTGGACATTAGGCAGGAAATAATTAAGTTTTAGTTGGATAAAGGATCACCTTTATACATTTTTGACGATCACATTAAAATGTCTCCCCCCCCCCCCATTCAATAAGACGGGAATGACTAGAAAAACAAAAGTCGAACTGAATTCCTTTTTCATACCGGAAAACAGTTGAAAATTTTAAACTCCACCTGCTCGATTTCTCTAGTTTCGTTGAGATATATATATATCGACATTACAGCGACACCAAGTCGAATGGAACAATGTTGTCGTCGAGTCGTTTTGTTTGTATATACAAGTGGGTAAAATCAAGTTGCAAAAAATAACATATAGGATTCATTGGTTCTTTCGTAAACAAACAAAAACACATATTATTAAGAGGCGTCCATTTAATCTGTTTAATATTTCGAATTTTAGCGTGACAAACCAATGAAAATTCTATTTCAAACTTAAGCGTAAACAAACCGGTGAAACTGTTATTTGCAACTTAAACGTGACAGATTGACCGACAGACAGGGATTTCTTTCTATAAAAATACTTCGCCGCATCTAAAATAAGATTTGCCCATTCAATTTAGCTTTTAACGATACTATTTCATGCTTAAACGTAACCGATAGACAAAGGTTTATATGTACGTAAATATATTTTGTTAAAGTGTAACACACGACGACCGGCAGCAACCACTCATTTATCCTCATACATGCAGAAAGAGAATAAGGAGGATGGGTAAGTGGAACGGTTAAACACGTGACATCATTGATGTGTTGACAAGATGGAGAAGTGAGAGTATTGATTAACTCCTCTCCATGAGTTAGGCACAAGGCAGTTTTTATCTTACTCCCACAAGTAAGATGTGACCCAAGGTCAGGTCGGGAAAGTGGGGTTTAAAAATTGCCTGGGCAGCCCCGTCGGCATTCCCCGGTAGGGGCGCCTCAGGCAGTAAGCCATAAACTTACTTCTCCTCAAAGAGGGGAGGCGAAGTCTGGGATGGTTGACCTCCTAGAACTGCACAGGACAGACCGATAGACCGGCGTAAATCAAGCCCCGAAGGCCAAGAGAATACCAGTCTATGGGGTGCAGTATCCATCGGAACAGATACTACACTTTGATCTTAGCCAAAAGGCCGTGCAAGTATTTCACACGTGTTGATATATACGGTAGTGGGAAAGTATTATTTTGTCATATTTAATACAAATATAATAAGTATCAAAAGATATATGACCTTGGGCTGTTCACGTACGATGTCACGTACGCACGTTAGCTTACGTGATCATTGTCGCTCGTCTACTAACACATATACAAAGCGAGGGGAGAGAGGGAGAGAGAGAAAGAAATGATTGTTTCTAAGTCAACTGGTGTCGCTACTATTGAAAAATAATTCCGTTTATGTTGCAGTATAATTATCGTTTCACTTTCTGATGATTTTGTTTTTTTCTGATTTACAGCATATCAACCCTTTTGTTGTAGTTATTTAATTCCGAATCATCATAACGATTTCAAACGATTTATTGTATACGGTTAATCGAACACAGGTTGCTATTTGTACCCATGAGATGTAGGGGTCATACTTTTGCCAAACGCATGTGTCTAATTGAACACTATGGATCAAATATGATTTCAAGCCAGGATAGGCGATCCCCGGACCACGACGGTGTCTATTAGGCCAAATTATAGCAAAGAGGTACAAGTTGCAACGAAAATGCTGCGTTGCTTGCATTGATAAAAGCAACTCATCCTTGTAACAAAATAATTCCTCGGTCGCGACTTAAATAGTGACCACGACTGACATATTTAAAAGAGATAGAAGGGATACAGAGAGTTTGTAGTAGTTATTCAATTCCGAATCATACTGACAATTGAAAACGATTTATTGTATACGGTTCATTGAACACAAGTTACTGTTTTTATCTATGAGGCTGGGGATCATATTTTTGCCAAACACATGGGTGTAGTTGAACACTATAAATCCAATATGATTTTAACCCGGAACAGTCGATCCCCAGACCGCGACGGTATCGAGTAGGCCAAATTACCTGTGGTAGCTTCCACTGTGTTCATGATAGCAAAGATGTACAAGTTGCAACGAAAATGCTGCATTACTTGCATCACTAAAAGCATATCATCCTTGTAACGAAATAATTCCTCGGTGAGAATCTGAACAAAAGGAAACAAACAGTCAAGTTTTTGTGTGGGAAAAAATGGTAATCTTTATAAATTAATATGTTTTTGATGATCACATTTTAATACTTTGCCTGTCCAACAAATGGTGATTACAAACACAATGCGGATTCGGGTTCTTCACTTTATGCCTACGATCGTATCACACAAAATTTGAATTTCCATCCCTTCCATCTCTCGAGTTTTGCGAAAATAAATATTTCGCCATTACAGCGACACCAATTCTAATACAACAGGCAACGGCGATGAAGAACAGAAAGAACATCTTGTCGACTCGTATTGTGTGAACAAGAAAATGTAGAGAGTGAAATCGGAGTTGCAAAGGAATATGTGATAAGTTGGTCGTTTCGTAGCCAAAGAAAACCACATTCAGATGCGTCCATTCAATCTGTGCGATATTTAAAATTTAAAGTGTGACAAACGAAAATGCTATTTACAACTTAGTATAAGCGTGTGGACGCATCTATAATAAGAGTAATTTACTCCTCTCCAGGAGTTAGGCACAAGGCCAGTTTTTATCCTACTCCCACAAGAAAGATGTGACCCAAGCTCGGGTCGGAAAGTGGGGGTTGAAAAGCCAGCGTCCGAGAGGTGAGCACTCTGACCATCAAAAATTGCCTGAGCAGCCCCGTCGGCATTCCCCGGTAGGGGCGCCTCAAGCAGTAAGCAATTAACTTACTCCTCCCCAAAGAGGGGAGGCAAAGCCTGGGAGGGTGGACCTCCTAGAACTGCACAGGACAATCCCATAGACCGGCGTAAATCAAGCCCCGAAGGCCAAGACAATACCAGTCTATAGGGTGCAGTATCCATCGGAACAGATACTACACTTTGATCTCGACCAAAAGGACTAAAGCATCTATAATAAGAGTAATTTACTCCTCTCCAGGAGTTAGGCACAAGGCCAGTTTTTATCCTACTCCCACAAGTAAGATGTGACCCAAGCTCGGGTCGGAAGGTGGGGGTTGAAAAGCCAGCGCCCGAGAGGTGAGGAGCGAATAAAATGGCATTTCAAATTTAGGATTGCTGATAAGCGATGCCTTGCATAAATTGTATCTAATAAAATTGAAACTTAAACATCCTTTAATTAATCAGCGCATTTTTAGAAGCTCATCTAGGAACCTTATTAAACTAATTCTAATTCTGAATTAAAACAGTTTTTGTTATCTGATTAGTTTGTATCTAAACAGGAGTTGTCTTCCTTTACAATGTAAAAGATGAGTCTACATATTGAAATGTGTCTAACATTTGTCGCATTAGCGACACCAATTCTAATTCAACAAGGGAACGCCGAATCGTTGTCAACTTGTGTTGCATCTAAACAGGAGTTGTCTCTCTTTGACGAAATGAAATTAACATGGTCTTCCGTAAGTTAAACCGGTCGCTAGGCACAAGTAGGTACTAAAACGAAAAAGTATCAACACCTTCATAATGTAACAGTTGGTCAGTTTATGTACGGAACGTTGATACAGTCTGTATGAAAAAAAAAATTTGTTTAACTTTCCCTGGAATCTGTGTTTGCGCTTGACGGGTAGTCAGTTTGAGAATAGCCCGTTGGGCTCACGGTCCAAACTCAAGAACGCCTCTTCAGTTTTGTTCACTCGAATTAGCCGTCTTGAAATACAGACGCTAACCAAATGCAACGGTAGAATTTACGTTCTAGCCGATTATTAAGCAAATTCACAACAATTCTAATGTTCGTTTACTGATTGTGCTCGTCGATAGTTGAATCAAAATTGGCGTCGCTAATAAGCATCAATGTGAGTTCACAGTCCAGTTGATACTGTTTCGAGATGAGCTCGGTGAAATTTTGCGGTTAATTAAAGTATATTTAAGTTTTAATTTATTAGATGTGTCCACGCATATCTAGGCGAGGCTTTGTCTATCGATCACGCCTAAAGTGCAAAATTGCATTTACATCGTTCAGGCTGCATTTCAAATGAAAACAAAGAACTTATTTTAGATGCGTCCAAGTATCTATATAGGAAACTCTGTGTCCCAGTTTGTATGTCATGTTTAAGTTGTAAATAGCTTTTCAACGGTAAATCACGCTTAAGTTTGACATAGCATTTTCATTGGCTTCCCAAGCTTAAATTCGAAATGTCGCACAAATTGAATGGACGCATGTGTACGTTTACTGCACAGACCGTGATCGTCAGCTTGTTGTTTCCGTCTGAAATTGGTGCTCTTCTTTTTCTAGTGCGCTCAAAATAAACACCCTTTCTAGCGCACTAGCCCTCCACACGTGTCCACCTATCATAGCCTCCCCTGTTATGCATCTCTTGGTCCTCACCGACCTTCGCTGTCTATTTTTCCTAGCCTTTCTAAGAGACCCTCGCCCAATCATACATCCTCGAACGCTGCGTTCAAATTAGTCGGGGGCTTTTCTGGATACGTCCTCTTTTATTTTGGGATTGAGGATGGCGTTCGTAAAGTACTCGGTCAACTGCATTTGGAAGGCCGGGTCGTTTCAATTGTCCTGCTCTTTATGGGATGTTTTCGCCAATTTCAAAATCCTCTCACATAGGGAGGATAGGCTCTGCCCCCCCCCTCTCTCTCTCTCTCTCTCTCTCTCTCTCTCTCTCTCTCTCTCTCTCTCTCTCTCTGCTTCATTCGAACTAGATCCTTGATGGCTTCTTATATGGTGGCTCTGCTATCATATTGGTGGCAGACCTCGGCTTCTAGCTGAGCCCACGTGGAGTTTACGTTGTTATCTATATATTTCCCAATGCGTTTTCTTCGGACTGTTCTTCTCCAGGTTATCAAGATTTAGATTTTAAAAAAACAAAGACCCCCATCAATAGATTCACTGATCATGTGTGATATTACAGTAAACACATCAGCTGTTAGTCTAGCAGGACGAAAGCCATATTGCTTGTCGTTGAGTGGGCTGTTTTTGCTAAGGTGATTAACAGCTTCTTAGTTTATCACAGATTCAAGCTACTTCCTCGTGACGCACAAGAGACTGATTGGTCTGTACTGAGATGCAGATGATCGGTCTGTTAGTTTGCCAGTATGATTCAGGAGATATAAATTGGATATAATCCAATGGAGATCACTCTGATAATACTAAAACTACAGCAATGAATTGTTAGGCATCAGTATTGTGCTTCGGTATTCAATAACCACAAATGGGTGGACATGTTGTAAAACAGAGAAACAAAAGCTGTAGGAATCGATAAGAATGATAATGAAAATATAAAGGGGAGTATTTTTCAATCCCACTCACTCTTTCCGTTCCCCTTTCTCTCTCTCTCTCTCTCTCTCTCTCTCTCTTTCTCTCTCTCTCTCTCTCTCTCTCTCTCTCTCTCTCTTGTTAAATATACAGACCGGATGTACCGAAAAGGTAATTTGACAGGAGTAGGCTCACTTGACACGGACACGCACCTGGCCAGAAGAGCAATATAACATGATTGATTGTCGAAAATTAAATTTTCGTTGGTTGAAATTACGACAGCTAGTTGGGAAAAAACATAGTGGATTGTCAGAAATAAAGCAATTGTTGATTGAAACATCCTGAAAAAGTCAGCGACAGAAAGAAATACACCATTGTTGAATAAAACGCTCTGGGGGCGTGGCTACATTAACGACGAGGTTCTATAGTAGGCGTTTGCAGGTGGATGGGGGTGTCACAAATTGCTATATAATATTAATCCGAAATTGATATCTGGAGTCGATTGGCCATTTCGGACTGAGAAAAACCACCCCGTCGAATTCATGTTCGTGCGTCTTTCTTCCTTATTAAACTACACTCCTTTACCGTCACCGACAATAAAGATATATCATATTTTTATATATCAATGTCATCATTTTTTTAACCACAACATGAAATACATCATTTCTTATTTTGCTTATGATCAAACCTACTCGCGTGTCTGATGCTTAGGGACATTTTACAAGTCTTTTTAATATTTTCCTGACGACTTGTCTTGAACAGTGCTAATCCACTGTTCAGTCCCCGCTGGGATCCTCTGATCACTCAGTTGTCTCAATTAAGATCAAAACAAAGTGCAATAAGATGACCCTCTGCACTCCATTTTTAAAAAGAATGTGTCCACTATCACATCCGATATAACTGATAGCACTCCAAGAAATTTCTACAGAAACCTAACGGCCGGCCCTGGTACACCCCTGAATATGCCGCTGCCATCCCTCACAGAAATCATTATTTGAATTGCCTTCAAAGAAATAGATGCTCTGGAACCTGAGCCACCATTAGGACTGCATACAACCACTGAAAAAGGGGTTATTAAAGACACGAAAGAGTCATATAACTAATCTGTTCCATATAGAGTGGCTGAGCAGACGCTTTGTTTCCATGAGTTTTGGTTAATAATAAACAGGATCCTGAACAGATGTATGACCTCTATTCAGACAATGATCAATGTACAAGAGGTAATTTCCTCAGCATCTGATAAAGCTAAACATTTTGTAAAAGACTTTGCATCAAATTAAACACTTTGTGGTCAGGGCCGCCTCCCGCCTAAATTTCCCCCTAGGACAGCAATCATTCTGAGCGACATCCATATATCTTGCAGGGATGTTGTCAAACTTATCAAGAATCTAGATTCTAGCAAGGCAACTGACCCTATCAACATTTCAATTATAATGCTGAAGAAGCTGCAACCTGAAATAGCTAATGTTCTTACAAAGTTGCTCTATCATCGCTTAAAGAAGAAATGCTTATAATCACCTTAGAAGATCGGTCCTCTGTGTCTCAGTACAGATCAATCAGTCTCCTGTGCGTCATGAGTAAGTTGTTTGAATCTGTGATAAATCGAGTTGTGAACGATCTCAGCAAAAACAATCTACTTAGTGACAATGAATATGGATTTCGTTCTGTACGATCAACTGCTGCTGTGCTGAGTGTAATAGCACACACGATCAGTGGATCTATTTACGGAGGTTTCATCTCTACAGCAATAGATTTTGGCATATCAAACGCCTTTGATAGGATGTAGCACACGCACCCAGGGCCCCAGAACTTATACATGATGTATCTGAGTTTGCGTTTTCCTTGTGAGTTTGCTGCTGCTTGTATTTTGTTTCCTTGTAAACCAGAGCTTGCACCCTCGGCAATCGACATGGCCAGAACGAGAGCGAGAATAAAAGAAGAAGATAAAGGAGAAGAAAACCACGGCAGGCACAGCTTTGGTGTCGGCGGTCGTCAAGAGAGCGGCATATCGTCTTACACATTTTAATGGAAAGGAATTTTGAACTAACAATAACAATTTCAAGGACATATTTACTAAATTTGTAAAATTGTGTTTCATTTATTCCGTGTTCAGCTGAGGAATATATTAAAATTAATAAGAGAACTTTAAAATTAAAATATGAATGAGTGAAAAAATAATTTACAAATTAATTAAAGAATTTTTAGCGTTCGGGAGGGAATCGAAACCAGCACGTAGCCAGCACAAATTGGATCAAAAGAAACCCAAAAATGATGCATTACAGAATTGAGAAATCTACCATTAACATCCTATTTAACAATGGAAATAAGCATTCTTATTTTATATAACAATATATTCATCGATCTGACAACAAATCTAATCCAATGGATTAACAAATGAAAAGATATCCAGGTGTTTCTATGAAGAGACTTGAACAAGTGGCCTTAAAAGCAAATCAAGGTAAAGGGAAGCAACTTCCGCTTCCTGTCTTGATAGACGATTATTTCCGTCTCCCATTTGACTTTAGTAAATTCCGTGAATTGAAATCCAATTTAAATAAATTGAAATACAGGTTGACATTTTCAAGTGATAAACAAAGCAACTAAATAAGGTGTCAGGGCATCCGAGGAGTTGGTATATTTCAATTCAGGAATTGATCAAGAAGTATCGATTTGACAGGCCTTGGAATCACCTCATGGGATCGCCGCGTTCGGATATATATAACACTTCCTATATATCCATCAATTACTTCTGTGGGATCTAAAGCCTCCAAAATGCTTGCAAATTAATAATTACTAAATGGAAGACCTGACGTTGCCCGGGATTGAATGAAAATCACGATTATGTACTTTCTCAATCTGCTTATAACGCCATATTACTTTCTTTGGTGTTACAGCCCCATCCTCCTGTTTCTTCCCCTAATATAGTCCGAAAACCTGAAATGTTTTTAAAAAAACTATCTCTGTCTTATACATATGGTTAAAATTTCATTAAAATACGATACACGTATTAGACGTTTAAAGTGGAGTCTGTCTTAATGGGTCACTTAGAGGTGATATTCGTAATACAGACGGTAACGTAAAGATTCGGGACCACTTCCATTGTCTTCCTCGAAGAGATTCATGTATATGATATAAATTTTATCAAAATAAAATATATGGTCACACCAATCTACGAGCTTGGACATTGAAAATTCCACGGTTAATTACAGAAAAATGCTTTTATTTTATCATTTTTTACTTTATTATATATATATATATATATATATATATATATATATATATATATATATATATATACTATTCTTTATTAAATATTACAAAACAATGCTTCTTTACTCGCGTATTCATAAGTCACTTCACTTAGCTATTTAAAATGATTACCATATGAAGCACAAACATACTATGACCTTTTGATGAATGTTATCTTACTCTCTAATTACTGCTATTTGTTATTTTTAATTTGTTCGTTTATATATTTGTTTCTATATATATTTATTTCATAATCAATCAAATATGCTACAAAGAGTCGTAAATTCCTTGCATAAAAGAATGGAGCTATGCATGCAGAACGAAGGTGGAAATTTTGCCAATTTGCTGTAATCTTAAACTCCCATAAATAAATTTGTTGAATAAACTTTCTGTTTTGTATTACCGTATTTTTTAACTTTAGAATTTCAAAAATAAATAGCTAAGTGACTTATGAATCACCCTGTATATATATATATATATATATATATATATATATATATATATATATATATATATATATATATATATATATATATATATATATATACATATATATATATACGTGTGAATTCTGTCCCCTCCCCTATCTATACGCATTCTGGTCGCTGAGCGTGAGAATTGTTTGTTTGTGTATATACGGAGATGGAATCGGAAAATATTATTTCATTATTACAGTCACGCTTCAACATAATATAACATTTCCATCGTTAAAGGTTCAATCTGAATGTACGCATCTATTCTAGATGCGTTCAAGTGTTTCTATAGAAGGGTCTGTCTCTCGGCCGGTGTTTCAGACCACCCTTAAATCTTGAAAAGCAGTTTTGTTAGTTTGGTACGCTTAAATCCCAAATAGCATTTCACTGTAAAACGCACTATAGTTCTGACACTAACCATTTCCACAGCTCTGCCCCCTTGGAAAGAGTTGGACTTTATGGCCAGGTTGAAATTTACGGATGAAAACGCAATATGCTAAAGGAAATAAACCCAACTCTTCCAAAAGGGGCAGGCCATACCTGAGAGGATTGCCTCCTCAGATTAAAGAACTACAACACTTTGATCTTAGTGAATTCGTTCATCATCCCCCATAGCTGATTTGTGATTTGATGAATTAACATTTACAATGCATCTATTTCATGCGCCATTCTAAGTTGATTCAGAAAAGGTGACCTTAAAAGTCTATGAAAGTAAGTACGGAAGCCCATAATAAGTTAATTTCTTTAAAACTATTTTACCTTCTGAATGGAGACAACACTTATTTAGATGCAACACAAGTCGACAGAATTGGGAATTGTGTTGGTGATCGTCGTCGCTAAATGTTTAAATTGAATGTATTTCTATAAGAGGTTTCAAATCTCTCGGTCGAGCTTCCAAAACTAAGATGTGAATAGAATATTCCCCACTCTGATCTACTTAAGCTTTCAAAACTAATATGTGAATAGAATATTCCCAACTCTGATCTACTTAAGCTTTCAAAACTAATATGTGAATAGAATATTCCCCACTCTGATCCACTTAAGCTTTCAAAACTAAGATGTGAATAGAATATTCCCCACTCTGATCTACTTAAGCTTTCAAAACTAAGATGTGAATAGAATATCCCCCACTCTGATCTACTTAAGCTTTCAAAACTAAGATGTAAATAGAATATTCTCCACTCTGATCTACTTAAGCTTTCAAAACTAAGATGTGAATAGAATATTCCCCACTCTGATCTACTTAAGCTTTCAAAACTAAGATGTGAATAGAATATTCCCCACTCTGATCTACTTAAGCTTTCAAAACTAAGATGTGAATAGAATATTCTCCACTCTGATCTACTTAAGCTTTCAAAACTAAGATGTGAATAGAATATTCTCCACTCTGATCTACTTAAGCTTTCAAAACTAAGATGTGAATAGAATATTCCCCACTCTGATCTACTTAAGCTTTCAAAACTAAGATGTGAATAGAATATTCTCCACTCTGATCTACTTAAGCTTTCAAAACTAAGATGTGAATAGAATATTCCCCACTCTGATCTACTTAAGCTTTCAAAACTAAGATGTGAATAGAATATTCCCCACTCTGATCTACTTAAGCTTTCAAAACTAAGATCTGAATAGAATATTCCCCACTCTGATCTACTTAAGCTTTCAAAACTAAGATGTGAATAGAATATTCTTCACTCTGATCTACTTAAGCTTTCAAAACTAAGATGTGAATAGAATATTCCCCACTCTGATCTACTTAAGCTTTCAAAACTAAGATGTGAATAGAATATTCCCCACTCTGATCTACTTAAGCTTTCAAAACTAAGATGTGAATAGAATATTCCCCACTCTGATCTACTTAAGCTTTCAAAACTAAGATGTGAATAGAATATTCCTTACTCTGATCTACTTAAGCTTTCAAACCTAAGATGTGAATAGAATATTCTCCACTCTGATCTACTTAAGCTTTCAAAACTAAGATGTGAATAGAATATTCCCCACTCTGATCTACTTAAGCTTTCAAAACTAAGATGTGAATAGAATATTCTCCACTCTGATCTACTTAAGCTTTCAAAACTAAGATGTGAATAGAATATTCCCCACTCTGATCTACTTAAGCTTTCAAAACTAAGATGTGAATAGAATATTCCCCACTCTGATCTACTTAAGCTTTCAAAACTAAGATGTGAATAGCATATTCCTTACTCTGATCTACTTAAGCTTTCAAAACTAAGATGTGAATAGAATATTCTCCACTCTGATCTACTTAAGCTTTCAAAACTAAGATGTGAATAGAATATTCTCCACTCTGATCTACTTAAGCTTTCAAAACTAAGATTTGAATAGAATATTCCCTACCTTGATCTACTTAAGCTTTCAAAACTAAGATATGAATAGAATAGTCCCCACTCTGATCTACTTAAGCTTTCAAAACTAAGATGTGAATAGAATATTCTCCACTCTGATCTACTTAAGCTTTCAAAACTAAGATGTGAATAGAATATTCCCCACTCTGATCTACTTAAGCTTTCAAAACTAAGATGTGAATAGAATATTCCCCACTCTGATCTACTTAAGCTTTCAAAACTAAGATGTGAATAGAATATTCTCCACTCTGATCTACTTAAGCTTTCAAAACTAAGATGTGAATAGAATATTCTCCACTCTGATCTACTTAAGCTTTCAAAACTAAGATGTGAATAGAATATTCCCCACTCTGATCTACTTAAGCTTTCAAAACTAAGATGTGAATAGAATATTCCCCACTCTGATCTACTTAAGCTTTCAAAACTAAGATGTGAATAGAATATTCCCCACTCTGATCCACTTAAGCTTTCAAAACTAAGATGTGAATAGAATATTCTCCACTCTGATCTACTTAAGCTTTCAAAACTAAGATGTGAATAGAATATTCCCCACTCTGATCTACTTAAGCTTTCAAAACTAAGATGTGAATAGAATATTCTCCACTCTGATCTACTTAAGCTTTCAAAACTAAGATGTGAATAGAATATTCCCCACTCTGATCTACTTAAGCTTTCAAAACTAAGATGTGAATAGAATATTCCCCACTCTGATCTACTTAAGCTTTCAAAACTAAGATGTGAATAGAATATTCCCCACTCTGATCTACTTAAGCTTTCAAAACTAAGATGTGAATAGAATATTCTTCACTCTGATCTACTTAAGCTTTCAAAACTAAGATGTGAATAGAATATTCCCCACTCTGATCTACTTAAGCTTTCAAAACTAAGATGTGAATAGAATATTCCCCACTCTGATCTACTTAAGCTTTCAAAACTAAGATGTGAATAGAATATTCCCCACTCTGATCTACTTAAGCTTTCAAAACTAAGATGTGAATAGAATATTCCTTACTCTGATCTACTTAAGCTTTCAAACCTAAGATGTGAATAGAATATTCTCCACTCTGATCTACTTAAGCTTTCAAAACTAAGATGTGAATAGAATATTCCCCACTCTGATCTACTTAAGCTTTCAAAACTAAGATGTGAATAGAATATTCTCCACTCTGATCTACTTAAGCTTTAAAAACTAAGATGTGAATAGTATATTCCCCACTCTGATCTACTTAAGCTTTCAAAACAAAGATGTGAATAGAATATTCCCCACTCTGATCTACTTAAGCTTTCAAAACTAAGATGTGAATAGCATATTCCTTACTCTGATCTACTTAAGCTTTCAAAACTAAGATGTGAATAGAATATTCTCCACTCTGATCTACTTAAGCTTTCAAAACTAAGATGTGAATAGAATATTCTCCACTCTGATCTACTTAAGCTTTCAAAACTAAGATGTGAATAGAATATTCCCTACTTTGATCTACTTAAGCTTTCAAAACTAAGATATGAATAGAATAGTCCCCACTCTGATCTACTTAAGCTTTCAAAACTAAGATGTGAATAGAATATTCTTCACTCTGATCTACTTAAGCTTTCAAAACTAAGATGTGAATAGAATATTCCCCACTCTGATCTACTTAAGCTTTCAAAACTAAGATGTGAATAGAATATTCCCCACTCTGATCTACTTAAGCTTTCAAAACTAAGATGTGAATAGAATATTCCCCACTCTGATCTACTTAAGCTTTCAAAACTAAGATGTGAATAGAATATTCTCCACTCTGATCTACTTAAGCTTTCAAAACTAAGATGTGAATAGAATATTCTCCACTCTGATCTACTTAAGCTTTCAAAACTAAGATGTGAATAGAATATTCCCCACTCTGATCTACTTAAGCTTTCAAAACTAAGATGTGAATAGAATATTCTCCACTCTGATCTACTTAAGCTTTCAAAACTTAGATGTGAATAGAATATTCCCCACTCTGATCTACTTAAGCTTTCAAAACTAAGATGTGAATAGAATATTCCCCACTCTGATCTACTTAAGCTTTCAAAACTAAGATGTGAATAGAATATTCCCCACTCTGATCCACTTAAGCTTTCAAAACTAAGATGTGAATAGAATATTCTCCACTCTGATCTACTTAAGCTTTCAAAACTAAGATGTGAATAGAATATTCCCCACTCTGATCTACTTAAGCTTTCAAAACTAAGATGTGAATAGAATATTCTCCACTCTGATCTACTTAAGCTTTCAAAACTAAGATGTGAATAGAATATTCCCCACTCTGATCTACTTAAGCTTTCAAAACTAAGATGTGAATAGAATATTCCCCACTCTGATCTACTTAAGCTTTCAAAACTAAGATGTGAATAGAATATTCCCCACTCTGATCTACTTAAGCTTTCAAAACTAAGATGTGAATAGAATATTCTTCACTCTGATCTACTTAAGCTTTCAAAACTAAGATGTGAATAGAATATTCCCCACTCTGATCTACTTAAGCTTTCAAAACTAAGATGTGAATAGAATATTCCCCACTCTGATCTACTTAAGCTTTCAAAACTAAGATGTGAATAGAATATTCCCCACTCTGATCTACTTAAGCTTTCAAAACTAAGATGTGAATAGAATATTCCTTACTCTGATCTACTTAAGCTTTCAAACCTAAGATGTGAATAGAATATTCTCCACTCTGATCTACTTAAGCTTTCAAAACTAAGATGTGAATAGAATATTCCCCACTCTGATCTACTTAAGCTTTCAAAACTAAGATGTGAATAGAATATTCTCCACTCTGATCTACTTAAGCTTTAAAAACTAAGATGTGAATAGTATATTCCCCACTCTGATCTACTTAAGCTTTCAAAACAAAGATGTGAATAGAATATTCCCCACTCTGATCTACTTAAGCTTTCAAAACTAAGATGTGAATAGCATATTCCTTAATCTGATCTACTTAAGCTTTCAAAACTAAGATGTGAATAGAATATTCTCCACTCTGATCTACTTAAGCTTTCAAAACTAAGATGTGAATAGAATATTCTCCACTCTGATCTACTTAAGCTTTCAAAACTAAGATGTGAATAGAATATTCCCTACTTTGATCTACTTAAGCTTTCAAAACTAAGATATGAATAGAATAGTCCCCACTCTGATCTACTTAAGCTTTCAAAACTAAGATGTGAATAGAATATTCCCCACTCTGATCTACTTAAGCTTTCAAAACTAAGATGTGAATAGAATATTCCCCACTCTGATCTACTTAAGCTTTCAAAACTAAGATGTGAATAGAATATTCCCCACTCTGATCTACTTAAGCTTTCAAAACTAAGATGTGAATAGAATATTCCCCACTCTGATCTACTTAAGCTTTCAAAACTAAGATGTGAATAGAATATTCTCCACTCTGATCTACTTAAGCTTTCAAAACTAAGATGTGAATAGAATATTCTCCACTCTGATCTACTTAAGCTTTCAAAACTAAGATGTGAATAGAATATTCCCCACTCTGATCTACTTAAGCTTTCAAAACTAAGATGTGAATAGAATATTCTCCACTCTGATCTACTTAAGCTTTCAAAACTAAGATGTGAATAGAATATTCCCACTCTGATCTACTTAAGCTTTCAAAACTAAGATGTGAATAGAATATTCCCCACTCTGATCTACTTAAGCTTTCAAAACTAAGATGTGAATAGCATATTCCTTACTCTGATCTACTTAAGCTTTCAAAACTAAGATGTGAATAGAATATTCTCCACTCTGATCTACTTAAGCTTTCAAAACTAAGATGTGAATAGAATATTCTCCACTCTGATCTACTTAAGCTTTCAAAACTTAGATGTGAATAGAATATTCCCCACTCTGATCTACTTAAGCTTTCAAAACTAAGATGTCAATAGAATATTCTCCACTCTGATCTACTTAAGCTTAAAATCGCATTTTAGTTGGTTTCGCACACTTAAAGTTGAAATAGTTTTGTGATCGTAAAACGTACAGATTAAATTGACGGATCTTAAGAATATTCGTTTGGTTTTGTTATGAAAGAAACTACGTATCGCATTAATAATTTGCAACTATGATTTTACTTCGTAAAATGCCACAACGCACATATAAAACACGAGTCAACAATAATTCTAATTCTATGTAGTTCATCTTGATTTGCCTGTTTGATTAGAATTAATGACGAATTAATGCCAAAACTTTACACTTATCTTAACGATATTACTGGGAAATGGACAGTGTGGAATATAGAAATGTAACTGCTTCCCTTGTCAAATTGCTGCATCACTCTAAATTATCTTTTCTGGAAAAGTTGCATAATCTCTAGTTTCCACGGACTATCAACAAAAGCAGCTTCAATTACCATTATTTTGAAAATGGTGCAAACAGACTTTGATTTTCCTGGTCTTAGAAGATTTTCACAGTAAACCGTTGATGCAAAGTGCTGAATGTGATAACCTACTGTGTCTATTCTTCGATTGAAGTTTTCTTAAAATAGGCGACATGCCTAACACTTATTATCGATTTTGCAAAACGATTTTCCCATAAATACACGTTCTTCGGTTGCCAGTATGTGAAATAGACACACAACGGTAAATCTTTCACCCTAAGTCCAATAAAATTGACTCCGATAAAATGTGTTCAAATGAACTACATTGGTTTGATGTATTTTTGCGGTCGTTAACAAAATTCATCTTTAGGGTTACAAGGAATTTAAAAAATTGATGGAAACAGCAAAGACACAAAAAAAGAGCAAATAATAAAATAGAGCCAGGAAAGTAATCCAATACAGTTTTTATTAATATTTAAAAATGCCAGCTGCTTTTGTTTCCCAAAGCAATGTTAACTTCGTTAACCAAAGTAACAATAAAAAAAACATAAAATAACAAAGTCAATTTGAGCACTGAAAATATAAATAATGTGTCTTTACATAGGAGACAATTTTTTCAAAAATGATTATCGTTTCAAGCAATAAATGGTTATAACAAATAAGTATTCCTATAAACGTTTAAAACGATAAAGTAAAATGTGGAGAAGAAACATTTCCCACCAAAATAAGAAAAAACAGAAGAATTCTTACTAGAGAAGAAGGCTAAAAAAAAGTAGCAAAAACAAAAATTCAATAAAAATGCCTTTCTAAAGACTAATTCTTTTAGAGCCTCTTCCTTCATCCCTCCTCCTCTTGCAATATATTTTTCCTTAAACGGGTCTCTTAGGACCGTATTCTTTTTGTAAAGAAAACCGTTAAGGTTAAAAGTTCATATGGTTTTTCGCCCGTAAAGTTAATATAAAACACTTTTTTTTATTTATCATTTTTTTTTCTTTTGAAAGAGAATTCTTTTTTAAAGATTCTCTTAGACTGTTCTTTTCTTTTATTTTAACGACTTCGGGTTATAAATCTTTAAATCTTTCAGAGTTTTATTCTTCCCATAATATTTTCTTTTTAAAAACCTCTGGGTATTTTATCTTTTCCTTGTTGCCCTTATTAATAAACAAACACTGTTTTTTAGCCTTTCTTTAAAAGGCTTTCTGAGATATTATAAAAAAGGAGAAACCCCATTTTTTTACTTAAAGTAATGGGGCGCAACAAACAAGTACTTCCTCGAAGGTGAATTTGTCTGGAATTATTGAAAGCAGCGCCAATATTCCCAATGGAGGTTGCCATCTCAATCAACCAATCAGGACTCAACTTCCTTCCTCTTTCCAGTTGCCAACATCCACATGTCAGAACAGGAAAGGGCGTAACGCTGATCACGAAGGTAATGATGGTAGTGGTGGTAGCAGTAAAGGGACAGACAAGGCGGATAAACCGTATGAAACGTTTATCTCCCCTCTCTGTTTTTTTTAACGTAGTTCACTCCAAACAAGGCAGGCCGCCACTGTAGACGTAAGGGGCTACTGAGAAGAAAGAAAAGGGGAGAAGGTGGGGGGGTCAACCTAAACTGGGATCTGCGCAGCGAGATGTCTGTTTACATTAATTTTAAATTTCTGCATGTCAGTACTGACGGGGAAACAGGGACAGGGAGGGAGTTCCAGAGGCCAGCAGCACGTGGAAAGAAGCTATTTGAGTAGAAAGCTCTCCGGCATCTGGGGGCCTCCACAGTGAATGGATGGGATTTAGTTGATTGTCGAGTTGGTCTAGTGAATTTACGTCGAGGGGGGCACGAGAGTATTGATTTACTCCTCTCCATGAGTTAGGCACAAGGCCAGTTTTTATCTTACTCCCACAAGTAAGATGTGACCCAAGGTCGGGTCGGGAAAGTGGGGTTTAAAAATTGCCTGGGCAGTCCCGTCGGATTTCCCCGGTAGGGGCGCCCCAGGCAGTAAGCAATAAACTTACTCCTCCCCAAAGAGGGGAGGCAAAGCCTGGGAAGGTGGACCTCCGAGAACTGCACAGGACAGACCCATTGACCGGCGTAAATCAAGACCCAAAGGCCAAGACAACACCAATATGGGGTGCAGTATCCATCGGAAAGGGGGCACTAGAGTATTGATTTACTCCTCTCCAGGAGTTAGGCACAAGGCCAGTTTTTATCTTACTCCCACAAGTAAGATGTGACCCAAGGTCGGGTCGGGAAAGTGGGGTTTAAAAATTGCCTGAGCAGCCCCGTCGGCATTCCCCGGTAGGGGCGCCTCAGGCAGTAAGCAATAAACTTACTTTTCCCCAAAGAGGGGAGGCGAAGCCTGGGAGGGTGGACCTCCTAGAACTGCACAGGATAGACCCATAGACCGGCGTAAATCAAGTCCCGAAGGCCAAGACAACACCAGTATGGGGTGCAGTATCCATCGGAAAGGGGGCACTAGAGTAGCCAATTCATCAGAGCTAATTAATTAATTCTGACTCGCCGTTTATATTAATGCTTCGATATTTTCCAATTCTGTCTCCGTATGTAAACAAAGAATTTTCACTCTGAGCAAGCAGGATGCGTGTAACGAGATTACCTCGTGGTGATCGGAAAAAAAGGGCGGGATAATGAATAGAAATGATAGCTGGTAACGTGGTGTGGATCAGGGGGGTGGGTAGGCATCGCGTTTGGAATGCGATTGCGATTGCTTTAGTAATTCGAGATGAGACTAACTGTAAACATTTGTTTTTTGACGATCGAAGATAGAAAGACAGAGCTCTTTATTGTGGTAAGCATGAAGCATTACCCTTCTGAACTAAAATAGAATTATCTTGGTAACCGGTAGCTCGAATAAGCAAAAAGCATAAGCGCTAAAAAAAAAAAAATGCTATGACGTCACTTACCGGAATAAAAATATCTTTTTTGTAACAATCTTAACACTAGGTAGCAAATAATCAAGTTTTCATTGGATAAGAGATAACCTTTATACCTATTGGTCGATCACATTTAAATGTCGCCCCAATTCAATAAGAGGGAAGTGACTAGAAAAGCAAACTGTTGAATATTTAAACCATTTCTCGAGTTTGGCCGAGATAAATATTTCGACATGACAGCGACACCAAGTCGAATACAACAAGCAAAGCAGGAACCATGTTGTCGTGTCGTGTCGTATGTATACAAGAGTTGTGTCCCTTTAGAGGGTAAAATCAGAGAATTATATTAGAGATTCATTGGTCTTTTCGTTACTCAAACAAAAACGGATATTATTAAGATACGTCCATTTAATCTTTTTAATATTTCTAATTTTAGCGTGACAAACGAACGGTAATGCTATTTTAAACTTAACATTAACAAACTGGTGAAAATGTAATTTGTAACTTCAGTGTGACAGATTGGCCGACAGACAAAGCATTCTTTCTATTAAAAAAATACTTCGACGTGTATAAAATAAGATACGTCTATTTAAATTACTCCTTAAAAGATGGAAATGCTATTTTATATTTAGACGTGACTGATAGATAAAAGCTTCGTACACTCGTAAATAAAATGTTGGCTTCATCCGTGAAGATATCATCTCTGGTTTATGAATGATAGTTGAGATAGATGCGTTGCATCTGTTCAGGACCATGTTTTTTATTCTCTAAAACTCATGAGAGCCAACCGTCTGATCGGCCACTCTAGAATGAACTGATTCGGCATAGGACTCTTTAACGTTTTCGATAACACTTTTGCATACATGCAGACAGAGAAAAAGGAAGAGGGTGTCATTGATGCGTATAGAAAGGGAGGGGGTTTTCACACGTGTTGATATATACGGTAGTAGGAAAGTATTATTTTGTCATAGTTAATGCAAATATAATAAGTATGGTAAATTTATAGAAGTGCACCTTTCGTATTTCGACCCCTGAAAAAAAAAAGTTTCTACTTTTTTGGGCAAATTACATATAAACAGCCTCAACAAATATCCGCTATGAAAAAAAATTATGAAATCTTTTTATTATTTTAAATTTTAGGAGGGGGGGTCACTTTCCTATATAAGTTATACGTAAAGTGAGCACCCATTTCTTGGCCACCGAATCTCACCACTCGTATTTCGACCCCTCAAAAAAAAGTTTCTACTTTTTGGGGCAAGTTACATGTAAACAGCCATTTTAGATGTTAGGAGGGGTGGGGGATCACTTTCCTATATAAGTTATACGTAAAGTGAGCACGCATTTCTTGGCCACCGAATCTCACCACTCGTATTTCGCGCGGATATTTGTTGAGGCTGTTTACATGTAATTTGCCCCAAAAAGTAGAAACTTTTTTTTTTAGGGGTCGAAATACGAGTGGTGAGATTCGGTGGCCAAGAAATGCGTGCTCACTTTACGTATAACTTATATAGGAAAGTGATCCCCCACCCCTCCTAAAATAAAATAAAAATTTAAAAATTTTTTTCATAGCGGATATTTGTTGAGGCTGTTTACATGTAATTTGCCCCAAAAAGTAGATACTTGTTTTTTTTAGGGGTCGAAATACGAAAGGTGCACTTCTATAAATTTACCATAAGTATATGGAATTATATGACTGTCTTTTTCGAGATGCACAAGTGCAACGTCACGTACGCACGTTGGCCTACGTGATCATTGCCGCTCGTCTACAAACACATACACAAGCATATACTGACACATTTAAATTTAGGGGGGGGGGTAAATGGAGAGAGATAAGGGGGATAAAGAGAGAAAGAGTGTGTCTAAGTTTGAACGAATTTCTTTTCAACTGATGTCGCTACTATTGAAAAATAATTCCTTTGATATTTTATTATAATTATCATTTCGCCTCCTGCTGGTTTTGTTGGTTTGTTTTACGGCATATCAAACCTTGTGTTGTGATTATTTAATTACGAATCACAATAATTTTAAAGAACTGTTAACGAATTGTAAGAAAATCTTTTTTACTTTTTTTAAAAGATGGAGTGGCACCACTCAGAAGGTACTTTTCTCCTCCGTCTCACTTGTAATAAAAGAGAGAGGAACGATCATCAATGATGAGTCCTAAAGGGTCAGAGCCACCCAAAAGGTCAAATCGGTTTCACGCTCAGAGAAAAGTACTGTAACTCCTCATCGTGGTGAGTCGTCCGCTCAAAAGTCTCAGACGTTCGTGCGATTCATACTTAAGAAATGATCCTTAAAAGTATGATTTTAATTTTTTCTAATACCGTTCGCTTCATTTTATATCTCATTCAGCCCGATACAGTGTTCCAACATGCCTCATTTGCATAACGTCTAACAACATTTCATTTAAATTAATTGTCAAAGTAACAGATTCTTTTTACTTTCATACCTGTTATTCCTTATTATCATGTGTGATTGTTTCAGGCAATCATTTTGTATTTTTATTCTTTATAATTTATTAAAAAGACAACTGAATTCTTTTATGGTCATCACTTGTTGACAAGATGTCGATTCAAGGGAGGTAATTTCGACTAAATATATGGGCAATTATTATCTCTCATTTCCATGAGTAATTATTGTTATAAAAATAGAAATTCCTGAATAAATGAAAAACGTATTGAACAAACAAGAAGTTCATTTTTGGATACATTCAAAAGTTTCATCCTAAAATCTCCAATTAATGAAATC
Source organism: Sepiola atlantica (assembly GCA_963556195.1). Taxonomy (NCBI): domain Eukaryota; kingdom Metazoa; phylum Mollusca; class Cephalopoda; order Sepiida; family Sepiolidae; genus Sepiola; species Sepiola atlantica. The sequence goes on from OY744515.1 coordinate 10,331,751, forward strand.
CTTTATTTCGATCTTATGTTCACAGTAGTGCTACTACTACTACTACTACAACGAACTAGTGTAAGTGCTTGTCTGGACGCACGTGATATACAGTTAGTTTTTCTTCCGACATTTTCAGTTGCAACATCTTTTGTAAGTTAACTATTTCGTGTTTGTGTGATAATTAATTAGATAATAATTAATTGATTAATAATTTTCGAACTGAAATACATTAATCTTAGATTAACTATGAATACAATTTGCATCAGATTTTTAGTTACAAGTAATACCAACTTGGGTTTCTTTTACTTTACTCAGCAGACTAAAAACGCTCAAAAAACAAATATACAACAAATAAAAGTAACTGTAGGCGATAAAAGTTATTTTCAAACTTATCTGTAGCATTTGTTTGTATTTTTAACCCGTTCCAATTGCTATTTATTAGAAATTAAATTATTCGTCACACCAACATCGCACAAATCCAAGATGGCGACAGAGGGGGGTATGTAAGAGAATAAGGACATTTTGTTTTTGTGCACAAAAAAACAAGAATTTTTTTTTTACATCTAATAAAAACCCATGTATACTACGTAAAAATACAAACAAATGTCATAGGTAAGTAGGAAAATATCTATTCTCGACGTAGGTCGCCTTTACTTGTTGCATATTTATGTTTTTAAACACTTTCTCGTTCGTTTTTTTTTTTGCCCCCGTTCACGACTCTGCGGAGTAAAATAAAAGATTCCCACCAACTTTATTGCTAAGATAAATTCGGTTTTTGGAAGAAAATTAAAACAATACAACATACAAATATAACGTTAATAGTATTATAGACTAATGCGAACGAAAATAAAGAGAGTTAATAAAAGATAAATTGAATGATTAAGAATATTATGGGAGGATTGAATATAGAGTAGCGGCGCTTTAGAGGATGACATCGTAGTTGAAAAAGAATAACATGATATTAGTTGGGCCTTTCGTAATCAAACAAAAACACGTATTAAGATGCATCTATTAAATATGTGCGACATTTCGAATGTACGCGTGAGAAACCAACGAAAATACTGTTTCAAAATTAGACGTGAGGGGGGAGCTGGTGTATTTGATCAGTACCTAATTTCTGCCCTCTAAAAATTGAGAAACGTACTCTCGTCTGAAATTACCATGCGTTTTTACTAAGAAAATACAACAAAAAAAAACAAGAAGTGAGTCGGTCGCACAGAGAGCGATGCATTTGGGAGGGCCTTACTAACAAAAAAAAAACAATTTTTTTTCCTACCCCTCACACCCAGCCAATGAATTTTGTACACCCACTAATTTGTAAATAAAAAACGTCATAACGAATTGGGGTTAATATTAGGTAGCCTGCCCAAAGAGTGAATGAGGTATTTTGGTGACTGGAACTAGTTTAGAGAATAGACCAAGAGAATGACACACGACCCCCCCACCAACCCAACCCAACTCTGGCCTTGTGCCACATCTTTTGTAATTTTCCATTTTTTACTTCAAAGAAATATATCATCCAAAAGATAAATAAATTGTATCAACTAAATTAAATTAAATTAAGTAAATGAATTATATTTTACTAAAGATATTTGTTACATTGTTGGTTGAAAAAAAATTTTAGTAGTGTTTTGTTGTTTTCGTAATAAATTCATTTATTTATGAAAGTTTCTTCTTATTTGTATTTTCCTTGGAAAAATTTCAGACAAGTTGGCCTTTTGGCTAAGATCAAAGTGTAGTATCTGTTCCGATAGATACTACACCCCATAAACTGGTATTGTCTTGGCCTTCAGGGTTTGATTGAAGCCGGTCTATGGGTCGGTCCTGTGCAGTTCTAGGAGGTCCACCCTCCCAGACTTTGCCTCCCCTCTTTGGGGAGGAGTAAGTTTATTGCTTGCTGCCTGATGCGTCCCTACCGGGGAATGCCGACAGGGCTGCCCAGGCAATTTTTAATGGCCAGAGTGCTCACTTTCTCGGGCGCTGGCTTTTCAAACCCCACTTTCCCGACCCGACCTTGGGTCACATCTTACCTTGCGGGAGTAAGATAAAACTGGCTTGTGCCTAACCTCCTGGAGTGGAGGTTAATAAATACACCGTCTGAAATAATATCATGTGATCTAAAGTTTTACAGGGCAGGAATTTGGTACTGATCAAATACACCAGCACCGGTTAAAAAGCTATTTACAACTTAAACGTGACAGATCAACGAGGAATCGAAACATCCTATAGAGATACGTGGACGCATCTAAAATACGATTCGTCTATTGGAGTTGAGCGATGAAGATGCTATTTCAAGTTGAAGCGTGATCGATCGCTAAATTCTCGCTTAGATATGCGTGGGCGAATCTAATATAGCTAAAACACAATTAATCCGACCTTTAATTAATCGCGAAATTTACAACATTTTCAAGCAACATTATCGCGTGGACTGTTGCCTCGAACTGCTGCATAACAAGGAGTACACGAACACTAGAATCGTTGGCAATTTTTGTTAAATCTAAACAGGAGTTGTCTCCCTTTAGATGATATATGAAATTAGGATACTTTGTTACATTAGGACCCACGTTAACTTTAACCCTAACCCTAACTCTAAACCTAAACCCTAACCCCAACACACACTTCGACCCTAACACTAACCCTAACCCTAACGACGGGGTCAAAGTTAGCTCGGGTTCTAATGTAACATAGCACCGAAATTATTATCCCTAATGAAAACAATACCTTATTTCATAAAGTTTTTAGATCAACTGCTAAAACTCTACAAAGAATCGCGCGGGAAATGGATACATTTTTAATGTTTATTTCTTAAGTCACAAATTGACTATGAGTATAGTTAACGCATTTACAGACATATTGACTGAAATCAAAATGTAGTATCTGTTCGGTTTCATGGAGAAATCCTCCCAGGCATTGCTTCCTTCTTTAGCAACAGTTGGGTTTATTGCGTGTTGTATGTACAAGAGTAGTAGACATTTAAAACGTAAAATCAGAGTTGCAAATGAGATTAGTAGGTTCCGTTGTAACTAAAAAAACGCATATTATAAAGATTCGTCCAATCAATCCGTATATATATATATATATATATATATATATATATATATATATATATATATTATTATTATTATTATTATTATGTATATATATATATATATATATATATATATATATATATATAAAGTATAAAGGAATACTCAATAAAGATATACTCAATAAAGAATAAAAGGGAAATACCAGTAGAGTGCTCAATTAAATTAAATTAAGAGCGTAATATTTTTATTTTTAAAATACAGATTTTAATCAGACATGGACCAGTGGTTTCTGACAAGAAACGGGTTGAATTCCCGATTCACGTCGTCTTCGGCATAGTCTGAAATAGTAAATGATGGAATTTCTTCAAAAAACATCCGACTGTTATGAAACGCTATGTACACCGAATTTTGAAATGGAGAGCCGACGAGGAACGCTTAGGACAGAAAAGCCGTTGAAAGATTCTATATTTAGAAGTAAAGCAAGAAAGAAAGAAAGAAAGAAAGAAAGAAAGGAGTGGGAAAGTAAAAAAATTAAATTTATAATAATAAAATATTACTTTTATATTTATATATATTATTTTCATATATATATATGTAGAAAATAATAAGAAAATAATTAATTAAGGTACGCAACTCTAATTAATTAAATAATCTAAAAAAGGGGAGGTAACTATTTATCATTATATAAAATGTATATATATGTTTTTATGAATTACGATCATTTCAATTAATAATTCTCAATTCAAAGTAAAAACATGAACATAGATAAATATATAAATAAAAAATATAAATATAGATAAATATATAAATACATAAATAAAAAATCAATATATACATAAAAAATCAATCAATATATAATTAAAATATCAATATATAGATGAAATAATTTTATATATATATATATATATATATATATATATATATATATATATATATATATATATATATGAGAAGAATGAAGTCTATTACAAGGCTTAGGAATATAATGGTAGGTCGAATAATAAGCCACACACTGGACAGATAAGGGAAAGTGGAGGTATATTTTGACTATTATATATTCAGAAATAATGCAGGTATAAAATCAGCTAAATGGTAGAATTTTACATCAATCAGAGCTATTATATTATCGTTTCAAACTAAATAAATTTATAGCATATTCATTTATATCCGTTCCAAGAATTCAACATCAATAGCAGTTACGTGTACGATCGTTTCTGGGACGAAATGAACCTTTATTGAGTCCAAGTCTTCTAAAAGCATAGGTTCTAGATAGCAGAAGTTAAAAGTCGAACCAAAAACATAAAAATCTAAATATTATTCACCATAAAATAAACAGCAATTGTAGAAGAAAGGAGGGGTGAGAAGATATCAGAATTCGTATCTTCCTCAAATCACCACACACCTTAAAACCACATATATGACCACATAATAAAACCACACAATAAAACCACATGATAAAACCACATAATTAAACCACATATATAACCACATATATAAAACCAGATATATAACCACATAATAAAACCACATAATTAAACCACATATATAACCACATAATAAAACCACATATATAACCATATATATAAAACCACATATATAACCACATAATAACACCACATATATAACCACATATATAAAACCACATATATAACCACATAATAAAACCACATATATAACCACATAATAAAACCACATATAACCACATATAAAACCACATAATAAAACCACATATATAACCACCTATAAAACCACATATATAACCACATATAAAACCACATACATAACCACATAATAAAAACACATATATAAGCACATAATAAAATCACATATATAACCACATAATAAAACCACATATACAACCACATAATAAAACCACATATATAGCCACGTAATAAAACCACATAATAAAACCACATATATAACCACATAATAAAACCACATATATAACCACATAACAAAACCACATATATAACCACATAATAAAACCACATAATACAACCACATAATAAAACCACATATATAACAACATATAAAACCACATAATAAAACCACATAATAAAACCACATAATAAAACCACATATATAACCACATAATAAAACAACATATATAACCACATAATAAAACCACATATATAACCACATAATAAAACCACATATATAACCACATAATAAAACCACATAATAAAACCACATAATAAAACCACATATATAACAACATATAAAACCACATAATAAAACCACATAATAAAACCACATAATAAAACCACATATATAACAACATATAAAACCACATAATAAAACCACATAATAAAACAACATATAAAACCACATAATAAAACCACATAATAAAACCACATATAAAGCCACATAATAAAACCACATATAAAACCACATAATAAAACCACATATAAAACCACATAATAAAACCACATATATAACCACATGATAAAACCACATATATAACCACATAATAAAACCACATATAAAACCACATTATAAAACAACATATATAACCACATAATATAACCACATAATAAAATCACATAATAAAACCACATAATAAAACCACATATACAACCACATAATAAAACCACATATATAACCACATAATAAAACCACATAATAAAACCACATAATAAAACTACATATACAACCACATAATAAAACCACATAATAAAACCACATATATAACCACATATAAAACCCCATATATAACCACATATATAAAACCACATATATAACCACATAATAACACCACATATATAACCACATATATAAAACCACATATATAACCACATAATAATACCACATATACAACCACATAATAAAACAACATATATAGCCACATAATAAAACCACATAATAAAACCACATATATAACCACATAATAAAACCACATATATAACCACATAATAAAACCACATATAAAACCACATAATAAAACAACATATATAACCACATAATATAACCACATAATAAAATCACATAATAAAACCACATAATAAAAGCACATATACAACCACATAATAAAACCACATATATAACCACACAAAAAAACCACATAATTAAAACCACATAATAAAACCACATAATAAAACCACATAATAAAACCACATATATAACCACATAATAAAACCACATAATAAAACCACATAATAAAACCACATATATAACAACATATAAAACCACATAATAAAACCACATAATAAAACCACATACTAAAACCACATATATAACCACATAATAAAACCACATATATAACCACATAATAAAACCACATATATAACCACATAATAAAACCACATATATAACCACATAATAAAACAACATATATAACAACATATAAAACCACATAATAAAACCACATATATAACCACATAATAAAACCACAGATATAACTACATAATAAAACCACATATATAACCACATATAAAACCACATATATAACCACATAATAAAACCACATATATAACCACATAATACAACCACATGATAAAACCACATAATAAAACCACATATATAACAACATATAAAACCACATAATAAAACCACATAATAAAACAACATATAAAACCACATAATAAAACCACATAATAAAACCACATATAAAACCACATAATAAAACCACATATAAAACCACATAATAAAACCACATATAAAACCACTTAATTAAACCACATATATAACCACATAATAAAACCACAATATAACCACATAATAAAACCACATATAAAACCACATAATAAAACAACATATATAACCACATAATATAACCACATAATAAAATCACATAATTAAACCACATAATAAAACCACATATACAACCACATAATAAAACCACATATATAACCACATAATAAAACCACATAATAAAACCACATATACAATCATATAATAAAGCCACATAATAAAACCACATAAAACCACATATACAACAACATAATAAAACCACATAATAAAACCACATATACAACCACATAATAAAACCACATATATAACCACATAATAAAACCACAATATAACCACATAATAAAACCACATATAAAACCACATAATAAAACAACATATATAACCACATAATATAACCACATAATAAAATCACATAATTAAACCACATAATAAAACCACATATACAACCACATAATAAAACCACATATATAACCACATAATAAAACCACATAATAAAACCACATAATAAAACCACATAATAAAACCACATATACAATCATATAATAAAGCCACATAATAAAACCACATAAAACCACATATACAACAACATAATAAAACCACATAATAAAACCACATATACAACCACATAATAAAACCACATATATAACCACATAATAAAACCACATAATAAAACTACATAATAAAACCACATATACAACCACATAATAAAACCACATAATAAAACCACATATATAACCACATATAAAACCACATATATAACCACATATATAAAACCACATATATAACCACATAATAACACCACATATATAACCACATATATAAAACCACATATATAACCACATAATAATACCACATATACAACCACATAATAAAACAACATATATAGCCACATAATAAAACCACATAATAAAACCACATATATAACCACATAATAAAACCACATATATAACCACATAATAAAACAACATATAAAACCACATAATAAAACAACATATATAACCACATAATATAACCACATAATAAAATCACTTTATAAAACCACATAATAAAACCACATATACAACCACATAATAAAACCACATATATTACCACATAATAAAACCACATAATAAAACCACATAATAAAACCACATAATAAAACCACACAATAAAACCACATATACAACCACATAATAAAACCACATAATAAAACCACATATACAATCATATAATAAAGCCACATAATAAAACCACATAATAAAACCACATATACAACAACATAATAAAACCACATAATAAAACCACATATACAACCACATAATAAAACCACATATATAACCACATAATAAAATCACATAATAAAACCACATAATAAAACAACATATACCACCACATAATAAAACCACATAATAAAACCACATATATAACCACATATAAAACCACATATATAACCACATATATAAAACCACATATATAACCACATAATAACACCACATATATAACCACAACTATAAAACCACATATATAACCACATAATAATACCACATATACAACAACATAATAAAACAACATATATAGCCACATAATAAAATCACATAATAAAACCACATATATAACCACATATAAAACCACATATATAACCACATAATAAAACCACATATATAACCACATAATAAAACCACATAATAAAACCACATAATAAAACCACATATATAACCACATATAAAACCACATATATTACCACATAATAAAACCACATAATAAAACCACATAATAAAACCACATAATAAAACCACATATATAACAACATATAAAACCACATAATAAAACCACATAATAAAACAACATATAAAACCACATAATAAAACCACATAATAAAACCACATATAAAACCACATAATAAAACCACATATAAAACTACATAATAAAACCACATATAAAACCACATAATTAAACCACATATATAACCACATAATAAAACCACATATATAACCACATAATAAAACCACATATAAAACCACATAATAAAACAACATATATAACCACATAAAATAACCACATAATAAAATCACATAATTAACCACATAATAAAACCACATATACAACCACATAATAAAACCACATATATAACCACATAATAAAACCACATAATAAAACCACATAATAAAACCACATAATAAAACCACATATCCAACCACATAATAAAACCACATAATAAAACCACATATACAATCATATAATAAAGCCACATAATAAAACCACATAATAAAACCACATATACAACAACATAATAAAACCACATAATAAAACCACATATACAACCACATAATAAAACCACATATATAACCACATAATAAAACCACATAATAAAACCACATAATAAAACGACATATACAACCACATAATAAAACCACATAATAAAACCACATATATAACCACATATAAAACCACATATATAACCACATATATAAAACTACATATATAACCACATAATAACACCACATATATAACCACATATATAAAACCACATATATAACCACATAATAATACCACATATACAACCACATAATAAAACAACATATATAGCCACATAATAAAACCACATAATAAAACCACATATATAACCACATAATAAAACCACATATATAACCACATAATAAAACAACATATAAAACCACATAATAAAACAACATATATAACCACATAATAAAACCACATAATAAAACCACATAATAAAACCACATATACAATCATATAATAAAGCCACATAATAAAACTACATAAAACCACATATACAACAACATAATAAAACCACATAATAAAACCACATATACAACCACATAATAAAACCACATATATAACCACATAATAAAACCACAATATAACCACATAATAAAACCACATATAAAACCACATAATAAAACAACATATATAACCACATAATATAACCACATAATAAAATCACATAATTAAACCACATAATAAAACCACATATACAACCACATAATAAAACCACATATATAACCACATAATAAAACCACATAATAAAACCACATAATAAAACCACATAATAAAACCACATATACAATCATATAATAAAGCCACATAATAAAACCACATAAAACCACATATACAACAACATAATAAAACCACATAATAAAACCACATATACAACCACATAATAAAACCACATATATAACCACATAATAAAACCACATAATAAAACTACATAATAAAACCACATATACAACCACATAATAAAACCACATAATAAAACCACATATATAACCACATATAAAACCACATATATAACCACATATATAAAACCACATATATAACCACATAATAACACCACATATATAACCACATATATAAAACCACATATATAACCACATAATAATACCACATATACAACCACATAATAAAACAACATATATAGCCACATAATAAAACCACATAATAAAACCACATATATAACCACATAATAAAACCACATATATAACCACATAATAAAACAACATATAAAACCACATAATAAAACAACATATATAACCACATAATATAACCACATAATAAAATCACTTTATAAAACCACATAATAAAACCACATATACAACCACATAATAAAACCACATATATTACCACATAATAAAACCACATAATAAAACCACATAATAAAACCACATAATAAAACCACATAATAAAACCACATATACAATCATATAATAAAGCCACATAATAAAACCACATAATAAAACCACATATACAACAACATAATAAAACCACATAATAAAACCACATATACAACCACATAATAAAACCACATATATAACCACATAATAAAATCACATAATAAAACCACATAATAAAACAACATATACCACCACATAATAAAACCACATAATAAAACCACATATATAACCACATATAAAACCACATATATAACCACATATATAAAACCACATATATAACCACATAATAACACCACATATATAACCACATATATAAAACCACATATATAACCACATAATAATACCACATATACAACAACATAATAAAACAACATATATAGCCACATAATAAAATCACATAATCAAACCACATATATAACCACATATAAAACCACATATATAACCACATAATAAAACCACATATATAACCACATAATAAAACCACATAATAAAACCACATAATAAAACCACATACATAACCACATATAAAACCACATATATTACCACATAATAAAACCACATAATAAAACCACATAATAAAACCACATAATAAAACCACATATATAACAACATATAAAACCACATAATAAAACCACATAATAAAACAACATATAAAACCACATAATAAAACCACATAATAAAACCACATATAAAACCACATAATAAAACCACATATAAAACTACATAATAAAACCACATATAAAACCACATAATTAAACCACATATATAACCACATAATAAAACCACATATATAACCACATAATAAAACAACATATAAAACCACATAATAAAACAACATATATAACCACATAATATAACCACATAATAAAATCACATAATTAACCACATAATAAAACCACATATACAACCACATAATAAAACCACATATATAACCACATAATAAAACCACATAATAAAACCACATAATAAAACCACATAATAAAACCACATATCCAACCACATAATAAAACCACATAATAAAACCACATATACAATCATATAATAAAGCCACATAATAAAACCACATAATAAAACCACATATACAACAACATAATAAAACCACATAATAAAACCACATATACAACCACATAATAAAACCACATATATAACCACATAATAAAACCACATAATAAAACCACATAATAAAACCACATATACAACCACATAATAAAACCACATAATAAAACCACATATATAACCACATATAAAACCACATATATAACCACATATATAAAACTACATATATAACCACATAATAACACCACATATATAACCACATATATAAAACCACATATATAACCACATAATAATACCACATATACAACCACATAATAAAACAACATATATAGCCACATAATAAAACCACATAATAAAACCACATATATAACCACATAATAAAACCACATATATAACCACATAATAAAACAACATATAAAACCACATAATAAAACAACATATATAACCACATAATATAACCACATAATAAAATCACATAATAAAACCACATAATAAAACCACATATACAACCACATAATAAAACCACATATATTACCACATAATAAAACCACATAATAAAACCACATAATAAAACCACATAATAAAACTACATAATAAAACCACATATACAACCACATAATAAAACCACATAATAAAACCACATATACAATCATATAATAAAGCCACATAATAAAACCACATAATAAAACCACATATACAACAACATAATAAAACCACATAATAAAACCACATATACAACCACATAATAAAACCACATATATAACCACATAATAAAACCACATAATAAAACCACATAATAAAACAACATATACCACCACATAATAAAACCACATAATAAAACCACATATATAACCACATATAAAACTACATATATAACCACATATATAAAACCACATATATAACCACATAATAACACCACATATATAACCACATATATAAAACCACATATATAACCACATAATAATACCACATATACAACCACATAATAAAACAACATATATAGCCACATAATAAAATCACATAATTAAACCACATATATAACCACAAATAAAACCACATATATAACCACATAATAAAACCACATATATAACCACATAATAAAACCACATAATAAAACCACATAATAAAACCACATATATAACCACATATAAAACCACATATATTACCACATAATAAAACCACATAATAAAACCACATAATAAAACCACATAATAAAACCACATATATAACTACATAATAAAACCACATAATAAAACCACATATATAACCACATATAAAACCACATATATAACCACATTAGACCTCTTCAAAATTGACCTTTTTCTTCAAACATATGGAAACTGCTATTATTCCCATTCTCCAAGGTCTAAATTAGCTAAATATACCAGTTATTGTGATCTTCGACCTTGGCTATGCCTGCATCAAGAGCCATGTAATTTTATTGTTGACGTTTTTCAAAAACGCTGCAAAATATGGGATATTATGTCCTTATTTTCATTGTAGCTTTCCAGAGGTTGAGGCTATAGCATTGAAAGTGGTACCAAATGAAAGCTAATAAAATTTTCTTGCATATGGTAGTAAGCACAATAAAACACATGAACACCTGTGTAAATTTTAACTAATTTTAATGCACAAACAGCTGGGACACTACAAAAAATCAGTTTTGTAGTATGATAGCACTGCACTGACACATATATTGCATAAGAAACTGTCAGATAGGATGTTACTAATACATGTATTATCACTTGTTCAATGTGGCTTTTTTGAAACTGTCAAATTTTTTCCTGTGGTACTCCACAACTTGTAGTAAGCAGCTTCTTTGCTCTGGGTCACTTGTGATCTGAGTTGCAAAGTCACTCATTAGTTTCACACCTCTCTCAGCCACATCATTGGTCACTTTCACTGACCTCACAAACTTCTGTGCATTCCTGTAGCTGTCATTGTCTTCCCAGGTGTCAGCAAGAGTAGTGAGCCAGTCACATTTCACTCGAAGAGCATCAAACAGAAAGTGAGACTCTGGCCCTACCAGGTATGTGAGAACTGTAGCTGCATTGATGACAGGAAACACTGGCTTGCCTTTCCTGTAACTCTCAGGTTTCTCTGTTTCTGACAGCTTGACTGCGAGCTTCTCTTTTGCAGACTTGGTCATGCTGGCATGTGAACTGAACAAGGTGAATGGCACTAGTTCCTGGGTCAGATACCAGCGGTGGTTGTTCATTTTCTTGAGAACAGAGGTTGCCAGTTCATAGTCATACTGCTTGTATTGCAGCATGTTCTTCATAAGCTGGAGGTCATGGATAGGTGCATCAGCTGCAGATGTGGTGGTCACCCAGTGGCTGGTGTAGAATAAGGTCAGGAACTTGTTCATCCTCTCCAGCTTGAAGATAGTGTCCGTGTTGTATTTTAGTTCCTTGGAAAACATGAGCATCTTCATACAGTAAATGTTCCTGGCCATCCAGCGGGCTTGGTGAATGGCATCTGGCTTGGCCCAGTGGATACCTCGAGGAGGTTCCTCACCAAGCAGGATCAGGCACAGCTCTGCCACCTCTCTGTAATCTGCCCTCGGACTTGCTTCCTCAAGGAAATTGCTTAAGACTGCAATTGTGCTTGTCTTCTTCTGTTTCAAGTCTTGTTCAACTAGGCCCAGAACTCTTGGGCAGTCCTTAACCAACTTGTCCCACTTCTATTTCACATTGCTGAACATTGGGTTGTCAGGACTCTTGACCTTGCTGAACACAGCCTCCCATACACTTCCAATTATTACCTTTGATATGTGATGACGACAAGCGAAGTCGAATACCTTTTTGCCTAGTTTTTCTTCAATAAGCTTCGCTGCACCCTTGTTGATGCCACTGTTGCTTGCTGTGGTATCAAATACCAAGCCTACAATGTTGTCTGTGAGACCCCATGCTTCTATCAGTTCCAATGTAGCATTACACTGTTGGATTCCTGTGGAACTTTCTATGAAGGGCACACCAAGCAGCTTCCCTTCTTCATACTGTTGAGTACCAGAGACGAGCACTGCAAGACTTTCCACTGGGTATCTTTCACCAAGAACATCCCGTAGAAGTTTTCCATCCCAGTGTAGTGTGCAGTAATCTGGCGGACTTTCCTTGAAGTTATTCATGTAACTTTGGCACAAGTTATGACGAGTGTTTATCCTATTTCGTCTTGTAGTAGAGGCTGATATAACAAAGTCATCAAGATCTGCGCCTCCTGCCTTCAACACTGCAGACACCATGGCTGTAGTCTGGTTGTCAGAGAGTGACAACCGATCTGCAGTGCTACAAATCTCTTCACTGATCATAACTGAGTGTGGAAAGTGTAAGGTTATCGTACTTGGTTTTGATGAACAGCTTGGTGTTGTCTCAATGTATTCTGAACCCTCACTAGTACCAGAGCCTTGACTGTTCTCTGGGTCTTCATCACTTGAAATTTTCCCAACTTCTGCTGCTGCAGCAGTCACTGATGATAACATTCTCTCTTCTCTTTCTTCTCGGAAGCTTTTCTCTCTAGACTTCTTCTCAAACACCTTATCATGACCTGACATGTGTGCCAGGCGAGTTGTCTGTTGGTCCAAGTAGAAATTGACGTCCTCTTCCTTGGTCTCCTTTGTGAGCAGCCTGTTGCTTCTTATCTCCTCCACAACATCCTTTGCTCCAATATCAAATAACTTGTCTAAGTCCTTCAGAAAGTTAGCTCGTTTCTCTTCCTCTGGTTTGTTATTTCTTCCCTTGTTTTTAACAATTTTCCTGTACTTTTCATGGAGGATCATGAAACGGTTGACTGCATTTGGTCTAGTTAGTGTTTTAATCCTTGCCATATTCCAGAATGGTAAAACGACATCCACTGTATCATGGGCTAAAGACCTATTGTCACTGTTGGAATTATCATTCCTCAAATGCAGGAAATACTGGAACACCTGGCGATTAGTAGGAAGTTGAGAGCCCCTGATGCTGGAGCTGGGTTGTCCAATGAGATACACATCACTGAATGACCTTGTGACAGGAGTTGCCACCTTTCTTCTCTTTTCAGTTGGTTCATCCCGTTTACTTGTATCGCTGACCACTTTCCCACAGCATAGTTGTCTTCCAGATGCCATGTTGTCAGCAGTTCACAAATCTTAACAAATCAGCTTTAACTTACAATCTGAAATGAAGAGATAAAACATACTTAGTGATAATAAATTATATACATGCATTAAGAGTAACATTTTTTAGATAAAGTTATGTATTATATGATGGCATCCTTTCCAAGCATAAAAAATATATATGTTTGTGCATTAAAATTAATTAAAATTAACACAGGTGTTCATGTGTTTACTACCATATGCAAGAAAATTGTATTAGCTTTCATTAGGTACCACTTTCAATGCTATAGCATCAACCTCTGGAAAGCTACAATGAAAATAAGGACATAATATCCCAAATTTGGCAGCGTTTTTGAAAAACGTCAACAATAAAATTACATGGCTCTTGATGCAGGCATAGCCAATGTCCAAGATCACAATAACTGGTATATTTAGCTAATTTAGACCTTGGAGAATGGGAATAATAGCAGTTTCCATATGTTTGAAGAAAAAGGTCAATTTTGAAGAGGTCTAAACCACATATAAAACCACATATATAACCACATAATAAAACCACATATATAACCACATAATAAAACCACATATATAACCACATAATAAAACCACATATAAAACCACATATATAACCACATATATGAAGAAATGGAATGGAAGCAAATAAATATAAATGTTAAAAAAAATTAAAATATATCAAATTAAAAAATCGAAACATACGAGACATAACAACAAGAAAGAAATTTTTATGTTTGGGTTCAGTATTGGGTGGGGCGCTATTTAAAACTATAGGGGAGGAACATAGTCCTCTATAACTAGACAAAGTAAATACTTATTTAATAATATTTATTTTAAAATATAGGGGGTGTTTAGCCCATATTTACAACTATAAGTTAGAACCTGTTTGCTCCCCACAAAGAAAAAATGGATTAATCGGTTTAATTTGCTCGAAAACAACAGAAAAAATCCCTTATTTAAAACTACAAGGGAGGAAGTCAAGTTCTCCAAAACATCAAAAATGGCTTTCATTTGATCACAAATAACAGAGTATATACTTGTATTATTTGGATTCTTCAGATTACTGTTCTCGTCAGCAATGTTATTCTTACAATGTTACAGTCGATGTAATCCCGACCTTCTTCAGGTGCCTCTTGTCGAACTCGGGAATCTGTATTGCGAACTCGGGAATATGTACGAAATTCCGAATGGAACCCCTTATATAATCCACGGAGTAGAAATCTTCAGCAATTATTTAATTACGGCCCATTGTCAGAGCCCAATGTTCAGCATGCCATCCGTTGAGCCGATTCCTGGTAGATATAATTACCGCACTCACAAGCAAATTTCCATTCTATGTCAAGAATTCTGCCCACTTTGTGAAAAAAAAACAATAATGTTCCCATTAGATTGTGAGTCTAGACGTAGTAAGTCTGTTCACGAAAGTACCCATTGACGAGACTCTGACGGTGCTAAGTTAACTTTAGATACTCAATTTGGAGACGTTGACTGTCTGTGTAGAAATTACATCTTTTGTCATCGGATCTGACATATATCGATAGGAAGATTTATGACTATGGGATCACCATCATTCCCAGTATTGACAAATGTATACATGGAATATTTTCTTAGAAGGTATGACACCGGATGTTAAAGTTAAATTTGTTGGTAATATGGACACGACATCAACTCCGCAAGTTGTTTGTAAGAAATGAACAATAAAAGCGGTATACCTTGTAATCTCTGAAGAGAAAAGAAAGAAACAAAAGAGGACAGTGTTCTGTCTTTTTGTCTTCTTACTTTTCTTTTTGTGGTACATTCATTTTTAAATTATGTAACTTGCATTTAAAAATAAACATTTACTATTAAAGGTCCTGGTCGACTATGTGCAATGTTTTGTGAAAACGTTGAAATAAAATTGTGTTGATCTACGACGACCTACTGCAAATCGTTTAAAAGTGAAATATCTCTTTAGTTGCTTCACATTTTTTTTTCAAATGTATTTTCCGTAATTGACCGGAAATATCCGGTCAATTACGGAAAATACATTTGAAAAAAAAATGTTTGAAAGATCTACTTGTGTAATTTACTCCTAGTTGTAGTTTTAGTTTTTCGAAAATATATGCACACGGTAATGCGAAAATTAAAACAAACACAACTCTATAATCAAATATTAAGAAATTTAAAAGAAATCGGAATCTGTAATTGTATCGGAATCGGGAAAAATATTGGAATCGTCTGAACGCTACTTATCTCATATGTTAATAATTTGCAACTGCCTTCAAAACTGCCTGCAACAGCTGCAAATGTGCTATGCAACATGCAAAAGAGTTCTATGCCAAATCGGTTAAATCCAGAGTTGCTAAGAAGAGGATTGATGCTCGTCAGTTTTCGAAAATAACAGATTTATTCCAACCATCATTAACGGACAATAAGTGATCTCATCAACATCTGACAAAGCTGAACTTTTTACAAAGAACCTTGCATCCAATTCCACCTCTTGCAATCAGGGTCACTTACTTGACAGAATTTCCTCCTATGACTGAAAATACTCTAATTGATATCGATATATTTATCCAGGAAGTTGCCAAACCTATCAAGAAAATTGATGCCAGCGATGAAATTGATCCTGATAATATTTCAGTCGTTGTGCTTAAGAGTCTGTTGTTGGAACTTATTCATATACTTGCAAAGCTATTCTATAGTTGCTTAAAGAAGTTCTTTTCATGCCCTTGGAAAATGTCGTCAATCTGACTCGCATTATGAAACTGGAGACCGATATCCTGCATCTTAATACAGACCGAAACGTGGCCTGTGCATCATGAGTAAGTTGTTTGCATCTGTAATGAATCAAAAAGTTGTCTATCACCTCAGAAAAAAAACAATATACTCGGTGAGAGGCAATACAAATTTCGTCCTGCAAGATCAACAGCTGACGTGCTGACTGTAATATCGCATAGAATAAGTGAATCTATCGATGGAGGCTTTGTTCGTAGTACGTTAGCTCTTGATATATACAAAGGCGTTTGATCGGATCTGGCACTAAGGTTTTCTTCACAATCTTGCTAGCTACGAAATATCTGGATATGTCATCTCAACCATAAAATCCTTAATTACTGATAGATCTATACAAGTACGTGCTTATGGAAAGTAGTCTAAAGCGCATAGTATCAACGTCGGTGAGCCTCAAAGATCTTCCTGATCTTCATCAATGATCTTCCAAATCGTATTCTGAGATCATTTGTTGACATGTAGACGGCACAGCTGATTATGGCAGCACCTCGAAGAACATTGATGATCAAGATATTGCTCTATCTTCTAACCCCAATCGCGTGGTGAAAGAAGTAAAGAAGTGGTTTATTAATTTTAACACCTATAAAATCAAGTGTCTCTCCTTTAACCACTAGTACTCAGAGCCTTGTTTTGCCTCAGTTGTAGTGAAGGCTTCTCTCCTTGCGGAAGTATTTTGCTTTCATAAGCTCCTGGCACTGACTTTCAATCCAGACTTCCTTTTCCCTCTCAATACGCATCCCTATCGCCGCACATTTCTCTTACAACCACACCTATTTATCTGTGCATATATGTGTAAGTATTCACGTGCGAACGGACTGAAAGGGGACTAGCTGTGGTCGCGAATATGACAATTGTTTCTTTTCGTACGGAGATGGAAAATATGTAGTTATTAATATACAGATGGTAGCGGTTACGCGTAATCAGATACAGAATATCACCATCATCATAATCTTTATCGCTTTTTTTTTAATCTACTTTTTATTTTATTTACTTGCCTCCCAACGAGGGCAAAATTTAACACAAGGTTGTTTTCGTGTGGAGAATCCTGTTCCCTTAAGTAGGGCACTCTGGACTGGAAACAAACATAAACTGTCTAGTTCTGCCGCCACTCCCTCAGAAATGAAGGCGCCTCATGCGATATGCAATCAACCAAACTATTGCAGAAGAAAGGGGGAAATCATCAAGGTAACATATAAGATTGGCTTTTGGCTAGGAGCAAAGTGTAGTATATGTTCTGATATTGCACTTCATCTTTTCTGTCCTCGGTCCGACTGAGACAATTTTTATTTTTGTTCCAATCAAGTGCCCCTTTTTGGGGAGTTGAATTTTCCTCACTTTAAAAACCGTCCTTGTGTATAACACTGCCCTTGTGGGGAGGCAAGTAAATAGGAACATATGAAATTCGTAGGGCTTTTTGTAACCAAAGAAAAACAAATTAAAATGCATCGATTCAATCTGTGTGCTATTTAGAATTTAAGTGTGACAAACCAACGAAAATGCTATGTTAAACTTAAGCGTAACAAACCGTTGAAATTGTTATTTGCAACTTAAGCGTGACAGAGCGACCGACAGACAGAGCCTTCTCTCTAAAATAAGATACGTCCATTCAAATTGCGCCTTGAACTATGCAAATGCTATTTAATGTTTAACCGTGACCGACGGACAAAACTTTTGTAGATTTTAAAGTGTAACACACGGCGTCCGGCAGCAACCGCCAATTCGTCTGCATACGAAAACCTACGTACATGCAGACAGAGAAAATAGGTTGGTTAAAAACACGCGACGTCATTGATGCATACAAATAGGCAGGAAGTGAGAGTATTTCACACGTGTTGATATATACGGTAGTGGGAAAGTTTTGTTTTTTTCATAGTTAATGCAAATATAATAAGTATATGAAATTATATGACATCGGGCTGCTCACGTGCGACGTCGCGTACGCACGTTGGTCAACGTGATAGTTGCCGTTCGTTTACAAACACATGCACAAAAGCATATACTGAAACATACATTTACGGATAGAGAGAGAGGGGGAGAGAGGGAAGAGATAGGAGCAAAAAGGAAGGGGAATTCTGTTTGGACTACACGAATCACTTTTCAACTGGTGTCGCTACTATTGAGAAATTATTCCCTGGATATATTCATTATAATTATCACTTCGCCTTCTGCTGGTTTTGTTTGTCTGTTTTACGGCATATCAAACCTTTTGTGGGTATTTAATTCTGAATCATAATAACGACTGCAAACGATTTATTGTGTACAGTTAGTCAAACACAAGTTGCTATTTTGAGATTTGAGGTTTGGAGTCGTACTTTTGCCAAACGCATGTGTGTAATTGAACACTATAAATCCTATATGATTTGAACTCAGGATAGCCGATCCCCAGACCATGACAGTATTCATTATGCCAAATTACCTGTGGTAGCTTCCACTGTGTTCATGATAGCAAAGATGTGCAAGTTGCAACGAAAATAGTGCATTGCTTGCATCACTAAAAGCATATCATCCTTGTAACGAAATAATTCCTCGGTGAGAATCTGAACAAAAGGCAACAAACAGTCAAGGTTTGTGTGGAAAAAATGGTAATCTTTATAGATTAATATGTTTTTGATGATCACATTTTAATACTTTGCTCGTCCAACAAATGGTGACTGACTAGAAATACAAAAATGGATTCGGCTTCTTCACTTTATACCTATAATTGCATCACACAAAATTTGAATTTCCATCTCTTCCATTTGTCGAGCTTTGCCCAAATAAATATTTCCACAATCTAGCGACACCAATTCTAATACAACTTTGTCGACTCGTGTAGTGGTGGCCCTTTAGAGAATAAAATCGGAGTTGCAAAGGAATATGTAATAAGTTGGGCCTTTCATAACCAATACAAAAACACATTATTAAAATGCGTCCATTCAATGTGTGCGATATTTCTAATTTAAGCGCGACAAACGAACGCAAATACTATTTACAACTTAAGCGTGACAGATCGGTGGAATTACAGAGCCTTCAACTTGGACGAATCTAAAATAGGATGCGTCCATTCAATTTGAGCAAGGAAGATTCTATTTCAATTCAAATTAACGATGACTAATAAACAAAGCCTCTTATACATTGCCTATCATAAAAGTAAAACTTATATATCCTTTAATTAATAAGGAAATTGCCTAGTGTTCATCTAGCATACAGTATTGAACGGATGCTTATTAACCAATTTTACATTAACAATAAAGCGTTCGTTACACCTTGTGTTGCATCTAAACAGAAGTTGTCCCCTTTTATAATGAGTTCTTTTTCGCTTGCCAGAGAGATTCGCGTCCTATTATTTGATTTTCGGTAAAGACGTCCTAACCTTCTACAACATGTTGAAACCTCGACGGAGATACATGGGAAAGGATCACCGTAAATGTATTTTAGAAAAAGAAGCTTATGCGTTTTACTCAGGTGAGACGAAGGATCAAGAGGCCACAAAATAAGAGGAATACGAGAATAAACGAGAACTGAAAGGCGGTTGATCTCCAAATGGAAGATTCCATATACTATAAACTACCTCTAAGAAAAGGTAAGATAGACTGAAGGTGGGCTCCGTTCTATCGGATTGTAGAGTAGACCGATTCAATGTTGTTTGTGATCATGGATTAAGGAAAGATTAAGCGGGTGCACGCTGGTGACTTGAAGTTGGCCGAGTTTGCAGGTTGGGAGGAGTCCGAGCGAACAGCTACAAGAAAAAGACTGAGAATAGTGACTCTCGTTGATACAAAAGATTTGGAAATCAGAAGGCGAAGAGGAAGAGGTGATGCCTTCGAAGCTGATGAAGGCGAAGGGATTCCGTAGGTAGGGGCAGAAAGTTACAAAGATCCGCGGAGCCGACTGACGAGAAGTTTAGGGAATGGAGGGATGAGGATGTGATACTTCTATCTCAGCTCCGGAAAATACTGCGGCAGATGAAGGCGACTTAGGTTGCGAGAGAGTTGCCGTTGAAGTAGCTTCGGTTGAGAGGAACTGTAGGCTCCAAACCTCAAGAGTAAAGAACCCTGTTAGAATTAGGATAGGCATCGGCGATGCATGAGAGGCGGCTCGCGTCTGAGTTACTAGTGCTGTCATGCGTGTGGTTCGTTGGTGGTTGTGTCGCTGACCAACACTCGGACGGTTCCCTGCGAAAAATTAGGTAGGAATCGCAAAAGATGGCTGCAGATCGATCACCAGATTAACAATCCATTTTGACTAGATGATCACCACCTCGCTGGTCTTTTTTGAATACGGCGTTCGCACCGTGTTCCCACGTTCCTACACCGGCGAGATTCTTCTCTTCATCTCGTTACCGATATGGACGGGAAAAGGTGGTTGATGATGCTGATGGTAGTCGCCGGTGTAGAAACGTGGGAACACGGTGCGAACGCCGTATTCAAAAAGACCAGCGAGGTGGTGATCATCTAGTCAAAATGGATTGTTAATCTGGTGATCGATCTGCAGCCATATAGGGAGATATTAAGTCGATTGGAATGCGAGGTCATAAAATTGACCGCGGTGATGCAGCGGGTGGCCAAGAGATATTCAGAGATATTGGATTATCTCCGATTGTTGCACTAATAAGAGCATGAGACGTTAACGTTGGAGGATGAGTGGAGAGATGTGAGCATGTATTTTGAAGTAAAACTATTGCAGACGAGGCAGAAATGCACTAGCTCACGTGGTCGACGAGGGTATGTTTATACTGAATGTCATGAGGCTCGTAGTAGCCAGGTACAGGAGAAGCCTGAATTGCTTGATTACTCAGGTATGCACCATCCGAAAGGGGATGCGTAACGTCACTGAGACTATGAACGAAGAGATACACGAATTGGGGATGCGGATGCAACAGGATTTCCAGTTGATGGCGGTGATCCGACAGGTACGTCGAACTGGCCAGTCTTTAGCAATGCTGACGAAGCATTTGAGGGCGGAATTGGATATGCTATCGTTAGGACCCTTAGCATAGTGACCCAAAGACGACTGGGTGAGGCTCTGTTGGAAATAAAAAATCAAATTACTCCATAATTTGAAATTGTCTGTGGTACCAACCAGGAAATATTAAAGGTACTTTAATGCCTTGGGATGTTTGACGTTGTTGGAACAAAATAAACTGTTAGTGTCTATCTCTCTGTTTGATAGGGATAGCACGTTTCAAATTTATCAGGTCATGAATCTACCCATTCACTTCTCCTAATCTGATCAAAGGTTGTCAGCAGATGCCAGGTATAAACTCATGGCGGAGTTTGTAGCCCTGAATTTGACCAGAACAAAATTCATCCTATTAAGAGAAGATTGGGCGCCGAAATGCAGAAAAGTCGTTTCGTCGTCGTAAACGCAGGTTCTTTTCGTTTTCTGATAAACTCACTCCGACACCGGTTGTTTATATAAAAGGTTTACTTAAAAAGAGAGTCACCGAATAACATCAGAGAAACAACTTATATACGTGCGAGGGAGAGAGCACGGCCATCATTATGTAACAGTACTACGAGGACAATTTTCCAGCTATCAAGAAAGAAAGATTCCGCAAGGTATTTGTTATAGAGTTTGGAGAGGACAGGCGCCAGCTCAGCAGAACATTTTTTTTTATTTCTATAGAAAGGCTAAGGTCTGATCAACAGGCTTGAGGGTGTCGAGGGTTTATATGATAATCAAGACATGGGAAAGGATGATGATCCGATCATCTCTTTATTTAGCAAACCAGAAGAGTACCTGACTCAGGAACTAAATCTGACCGAACACCGTTTGCTGCTGACTTTGAGTCGGGTACTCTTCTGGTTTTATTCAATACTCTGGTTAATTTTTCTAGTTTTTTTAATCAACCTTCAATGTATAATTCTAAGGAAGCGAATATTTCGGTAGAACTTTCTTCTACTTCCTCGTGGTCTATCCCTTAAAGTATTAAATTCATCAATTTTTGAAGGACGGATGCTATTTTAAACAAGCGTGGCATGAAAGGCCGGTTGAGACGTAGAACCTCGTATGGAAACACTTAAATACATCTAAAGTAAGATTCGTCCTTTCACTCCGAACCTTTACGGTAGAAATGCTATTTCATGTTTCAGCGTAACCGATAGACAACGCCCCACTTAGGTATGCTTGGTCGCATCTAATAAAATCAAAACCTAAATATCCTTTAATTAACCATGAAATTTCGACGGGCTCGTCTCTTAAGAGTGCCAAGTTAACTGTTGACTCAAACTGTATCATAGCAGTGAAACAAGACATGGGAG
This sequence comes from Sepiola atlantica, assembly GCA_963556195.1. Taxonomy (NCBI): domain Eukaryota; kingdom Metazoa; phylum Mollusca; class Cephalopoda; order Sepiida; family Sepiolidae; genus Sepiola; species Sepiola atlantica. The sequence continues at coordinate 10,356,295 of OY744515.1, forward strand.
CGTCGTGTACTTAGACACATAGATTTGCCCATTCAATTTGAGCCTTTAACTATTTCATATTTAAAAGCGGTCGATAGACAAAGCCTCGCTTTGATATGCATGGTCGTATCTGATTAAATCAAAACTTAAATATCTTTCAACTAACCACGAAATGTCCATGTACTTATCTAATAACATTCTCAAAGGATTTATTGTCATACGTTTAAGTTTAAAATAGCGCATTAGCGACACCAATTCAACAGGAAAACGTCGACGATCAGAGTCGTTTTCGAATTAAGTTGCATTTAAACAGGAGTTGTCTCCCTTTAAAAAATAAACTCAGATTTTTAACGAGATGAGATTATTATTTCCGTAACTAAAAAAAATGTTCTAACATGTTTATAGAATCAACTGCTGTTAATGGTACATTTCTTAATATTTATTACTCAAATCATAAAATCAAAAATTTCATTGACATTGAATAATTTATATTCGACTTGCAAAAAAAATCTAATAAAATATTACAAGCATTGAAGATTGAGTAATAAGTACACATTTAAAATGTCCGGGTACAAAAATAGATAGCTGAAAATCGTAGTCATATTTGTCTCTCGGTTGGCTTGACACGATTGAGTTGTAAATAACAATCTGTTACGATTAAAATTAAAACAGTATCAAGTGGGGCCAAACTGATGCATATTAGCGACACCAATTTTAATTCAACAAAAAAAATGCCGATCAACGAAATCCGACTCACTTTTCGCCTATAATCATACCACACAACAGTTGAATTTCGATTACTTCCATTTCCTGAGGTTTGGGAAGATAAATCTTTCTATATATTAGAGCGACACCAATTCTCATAGAACAGCATGATCATGTTGTAGAGTCGTATTGGTATGTACACAAGAGTAGTGGCCCTTTAGAAGCTAAAATGTGTCGATTGTGTTGAAAAAAGAATAGTCTCCCTTTTATAGGGTAAAAATCACGACTAAAGAAAGAGAGCTGGTGTCGCTACGATGAAAAAATATTACATTTACAGTTTCATTTATTGGTCGCCTCAACTGAGCCCATGATAGCAAAGATGTCGAACTTGCACCGAAAAAGCATATCTTCCTTATAACAAAATAATTTCTCGGTAACAATCTAAACAATAGGCACCAAATAGTGGGAAAAGGGATCATTTTATTATACCTTTTGGACGATTACTTTTAAATACGTTTCCCAACCAATAAGAAGGGACTGACTAGACAAACAACAGCGAAATCCGACTCAATTTTCGCCTATAATTATACCACACAACAGTTGAATCTCCATTACTTCCTTTTCTCGAGATTTAGGAATGTAAATGTTTCTACATTACAGCGACACCTATTCTCATACAACAGCAGAACATGAAGAAGAACATGATGTTGTAGAGTCGTGTTAGCATGTACACAAGAGTAGTGGCCCTTTAGAAGTTAAAATCAGAGTTTCAAAGGAATAAAATAAGAGATTAGTAGGGCCTTTCGTAACCAAACGAAAACGGATATTATTAAGATGCGTCCATTAAATGGGTGTGATATTTCGAATTTAAAGCGTGACAAACCAACGAAAATGCTATTTTAAACTTAAACGTATGACAAAGTTCCCTAAACTAAGATGCGTCTATTTATTGAACGATAGAAATATCATTTCATATTTTAAGCGTGATCGATAAACAAAGCCTCGTTTAGATAAAACTTAAATATATATCTTAAATCCTTTAATTAACCATGAAATTTTCACGGGTTCATCTAGCAATAGTTTATTAAAACGGATGCATATTAGCGACACCAATGTTAATTCAATAAGAAAAACGACGACGAGAATCGTAGTCAAGTTTGAAACTAAACAAGAGTAGTCTCCCTTTAGAAAGAAAAAAAAGAGTTTAAAATAAATCAAAAATAATTATGACCTTCCGTAACTAAAAATACCGTATTTTCATAATAAATTCTTAAGGTCAACTGCAGCAAATGGATATTTTTTTAAATGTTATATTCAAATCACATATTGGCAATGGAGGATGATCGCCGCATCCCCCGGAATTTTAACTAGAACCAAAATGTGTTCAGTCTGATGAGGCTATCATCCCAAGTATTGTCTCCTCCTTTCAGAATAGTTGGCTTTATAGCCTGATGCGCTTTTCATTCGTGAAGGTTTTTTTTTCTTCAGTCCAGATTGTCTCATTTTGGGGAGCAGGATTCTCCACATAAAGACCATGCTTGTATAAAACGTTTCCATAGTGGGGATATAAGTAAATCAAATAAAAAATTGTTTGTTTTTTAACTGTTAATGCGGGCGATTATAATAATTATGATGATGATACCCCCTGCGTAACCACAAATATCTTTATGTTAATAGCTACATGTTTTCCGTCTTCTTACGTACGTAAACAAACAATTGTCACGCCCGTTTACCAGTCGCAGAGGGAGATACGATGAATATGTGAAACATGCGGCGATATGGATGCGTATAGATGGTAAATGGAGAGGGTGTAATTCACACGTGT
>OY744515.1:10361303-10393803 GCA_963556195.1 Sepiola atlantica
AAAATAAAATAGTTAACTAATAATTTCGAATTTATGCAAGATTAGAAATTATGAAGGTATAATTAAAGATTAAAAAATGAAGATAATGATAAATAACAGAGTTACTAATAAGGAAATGATAATAACATTTAGAAATACACAAAGAGGGTATGGGATAAATATAAAAGAAATAATCAATAATAATAGATTGAATTAAGAACTTAGAACTATAAATAAAAATAAGATGGAAGCATATACAAGTTTCGAACCAAAGTTGAATATTGTCAAGGCTCATTTTTTAGAGTTTTTTAAGGAAACATCTTGCAGGGAGATGATTAGGGTAGGAGGGGAGGAGGGGGGTCAGATGGGAAGGTATGGACAACTGTTAATTTCAGGGGGAGAAAAACTCCTCATAAAACATATTATATGGGGGAGTGTCAGTAGGAGAGAGCATGCTTTAGAGGAGATAATTATCCTCTATCTCTCATCGTGGTCTTTCACCAAATTTGGCGTTTGACCCAATAAATCCAACTAGAATTAGATTAGATGTGGGAGGGTGAATTATACCAGGAAAAGTTATAAATTTAGTCTGGCGGTTATGCGTTATTTAGGAGAAAGTCGAAGTAAACAGAGTCTGTGCTTCGAAGATCCGATATATTTCCTGGGTGAAATGATTGGATGAAATGAATAAAATTGGTTTTAACCCACATTTTATTGGGAAAGGATAACGTCATACCTTCAAGGCTTTAATCCTTATATCCTTAGAATTCGCTTTTACATACGTTTTATGTATGTAATTCAGTTGGTTATTAGTTTCCAAACTGCAATTCGTAGATATTTGCTCACAGTATATTTTCCGGTGGAAATGAAAAAAGCGAGTGTTGCTGTTATTGTCTACAGCGTTCGAAACATACATATATATATATATATATATAAGTAGATAAACAATAGTATAGCTTTACGTCAATCAACTAACGTTTCAATGCGTATTATCGCATCTTATCAAGGCAGAGCTAAAATTAATCATCTGTCAAGATAGGCAATCACTATACGTATCTCCCCCTCTCTCTCTCTCTCTCTCTCTCTCTCTCTCTATATATATATATATATATATATATATATATATATGTGTGTGTGGGGGGGGGTGTATGTGTGTGTGTGTGTGTGTGTGTGTGTGTGTGTGCATATATATACACCCATGTATTTTCTATATATTATTTTTATATTGATTTTGGGAACTGTGAATATATGTATGTTTTTGTAAGTTCTTTAAATATATAATATCTGACTTTTAGACTAGTGAATAATTTTTATGTTATAATAATGTTTAATCTACATCTAGAAGTAATTAAAATTAAAATTTTACTCTATAAAAGTCACTGATCCGTAGATCAACGACAGAACTTATTTTTAGAACAGGTTTAATAAATTTGATTTGACTTCAGCTACTGCACTAATTGGTTTTGAACAAACTAAATATCCGCCTATTTGCCACTATATACGATTATATTGCCTTTAGTATGAGCTTTTATCTCGAATAATAACGAGTAATTCATACGAGAGTAGGTTATTTCAAACCATTTGACTTCAGATATTAAGAGTTAAATGTGTCTATTATAGCATATTACATAAGTCGCTCAACGTAGTTGCTTATGGGTTTGTAAATGTTTTTCGCGCGTAGGGCGGATTTTTCTTTATTTTTATTAGAGTTATTTATCTGATGGGATTGGTTCATATAAGAACATTTAATCAGAGTAGTAGATCTAGGTATACGATTTAGTAGGATTTATCCCTTTTGATTTTAGTAGAGTTGCGCTATTATTATTCTAGTCAAGTCTACATTCATTGAGAGTTATTTTTCGAAAATCATTCGATGAATGAAAATCTCCTACAACATGAAAATATCTTTTCTTTGTTATTTCTTAACTCATATGTATTTTAAAGTTGAAAATGATTTACTCTTTTAATTACTAATGTTTTTCGGAAGAAATTAACCACCATTTATTAAAATATAATATTTGATAGAACTTTGTATAAACTGGAACTTAAAAGTTTGAATCCATGTATTTTGAAAAAAATATACATTAAATTCATGAATGCAATTATTATATCCTGCCATGAAAAATAGAAAAATTATGAATAAATAAGTAGAAAAGAATGGTTTCTGGATTTTGATAGATATTTTTGTTGTATATATTTGTGATCATTCTACAATTCAATTGTAAAGCTGACCTGTAACTAATTGGTAAGGATTTTTTTGTGTACAGATCAGGTTATTATTAAAAACATTCTGAAACATATGTACACGATAATATTTCTGGCTGTTGAATTTTTGGGGCATGATTACAAAATATTGATTATGTCATTTATTTTGTCTTCTACTGAGTTCTGTTGGACTTATAGTCCTAATCATATAGCTAAATTTCAACTACAGTATTCACTTGCATTATAAAGATTTAGAATGCTTCATTCTTTTATATTTATATACCTATAGATTTATATACCTATACATTTATATACCTATACATTTATATACCTATACATTTATATACCTATACATTTATATACCTATACATTTATATACCTATAGATTTATATACCAATACATTTATATACCTATACATTTATATACCTATAGATTTATATACCTATACATTTATATACCTATACATTTATATACCTATACATTTATATACCTATACATTTATATACCTATAGATTTATATACCTATACATTTATATACCTATCAATTTATATACCTATACATTTATATACCTTTAGATTTATATACCTATACATTTATATACCTATAGATTTATTGTCTCCTTATGATACAACTAAGTTGATATATTTGATCTGTACTTTCTTGAATATATTAAGTTGGCCATCTTTCCGCCCGACTAAAGATCGTTTTATATTCCTATTCTTCAAATCCTGTAATTGGTGTAGCGAGTATGTTGACGTCAGTGTGTAATAAGCCTCTAGGCAGAGGAGTTCTTACATTTTTGTTATATTTCAGTCTTTGAAATGGAAGATAAAACAGAGTCGGCCTAACCTTCATAGGTAACATGAATTGGAATAAATACATTGAAGACATTGCCAAGGCTGCAGCAAAGAAGGTGGGCTCCCTCCACCGTGCTAGTAAACTCCTCATACCTGACATTAGCCTGTATGTCTACAAAGCCACCATCCGCCCACGCATGGAGTATTGTTGCCACATCTGGGCTGGTGCATCATCTACTAGTCTATCCCTCCTTGAAACGGTAAAAAAAAGAGTCGCCAACCTAATAGGTCCCTCACTGTCAACCAAGCTCCAGCCCCTGTCCCATCGCCGCAATGTAGCATCCTTGTGCTTGTTTTACAAATACTTCAATGGATTATGCTCCGATGAACTGGCTACTCTGGTCCCCCTTCGACGTAAATTCACTAGACCAACTCGACAATCAGCGAAATCCCATCCATTCGCTGTGGAAGTCCCAAAATGCCGAAAAGCCTTCTACTCCAATAGCTTCTTTCCTCGTGCTGCTGGCTTCTGGAACTCCCTCCCTGTTCCCTGCTTCTCCGAAAGTACCGACATGCAGAGGTTTAAAACTAATGTAAACAGACATCTCGCTGCATAGCTCCCAACTTAGAATGACACCCTAAACCTACTCCCTAATTCTCAGTAGCCCCTTACGTCTACAGTGGCGTCCTGCGTTGTTTGGGGTGAAATATCATTTTTTAAAAAGAGCACTACCGACAAATGATGATTTTTCTACTACAGAAAAGTCTTTACAAATGCTACAGAAACCTACGTAAAGATATGCGATGTGTATAGGGAAAATACTGTTACAGAACGTGTGTGCCAGAAATGGTTTGCTCGATTTCGAAAAGGGAACTTCCCAGTGAAAGCTGTAGTTGAACCAGATTGCTGTTTGACAACTAGACAAACATTCTCAATTATGTTTCTAAACTTAATGTTTGGGTTTCTTCCTACCTCATATATATATATATATATATATATATATATATATATATATATATATATATATATATACAATTGTTGTTGCTTGTTACCTACTGACTGAGCGTTGCCTTTTGCTCCCGTGCGCACGTTTACTACCGTGATTTACTCCTATCTTAGGCCGATCGTTTACCCTTTACGTATCACTTTTGAGCTTGTGCCTAAGGCAAACGGGAATATTTGCACGCATTGTTATTTATTTTTCATACATACTAAATATTTGCTGTAACCGTTTCTTTTGTCTAAATAAAATCACTTTTGAGCTGGTGTCGCGGCTTTGGAATAATAATTATCCTCATGTTTTCATTATCACTTTTATGCCTTTTACGAATTGATTCGTCCATTTTACGGCATACCATTTCCTCTTTTGGTTACATGATAGGAAAACGCAATAAATATTGTAAACAAATTCATTAGAAACAAGTTGTTAATTTTCTCATAGCGAGAGAACTTTAAATTCCTTCCCCATCTAACAAAATGTGACTGACTAGAAACACGAAAACGGACTCGAGTTACCTTTTCAACTACGACACAACAGTTGAATTTCCATCCCTCTTGACTTCTCGAGTTTCGCCAAGATAAACATTTCGACATTACAGCGACAGCAATTCTATTTCAACGAGAAAACAAAGAAGTACATCGTTGGCCTTTTCGTCGTGTCACTCTCACTTTGCAACTGGTGTCGCTTTCAAGGAAAACAAGTTTCATAAATTTTCTTTATCATTATTATGCTTTATGTGGTTTCATTCATTTTACGGCATATAAACCTTTCTTTTGATTATGTAATGCCGAAACACAACAAAATATATATGATTTATTAAACACAAGTTGGCGGGAATTTTGGGTGTATCCATTAGTGCGTACTTGAACATAACAGATCGGATTTCAAATCAGCTCAGCCGATGCCGTAGTTTTTGACGATATCGACTCGTCCAACGATCTCCATCCCCGATATTCTGTTCGTATATTCATATTGTCACTTGAAGCTACCAAGAGAGTCCAATAGATGTATTTTATTGATAGTATACTCCTTTAAAGTGTGACTAGCGGGGGCAAATTCGGGACTGTAATTATCTTCATTCAACCAGCGATTTTGTTCCTGTCTATTTTACAATTCTTCTCTTGGCCATAGCGAGTAAACCTATCCTGACTATGATTGGTGTAAACTTTATGTAAAAGAAATTGGGTTAAGATATGCTCTTCTTGGTCAATCGAGATCATTTGGTTGGTATCCACGGTGGCCTGCGGACGCCCGTATGGGTTCTGTTTTCAGAGCTGGCAAGATAAGGAAATGATAATAAACGGATGAATGACGCAACCTACCAACCTGACCAGTGATGATGGTGTCGATAACCCAAACGCTATAACTTGAAATTTGAAAAGAATAGTAGATAGTGTAGCTATATATTAAGGAGTGGAAGTAAGAGACTTCTGGCTGTGACGTCACAGCGAAAAGTGGGAGAAGCTATTTCAAAGGAAGCTAATATTTCGGTAGAACTGTCCCGTTCTTCATATAACTGTGACACAATAAGCTTATTGGTTTAATGATTAATTAGATTTTCAACCTTTTCATTTAGTTCGACGATATCGGAAGATTTCCCAAGTATTTTTCTTAGAATGAATTAAAGGTTAAGCTTTGTGACGACTGTCAGCTAAAATTCTCGGTCCTGTGTGGAAATAACCGAGCGGTCAGCGAGTACATCAAGATCAAAGCAAGTGAGCCCGCTATACTTGACGCGTTGACGGTTTTCCCGGCGGACGGCTGTCAGGCTTTCAATGGGTAAACACCTTCGCTCGCTTGCGTGTTCGAGTAGAGAGGGTTTTCTTCACTGACAGCTTTTCTTTCTCTTTGCGAGAAGGTTTCAGTTTTACAGCTGCCAACGAATGTAACAGAAACCGCTGGAGTCAGGTGCGAGGATAACGTAACAGCGCTTGATTGATGAAATGGAATTTTTAAAAATAAATTATACTTTTTCAAACAAAATGTCTCGTTTTCTTCATGTTCAGTCATTTCTTTTAGCTAACAGACTCATCCATTTATGTCCCTAAAACGAAGACAACACTTTCTCTGACAGAGCAGTGAAGTAATGCCAAAAGACGCACCATCCCTCAAAATTCCAAACTAGCAGCATCAATATTATAGTTTGACGGATCTGAAATTCACAGCGTGAGTGCAGAGCTATTAACGGGGAAACTGGTCAGAACGAATGCGACACTCCTGGACTACGCTCCTAGACGACGTATCTTTTCACATAGCCTTCCTAATGTTATCCAATGCTGCAATAACTATATTAGTGTTGACTATGTTGAAATGGTCCACAGAACATTTGAGTTGAAGCAACCCAATCGGAAACTTCTGTAATTGAATTTCCGAGAATTTCTCTCCGCTTTTTTCCAAGTAGTTGTTGCCATTGTCTTGATGAGGCTCATTCGTTGTGTTGTGGATTTTACGTTCGTTGTGTTGTGGATTTTACGTTCATTGATTTTTACAACAGATATGAAAACGGTATTTCCTCGGAAGAGACCCCTGTAGTTTTTTCCATACGTTTCCTCGCAAAATCTCTAACCGTCCTGCACCTCTCTATTGAATTAGAAATAGCTCCGGTTTTAATCGGACAAAACTTTCAGTTCTTCGCCGGTAGTGAAACCAATATTCCAGGTTACTTATTCTGGTTCTGCTTTTTATTTAAAATTTGTTATTCTGGGGTAGCCCTCCATTGTACCATTATATTTACCAGGAAAATCTCTCACTGATTCTTTGGCAAATCTATTCAGAAAGTGCAACAAAAATGCTACGTTTCTTACCGGAATAAAAGTATTTCGTTCTTGCAATAATCATAACACTTAGTAGGAAATATTCAATACATGAGCACTGCCTTTTATAACGCTGACATACCTTTTCCCGTTAGATCACCGAAGTTAAGCAACGTTGAGCCTAGTCAGTACTACATGGGTGGCAATTTGGGAATACCAGGTGCTGTGTTTGCTCTCCGCTTATCTCGGCATTGTTTCCAGTCGTCCTAGACTTCTACTTGCCACTGGAATCAAGCAGTGCCGATTCAAGAAAGGTGTGGTCGATTGCGCAACCCTTGCTTCACAATTACATGCGCAGCCACCCTTACAGAGAGTGTACATTGTCTCTCACACCTGAACCATGGGATATTCTCTAATCAACCCGTCCCAAGGTGTAAATATGTAGAAGTTGCAACGAAAATACTTCGTTGCTTACCGGAATAAAAGCACCTCTTCCTTGTAACAAAATAATTTCACGGTAACAATATGAAGAAAAGCAAGTTTTACTAGGAAAGTGGAAGGGGTTTATATCTTTTGATTGATCACATTCAAATTCCAGTTATCCAATAAGAGATGACAGACTAAAAACAAAAACAGAATTGTATTCCTTACTACACAACAGCTTAATATTCCACCCTGTCCACCGAGATAAGCGTAAAGTTTTGACATTACAGCGACACCAAGTCATATACAACATGGGAAGGAGGGCTTTTTAACTATTGTAGCAGTTACCTCTTCCTTTAAAACATAACTGCACCGGTTGACAGTTAGGTGTCGCTTTTTCACCGAGAGGTGGCGCTGAAAAACGACACCAGAGTTATCTGCCTTTCTAATTATAAAAACCGGTGTAAAAAAAATCACTATCTTCTCTATTCAATTGGCCTCGCTGAACAACGCCTAGACACCAACGCTCCGTCAACACGTGTTCAACAACGGTAAGAGTTTTCAACTCATTTTCTTTGTATACGGTTTTCAAGAACTTTCCCACGCCGGACTCATTTCTTCACATACTCTTTTCAAGAACTGTTTTCTACCGACACACATTCATACACCACACACGTCATCATCCCACATACACACACGTTCAATAAACCTTATTTGAACTACCTCCTTTTATTTGTTAATTATTACTCTGTTTTTGCATGCAACAATTGCTTGATTTTATGAACTCGCTTATAATCGGGAACACGACCCGATTCTAACACTATTCTGTACTTTAACCGAAAAATTTAATAAACAAAGGAAAATGTGTTTTGTTCATAAATAAGAATAGTTAACAAAGCTATTGTCTGGAACGTCATATAGCGGGAACTGATTTTCACAATTCACCGCTTACTGCTGAACATTTTTTAGCCGGAAGTGGCATATCTCGTTCGTTATGCTACCAAACTGCGATTTTAAACTTAAGCGTAACAGAGTGAAGAATAAACTATTTACATCATAAGCGTTACAGGTCGTCGAGAAATAAAACCGTATAGAAATACTTGGACGCATCTAATATAAGATGCATCCATTCAATTTGAACGTTTAGCGATGGAAATGCTGTTTCATGTTTAAGCATTACCGTTAAACAAAGTCTCGCATAGATATACTTGGACGTCTTCAATAATAGATTTCTTGAAATGGAATTGTTATGTCCTTCTGTAACTAAATATACCTTATTTTCATAAATTTGTAAGGTAAACTGCACCGAATTTGCTTAGAATAACGTAGGAAATGAATCATTTTTAAATATTACTTACATAAGTCACAAACTTATAGGTGATAATCAACGCATTTCACATACGGCTACTTCGTCTGTTCGTACGTAAGTACATACACGCAAACATAGAATGGGGGACATACGGTGTGTGTGTGGGGGGTGTGGGTGTGTGGGTGTGTGTGTGTGTGTGAAAACATGCGGCAATAAAGATGCGTATAAATGGGTAAAAGGGGAGAATATAATTCACGCGTGTTGATATAAATTATAGATGAGGATTAAATATAAACGTCGATGAAATCGATTGAATATAACAATTCTGTTTTTAACAACATAGACCACTATTTTCCATATCTGATTAACGAAACATATTTTTTATCGACTTTTTGTTAATAAAGCTGTCAATCACAAAGATAGGGGAACATCGACTGTTTTTATATAAGAAAAAGAACAGAACTGAATTTCCTTTTCGCCTATGATCGCATCACACAACAGTTACATTTCTAAATTGCACCCCACCCATTTCTCCAGTTTCGTTAACATTACAGCGAGACGAATTCTAATATAACACCAAAATCGACTCGTGGCCCTTCACGAACTAAACTAGTAGTTGCGAATTATTAATACACTAGCGGAACACGTGGAAATTCCACAGTTATAGCATTCATCTGATTCATATTGCTGCCGTGCTTAAATATATTTCTATTCTGTGGATGTCCGGTGCGACGCAGACCCCATGATATTATTCTACTGCTTTTGTTCAAACTGAAACTTACTTATCTAAGTGGTTGATGTAGTTTCAGGGGTCTATCTCCAAAACTCTTGTAGAAGTTTGTGATATATTTCCATTCTAAGGACACTTGGCGCGAACACAAACCCCACGATATTATTGTACCATCTTTAGACAGAAAATATACTACACTTTGATCCTAGCCCTAAGGCAAAGAAAGTGTTATAACCTCGTAATTTAGGTTATAATAAATAATAACTTGTAAATAAAATGGATGAACTATCAAGATAAACGTTTAACAGATTTATTAAAACTGAACACAGAATGAATTAATGAATTAATTTGCCGCTGTACGCGATTGACATATTAACAGTCCGAAACCGTGATCTGTGTTTACTTTCTCTCTGAGCAGAAGACCATTTCCAAGGGCGATAACTCTTAACTCCGGAAATGGTTCAAGGGAGGTAATTCGTTTTCGTTAGTTGTCCTAAACAGAAAGTGTATGTTAGTCCAAAATATCACGTTCGACACCAAGCGACATCAGATGATTTTTTTTTTAATTACATTGTATTGTAACTTTGACGATTGGGCGATCCTATCTTTTAAAAAAGGTGAAGGGTGATGACGTGCATGCGAACATGAAATTTTCTTAGCGCATCATTATATAGGTGAGGTAAGTCAGGCATTTCATAACTAAACAATAACAAATAGTCTTAAGATACGTTCATTCAATCTGTACGATTTCAAATTTAAGCGTGAGAAACAAACAAACAAATTTTTTTTTAACTGAAAAGCGGTGAAAACTCAATAACTTAACCGTGACGAACCGACCGAGAGATACATATTTATTACAGAAATACTTGAACGTATCTAACAAAAGATGCGTCTATTAAATTTGCACGTTGAGCAATGCAAATACTATTTAATGTTTAAGCTTGACCGATTGACAAAGCCACACATAAATATGTGTGGACGCATCTACTAAAATCAAAATCTAAATATCCTTTAGTTAACCGCGTTTTTTTTTTACAATTTGGACAGTTTTTTGCAGTTTTATTATCAGGAATACTTGTCAATAAAAATGATGTTTTTTAAATAAAAATAATTTGTTACACAGTAATGTTTTCAGAGGATATATATCTTACGTCTTTCGGGACACCAAGAAGACGCTACATTGTCAAGTAGAATAAAAGGCCAGTATGGTGTAAAATACATTGAAAACAAAGTCCAGATACACTCAACCAACCCGGTAATAAGCTAAATCCTATCCATTCACTGTGGAGGTACCCAGATGCCGGAAGGCTTTTTACTCTAATAGCTTTTTTCATTGAACTGCCAGCCTTTGGAATTCCCTCCCAACTCTCTGTTTCCCTGGTTGTACCGGCATGCAGAAATTTAAATGTAATGTGAACAAATATCTCGCTGCAAAACTCCTAACTTAGAATGGCCCCTATAAATCTAGCCCCTTATCTACAATAGCCTCTTACGTTTCTGTGGTAATGTGAATTGTTTGGGGTGAAATAAAGTTTTGAAAATGTGCAAAATGGACTAGTATGTGCGCCAGCATTCGCCACCAGCTTCTCAAGCCGCTTGGGACCGCATTAAATGATTTCACAGGAAACTCTTCTGTACTAATGAGTCACCACTTATCAACGCTAAAACCTTACACGAGAGTAAAGGGTAATTAGATGAATAGATTGACAGTTGAATGATAATTAATACTATGAGAGGATTGAAAATCTTTACATACCACCCACTCAAAACAACAACTGACCTAGCAACAGTCAGAAACATCGCTCATGGAATGTAAAGAATAACGGTAAACAAAAAATAGGAGCAGAGCATCTTATAAAGATAGCGAAAATTTCTGTAGACTGTCTCCTTCTAGCTGTTCTAATGTTGAACATTATTTTTTAAAGATTCATCCAAGTCTTGATATTCTAGAGGAGCACTTCATTGTAATTAAACCCTTACAAGGAGTAGATCTCTGGTAGCGAAGATCTAAAAGTTGCAACGAAAAGCAGCAAATAGTCAAGTTGTAGTGATAAAAAGAATCGTCTCCATACCTCTGGGAAAATCGCAATTGAATTCCAATAAGAGGAGAGTGGCTAAAATAGGATTCCCTTTTCGCGTATGATCGCACCACACGACAGTTGAATTTTGTAATTATACTCCTTCATCGATTGATTTTCGTTAACATTAATATTTCCCCAGTCCAGCGACACCAATTCTAATACAACAGGCCAACGAAAAGAACATCAGTAAATTAATACAAGAATCGTTGTCGACGTGTTGTATGCATACAAGAGTAATGTCCCTTTGCGAATATTTTGATAGAAACATCTGATTCCTTCATTCAATTCGAACATTTAACGATGGAAATTCCATTTCATATTTAAACAAATTTAGATAAATCCTCGCGTAGATATGCGAGAACGGATCTAATAAAATTCCAATCTGAATATCGTTAAATTTCTACGAGCTTATTTCGTAATTTTTTTATTTTGTGGTGTGACCGTTTCAGCCAAGTCGCATGGATGCTTGCAGCGACTTTGCTGAATATGGTCCCGTCATTGCTATGCGTCAAGCCAATATACTTACAGGTGTGCGTTCATGGAAAATCATGTCTGTCGACTTCGACGGTGCAGTGTTCGTCTTTAGCGGTTGGTAAATACTCCGTGTTCTTGGTGTTTTGTCGCGAGACCTTACTGCGCAAGCCTGCCTTTCGAGGACTGGATATGTTGTAGGTTGGATTTACTGTTTGAGGCGAGCAGAACATCATCCGTGTACAAGATTGTCCAGGGCTTTGTATTTTTTTAACATAGTTCACCCCAGACAAGGCAGGCCGCCACTGTAGACGTAAGGAGCTACTGAGAAGAAAGAAAAGGGATAAGGTTGGGGGGATCAACCTAAATTAGGATCCGCGCAGCGAGATGTCTGTTTACATTAGTTTTAAATTTCTGCATGTCAGTACCGTCGGGAAAACAGGGGACAGGGAGGGAGTTCCAGAGGCCAGCAGCACGAGGAAAGAAGCTATTTGAGTATAAAGCTCTCCGGCATCTGGGGACCTCCACAGTGAATGGATGGGATTTAATCGATTGTCGAGTTGGTCTAGTGAACTTACCAGAGCAGCCAATTCATCGGAGCACAATACATTATAGTATTTGTAAAACAAGCACAAGGATGCAACATTGCGACGATGGGACAGGAACTGGAGCTTGGTTGACAGTGAGGGACCTATTAGGTTGGCGACTCTTTTTTGGACCTTGTCAAGGGAGAGACTAGTAGATGATGCACCAGCCCATATGTGGCAACAATACTCCATGCATGGGCGGATGGTGGCTTTGTAGACATGCAGGATAATGTCAGGTCTGAGGAGTTTACTAGCACGGTAGAGGGAGACCACCTTCTTTGCTGCAGCATTGGCGATGTTTTCTATGTATTTGTTTCAATTCATGTTATCTGTGAAGGTTAGGACGAGGAATTTGAATGTTGAACTCTCAGGTAGGGTGTTATTTGCCATGACAATCGGTGGTTGGAGAGGTTTCTTGTAGTTATTGAAGGAAAGGAGCTTTGTCTTTGCGGCATTAAAAGTTACCAACCATTAATGACCCCAATTCACTACAGCCTGGAAGTCATTTTCTAAGGATTCAGCCATTGCCTCGGATATGATCGCGTCTGTTTTGCCAACATGGCGAGAGTAAAGCGTGGTGTCGTCAGCAAATAAACTAATTTCAGACTCTATGTCATCAGGGAGATCGTTTATATAGATCAGGAACAATAAAAGTCCAAGGATAGATCCCTGGGGTACACCAGCATTTATGTCATGTTGCTTAGATGAACGGCCATCGAGGACAACCTAGATTTTTCTTTTGGTTAGGAGGGATCTAATTATATTAATTAGTTGCCCAATAATACCGTATGAACGTATTTTCAGGAGAAGCCCTTCGTGCCATACCTTGTCAAATGCCTTGGATATATCAAGCGCTACTGCCCTAGCTTCTCCTGCCTTGTCGAGTGTATGATACATACGTTCAGAGATGACCGTTAGGATGTCTGCAGTAGATCGTGCTTGTCTAAATCCATACTGGCGGTCAGATAGAAGTTTAGCATTAACTAAGTGCCGTACTATCGCTAGATTGATTAAGGATTCAAAGATTTTAGCAAAGATCGGCAGTAGGCTGATTGGGCGGTAGTTCAGAGGATCGCTTCTATTCCTAGAATTCTTGTAGACTGGTACCACCGAGGCAATTTTCCAGCTATCTGGGAAACAAGATTCAGCTAGGCATTATCTGAGTCCAAAATGGAGTTAGAAGCGAAACGCTGGGAAAGTAGTTCGGCCTTATCAGTGACCGTGCAAACGACATCATTGTGGTTTGATAGTGGGGGTATCGTTGATTGAACACTGTTCACTACACTATTGTAGATTTTCCAGAAATCACAAGTTTCTGTGACTGAATGCGTTTTTTTTGTTAACTCATATTATCTTCTCTTTGCTTCGCTTATAACGGCCTTACAATTATTTCTTAACTCTATAAACTTATGTCTATTAGTAGTTGACTTATAGCGGCCGAATTTACGGAATGCTTGTTGCCTCTCAGCAATGGCAGCTGCACATTCCGAGGTGAACCATTGGGAAGAGTGGTGCTTGCTAAAGAATTTTCGCATGGGGACATAGGCTTCAATGCCTGCTTTGACCCATTCACTTAATTCATTTGCACACTGGTCGGGAGGAAGTGAGAAGGTTTCCCTCATGTGGCGTCGCTGATGTGATCTCTGATTGACTCGTAGTATCTCGTTGTTTTGAGCAACAGTTCATCAGCTTTTGGGCGACTTTTTAGGGTGATATGTATCATTAGCACAATGTGATCAGCATTCCCGAGTGGGCTATGAGCTTTCGTCACACAAGCCTCTGGCATTGATGTCAAGAAAAGGTCTAGAAGTGAGGCTTGTTGATCTACTCGATCGGGGATGCGGGTCGGAAAATCGACAGTCTGAGAGAGGGGGTGAACTAGGGAGAAATTATACGTAGAGTCGCCGGCTGCGTCAGTAAGGCTAGAGAATCCCAACTAGTCACGGTGGTGGGCATTAAAATCCCCAAATACATGTATTTGGGGCATTCGAGTCAATTAAGAGTGATATATCTATGCTTTCAGACAGAGTTTAGCAGAGTACAGTCCTGGGTCGATGGGGAGCGGTATAGGAAATATAAGTAGCTGACGTTGTGATGTAAAGTCAATCTAAAGCACATGTAGTCGTGGTCATCTGATTCTAACCTATGTTCTCTAGTCATGGGGAGGGTGTTTCGAACAAAACTCCTAACCCGTGCATATGTTTGTCAGTGTCTTTGCGGTAGAGTGGGAGGTAGTCAGTCATGTTAAAGTGGTAAGAGGAGATTGAGGATTGAAGGTTAGTTTCACTTAGAGCTAGGATATCCGGGGAGTTTGTCAGGAGAAAGGTTTCTACGTCGTTGATGTTGGTGCTAAGTCCCCGGATATTTGTGAATGCGAGCCTCAAGGGCGGAGGCGAAAGTGTTTTTAGTTGGGTGTCTGGTTTACGTTTTATTTTATTTTTTTGTAATGACATGTTTGTTTTGATCATAGAGTGGGTTGGCCAAGGTGGGTCCTTGTTTGGTGCCAATAAGCCCATACAACCAGTCCATTAGTCACGACCTGGTCCATGGGGGTTGTGGCCACGGGAAAGCCCACCGGGGATAATTGCAGGGTCCCTTTCCATGCGCGACATAGCACATACAACTATCCACGGTATTATGCAACTGATGATGGAGCAGCCGTTCTTAGCGCTCCCCAAGAGTGTGAGCTCCTGTCCTGTCAGTCGGAAACAGCAGCCAGACAAGCTGTCTAACCTGTACTCTCAACCTGTCGGAACAAGAGAGACCCAGACTAGTCATGTAAGACTTAGTGACAAAAAAGTACCTCTGCTCAGATGGGCTGTTGACTCACACTCATACATAACAGCGACAGTAATTCGAATTAAACAAGGAAACATCGACGAGCACCACACGAATATTAGAATTGTGTTCAATTTGTGTCGTATTTAATCTTGATTTAGGAGGTAAAATCAAAAATTATTATGGCTTTCTATAACTAAAAAAAACACTGATTTTCTTAAATGTTTGTCGAGTCAACTTGGAATCTCGTTAAAAACTTGGTAAATTTTTGAATGTTAATTACTAAAGTTACAAAAATAGCTCAATTTGATTGGTTCAGACATTTCTCACATAGACCAATCACTAGGCAATATTTGGCGGGAAAAGGCGAAATGCCTCATTCTTGATCTCTTCAGCTTAACAATCGTCATACTAATCGGACGCATTTGGAACCGTCTATCCACGGACGTTAGAAGGTGGGTATTTTTAATTTAAGCCGTAAACACACTTTGTTTGTAAGACAGTTAATTATAATGCAATATATATATACTAGTAGAATATCCGTCCCAAGAAGGATAGAAACAATAAGTCTAAAATTAGTTTTTCCAAATTTTCTTTATTTTTCATTTAGGGAGGTATAGTATGGTTTCAGACCCCTGCCCTCCGCCCCTAAAAGGTTAAGTTTCCAAAACAATAAATAATGTGCCCACGTTGCTCACCGTGTTGTCTAGAACACGTATTCCTAATGATAAGTTCATTAGTATGAGTTTACCAAGCGCATACAAATGATGTACGCTCACGTGCATGCGCACCGATCTTGTTAAATATGTATTACATAGTATAACTGAAAATTTGATATAGAGCAATTTAATTTTTTGTATCTCGATTATTTTTTCATTCTTTGGGAAGAGGGTGCAGGTTTAAAAGAGCACACTTCATAAATGGAAAAGTTAACAAAAATTTCAGTATCCAATTTTAATTTAGTAACGTCAGTTAATTGAAATCCAACTTAAATAAATTAAAATACAGGTTGACATTTTCAGGTTATAAACAACAAAGACACCAAATAAGGAGTTAGAGACACCCTACCAGTTGATATATTCAAATTTAGGAAGGGTCCAGAATTAGTGAATGCATGAAGCGACAGTCCTAGAAATGTTCTCATTAAGTCGCACCATTCGGAAAATTACTCCTGTGGAATCTAAACCCCCAAAAGTGCTTACCAATTATCACTCCGTTACGTCTGAACTCGCTTATTGCTCTGAACAACATTTAAACTTTATACTGGAAACCAAACCTTCTTGTCCGGATTCGTTCTCAGATATATTCAAAATTTCCAATGTGGAAAGAAATTTGAAAGAAAATGTTTGTTGTAGACTCAGCCGCTGCTTCTCTGGCCGTTAAACTTAAAACTTGCTTCATCGCTCCAAATGCTCTGTTCTGGAAAAATGGCAGCATAAATAAACGTTGCTAAAATATCTAGAAGATTATATACCCTAATAAACATTTAATGGGTGGAACACGTGTGAACGATATAATTTAATGCATTCTTACAATCGATCTCTCCGATTCCAAGTTCTTGGGAAGCTCGTCCTGTGAGTTCCCGCTGTTTATGAGTAAAAGCAGCTTCAACAACCTGACCCTTTTCAGAGGGGCAAACAAATTTTGGTCTTTCCGCTCTTGAAAGATTTTCGCACAAAACCGTTGATTCAAAGCGCAGAATAAGACCAGCTACCGTGTATCTATTTACTGCTCAGTCGAATTGTTCTTGCAATCGGCGGCACGTTTATATTCTTGTGCTTACAACGAAGACATAGTTTGTCTGGGAATATTCGTCTTTGTCATACATGGAGCACGATTTTCAATCTGAAATAGACACACAAAACTGTTAATTTTTACAGACCGATCAATCCAATTTACACCGGTAAGATGTGTTTAAATTTACACTGGTAAGATGTGTTAAAATTTACACCGGTAAGATGTGTTTCAATTTACACCGGTAAGATGTGTTTAAATTTACACCAGTAAGATGTGTTTCAATTTACACCGGTAAGATGTGTTTAAATTCACACCGGTAAGATGTGTTTAAATTTACACCGGTAAGATGTGTTTAAATTTACACCGGTAAGATGTGTTTAAATTTACACCGGTAAGATGTGTTTAAATTTACACCGGTAAGATGTGTTTATATTTACATTTATATAGAATGCCTGTAACTAACGATAATCGTCTACGAAGTAATTGATCGGATGAGAGTTTAATAGGCGCCTGTTCACTTACAATAAGGAGGCATTGACTGCCTGGTTATTTCTGACTCATCTTCTATATTAACTACTTACATATTTGCTGACTCTGTTTCTCTCCGGGTGTAAAAAGATAATACTCACGCTCGGCGACGACAATATGTATAGATGGAGGATAATCCACAAAAGTGTGCATATATCCGAGAGTGAAAAAGCATTATTTTGTTATGTTTAATAAAAGAAATAATGAATACATCTATGGCAACACTTCAAAGAGCATTACTGATCAAGATTTCTCTGTTTCTCCCTTTCTCCTGGAGCACGTAGTGCAATGAGGAAAATGTAGCTGGTTACTTTTTATAATCTAAAAGCAAGCTTCTCTCCTTTCACCACCAACGCTTCGATCCTTACTTTGCCCAAATTTAAATGAATATCTCTCTCCTTGAATAAGCCCCCTGTTTTGGTAAGCTCCTCGGACTGACCATTCACGCCAGACATCAAATATGTTGCTAAGGTCGCTGGACAAATGGTTGGAACTTTCTACGGCTCCAGAAAGTATCTCACTCCTGGCGCAATCCTCTACCTGTATAAGAGTCAAATATGTCCTAATATAGAGTACTGTTGCCACATCTGGGGAGGTGCCGCCCAGAGCCCCCTTTCTTGTCTTGATAGAGTACAAAACGGATGTTTCTATGCAACACGTGTTTCAAGCATGTTTGCTATCTTCAGACATTTATAGATTTGTAAATGTGGATTTAGTTCTTTTTATTTGAAGTTCAGTGTGTGTGTTTGTGTGTTTGCGTGTTTGTGTGTGTATTGTGTGTTTGCGTGTTTGTGTGTGTATTGTGTGTTTGCCATTTTTTAAAGATGTGTGTGCCCCCTCACTTTCATTCTCTGAGTCATCAGTACATTCTGTGGCATATCACTAGAGTTTACTGAAGCGTGTAATTGTTTAGTTTGCGTTCTGTAAATTGTAAGTGCGCGTGATTAGTGGATATGATTTATGGGTGTGTTTTGTTTTTGTATATGTGTTATCCTTCATGTATGTTTGTGTGTTAGTGTGTATGCGTGTATGCGTGTATGCGTCTGTGTGTGTGCGCGCTTGTCATTCTCTTAAGCTGTGTGTGCTTTTTCTTTTTGAGTCATTGCTATATTATTGTTCTGTCATAAGCATCTTTTATGTATATATATATATATATATATATATATATATATATATATATATATATGGGGGGTATAATGGTGTGATTGTGTGTATGTGTGTTTTAGTCAGTGTATCTGTTCTGGTTTAGGTGTGTTGGTGTAGTTTAGGTGCATTTGTAATTTTCACGTATCCATTGTGCATTGTCTTCTCGTGTTGTCATCTAAACACATAGTTTCCTATATGAACAAATGCATATATCTATGCGTATACGTACACCTCTCACGTATTCTTACAAATATATGTGTATTTTATGTAATTTTTCCTTTCTTCCTCTGTGTATCTGGAGCTAAACGTCACTTCGATTTCCAAGAACTACCCGTTTGTGGAACACAATACCTCGGGGCTGCTTCCCAGCTTACAACATCATGGTTATTTTCAAGTTCAATGTTAACAAATTCTTGTTGAGCCGTCTTCTTAAATAATCAAACTCTGCCCAGTTTCAACCATCGTCTACAATCCTCAAAGTGTTTATCTCACCGTCCACTTTACAAACACATTAACCATGATCCTTGATTGGACTTTGGGCCTTGATAAACGGTGACTCATTAGTACAAAAGAACATTCCTCAGCCGTATTCGTGCATAATTCGAAACAATAGATCCGATGCCATTGCTCTCAACGATATCTACCCGACCATTGACGGCCCTTCTACATATTCTTTTCTGGACATTCATTGAATTGAGGTCGTTACAGATGACGTGTTAGGGGAGATGGTCATTTAAATTCACCAGTAAGCGAATATCATACGGGGTCTGTCTGTAGAAGGAAATGATAATCAAAAGTCCTAATAATTAATGACATCAACAAACCTTATCGATGATGATGGTTTTGAGAATTAAAATGTTATAACTTGTTATTATGTTTGAACACAATTGGTAGATAACTCATGCTACATTATTGATGTATGGTAACAGGAGTATCTCTAGCTGTGATGGGAGAGAAGTGTGACAAGCTCTCACCTTATTTTCCTATTAGGCTTGAAACCGAGCTGTCAAATCACAAACGTTAAGTAGGGTTTGTGTATATAGGGGCATAGACAATGGATAACGCGATCAATGCGATATGTTCTCTTAAATTGCAAAAGAAAAACAGAATACCACATAACTTGTTATATATGTTCTATTTTACAAGCAAACTAGACGACCGCCCAGGTAAGAGACAAAATACAGTAGACCGGCCTTTTTCGTGAACAGAGATGATAATGCAACAACATGTGGTCTGTAAGTTCCCTTGTAGCGTCTTCCTTCTCAGTTTCCGCCCCTCTCCTTTGCATCTGAAAGTGCACCTGTTCAAATCATACAATAATTCTTACTTCTTCGCAAGTAATGAATCGTTATTCAATACATCATATTACTCCTTCGAGGTCCTCCTACCATCATTCTGAAACAATGTCTTCTTTTTATCTAAGTTGTGATATTCTGACGGGGTCCTTTATTGTCACTAAACAGGAGTAGCTTCTACCGAGTCATTGGTAGCAAAGATCGAGAAGTTGCAACGGAAATGTTAGCTTGCTTACCGGAATAAATGTATCTCTTTCTTGAAACAATCTGATCATACGGTTAGAAATTGTAAAACGAATTAGCGTTATATTATTCTGACGATCGCATTCAAATTCATTCCCAACCTAATTAGAAAGGGCTGATTAGAACAATAATAGTCAATAAATACAAAGGCCAAAACGGAATCGGATTCTCTTTCCACATAATCTGGTATGGGATGCCCTCTTTTCTTCCCTGTAGCTTCTTTCTCACAGAAGAGACGTTGCTAGTCTTTCTCCACTCTATCGTTATTTCCATAGTAGGTGCTCGACTGAGCTCCAATCTCTGGTTCCTTCCTGTCATTCAAAACAAAATCATGTCTAGCTACAACCACCGAAAACGATTTTCTTTTTTTACTTTGTGTACCTAAAACTAAACGGAACTTCCATGAACAGAGTTTCTTTCCAAGAATTGTTTGTTTGTGGAACGACATACCACGGAGCTGTGTCCCGGTTGACTACAACATAGTTGTATTCAAATCTAATGTTAACAAATTCTTGTTGAGCCGTTCCATTTAAGTAATCAATTTCAGCCCAGATCAAACCATTGTCTGCAATCCTCAAGGTGTTCGTCTCACCATCCACCTGACACACACCATTAACTTTTATCCTTGAATAGCCTTCGGGCTTGATGAACGGCGACTCTTTAGTAAAACTAAAATATGATCGCATAACGCAACAGTTGATTCCACTCAGGGTTTCATAAACTTTTTACATTATAGCGACACCAATTCTACTGCAACGAATCATCTGAGTCCGTTTAGCAATGAAAATGCTGTTTGGAATTGAAGCGTGACAAACAACAAGAATGCTATTTTGAAACAAGCGTGGGATGAAAGGCCGACCGAGACACGGGGTCTCGTATATAAATACTTGGACGCATCTAAAATGAGACCTGTCAATTCAATTTAACAACATTATCAAGTGAACTGTTGATGCGCATTAGCGACACCAATTTTAATTCAACAGGAAAAACGCCGACGAATCGTTGTAGAACTCTGTTGCGTTTAAACAGGAGTTGTTTCCCTTTAGAAGATAAATTCAGAGATAAATAAATGAGATGAGGTTATTTCGGCCTTCTGCCAGGTTTAAATGACTTACTGACTGCCATTTTAGGGCTTCTCAAATGCGTACGTTCGCAAAATTCTACACACAGATTTTCAGCTTGTTTCGCTACTATTGAAAAACTATTCCCTTGATATTTTCATTATAATTATTATTTCACCCTTTGCTGGTTGTGTTTGTCTGTTTTACGGCATATCAAGCTTTTTGTGGTTATTTAAATCATAATAACGATTGTAAATGTTTTATCGTGTGCAGTTGCTAATTTTACCCATGAGGTGTAGAGTCATATTTTTTGTCAAACACCTGTGTGTAGTTGAACACTATAGATCCAATATGATTTGAACCCGGGATAACCGATCTCCAGACCGCAACGGTATCTATTAGGCCAAATTACCCGTGGTAGCTTCCACGAAAATACTGCGTTGGTTGCATTAATAAAAGCATATAATCGTTGTAAAAAATAATTCTTCGGTGAGAATCTTAGCAAAACGCAACAAATAATCAAAGTTTTTGTTGGAAAAAAAGGATAATCTTTATGCGTGTATATATGTTTTTGGACCATCACATTTTAATACTTTCTTCGTCTAACAAATGGTGACTGATTAGAAATACAAAAGCGGATTCGGACTTTTCACTATGATTGCATAACACAACAGTTGAATTTCCATCCCTTCCATTTTTCGAGTTTTGTCACAATTAATATTTCGACAATCCAGCGACATCAATTCTAATACAACAATACTAAAAAAAAAAAAAACTATTATTATCGTCTTCCGCGTGTTTTATTTGTTTGTATTACGACATATTAACCAATTTTGTGGTTAATTAATTCTGAATCACACTAACTATTGCAAGCGATTAATTTAACACAACTTAGTATTTTACTCGTAAGAATGGTGGGGTCATACTTTTGTCAACCGCATAAATACGTAAGTGAACATATACATCCAATGAGATTGAAATCCGGGATGGTCGATTCCATTAAACCTTGATATTCTGGAGAAGCCCTCCATTTTAACTATTAAAAAGATTACCAGCGGTAGAGCGGTAGCTTCCACTGAGTCCACGATAACAAAGTTGCAACTAAAATAAGCAAGTTTTAGTGGGGAAAAATGCTCCCTTTATGCATTTTGGACGCGCATATTCAAATACTTTCTCCATCCAATAAGACTAGAAAAACAAAAGCGAAATTCTATCATCGTACCATATAACAGGTGGATTCCCACCCATTTTTATTGCTCGAATTTCGCCAAGATAGATGTTTCGACATTACAGCGACAGCAATTCTAATGATCATGTTGTAGCGTCGTATACAAGAGTAGTGGCCCTTGGCGAGGGTTAAATCAGAGAATAATATAAGAGATTATTAGTGTGGCCTTTCGTAACCAAACAAAAAACGGATATTATGAAGATACGTTCAATCAATCTCTGCGATATTTAGAATTAAGCGTGACAAACCACCGAAAATGCTATTTTAAACTAAAGCGTGAGACAGAGCTTCCTATAAAGATACTTGGACGCATCTCATTTTAGATGCATCCATTTATTTAACGATAGAAATATTATTTCATATTTTAATCCTAACCGATAGACAAATCTTCGTTTAGATAAGCGTGGACGCATCTAATAAAATTAAAACTTATATATCATTTAAAAAACCGCTAAAATTTCATGAGCTCATCTAGAAACAGTCGACTCAAACTGATGCATATTAGCGACACCAAATTCAATTCAACATGAAAAGGCCGACGAACAGAGTAAAATCGTTGTCGATTTTGCAACGAAGGAAGCAGTGTGACCTTTTCACGTTGTCGCAGCCCGCATAGCAACTCTGCATCTCGGTGATCGTGTTCCGAGTTATCATGTAAGTGCAGAGAGATTAGATCTGGTAGGTTGCCATTTCTTTCCAGCCTCACATACAGCGCCCGTTTTTTTACCGAATGGTTACCCATCTGGTACGGGCCATGCTCGACGTCACTTAACTTCGGTGATCTAACGATAACCTGTATTTCAACGTAATTATGCCGTACATAATAGTCGTCTCTCTTTATTGCGACATTCCGTAACTACAAAAATACCTTATTTTCCTAAATTATTATGATCAACTTAGAATATCGCAATAAATAAATGTTATATTCAAGTTTTAAATTTACTATGGAGGATGATCAACGCATTTCCCGGCATTTTAACTAGAATCAAAATGTAATATCTGTCCAGTCTCAAGAAGCCATTCTCCCAAGTATTTTCTCCTCCTCTTGGAGGAGTTGGCTTCAAAGCCTTTTGCATGATGCGCATGTGAACATGCGTTTGTGTACGTTCTAATACAACAGTCCGTTTTTGGCTAAGATCAAAGTGTAGTATCTGTTCCGATGGATACTGCACCCCATAGACTGGTATTGTCTTGGCCTTCGGCGCTTGATTTACGCCGGTCTATGAGTCTGTCCTATGCAGTTCTAGGAGGTCCACCCTCCCAGGCTTCGCCTCCCCTCTTTGGGGAGGAGTAAGTTTATTGCTTACTGCCTGAGGCGCCCCTACCGGAGAATGCCGACGGGGCTGCCCAGGCAATTTTTAAATGGCCAGAGTGCTCACCTCTCGGGCGCTGGCTTTTCAAACCCCACTTTCCTGACCGGACCTTGGGTCACATCTTACTTGTGGGAGTAAGATAAAACTGGCCTTGTGCCTAACTCCTGGAGAGGAGTAAATAAATACTTGTTGTCATCCGAATTCGGTGCTATATTTCGACACTGGATTTTGATTTTCTTATCGTTATTGCGTTGGATTCTGACATTTTGCTTGTTTCTTTTATGTTTAACGAGAACCAAATTTGTTAGTACCCCCACAAGAACTCCATTTTGAACTAAATTCCCTGTGGTAGCTTTCATTGATCCATGATAGCAAAGATCTAGAAGACGTAACAAAAATGCTATGTCGCTGGCAATAAACAAAGCATGCGTACCTTCCTTGTAACAAAACAAAATGTCGGTAGTAATCTTAACTATAATAGACAAACAAACCTAAACCAGACACCCAGCAAAAATATATATTCGCCTCCGCCCTTGAGGCTAGAATTCACAAATATCCGGGGGCTTAGAACCAACATCAATGACGTAGAAACCTTTATCCTAGTAAACTCCCTGGATATCCTAGCACTAAATGAAACAAACCTACAATCTTCAATATCTTCACATCATTTTGACATGACTGATTTCCTCCCACTCTACCGTAAAGACTCTGACAAATATATGCACGGGCTAGGGTTTTTTTTATTTCAAACACAATTCCCTTGACCAAAGAAGATAGGCTAAAATTAGATAACCAAGCCTCCATGTGATTAACCTTACAACACAGCGTTAGTTACTTATATTTCTTATACCGTCCTCCTTCGACCCAGGACTGTACCCTTCTCAACTCTGTCTCTGAAAGCATAGACACAGCACTCTCACTCGACTCGAGAGCCCAAATACATGTATTTGGGGATTTTAACGCACATCACCGTGACTGGCTTGGATTTTCCAGCTACACAGATGCAGATGGTAACTCCGCGTATAGTTTCTCCATAGCACACCTCCTCACAGACCTGTTCTTGACCTGACTGCCCGAGGCTTGTGTGACGAATGCCTGTAGCCCGATCGGAAACGCTGATGACCTTATGGTAATGATTGATACCACCCTAAAATATCGTCCCAAAGTTGATGATCTATTGCTCAGAACGACGGGATACGAGAACAAGGCTGATTGAGAATCCATCAGAGATCTCAATAGTGAAACCTTTTCTCTCCCTGTTGATCAGTGCGCAAATTAGGTAACCGTATGGGTCAAAGCAGGCATTGAAGCATATTTTCCAATGCCTAAATTCTTCAGTAAGCCCCACTCTCCTCAATGGTTCACCTTGGAATACAGAGATGACCAGAAAACGCATTCAGTCGCAGAAACTAGATACTCGAGATTTTTGGAAAATCTTCAATAGTTTTGTGAACAACAATTCCCCCGCTGTCAAACCACAATGATGTCGTTTGCACGGACACTGATAAAGCTGAACTACTTGCCCAACTGTTTGCCTTAAATTCCACTTTGGATTCCGCAAACCACTCCCTCCCAAAATTCCCATTGTAGACTGAAGCTACACTTGATGATCTGGTCATCACTCCATCTCATGTCAGGGACATCATAAATAACTTTGATACCGCAAAAGCATGTGAACCTGATCTTATACCAGCAATATTAATAAAGAAATGCTCTGCTGAACTGGCCCCTGTCCTCTTTAAACCCTACAACAAATGCCTTGTCGAATCTTGCTTACCTGGTAGCTGGAAAATTGCCTTTTTGGTAACAGTATTCAAGAATTCTAGACATAGAACTGACCCTCCCGCTCTTCGCAAAAATCTTTGAATCCTTAATCAATATAGCGATAGTCCGTCACCTCGTTAATGCTAAACTTCTTGCTAACTATCAGTATGGATTTAGGCCAGTTCGGTCTATTGCGGATATCCTAACGGTCAACTCTGAACGCCTATACCATACACTGGAAAAGGTAGGTTAAACTAGGCCGGTAGCGCTTGATATTGGCTATTCTGGTGCCCCCTCGACGTAAATTCACTAGACTAACTCGACAATCAACTGAATCTCATTAATTCACTGTGGAGGTCCACAGATGCCGGAAGGCCTTCTACTCAAATAGCTTCTTTCCTCATGCTGCTGGCCTCTGGAACTCCCTCCCTGCCCCCTGTTTCCCCGACAGTACTGACATGCAGAAATTTAAAACTAATGTAAACAGACATCTCGCTGCGCAGATCCCAATTTAGGCTGACCCCCCCCCCAACCTTCTCCCTTTTTCTTTTTTCTCAGTAGCCCCTTACGTCTACAGTGGCGGCCTGCCTTGTTTGGGGTGAACTATGTTAAAAGAAAAATATCCAAGGCCTTTGACAAGGTCTAGCATAAAGGGTTTCTTATAAAAATCAATGCATATGGTATTACTGGACGAATATTTAATATAATCATATCTTTCCTATCCAAAAGAAAGATCCAGGTTGTCCTCGATGGCCGCTCATTCAAACAACATGACATAAATGCATGTGTACCCCAGGGATAGATCCTTGGGTATATTTGCAAACAAAACCACGCTCTACTCTTTTAATGTGGGTAAAACGGACGCGCACATATCCGAGGCAATGGCGGAATCTTTAGAAAGTGACTCCCAGTCTGTAGTGGAATGGGGTCATAAATGGATGAAAACATTTAATGCTACTAAGATAAAGCTCCTTTCATTCAACAACTACAAGAAACCTCTTTAATCACCGATTGTCATGGCAAATAACACCCTACCTGAGAGCCCAACATTCCAACTCATCGGCCTAACATTCACAGGTAGCATGAATTAGAACAAATACATAGAAGATATTACCAAAGCTGCTGGAAAGAAGGTGGGCTCCCTCTACTGTGCTAGAGAACTCTTCACGCCTGACAGTATCTACAAAGCCATCATCCGCCCATGCATGGAGTATTGTTGTTACATCTGGGCTGGTGCAGCATCCACTAGTCTCTCCCTCTTAGACAAGGTCCAAAAAAAGCGTCGCAAATCTAATAGGTCCGTCACTATCCACCAAGTTTCATCCCCTCTCCTATCGCTGCAATGTTGCAACCTAGTGCTTTTTCTACAAGTACTTCAATGGAATGTGCTCCGATGAACTTGCTGCTCTGGTCCCCCCTCAACGTAAATACACTTGACCAACCCGACAATCAGCTAAATCTCATCCATTGACTGTGGAGGTCCCAAGTTGCCGGAAAGCCTTCTACTCCAATAGCTACTTTCCTCCTCTTGCTGACGGTTTTTGGAACTCCTTCCCTGCCCCCTGTTCTCCATACTGTACAAACATGCAGAAATTTAAAACTAATGTGAACAAAGATCTAGCTGCACAGCTCCTAATTTAGGATAACCCCCAGTACTTAAACTCTCAGTACCCTTTTACGTCTACAATGACAGCATACCTTGTTTGGGGTTAATTATACTAAAAAGAACACAAGAAATAGTCAAGTTTTAGTTGGAAAGGGAATTCCCTTCATACTTTATGGGCGACCATATTCAAATAAGAAGTGACTGACTAGATAATCAAAAGCCGAATCGTATTTACTTTTCGCTTATGATCGTACCACACAACAGTTGAATTTATATCCCCTTCACTTCTCAAGTTTCGCCAAGAGAAATATTTCGTCATTTCAGCGACACCAATTCTAATATAACAGATGACGCGTCGTGTTGTATATGTATTGTGTAGTGGTCCTTTAGAAGGGGTAAGTAAAATCAGAGTGGCAAAGAATAATAATAACATGTGAGATTAATAGGTCCTTTCTTAATCCAAAAAAAATGCGTCGATTCAATCTGTGTGCTATTTCAAATTTAAGCGTGACAAACCAACGAAAATGCTACAACAAAACGGCCGACAGAGAGTCTTCTTTTCATAGAGATACTTCGACTTATCTAAGATACGTCCATTCAAATTGCACCTTTAACGATGGAAATGCTATTCAATGTGTTAACGTGACTGATAGACAAAGCCTCGTTTCGATATGTGTTTTGTTTTAATTTTGAAGTCTGCTGATTCAGGAATGTAACAAAACAATTGCAGGCGTACATCACCGATCGAGAAGAGAGTGAACGTCCCACGTTTTGCTCCCCCGGGTTGGGGTTGGGGACTTGATTGTAACCTTAAGCCGGGTGGACTAACAGAAATGTCCACATTCTACCTGAAACAAATTGTAATATATATATAAAAAAATCCTTTTTTTGTTTTTTGATATCTTCATTTGTGATGAAACAGCTTTCGATTTGGGGACCAAGTAAAAGACAGGAGATTATTTTACATGTGTACAGATGAGAAAGGGGAAATAATGTAATTCACACGTGTTGATATAAACGGGAGTGAGAAAGTATTCTTTTGTTATATATAAAATAAGATAATGAATATATATATAAAGAGTAAGAGATAGGGCGAGAGAGAGAGAGAGAGGGGGGGAGAGAGATCTTTAATGGGCGAAATAATTGTTTCCAATTAGCGTAAAGCATTACACTTCAGAACTAGCACAGAATTCTCTCGTTAACCGATAGCGCGAATGTCATAGTATTTCTTTCTTGTAACAACCTTTACACTAGGTAGCAAGTAGTTAAGTTTTAGTTTGATAAGAGATCGCCTTTATACCTTTTAGACGATCATATTTAAATGTCTCCCCCATTTAATAAGAGGGGGTGACAAGAAAAACAAAAGTCGAACCGGATTCCCTTTTCGCCTCTGATCGTCCCACGAAACCGTTGAAATTTTAAAACCCACATCCTCTATTTTTTTAGTTTCGCCGAGATACAAATTTCGACATTACAGCGACACCAAGTTGAATAAAACTGACAAAGCAGGGAGAACATGAATAACATGTTGTCGACTCGTGTTGTATGTATACAAGAGTAGCGGCCCTTTAGAGAGTCACATCAGAGTGCGAATGAATAACATATGAGATTTGCTGGTCCTTTTGTAACTAAACAAAAAGATGCTATTTTAAACTTAAGCATAACAAACTGGTGAAAATATGATTGAGGGCCTGACAGACAGAGTTTTCTTTCTATAGAGATACTTCGACGTATCTATAATAAGATACGTCCATTCAAATTGCGCCCTTAGCGATGGAAATTCTATTTCATATTTAAACGTGACCGACAGAACAAGGTTTCGTGATATTTGTGAACACGTCTAATAAAATTAAAATCTAAATATCCTTTAATTAACCGCGAAATTTCCAGGGGATCATCTTGGAACATTCACAAGTGGACTGTGGACTCAAACTGGATGCGCTTTAGCGACACCAATTCGAATTCAATAAGGAAACTCTCCGTCGATAAAATGAACAATGGAATCGATGTCGACTGTGTTGTTGCATTTAAACAGGAATTGTCTCCCTTAAGAAGGTGAAATTTTAACGAACCTTTGGCCTTTTGGCTTCGAGCAAAGTGTAGCATCTGTTCTGATAACATACTTCATCTTTTCTCTCTTCGATCAATGAAAGAGAGATCTTTCTAGACTGAGGCAATTTTTATGTTTGTTCCAATCCAGAATTCCATTTTTGGGAAGCTTGCTTTCCACGCACATTGAAACCGACCTTGTGTCTAACTCTGTCCTCTTTAAAGGAATGTCTATTGCTCTGACTCTTATAGAAACTCTCGGAAAATAGATAAATTTGAAATGTTAATTATTCAAATCACAAATTGGCTATGAGGAATGATAACACTACCTTTCCCGGCATTTTCCTATGATGAAAATGTAGTATCTGTTAAGTCTGGGGGGGGGGAGGCCATCTTTCCAGTTTTTTGCCTTTTTGCCTATCGTCTAATGCACTTTCATTCGTGAAGGTGTTTATTTTTAAGTCTAATGTGACCCATTCTAGGGAGCAGGATTCGTTACATAAAACAACCTTGTATTAAATGTTTCCCCTCCTGTGGATAGAAGAGCAAGTAAATAATATTAAAAAAATGATTTTTAAAAAACTGCTAATGCAAGCGATGATTATGATGATGCTAATATTCTATAATTGATTACGCGTAACCGCTACCATCTATATATTAAAACTTACATATCTTTCCGTCTCGGCACGTATGGTAAACAAACAATTGTAACGCACGGCGACAAGCATCGGCCGACAGTCAGTCCGATCGCACGTACTTACATACATACATTACATACATACATTACATACATACATTACATACATACATTACATACATACATTACATACATACATTACATACATACATTACATACATACATTACATACATACATTACATACATACATTACATACATACAGACATAGAACGGGCGTCGATATAAATGAGATAAGGGAGAGAATATGAGACACGTGGGTCTGAGAAAGCATTATTTTTTATATGTTAATAGAATATAATAATAAATATATATATAAATATATACATATATATATATATATATATATATATATATATACATATATATATATACATATATATATATATATACATATATATATAAATATATATATACATATATATATATACATATATATATATATTTATATATATATATATACATATATACAGGGTGGGCAAAAATAAGGGTCCTATTTTTAAAAATTCATAACTTTTTTATTTATTGATTTTTAAAAAATTTTTTTTTTAAATAAGTAAGGGACCCCTTCCGAAGCAAGCATGAGCCGTATTAGCCCTAAGGAACGTACCCTCATTTAGAAAACATTATTTTTGCTTAAAAAACTCAAAACAGTGTAAAAAACAATACTTTAGTTTTTGTAAGTTTTAAGAAGTGTTTTTCGGCTAAAATTTGTTTTGTTTATTTCAAAAAATCTCGGAAGGGTCAGTCTACACACACATAAAGTTTGGTGAGTTTAACTTTTATTTTGTGGAAGTTATTCAAATTCAAGTTATTCAAATTTAAAGATAGGACCCTTATTTTGGCCCACCCTGTATATATACATGGACGGCGGCACCGGGGAGCAGAGGGTGGAGCTCAACCCCCCTCACTTTTTGACTTGGGCCCCCCTCCACTTTACCGTCATCAATAATTAAGTTGATATGCATGTGTTTAACCGCCCTCCCCCTCACTTTTTAGGAGACCCCCTACTTTTATAACTGTCCTGTCTGCCCTGATATATATATATATATATATATATATATATATATATATATATATATATATATATATATATATATATATATATATATATAAATGAATACTTCTACTAAAATTCTATATATCTTGTTTGTTTGTTATCTTACTTGTTACCGTGCACACTGGATGGCGCTACAATAGGTGAATGCCGTAAATAAAAGAGTAAATGATAAGAAATCTAGTGGTAGGGGCTGAATGACGTAAATAATAAAAATAGAGAGAAAAGGGAGCTGAAAGAGAATAGATATGGGGACGAGCGGTGTAGACAAGAGAGAGAAAAAAGTTACCAAAGTGTATGTTTAATAATATATATATATATATATATATATATATATATATATATATATATATATAACAAATACAAATATGGTATGTAGATTATGTAAAGTACCTCGGGGAGCTGAACGTCCCTGCCTTGCACAGTTCCATGTCACCCTTGGGCAAGGTGTAGCACCTGTTAGCCCCCTCTGATATTCCAGAGGGTTACCATACAGGCGTGGTCGCCTCTCAAGCGGCTAGTGAGTGAATGGCCGCCCTCTACCTACGCAGGTCAAAGCCTTCAGCAGCAGGAAGATGGAAGTTTCTCAGGCAGACGAATTTAAACTAATCAATGGCTGAGAAATGAGCTGGCACGTGGATGACTTTAGCATAGCTGAGCCATACTGGGTGGCAGCGAACAGTCATGTGAGCGGACACTGCGAAAAATCCTCCAACGGCGGAGCAGTCTGTATGTAAGGCTGCGACGGTGGATGAAGGGTTGCAACCAGTCAGGGGGATGGTCGTCTCGATTTTCGTGCCACTGAGCATAAACTTGTCTAGTCAAGACGATGAGTCTGTTGATTGTGCATCAACTTATCTATATAAACTAAATCCCCGTACGATCGTATCCAGGGGCACCAGTAGTGGAGCAAAAGATCGAAGATAAGAAGGGGGGTCTGGCAGCGATCTGAAGAACGCGGTGGGGACAAGATTGTGATATCCGGAAGTCTTTAGTGTTCTAGTAGCAGTCACTTCGCTTTTGGACCTGAAACAAGAGAGTGATTCGACAGGAGGCTAGAAAATGTACCCTAAAATTAGTTTGCTTCGCCTTAAATTTATTTATCTACCTCCCACAAGGTAAGATGTGACACAAGGTCGGGAAAGTGGGATTAGATAAGCCAGCGCTCGAGAGGTGAGCGCTCTGGCAATTTAAAAATTTCCTGGGCAGCCCCGTCGGCATTCCCCTGGTAGGGGCGCCTCAGACAGTAAGCAATAAACTTACACCTCCCCAAAGAGGGGATGCAAAGCCTGGGAGGGTGGACCTCCTAGAACTGCACAGGACGGACAACCCCCAATAGACCGGCGTAAATCCAGACCAAAAGGCCCGGACGATACCGGTTTATTAGGCGGGGTAAAAACTCCTGCTTCGCCGTAAAATTAAAAATGGCATCGATATTGCAGCACTTTTAGAAACCTGCCTTTAAGTTACACAATTTTTTGGAAGTGTTACAGGCCTGACAACCCGCAACGACATGGGGTTGGCTTCGCTATAAAGAACACGTTATGTAGACTCGAATGCGTTCCTTTCGTCTTTGCGTTTTTCTGGGATCCTTAAAACCTAATTGATCCGAATCAAATTCCAATCCTCCCTCGTTCAATAAGAGAAAATTGGCTAAACAA
>OY744515.1:10396303-10428803 GCA_963556195.1 Sepiola atlantica
TTACTGTCAATAGGTGTTCCTCTACGACGAACCTTTTATTTTTTCCTTGAATTTCTGTAAGATGTGGTGCTAAGACGTTTTGGAGTGGCTTTGTAAAAATTTGTTTAAGAAAATTAAAAAATATAAAAATAAAGTATTTCCAGAATGTTTTGGAAACGACCGTACGCCATAATAGACTTGTTGTTCTAATTCTTTGAACAATTCATTAAATCCTCTTATATATATATATATATATATGAAGCAATCCAACAAAAGATATAAGCGTCAACTAATATCTTATAATTAGTGAAACATCCGGATAAAAAAAACTGAAGCTCAATATACTGGATAGAGCATTAATATTAAAATTTGATTGACACCTTATTTTATTACTTCATTTTATATTATAATATATATATATATATATATATATATATATATATATATATATATATATATATATATATATAAGGAGATTTAGTGAATTATAAGATTCCATATATATATATATACATATGTATATATATACATATGTATACATAAGTATATATATATATATGTATATATGTATACGTAAGTATATGTATATATATACGTAAGTATATTTATATATATATAAATGTCAGTATGTGAATGTATATATATGTATATATGTACACGTAAGTATATTTATGTATTTATATGTATATATGTATGCATAAGTATATATATGTGTATACATATGGTTATACGTATATAGTTTCAATAAATGACAGAAATATTATATGTCATATATTAATCTAACTTTTCAAATCCTTTTACTAGCAGAGTTTCTACGATCTATTTTTATTATAAGCGCATAAAAATACATTTAAAAAATGTCTTCTGTGTATTCTTAAATAATGTTCATAGATATTCTGCTAGTAAAAAGATTTTTTTATTTTGAAATTAACATATGACAAATAATATGTTGTCTATATGTTATTCAATATGTTTAGAGAATTTCTGACGAAAAGTCTAATTTATTTTCTTGTTTCGAATTATCTTATAAAGGAATAGAAATGGTAAATCGGAATTTTATTTGTTAAAATAGAAGTTTTAAAAATAAATCGGCTTCGAAATTATTATATAAAAAAAACTTTGGTTTGAATTTCTTTTAAATTAGCTAAAAAGCTATCTATAAAGATATATATAAAGCTCTGTTTTTCTATGCATGACACTGAGTTTCCATCTTGCATTTTTTTTATAATCTTTAAGTTTTTGTGAAGGAAGGAGTATACATAATATAATAATATATATGTATATGGATTGGACCTCTTCAAAATTGACCTTTTTCTTCAAGCATATGGAAACTGATATTATTCCCATTCTCCAAGGTCTAAATTAGCTAAATATACCAGTTATTGTTATCTTGGACCTTGGCTATGCCTGCCTCAAGAGCCATGTAATTTTATTGTTGACGTTTTTCAAAAACGCTGCAAAATTTTGGATATTATGTCCTTATTTTCATTGTAGCTTTCCAGAGGTTGATGCTATAGCATTGAAAGTTGTACCAAATGAAAGCTAATAAGATTTCCTTGCATATGGTAGTAAACACATGAATACCTGTGTTAATTTTAACTAATTTTAATGCACAAACATATATATTTTTTATGCTTGGAAAGGATGCCATCATATAATACATAACTTTATCTCAAAAATGTTACTCTTAATGCATGTATATAATTTATTATCACTAAGTATGTTTTATCTCTTCATTTCAGATTGTAAGTTAAAGCTGATTTGTTAAGATTTGTGAACTGCTGACAACATGGCATCTGGAAGACAACTATGCCGTGGGAAAGTGGTCAGCGATACAAGTGAACGGGATGAACCAACTGAAAAGAGAAGAAAGGTGGCAACTCCTGCCACAAGGTCATTCAGTGATGTGTATCTCATTGGGCAACCCAGCTCCAGCATCAGGGGCTCTCAACTTCCTACTAATCGCCAGGTGTTCCAGTATTTCCTGCATTTGAGGAATGATAATCCCAACAGTGACAATAGGTCTTTAGCCCATGATACAGTGGATGTCGTTTTGCCATTCTGGAATATGGCAAGGATTAAAACACTAACTAGACCAAATGCAGTCAACCGTTT
Source organism: Sepiola atlantica (assembly GCA_963556195.1). Lineage (NCBI taxonomy): Eukaryota > Metazoa > Mollusca > Cephalopoda > Sepiida > Sepiolidae > Sepiola > Sepiola atlantica. The sequence continues at coordinate 10,398,398 of OY744515.1, forward strand.
CATGATCCTCCATGAAAAGTACAGGAAAATTGTTAAAAACAAGGGAAGAAATAACAAACCAGAGGAAGAGAAACGAGCTAACTTTCTGAAGGACTTAGACAAGTTATTTTATATTGGAGCAAAGGATGTTGTGGAGGAGATAAGAAGCAACAGGCTGCTCACAAAGGAGACCAAGGAAGAGGACGTCAATTTCTACTTAGACCAACAGACAACTCGCCTGGCACACATGTCAGGTCATGATAAGGTGTTTGAGAAGAAGTCTAGAGAGAAAAGCTTCCGAGAAGAAAGAGAAGATAGAATGTTATCATCAGTGACTGCTGCAGCAGCAGAAGTTGGGAAAATTTCAAGTGATGAAGACCCAGAAAACAGTCAAGGCTCTGGTACTAGTGAGGGTTCAGAATACACTGAGACAACACCAAGCTGTTCATCAAACCCAAGTACGATAACCTTACACTTTCCACACTCAGTTATGACCAGTGAAGAGATTTGTAGCACTGCAGATCGGTTGTCACTCTCTGACAACCAGACTACAGCCATGGTGTCTGCAGTGTTGAAGGCAGGAGGCGCAGATCTTGATGACTTTGTTATATCAGCCTCTACTACAAGACGAAATAGGATAAACACTCGTCATAACTTGTGCCAAATTTACATGAATAACTTCAAGGAAAGTCCTCCAGATTACTGCACACTACACTGGGATGGAAAACTTCTACGGGATGTTCATGGTGAAAGATATCCAGTGGAAAGTCTTGCAGTGCTCGTCTCTGGTACTCCACAGTATGAAGAAGGGAAGCTGCTTGGTGTGCCCTTCATAGAAAGTTCCACAGGAATCCAACAGTGTAATGCTACATTGGAACTGATAGAAGCATGGGGTCTCACAGACAACATTGTAGGCTTGGTATTTGATACCACAGCAAGCAACAGTGGCATCAACAAGGGTGCAGCGAAGCTTATTGAAGAAAAACTAGGCAAAAAGGTATTCTACTTCGCTTGTCGCCATCACATATCAGAGGTAATAATTGGAAGTGTATGGGAGGCTGTGTTCAGCAAGGTCAAGAGTCCTGACAACCCAATGTTCAGCAATGTGAAAGAGAAGTGGGGCAAGTTGGTTAAGGACTGCCCAAGAGTTCTGGGCCTAGTTGAACAAGACTTGAAACAGAAGAAGACAAGCACAATTGCAGTCTTAAACAATTTCCTTGAGGAAGCAAGTCCGAGGGCAGATTACAGAGAGGTGGCAGAGCTGTGCCTGATCCTGTTTGGTGAGGAACCTCCTCGAGGTATCCACTGGGCCAAGCCAGGTGCCATTCACCAAGCCCGCTGGATGGCCAGGAACATTTACTGTATGAAGATGCTCATGTTTTCCAAGGAACTAAAATACAACACGGACACTATCTTCAAGCTGGAGAGGATGAACAAGTTCCTGACCTTATTTTACACCAGCCACTGGGTGACCACCACATCTGCAGCTGATGCACCTATCCATGACCTCCAGCTCATGAAGAACATGCTGCAATACAAGCAGTATGACTATGAACTGGCAACCTCTGTTCTCAAGAAAATGAACAACCACCGCTGGTATCTGACCCAGGAACTAGTGCCATTCACCTTGTTCAGTTCACATGCCAGCATGACCAAGTCTGCAAAAGAGAAGCTCGCAGTCAAGCTGTCAGAAACAGAACAACCTGAGAGTTACAGGAAAGGCAAGCCAGTGTTTCCTGTCATCAATGCAGCTACAGTTCTCACAGACCTGGTAGGGCCAGAGTCTCACTTTCTGTTTGATGCTCTTCGAGTGAAATGTGACTGGCTCACTACTCTTGCTGACACCGGGGAAGACAATGACAGCTACAGGAATGCACAGAAGTTTGTGAGGTCAGTGAAAGTGACCAATGATGTGGCTGAGAGAGGTGTGAAACTAATGAGTGACTTTGCAACTCAGATCACAAGTGACCCAGAGCAAAGAAGCTACTTACTACAAGTTGTGGAGTACCACAGGAAAAGATTTGGCAGTTTCAAAAAAGCCACATTGAACAAGTGATAATACATGTATTAGTAACATCCTATCTGACAGTTTCTTATTCAATATATGTGTCAGTGCAGTGCTATCATACTACCAAACTGATTTTTTGTAGTGTCCCAGCTGTTTGTGCATTAAAATTAGTTAAAATTTACACAGGTGTTCATGTGTTTTATTGTGCTTACTACCATATGCAAGAACATTTTATTAGCTTTCATTTGGTACCACTTTCAATGCTATAGCATCAACCTCTGGAAAGCTACAATGAAAATAAGGACATAATATCCCAAATTTTGCAGCGTTTTTGCAAAACGTCAACAATAAAATTATATGGCTCTTGAGGCAGGCATAGCCAAGGTCCAAGATAACAATAACTGGTATATTTAGCTAATTTAGACCTTGGAGAATGGAAATAATATCAGTTTCCATATGTTTGAAGAAAAAGGTCAATTTTGAAGAGGTCTAATATGGATATACATATGTTTATATGCATATATATATATATATATATATATATATATATATATATATATATATATATATATATATATATATATATATATATATATAGTCTCGGAAGTTTCTCAACCATTAAAACTATATAAGAAAAAAAAATTTTTTAACTTTTAGTCTCAAGTAGTTCAGTGGAAAATCACTCATGCAAGTCAATTTATTTTTACAGTTATTTTATTAGTTTGCTTCTAACATTATTTAAGGGATCATCAGTTGTTTACCATGAAAAACTGTTTCGATAATTTAGAAACAAGACAGTATTTAATTTCATGGCTTCCCAGCAGAGTTGATCAGACCCCACTTCCCTTAAAAGACAAAAACATAAACGTTCCGTATACTAAATCTAAGTTTTGTTCCATATAAATGTTTTGCTAACTTATATTAGTTATTAAAAGAAAATTAAAAAATAAAATAAAATAAAATGAAATAAAAAGTCTTCCTTACCTGTGTTGTTCGTCTGTCTAATAAAATGTATCCGTTACTTACAAAAATGTTGCTGCATTTTAAAGTGTTTGGACGAATCCATTACACTACCTTTTAGGTGATTAATGTATTCTTATTTTTAGTTTAATATTCAAAATATGAAAAATATCAACATATCAAAATATCAAAAAATAAAAATAAAATAGAAATCAATAAATAAAAAATATATATATACACATATATATACTTTTAGTCCCTCCTCCTCCCTCTTTGTTGTCCAACTCCCAGTTGTCATCAACCTCAAATAAATACTAATCTTCCTTGTCCACTCACAGCGTTTCCAATCGGCGTTCACAAGCCAACTGCCGATTTTTTCTCTCTTTATTCTTCTTCTTCCTTGCCCACTCACAGCGTTACCAATCGGCGTTCATAAGCTAACTGCCGATTTTTTCTCTTTCTTCTTCTTCTTCTTCTTCTTCTTCTTCTTTTTTTAACATTTCTTTCTTTCTCCTTTTCTACTGTTTATTATTATTGTTTTTCTTTTTCTCATTATAATTAGTATATGTGTTATATATACGTTTATACATATTCTACATTATTTTTATTTAGCTTTGGATTTGCTCTATCAATTTATTTTGATTAATTTGATAAGACTTTAATGCATCAAGATGGCGAGTAATTGCCTTATTTAATTGTCTAAATATTTTATTTTGATCGCCACTTTGTTTAATCATTCTTATTATTAGGTCAGAAATTGGGGGGCATAAAATCTACTAATTTTAAAGTAACACGAGCAATCCTCAGAAATTCGGACATAATACTCCCGTAAAATATATACACAGGGCAGGTACTATTTTTATGTGGAATCCGCACGATACGAAAATGGAATGAATTTCTTTTATCAAACAGTTTATAGATAAATATTTTATCTTCAATGTGTATATCCAAATCAAGAAAAGTAGCTTGTGTTCCCTTATGTTCACAGTTTAATTTTTACTCTAAAGAGATATATTAAATGTTTAGTATTTGCAAACTCCTCGCTATCATTAATGCAAACAATCTCGTCAATATATCGCCTACATCCATGATAACTATACGCTCTAGATATATCATTTTTTATTAATGATGACATATACATATATTCAAGTCTATGTAAATATAGATTTGCCCAAAATGGAGACGGATCCAAGCCCATTGGAATACCTATTGTTTGGAGTAGTAATTTATTTCCTATTTGAAAGTAACTCTCTTTTATAAGGTGACTTATAAGCATTATCAGACAAATTTTGGACACACTCGTCTTACCATTTTTAGTTTTACAACAAAAGGCTTTAGATTTTGCAAAGTCTATGTATTTACCTTTTCCTCCTGCAAATGCTAAATCTATAGTATTACCTAATTCTTTAATAAGTTCTTTATGTGGTATTTTTGTATATAATGTACTAAAATCATATGTCGAGATTGATTTAGCCTGTTTACGAGAATTAATACTATCTAATTTTTCTTTTACTAGATCTGAATTATTTACCACCCAAAATAGGTTTATATTACTATAGAATTTACTTTTTTTATGGAAATTATTTATTTGATTTATAATTAATTTTAAGACTTTAGATACAGCCTTACTTAAAGGTTTAGTGATGCACATTTTTGAAAGTGTTACAGGCCTGACAACCCGCAACGACAACTGGTGTTTTATGAATTTTAGGTATCCAATACATACATGGAAGTTTTTTGTACTTTTCTTCTAATTTTAATCCTAATTTTTCACAAATAACAGTATTGTTTATAATTATATGATCACTTTTACTATTACTTAATTTATAAGTATCTGAAGCTTCACCTATTATTCCTACTTATAGCAATAAGCGTTGTATATAATACTTTTTTACAGATAAAATCTATATTATTTGTCGCCCTATCAATAGGAACTATTACAAACCTATTTTGAAGCATTTCAAGCTCCGTAGTTATTTGTGGATTTCTAAGGAGGGGATTCGTTTATTTAGGTTGTTTAAATTCTTTTAAACGTTCTACTTTTTTATTTACGAATCTAAATACATTATTTTTCCATGCGTCAAATGTAGAGTGTAATAGGTTATGTTTTTTGCCATGGATGCAGTAAAATTATCTAACGCTTTATTTATTTCCTTAACACATTTTACATAATTTAAACATTTAGGTTCTCTATAGTTTGGGCCTTTACTTAGGAGTTTTCTTAATTTAGACTTTTTAACCATCGCTAGATTACCGGTAATTATATGGCCTATGTCAGTATTACATAAAGGGGAGGATTCACATTCACATGATGGTATATACATTTTATCATTATCATTAATATTTAAATTCTCTACAGTTTCTTTATAGTTAAAAACCTTATTCCGTATAGTTTGCCCTAGTTTATATGTTACTATTGGTTTATGTTCCTCTTTTTTAAGTTCATTGGGCAGTGATTGAATGATTTCTGGATTATTAAATATTTTAGGCAGAATTATATCATCAAATCCTTTATTTTCATACAGGACTACACAAACATTTCGAGGTTTATTTTTTATACCCTCAGCAGGTGGCTTGTATAATTTTGTATCGATTATATCCATGATATACTCATACCATTGAGGAAGTTCTTCTATCCTATATATCTGTTATGGTGCCGTACCTACCTACAGAGAACTAATGGACTCGTCCACCTTATAAATACGGGAAGCACGGGACACTTGTTCTCTTCTTCCCAGGCAAACCGGCAATGGCGGTTGAGAGCACATCTCCTTGTAATATCTTTCTTTCTATTATATAATATATACCTTTGTTCATTTAAACCATGTGTTCCTGTGTCATTCATTCAGCCTTACCCAGGTCCACAACAAATGGCGACGAGGGAATTCGAACTCTTGGGTCAAAAAACTGAAAATACCACGTGAAAATGCACTCACACGGTTAATACAGGAAGCCGCACGCAAAAACAAAAAACAAAAAAAACAAAGGTTTTTGCCGTACGGTCGAGAGAAGAAAAGAGAACTCAACTGAAACAAAAAAAAACACGTTGAATTCTTAAGTGCGAGAAAATTGTTTTCTTTTAAGAAAAAGAAAACTGAAATGGACATGTTGTGCTCTAAGTTTTAAAACTGCTTATCGAAAAAAAAAAACAGCTTGAAATTGGGTGCGCGTTCCTCTTGTTTGGGAAAACTAGTTAAAAAAACAAAACAAAAAACAAAAACAACTGAAATTGAATGCGCGTTTTTTTTCTCTGGGTTGGAAAACTAACAAAAAAAAAAAAAGAAATACCGAACACGAAGGAAGCGAGTATTGTTTTTTTTAGACGAACGTCACAGCGAGTTTTTTTTTTGACGAGCACACACAAAAAAAAAATGAAACCGACACCACGTGCTTCATTTTAAGAACAGATAAGAAACAAAAACATGAAATGAATCACCCATGCGTTACTCCATAAAAAAAAAGACGCACGATAAAAAAAAAGGTCAGTTTTATTTTCTCTCTCTCTTTTCCGACTTGTACTGAAATATTTTAAAATGCAGAAAGAATTAATTGTGAAACAGATTTTTTTTTCTCTTCGTTAAAATGAAAACCGTGTATAAGAAAAAAACATTACATAATCTTTTCATAACTAAAAGGGCGTCTTGCCAACGCTAATTTAAAGAAAAGAACTTCTTATAAATTCATTAAATAACGAGAAAATATTAATTTTCAAAATAAAAAAATAAGTGAATATACGCGTATATAGAGAAAAGGAAAAGTTTCATAATCTTTTCATAATTAAAACGGCGCCTAGCAAACGCTAATTTAAAGAAAAGAACTCTTATGAAATCATAAGATAATGAGAAAATATTAATTTTCTAAATAAAATCAGAAACTAAATGGTTGAATATGGAAAATATTAAGTCTATAATCGCCGAATTAATGAAATTCCAAATCTCCCAGCAACAACAAACTGAGGAAAGATTTCAAAAGCTTTTATTGGAACAGAACAAAAACATGTTATTACACAAAAAGGAGTATGATGAAAGATTGGAATTTCTGATACAAACAATATCGCGCAGTTACCAAAAAAATGTAAAACAGGACTCATATAATATCATATCCGGGTTTAATAATATCTTAGATGCTATGTCTTTTAATACCTTTTTCTTGGTTTTATTAAGAAGTTTTCTAATGTAATTAAAAGACTCGGAAATATTAGTCATGATAATCTCTTTAGTTTTCTTTAAAAATTCTTCGCATGAAACGGCAGATTCTCTATTGTTCCTATTTACATGTGTTCTATCTCTAGTACCGTAGCGAGGCAAAGCTGGATACAATCGCCCTACATTTTCTAATTCGTCTTGTGAATTAGCTTTTTTTACTTTTGCATTTAGACCATATGGATAAATTACTCGCATTTTCTTAATTATTTCATCTTCTATATTTAGACGCATTTTAAGTGTATTATTATCTACCTTACCAAAACTATCATATCCATTATCTTTAAATTTTTCAATAATCTGTATTGAAAAAGACGATTTTCTACAGGTTTTTTTCTTTAAAGTGGTTTACTACATGGACACAGCCTTTATTACTAGTTCTATGTAAATTCATCCGTCTATTTAAAGGTAGTACTGTTTCGCCTATATATTGTAAATTAAAATTTTTACAAGATAATAAGTAAACTAAATTTTGTGACTTACACGACAAATCTTCCCCCGAATGATTTAGGACCGGATAGATTCTTTTAGTTACATTAGATTGATATTCTTTAGATGTTATTAGAATATCACAAGTTTTACATAACGAAGCTTCACAGGGAGCAATGTTAACATTATTATCGGTCGGACAAGTCCCATTTGCCATTTCGAAAGGTGCTCCTACTTCAGTGTCTCTAATGACAACGGCTTATATATATATATATATATATATATATATATATATATATATATATATGTGTGTGTGTGTGTGTGTGTGTGTGTGTGTGTGTGTGTCTTATGTCTATAAGTATATAAGTATATAAAATTAAAACTTATTTCGTTTAATTAATCGTGGGATTCCCTTTGTCGACGTAGTCAACAAGGTTAAAATGATTTACTCATTGTCTTTTAGTATGCCGCTGAGGTGGGACGTCACGTTGTTGTCTAACTAGATCATTGCCGTCAGTCATTACGAAAACACACACACATATATATATACATACACAGAGATCGGAATATATTTTCAGCTGGTGTCGCTACAATAGAAAATTAATTACCTTTATACTTTAATTCGAATTATTATTCGGACTTGTTTTTTTCTCTTCTGTTTTACGGCATACCAACACGTTTCTGGTTACAAATGCTGACACAAAATAACTATCGCAAACAATATTTTACCCATGAGCGGGAGGAAAATTGTCGGTTCATCCTTTTGAAAAATCGAACTATATATATCGAATATGATTTGGACCCGGGATAGTCACTCCCACAGGGCGCGACGGTATCCACTTTTACTTCCTTTCAATGGAGAAAGATGTGCCACAAGGCCAGAAGGTGGGAGAAAAGGTCTGTGCCCCAGCAGAAGAGCCAGGCTGGACTCTAAAATTAACCTTCGCAGCCCCTTCGGCATTGCCCGGTAGGGGCACCTCAGGCAATTGACAATAAACCAACCTCTTCCCAAAGAGGAAAGGCAAAGCCTATTCAGCAAATTGCACTCCTCCCATCAAGATATACTGCTTTGTTCACTTATGGGACGAAGTTAATCCTTTGTACGTGTGGCTGCAATGAGGATATAATATATTTATTTGATGAATTGTCCTTGTAAGGTGTGTGGTAGCAATTATTGCTGGGTATAGCAATTATTTTAAGGTTAGCAGGGAAGTAGTTGTGTGTATGTGACCATCCACTTTTTTATCACACCGAGTACAATTATTATAACTCGTTTTCGTGTGATTTTCATACTAGATAAAGAAGAACTGTTAAGAAATATCAGAGGTTCTGCTGGGTCGAGCGAGGTAACATGTTAGGTTAGAGTGGCATTTTGAAATAGTTAGTATTTAGACTAAGCAGTTATGATAGTTGTACTAAATAGTCGTTGGTTTAATGACGTTTTAAAATAACAAATAACAACACACACAAAAAAATAAAAACAACAACTTGAAATTTTCGTTGATTTCATGACGTTTTTTTAATAACAACATCAACAACAACGGTGCAGAGCCGTGTTTTAAATTTTCGCTCCACTTTGAAAACAAGGAATTAAATATCTAACAATCTTCTTTATAAATGTTAATGGTTTGGCTTCAGGCTTGCGACATGTCCTTGTAAAATATTCTTGCTTCGATAACAGTCAAAAGTAGGCAAAATTAAAAATTCTTATGAATGCGATGGATCACTTTGATACTCTCATATGTCTCAGGACATGAGATTACCTAAGTCTAAGTAAGTGTGTTTGCTTGTGGGCGCCTGTATGGGGTCTGTCCTACCCCCCCCCCCCCAAGAGTTGCCTAAATAAGCAAATGATAATCAAATACACTAAGCATTATGACGCAACTAATCCACCCGGCCGGTGATAATGGCTTGCACAATTGAATTATCTAGTATTATAAATGTTCAACGTTGTTCGTAGTCATCTATTCACCCAAAGCCATGCCGTCAAAAACAATGAAGAATAAGAATATTTAATATTCCATTTCTGTGTTTTTGTAGCGACCACGTGTTTCATTCATCTATTCACCCAAAGCCATGCCGTCAAAAACAATGAAGAATAAGAATATTTAATATTCCATTTCTGTTTTCTTGTAGCGACCACGTGTTTCTTTCCAAACAGACGATCGCGGTTATCTATGCATGATAACACATGGTGGTCGGAAGAAAAATACAAGAGAATAATAATTAAAAACCATTAGATTTATACACACACAACACATTATTTAAATTACCTACTGAACAGTTTGAATTATTCACTAGACACTATCCTCGAGTGTTTTCGGTGTCTCTGTACAGGTATTTGGGGGGGGGGGGCAACCTTACATGAGGATACTTCACCCTACAAGTAAACCCTGATCAAATATTCAAAATAACATAGTATTCCAAGCCCAAATAAGATCTCCTCAAAACGACTGTACACTGGCGCATACGAGTAATGGTGCACCTTCTCCAAGTAATGTTACCTCAAGTAACAGCATTTAGCTGGATACTCCACCAGACTAGATGACTTTTTGTTCTGTAATCCGGTAAGACCAAGACACCACAAGAAATATATAGTATAACATAGTTAACTGGTGAATTGGGAAGAGGAAAATTAATATTCTTAATTTCTTTACTAACTTTACGTTTGACAGATAAAGGAGAACTTTAATGGACTATTCGAATATCTATGTATCTCAGAGATAAATGAAGTGTAAGCCCCAAGAAAGGGGTCCTTTGATTTCTGAAAACATCCCCTGAGATAAAATGAAACAAAAAGTGAATATAAAAAACGTGTAATATTCAAATATATTTTCGAAACGCAATAAATACATTGAGGCCGTCCAAATATATTTTCGTAAACGTAATAAATCAACTGGGGATATATATTACATGAGTAAATCTTTCTAAGTATTTTTCTCAAATGTTTTCCTTGTAATTGATTGAAAATAGTGAGACAACTAAAGATTTATTTCTCTTTTAAGACAAAGCCGATTTGCATTAGTATGTCGTTAGTTGACAAATGCTATTTGAAATGTGTATAAACACTTGAAAATAGTCGACGATTGGTATGCAAAATAAAAAGACGGTGTAGGAACAGAATAGTTCACAGAGTACACTCCCCATGTTAAGAATGAGTTTCTAAATAAGAATGTCACTATTTAGAAAACCATTCTTAACATGTGAGAGTGGTGGCTTTGTTAACTATTCTGTATTTTCCATCTATCAAAGAATGTTCAATTTTTTTTTAAATCCTTAGATTCAGTCGGTTATTACTACAGTCAATATAACAGATATGCAGTAGATTGATTTGTTTTACTCTAAAAAGAAAAACCAAGTTACAGATAATAATAATAGTAATTATTAATAATAATGGAAACTGTGTAGATTAACACATTTAGCTAAATCACTCACCAACAATGATATTCTACTTTTTATAGGTGTTAACAGATTGAAAAACTTCTTGGAAATAAAGGAAAACAATTATTTTAGAATTTAGAGTGGGATATCAGTTTCGTATATAAATTTAACGTAAAATGATCATCATTTCCGAGCCATTCTAACATTTTAGGGATGTTCCCTAAATTTTTACCACTTACCCTAAGTCTGACTGGCAAGGTTGTAAAACCATGCGTAATCGTTTTAAAAAGTAGGTCGCCCCTTCAAGAAAAAAATAATCACACAAAGTTTATCTCACAGAGCAAAATAAATTGTTGGGGTTAACTGCTCTAAAACGCGATAATGTTTCGGAAATGGGAGTTTATGTTACGTTAAGTTTATATGTAATACTCATCCCCCACTCTAAATTCTAAAATAATTCTTCTTTTTTTTCAGCGTGTTCACAAAAAAGTGGAATCTTATTCTTTTAGAGGAGGTGATTTAGCTGAGGGTGTTAATCTACCATAATGCAACAACAGTAGTAGTAGTAGTAGTAGTAGTAGTAGTAGTAGTAGTAGTAGTAGTAGTAGTAGTAAGTACTTACTAGAAGTTCTTACACAAGTCATCATCAGTGATTATTCACTGATAATCACTGGTGGTGTTCCTTGGAGTCTGAGTGACAACAAATCTCCTCAGATGTCCAGTTATTCTCCACCTCTTATGATAACTATTGCAAATGACTTTGCGTTATCACAACAGCCATTTATCATTGAGTCCTCGCTGGCAACGACCATTGGTCTTCTCAAGGTCCCAGTACTCTCCGTACTCTTCCAGTGGAGGTCTGGTTAGTGCTTCCCTCCTCAGTCTGTCCATCCTCATTGACCCTTCACGACTATTTTGTGTGGTATCAGCCGAGGCTGGTTTCATCATTTTTTTTTGGGGGGGGGGGGTAGTTTATGAAAATTCTTGCAGTTTCTGTTCTTTGGGTTCATGTGGTCGTGTTCTTTCTGTGTTTTTATTTTCTTCCGATTGTAACTTTCATGTGACTGGTTACCGTTCGTAGCTTATGTGGGTTGGTTTCCGCCTTCGATGATTTTTCTTAAGATTTCGGCTGTTTTCATCATTGCCGTTCGTTGTTTGATTCCAATTTCTCCTAGTCTCTTTTTCAGGTGTTTCGGGACTGTTCCTAGTGCTCCTACAATTATTGGTATTATGTTGACTTTCTTCATGCTCCATATCCGTTTCAATTATCTGGCAAGTTCAGTGTATTTGCTTTGTTTTTCTGTTGTTGTGAGTTGGCAAGATGTTTCCTTCTTGCTGACTAATATTACATCCGGTCTCCTTGCTTGTATTAGTTTATCTGTTTGCACCTCCATATTTTTATCATCATTATTAAAACTATTAATATTATTATTATTATTATTATTAGTAGTAGTAGTAGTAGTAGTAGTAGTAGTAGTAGTAGTAGTAGTAGTAGTAGTAGTAGTAGTGTCACTATTATAATTAATAATAATGATAATAATACTTAGAAGTTCTTATATAGTTAAAGAATCTACAAAGAAAACAATTCAAACTTTCATATTACATTAAAAAATATTTTAAATATGAAATAAAAATTAATAAAAGACGTAATTGTTTTTACTTCATAAAACATTACCAAATAAATCTACGTAGACACTTACATGGCAAATTTTCACTCTCTTTCACGGTAGTCAGTGTACTTGTCTCTTTTAATTAGAAGGGCAATTTAATTACTGAACTACGAAACGATTTCAATAATAACCAAGAATTATTTTTATTATTACTCTTTGGTGTTATTGCATTCGATCTCCATCCACATTTAATATATTTTTGATATTTCTTTTTGAAACCAGTTTATAGACATGGAACTCCAAATCAAATAAGAACTGACGCCAAGCGTGTGCTCAGACAGAGCCATGGAATTTTTTTTTTTAATTCACATATTCATTGATATCTAATTCAATTAACACTATGTTCAAAATGTTCAAAGTTTTTTTAAACCTATTGCCCACGTCTTGTAAGGTTGTCAATGCTGTGGGGACCGGACAAAAGCCCATCGGACAAAAGCCTATCATATAATTTAAAATAAAAACGACAAAAGCCCAGCAGCATGAAATAAAATAAATTAATTTTTATAATGTAATTATCAATGCTGTTTTCTAGTATTTTATTTTTTGACAAACATGTTTTATTTAATTTTTAAACATTTTTCTGGATCTTGTAAACCAACTGCATTCTTTTAAAAGTTGCCTAGCGAATTTATGCTCTATGGATTTTTGTTTAACTTGTAGTTTTAAAAACAATAAATATTTATCATCTCAGGATAAGTAGCAGAAATTTCAATTTTAAAAAAATTAAAAGAATTATTTTGGAAATCGGAAATAAAGCTCAATTTTTCCAATTCCGATACCGATTCAGATACCCCCAAAAGTTCCATTTTTTTTCTATTCCGATTCCGATTAATTTTCCCAACACTAGAATATAGGAAACGTAAAGTGGTGAAAGTGATCACAGATGACTTTGAAAGCCCAGCCAGAAAAGAGAAACATATCCGATTTGTAAATTCGCGTCTGGGTGTTAGTTCACGGAAGTAGAATATTACGTTCTCTCGTCGGCTCGCCACTAAGATTAATATACAACCAAGGAAACTGCTATTTCAAACTTAAGCGTGACAGATAAGCGCTCCTACTATTTTAAACCTGACAGACTAACGAATTTGTTAGCTAAAACTTAATCGAGACAAATGATCAAAATGCTATTTCAAACTTAATATTGACAGACAAATTAAAATGTTATTCATCATTAAAAGTGATAGACCAACGAAAATGGTATTTAAAACTTAATCATGGGAGACTAACAAAAATAATATTTCGAATATTAGCGTAACAGACCGAGGAAAATGCTATTTAAAACTTAAGCTTGCCAGACAATAGAAAATACTATTTCAAACTTAATCGTGACCAACACAAATGCTATTTCAAACTTAAACGTGACCAACACAAATGCTATTTCAAACTTAAACGTGACCAACACAAATGCTATTTCAAACTTAACTGTGACCAACACAAATGCTATTTCAAACTTAAGCGTGACGTACCAACGAAATTTCTACTTCAGGCGTAAGCGTGACGAACCTACCGACAGACAGAGTTTATTATAGAGATGCTTGAACGAATCTAAAATGAGATGAGTCCATTGAATATGCGCGTTAAGTGATGAAAATGGCATTTTAAACTGAAGTGTGACAGTTCGAAGAACAAAACCCATGTAGTAAGATTAGAGGCAAGGATGAAAAACTAATGTTTAAAACGGTAGTTTTCCATATAATGTTAGAGTAAGTATAAGGTTAGTGTAGTGGAAAATTCCCCTTAGAAGTTTAGGGATTAGAGTTATGACTACGTTGCAGGATATGACGTCGTTAGAGGAAGTATGTGGCAGAGAAGCGAGATTGATTCTGTTTTCTTTGGCTACGACGTCAAAGTGACCAGATATCTTTTTCGAGATCCACCACCCTTAAAGCGATGGATTGCGAAATTTCAGCTCCTCGACGTCTATTGCTGTAACTTGCTGAAACAAGTAAATTACACCCTAGAAGTAAATAATGGCGTTATTTGTTGTTGTTGTTTTTTATTATTCACATTATTACAACTACAAGGGAAAAAAAGACGAAAAATAAGCCGAGAGACGTAAATATCCATGGAACAACTAACTTACGACGTTTCAACAGAACAAGACTTCAGAAAATATGCTGGCCAGATGTATTTTGTGACGGTCTAGGATCGATGAACATCCCATACTATGTGACATTTATAATAGAGATTTGAAGAAAGGCGATGTCTGATTTTTACGAGTATATGCAGGTAAGTAACCCTGAATCTATTTGGAATATTGTCAGAGAATAAAGTTTTAATTGAAAGTGAATAATCTATATTCGCATTGCCATGAAAACTAATAAAATATGACAACCATTGACAAATAATATTACACTTCAAAAATGGGCGTGGGGACAAAATGGCTGACACTTTTTCAAGAAACAAGAAAAACATGGGGAAGAAGGAAAGATTCTTAATATGCGTGAATTTAATCTACGCGTTTAACGATGGAAATACTATTATAAACTGAAGCGTGACAGACCAACCTACTATCCAACTGACTGACGGACAAAGCATTTTATGGAGATGCAAGGACAACCAGAAGAATCCCCAACTTAAAGTCAGTATCAAACGATTTTCGGTCAGATTTAGTTCCTGATATTAAAGACTTCCCGTTTTGGGACGCTTACTCTTCTGGCTTGCCAAGTTTTGTACTAATTGTTATTTATTAATTTATTTATTAAATTGTTAGGTGAAAGTACAGAATAGTTAACAAAGTCCCCCTCCTATTTTAAGTATAGCTTTCTAAATAATCTTCTGCGGTTTACGGACCGTGTTGAAACAATAACGTTATTGTTAGAAAGTCATTCTTAACATAGGGAGGAGGATGTGTTAAGTATTCTGTACTTTTACATAACAATTTAATAAAGTAAATCTGACCGAACACTGTTTTCTGCTGACTTTGAGTTGGGTACTATTCTGGTTTGCTGATGCAATACGCATCAGAAAATGTCCGATAAATGGTTGTAGAGTTATCTGCTTCGCCTTCATTCTTCTTGGAATTTTGTGGAAAATGGATGAATTCGAAAATGTGTTATTAACTTATTCAAATCACATAATAAAAGTTTGCAATGAAATGACATAATGCTAATAAAACATGACAACCATTGATGATCGAATAATATTACATATCCAAAATAACCGCATAGACAAGATGGCTGACAATCATGCCACAATAATCGCTATGTCTGTGAATCGTCCAGATAGTATCGAACCGAGGTCTACGTAAACTGAGGCCTGTTAACTGGAAAATGGGTTCATGCTCTATAGTTACAAACGAGAGCTGTCGAACAGTCAGGCTATGGGCATTTTGACTCCTCCCTTCGCTTACAAATTCATCAAAATTCAGGAAATCAACCAATTGTAATGAAATTTTAAGTATTTATTAATTAACGATCACAAAATATAATTAATCGATTACTTTATTAGAAATATTAGTGTAAATGTATTATTTCGTATAATTTGTGTAGGCTAGACAGTAAACATTAAATTAATATTTAATAATAAAATGGTCTTGTCAAAATATTTTGATTTTCAAAACATGAAAATTTTCTTTGAAAAATAATTTGTCTGATTTAATATTCATTCTTTAAATAAGTTGATTCTTTCCGGCCTACATCGAATGAAAAGTTATACTGCATAGAAATATCTCTTAGTTTGTAAGCACAACAAGAAGACAAATCCCTATTCTTAGGAAATGTTATTCTTTATATGAACATTTCATTATCATTAGTTTTAGCTGAATAATTTTATAAGAGTTGCTCTCATTTTCTTGGTTTTTGTAACTTAAAAGTAAATCATCAAACATTAAAAGTAAATCAAACAGGAAAGATTACGAATTCAATAAAGTAACACAAATCAATAATTAAATTTGTAATAAATTAAAACAGCCATTGGGGGGGGTCAAAAGGACAGTTTATTTACAATATATTAGTTGAATATATCGCTTATTCGTTGGATTTTCGTAAACATTTAGGGCGAAACTTATTAATTAGTCTAAAACTGTATTTTTTATCCCGAAATAAAATTCTAATGTATTCTTAAGGCTTGAAGACATCAATCTTTACCAGCCGTTCGTAGTTAAAATCAACCGTAAAAGACGAAATCGCCATTTAAATTTCCCATCACGCCAGGAATCTGAAAATGTGATCACTTTTAGGAAATACGTTTGAAAAACGGAACAAGTTAAAAATGATATCTAATTGAATGAATAATCCTTAGGAGGGTAGCCATGTTCTTGGCAGGGGAATAAAGTCATAATAGCAGAAACAAGTTAACAATGATTTCCAAGTGAATGAATAATCTTATGGACGTGAGTCTGCTTGTCTGATTACAGATATACGCATGCGCGTTAAGCGTCCCGATGACTTCCGGTCAGCATTGATAGTGGTAATAAGAACCACTATAAATGACATTACCAGAAAACATCGACTCAGTTGGCAGGCCTTCTTTTTACGATAGCTACGATCGAATTTACTGAAAAAAGTTGTTATTTATTCAGCTTAGTATAGTCTGGCACAAGGCCATAACAGAAGGGGTGTCCGAATACGAACTTACCACACTTACTATTTTTTCAAGGGATATATTTAACGCTAACGATGATGATGATGATGATGATGATGATGATGATGATGATGATGATGATGATGATGAAGAAGAAGAAGAAGAAGAAGAAGAAGAAGAAGAAGAAGAAGAAGAAGAAGAAGTACAGTATTATAAAGTAGTTACCAAGGTGGGAATGACGTAATGAATGACTTTGTTTAATGTGCGACGTCACGTACGCACATTGACCAACATGATTATTTCTCTACACTCACTGCGAGACAGATACATAGAGAGATACAGAGAGAGATACAGAGAGAGGGGGAGGGAGTGTGTGTGAGGTGGTAAGCCATTGCAGTCAGGTCTTTCTTCTTGCATGAATCACTTTTCAGGTGGTGTCGCTATTATGGAGAAATGATTCTCTTTGGTATTTTCGATTATAATTAGGTTTTCTCCTTTAACATATAATTCTGGTTTGGTTTTTCTGTTTTGCTTTGGTCTGTCTGTTTTGCGGCATATAGTTCATGTTAGTGTCATTTAGCTGTGCAAATCTTCATGCAAACGATTAATTGTATACTTTTAACAGAAACCAGTTGCTAGTTTACCCATAGCTGAGGAGGGGGCAAATTGTGGGTTCATACTTTTTCTCACGGTATTACTACCTAATTGAACACGATAGATCGGCTATGATTTTAACCTGGCATATTCGATTCCACAGTCAGCGACATGATCCATTAGGACAATTACGTGCCGCTCGCCCCCCCCCCCCGCCATATACTACCGTTTTTTTTTTCTCATGTGATCTAGTTTATCCCTGGCATTTGGATCTGTCATTAAGGCGTGACGGGTTTATTCCATGGAAAGCTTTCCCTTGTCCAGCAGAAATAAGATTAGAACGGAAAATGATTTTTTGGGGAAGAGGGGGGGGGGGTATTGTTTGGCTGAGTTTTTTTTTAGATTCAGGCAGCGCATCTTGTGTTCGGGGCGGGGATCGTTATGCATTATATGTTCTGTTTTCAGTCAGATAAGAAAATGTCCTCGACTGAGGCAATTGTTATTAAATTATGAACGAGTACGACTGAAGGATCTTTAAAAAAAAAAAAAGAAAAACAGACAAATGCAGCTCGTAGAAAAAAAGGGTGTCTTACTTACTTAAGATGTAGGTATCCATTCATGTCATTGAGTATTTGCATAAAAAGACCGTGTCCCTCATATTTCTGCCCCCCCCTCCCATAAATTCACTGAGATACTGTTCTGAACGTGCAAACCTTACCCTAACTGTAAGCCGACACGTGTCTAGATAAAACTCACAAAAATAGGTCAATGGCATGTGCGCGCACTGCGCATAACTGGCGGGCCTATTCTTTCAAAAACTTATTTTCCATTAGCGGTAGATCTCTTCCTGAAAATATCCCGACTGAATTTAGAAAAGGTGAAGTTATTTTGCTTTAGGTTTTGGAAGATTTCTCTCTTTATCAATCTCATTTTTTATAGTAATTCGAAGGCAATAAATCGTGTTTGAATCTTGTTAAAATTGTATTGTAACATTCGCCATATTAGGAACGAATTGATGCGTGTTAAACACGGCTGGAAATCGTCGGAATAGGGAGTTCTTTATGAAATCGCGATTCAGCGACTGGCGCGCTTTAAAGGTTTAAGTTCTTTTCGCTAGCAATACGAGATGGATACTGCACCCTATAGACTGGTATTGTCTTGGCCTTCGGGGCTTGATTTACGCCGGTCTATGGGGCTGTCCTGTACAGTTCTAGGAGGTCCACCCTCCCAGGCTTTGCCTCTCCTCTTTGGGGAGGAGTAAGTTTATCGCTTACTGCCTGAGGCGCCTCTAGCGGGGAATGCCGATGGGGCTGCCCAGGCATTTTTTGTAGGCCAGAGTGGTCACATCTTCGGGCGCTGGCTTTTCTAAATCCCACTTTCCCAACTTCGTGTCACATCTTACCTTGTGGGAGGAAGATAAATAAACCGAGTTCTTGCTCTAAAGAATGTCTTACAGGGAGGAGTCAGAGATTGGAGTGCAGACTGTCTATGGATTACTCTCTCTCTTTCTCTTTATTATATATATATATATATATATATATATATATATGTATATATATATATATATATATATATGTATATATATATATATATATAATGGGATATAAAATGACCGGTTGTTTATGATTTGAACCTCTAGTACTTTTAAACCTTTTTTGTGGAAAATGCATGAAAAAGCTTTTTGGTTTTTATTGCTCGAGGATTTTTCCCCAGAAGTGATATGATTGTCTTCAGATGAACTGCACAAAGCAAAGATCCTGGTAATAATATGTGTATTCCTGGTTGTTCGTTTATGCGCGAAACAATTGTCAAAAGTTAAATTGATTTTTTTTAATTCGGCAATTAAAAATATAACTAAAGACTTGGTCATTTGAATTTAAAATACAATTGGGTACATATATATATATATATATATATATATATATATATATATATATATATATACATACATATAAGTGTGTGTCTAAAACCATGACTTATCAACCGTACTCTAATTATCTTTTATATTCTGTTTTTGTGTTATATTTGAATATTTAAACTTAGATTTAATAGTAGTATGAAAATATATTTATAGTACGTAAGCTACACAGATGCACACATGTTTCATTTCAGCAGGAAATAATGAGGCGAAATGAGCGGATTTATTATTAGCAATTGCTTTTACATCTAAGTAGCGCTAACCAATCGGATCCGTTGTTATTGCTCCCTCTTGGACTAATAATTTAATTGGCCAAAGGCGAAATTCCTCTCAAAAATAGGCCTGATTGCCCTTTGTTTGACACCCTTTTCTTTTGTTTTGGCGTCAGTTTTGTGCACTTTGTTTTTAAGTGGAACCCCCTGTTCTTTTCACATGTATTTTCTGTATAAATGTATCCCGTCTTGCGATATTTCCAATCATGAATGAGCTTGCAATAAGCTAGAGGTGAAATATCGATTCTTCTCACATGGCTTATTTGTTGTGATATTTCTATTATATTTGTTGTGATATTTGTGTTATATTTGTTGTGATGTTTGTGTTATATTTGTTGTGATATTTGTTGTGATATTTGTTGTGATATTTGTGTTATATTTGTTGTGATGTTTGTGTTATATTTGTTGTGATATTTGTATTATATTTGTTGTGATATTTGTTGTGATATTTGTGTTATATTTGTTGTGATATTTGTGTTATATTTGTTGTGATATTTGTTGTGATATTTGTGTTATATTTGTTGTGATATTTGTTGTGATATTTGTGTTATATTTGTTGTGATATTTGTGTTATATTTGTTGTGATATTTGTTGTGATATTTGTGTTATATTTGTTGTGATATTTGTTGTTATATTTGTTGTGATATTTATGTTATATCTGTCTTCGTTTATCTCATTCTGTCGGGTTCGCATTTTTATACTTTATATCAAACACGCACACGCATATTCTTACTTATATAAAGTTTGGTATGTGCGTATGTTTATATATTTTTATGTTTAGGATTCACTCGTAAACTAATTAACCGATCATTATGAATTTTGGAACACAGCTGCAATGTATAAGGGTGGTTAATGACAGCTATATTTAGTTTCGTTTAGTTTCATGTTAAGGGGGTAAATTAGGGGTGGAAGCCCTTCGTAAAAATTCAGATAACTCCGATTTTTGTGAAATTTAAACAATAGGTATTAGACGAAAATTAATAAATATTCCCTAAATGTTAGTGTATCAAAGGGTTTTAGGGGGTTAGGGTTAGGGTACCCCCTACCATTTGAAAATTATTTGAGATTTGAATTAAATTTGATCCCTAGTCATTAGGCACAAATAAAGCAAGATTCCCTGAATTTCAATTTCTTTTTCAATTTGTTTTTAAGCTTAGGCCTTAAATTTCAGAATCAAAGTCATATAATAGATCTTGATAAAAATTTGAATAAGGATTCTAGCCATAAGTGTGAGAAGCATTAAATCCTGATTTCAATCTTCATAATGGGATATAAAATTAGTGCAAAACAGTTCTGTTGGGGGAATTAATATATATATATATATATATATATATATATATATATATATATATTCCGTGCTTATTGAAAAACATTAGCACCCCAACACATAAAGCCTATTTGAAAGAATTTTGCGTTTTTGCTTTGTTTTGTAAAATTAGCACTGAAGATATCCACACCAAGAAATAAATGCACAGGGGCATTTTACAAATATATTGGTGTTCGCCGAAACAGTTGTATGCTGAATAAAAAAAAAGTTTTGCGAAATGACGTGAATCTGTCCTTTATAACATTAAAATGGTGTAAAATTATATTAAAAATATTGAATATAGCATAGCTCTGGCCTTACACTATTGAGCTATTATAATTACTTTATGTTATGAAATTTATATTTGAATATATATAAAAAAAATTCTAAATATAAATAACAATACACACACATATATATATGTGTGTGTGTGTGTGTGTGTGTGTGTGTGTGTGTGTGTGTGTGTGTGTGTGTGTGTGTGTGTGTTTTGCGACGCGGCGAGCGAGTTTTCTGTTTTCGGGTGTTAATTTAAATATATATATATATATATATATATATATATATATATATATATATATAGTAAGCAATGAAAATATATATGGCAATCAAGCTATGCAGAGGCTCCCGTGTTTCATCCCCGGGGGGAATCGTCAGGCTAAATGCATTTAACCTGATGAAACACGAGAGCCTCTGTGTAGCTTGATTGCCATATATATTTTCATTGCTTACTACCTAGCTCTACTTACGTATCGAGCACTGTTGAAGTAAATACCGAAAACTGATACATAAAAAATTATATCTCCTTATAATATTTTATGTGGATACACGAAGTACTAATATATATATATATATATATATATATATATATATATATATATATATATATATATATATATATATATATATATATAAAAGGAGGAAATAATTCCCAATTAGGTTTTACGTAAAATGCTTTACAGTATAAATAATTGAATTCGTTCCAAAATATCGCAAACAAAATAAACAAATAAATGGCATCTATCTATCTATCTATCTCTATTTATCTCTCTATATATATATGTATATATTAATGTCTCTCTATATATTTATATATTTATTAATGTCTGTATTACAGAAGATCAAAACAACATCGGTATCGTCGGTTTCGTCCCTTTCTTAGGATTTGAAACCGACGGTACCGATGTTGTTCCTATCTTCTGTAATACAAACATTAATAAATATTACGCTCTTATTGTTGATTTTCTTTAATAATCGAGCACTCTGCTAACGTTCCCTCTCACTAACCTTATATATATATATATATATATATATATATATATATATATATATATATATATTAATCTTCAAAACATTTTTTTATAATGAAAAACTGATAATCCCTGAAAAAAATATGGGAGCAATTGCAAGGAATTGACTGACTTGTAAAAAAAGAGGGAGATTATCCAACGAAGGGCTTGGGACTAAAGATATTTATAAATAATAACATCTTGAATAGTTTTAAGGTTTAAATACTTTCAAGACTATATATATATATATATATGTATATATATATATATATATATATATATATATATATATATATATATATATATATATATATATATATATATATATATATATATATATATAGTCTCGGAAGTTTCTCAACCATTAAAACTATATTAAAAAAAAAAAACTTATAGTCCCAAGTCTTTCAGTGGAAAAACACTCATGTAAGTCAATTTATTGTTTACAGTTATTATATTAGTTTGTTTCTAACACTATTTTAAAGGATCATCAGTTGTTTACCATGAAAAACTGTTTCGGGAATTTAATATATATATATATATATATATATATATATATATATATATATATATATATATATATATATATAATGTAGATGCTTTTAAACTGGTCTTTCGTTTTCCTTTTATTTTGTTTTCATCCTTTATTTCGACCCAATTATTATTGGCCCCAAAGTGCCTTATTTCTGTCTGAAATCTTTTTCCATCGAAAATCTCTTCTTAATTTACCCTACCCGCAACCCAACGGTATGTCTAACTGTCAAAAAGGCCAACTGTTCATGTGACCTTGGGATCAGATGACTGATCTGACCTTCCGTCATTAGGTCTTTTCTTAAGCACCTATCACCTCTCTCCCCTCCCCCTCTCTCTCCCCGCCCCCCTCTCTCTCTCTCTCTCTCTCTCTCTCTCTCTCTCTCCCTTCATCCTATCTTATCTTCTCTTTCTTCCTTTCCATGTATTTCTTTTCTCTCTCGACAAAATCATTTGTTTCACTCTGCCGCTCGCTTTCTGTATCTTTTTTCCTCTCTCTCTATCTATCTATCTTTATCTCTCATCTTTCTCTTCTTTTAAATGAATAAATGCGATGCGAAAGTTTTTTTAAAATTTATCACTCTTAGATTAACATCAAAACGGGTAACTGGTATTTAAATCATTAATATAACATATTTATTTACTCCTCTGCAGGAGTTAGGCACAAGGCCAGTTTTATCTTACTCCCACAAGTAAGATGTGACCACAGCTCGGGTCGAGTAAGTGGGGTTTGAAAAGCCAGCGCCCGAGAAAGTGAGCACTCTGGCCATTAAAAATTGCCTGGGCAGCCCCGTCGGCATTCCCCGGTAGGAGCGCCTCAGGCAGTAAGCAATAAACTTACTCCTCCCCAAAGAGGGGAGGCGAAGCCTGGGAGGGTGGACCTCCTAGAACTGCACAGGACAAACCCACAGACCGGCGGAATCAAGCCCCGAAAGACAAGACGACACCCGTCTATAGGGTGCAGTATCCATCGGAACAGATACTACACTTACTTTTTTTTTTTATTTACCTCCCCAGGAGGTTAGGCACAAGGCCAGTGTTATCTTACTCCCACAAGGTAAGATGTGACCCAAGCTCGGGTCGGGAAAGTGGGGCTAGAAAAGCCAGCGCCCGAGAAGGTGAGCACTTTGGCCATTAAAAATTGCCTGGGCAGCCCCGTCGGCATTCCCCGGTAGGAGCGCCTCAGGCAGTAAGCAATAAACTTACTCCTCCCCAAAGAGGGGAGGCGAAGCCTGGGAGGGTGGACCTCCTAGAACTGCACAGGACAAACCCACAGACCGGCGGAATCAAGCCCCGAAAGACAAGACGACACCCGTCTATAGGGTGCAGTATCCATCGGAACAGATACTACACTTACTTAGCATTTTGAAATACTCGATATATAATGCCAACGAACGATCCAAAGACAAGTATTTGTAAGACTAATTAGCATAATTATTTTTTAAACAGTTAATAATAAATTAATGTTTGGTGTTATATATTTTTAGTTTTATTGTCCCGTTTTGTCTATATATATGCAATACTTTCGTCGATATTAACAGTAATTAATTAAAATGATTTGATTAAAACGGATAACTAACTAAAACCCTTTCTTTTAATATCACTCGCTATTATTCTTTTCGAAAGACAACAGCGAGAATAGAAAAGAGAAGGGGTGGGTGGCTAATTAATCGCTTTGCCCCCCTTCCTCCCTCCCGTTAACTACGCCGTATTTTTCTCAGGCGAATTGATTTCTTCTTTCTTTTGATTTCATTAGTGACTTATTTAAAAGATGAATAAATTTGTATAAATATTATCAAGATGTTTATCTATTTATACGTATAATTGCAAACGTTTTAGTCTTGTGCTTGCAAGTAACTCATGAATTAAATGTTTCTTATTTAAAGATTTAGTCTCAAGTATTTCATGTATTTGCGAAGCGATAGCGATCTGACAACGCCAGCTAATTATGTATATATATATATATATATATATATATATATATATATATATATATATATATATATATATATATATATATATATATTAAGAAGGATGTTGTAGTTTGCTTAGAATTATTGTACGTAGTATGTAAGAAATGTGTTTGAAGGCTATGACAATGAAATGTGGCCAAAACTCGTGGATACTAGGCGAGGTAAATAGAATAAATGACAATATTGAAAGGTTTCATAATTTTCGATAATAATTTCATTTTACAACGTGGTGTGTCGAATTATGATGACATCCGTGTTATTGAGTTCTTTAAATTTTCTAGGTATACCTCATCTTCATAAAGAGAAGAAAAAGGGTGGGCAATCTCAGATGAGGTGTATTTTGACCGGAAGTTGGAAGTGAATGAGTTATTGTTGTATTAGATCCGCAGAAATAGCTAATTTTTCCCACAGAAAATAGATTCTGAGCTGTCATATATATATATATATATATATATATATATATATATATATATATATATATATATATATATAGCACTAGATAAAGTGAAAGAATAAAATAAGGTACGACTAAAATTTTACTTGCATTCAATGTTCAAGCAAAGTCCTTTAAAGTCCTTAACTCATGAGTTTTTAAAGAAAATATTCTCCTCAGAGGACCATTACCGCAATGACATGCCTGCAGGTAATAAAATTAAACTTTGAAAATATACAAAAAAAGTTATAAAATTATATAAAACATCAAATATATCGGCCGAAAACATACTTTTTTGCTAAACTTATACAGTTCATCAAAGTCATAAAGTTTAAACCAGCTTCAAGAAATATATCAAAGAGGTTGATTAAAAACAATCCAGGTAGTGAATGGTATTCCAAAAACGAAAAAGTTATCCAGGCGGGAAATTTGTTTGCTATCGATGCAGTATATGACAGTGAAAAGCGTATCCAAGGTGTATGCAAATTAATAAAACGGTAGAAAAAACAAATCATATGAAAAGTTCAGAAAAAACTCACTTGGTGCTGAATATTATAATGTCCAAATTCAGGGTTCTTATGAGTTGATAGGAGTTGTGCAAACCATAACTTCCTGGTTAGATGCAAGCTCCGCTAAAACCAATTCGAATAAAATTAAACTGACCTGATGTATTCGGCCATTTTTTCTTCCGGGCCCGATAAAGTTAATCCAGTGAAAAAAATTTTACATTCGAAAGTAATCAAACTCCCGCAAACCCTATTGATAGCGTAACGAGTCCAAAAGAAAACCTTCTTATCGGTAAGACCGCCTTGCAAACAGTGGTTGAATGTCTACTGATTCAAACCGCGTATACAAACGGATGTTAAATGTCTGCGTTAACAACGACAACGCTATCTTATAGTTACGAATGTATAAAATCAGCTATATGCACACCGGATGCTATATATCTAGGTCCAATCAGTTATGTGTATAACGGATATTAAAAGTCTGGGTCACAGAGACGGATATGTAAAGTCTGGGGCACAGAGACGGATGTGTAAATTTAGGTCAAACCCTCCATACAGCCTCTTATCGAAACTTACTATTTGATCGTCTGCTTTCAGTATATAAACTAATTCACACATTATACACTATCAAATAATTTAGAAGATTTATGAAATTAATAATTAGTAAGTTATTAAACCATTTAGAGTTATTAAAATTAATATGATATAATTTTGAAGATTTATGAAATAATTAAGAAGTTATTAAAACATATACAATTTACTAATTTTAAAATTTTAAAATTTAAACTTTTTCAACTTAAAAGATTTAAAGAGATATTTAGGCATTTTCAATATCTAAACATTTTAGGCAGGGAGGATTTAACAAACCCAGCTCCAAAACTGGACACTCCGAAGCTGGTCCCGACACTCACTCAATCAGCTACGGTGGGTTTGGTGGTGGGCTGAATTGTGCATACTTGAATTTCCTCCTATGACGACATTTGGAAACTAATTCATTTCCAGAGTTGATCAAATTTAAACGTTTAGGTGCTGTGGCAATCATCACGGCCTCTGAGTTGCATAGACCGCAAGATCTAGATCCTGGGTTATAAGAGTTTGATTTTTCCAGGATGGACCATTTTATACTGTGTGGAATATTTTTGGATCTTAGATTTTTAACTAAAGTAGTCAGTGATGTCTTGTTGTTGCTGACATCGTTATTGAAGGAGTAATTATACGTAGATATGCGGGTTTTAATTAGATTTGCAGTGGCCCTAATATAAGTGTGTATCTTAGGGTTGGCTATTGTTCCTGAACCACGTGTATCCCTATTCACGCGTCTACTTCTGTTTACTGTGTTATCATGGTATGGATTAGGCTGGTTAATTAATTGTATATTATGGTTAGCGTTATCGTTAACTACCATTGGAAGATCGTTTTCGGCTTGCTGAGATGGAGGGTGGGTATTATAATTATTAGGTGTAGCATTATGGTGTAAATTAGTAATAAGTCTCAGTTGTGGAGTTTGAATAGGGGCTGCATTGGTGTGATCTCTAAGGTTCCTTGTAGAATTATTTATTTCAGTTACAGTACAAGCGTACATAATGTCAGTGTATGTGCATCTATTATCCAATGGGTATTCACTGGTACGCCTGCAGTTGCATGCATTTATGGGGTTGGAACAACTAACATTGGATTGGATAGATTTTTTTTTTCTATTTGCCGAAATTATTGTTTGGGCTATGCTAGGCATAGTGGAGTAGGAGATTTTGATTGAGTTTTTATTAAGTATGGAACTATATTTATGTGGGTATTTAAAGGAGTTTTCTAATATTTTAAAGAATTCCTTGGGAATATTGGTTTTAACGTTGTTATTAAACCAGATGTTCTTTTTCCTTCTAAGGCGTTTACGTAAAGTGGGTATGGAATTATCTATATATTGCTCATTCACATCAGGTTTGTCTATGTTCATTTATATTTCTTTTGGTTCAGCTCCTTTTTCTAATTGTCATATTGCGTAATAATATTTACACTTGTTGATTTCCTGTTGATTCTGGTTATAAGTTATTTTTTTAGAATATCCTGAGTTAAGTAAGGCATTATAATAAAATTGTGCGTTTTGGTTAAAAATGTTTGTATTAGCGGAAAGTCTAGAGATTCTATTGGAAACCGAAGAGACTATTGAATTGATTATAGCTTTCGGGTGGTTGGATAGTTTGGGTACATAGAAAAGAGTTAGATTAGGTTTATGGAAAGGGGCTGTATAATCCGTCATTGAGGTTAAGAGTGATATCTAGGAAGTTAGAAGTTTTCCTCTCAGGATCAACAGTAATGGATAGGCCGAAATTTCTGAAAAAATCATGCAAGGCTTCAATTGTTTTGCTATACCTTCTAGGCCTCTGATCAGAGATAAATAAGGCATCGTCTCTATATAGGCCTCCTTTTATATTTTTAAATTTATGTTTGATTTCATTTAAGAGGAAGATACCCACTAAGTCGGTTACTTGAGCAGAATCTGGGGATTCCGTAGTAATATCGAAATCATTGGGGGTGTCCTTTCTAGTCAATAACTTGCCCTCGAATTGGAGGCTAGTGTAATAAGTTTAATTTCTAAATCAGTAAGATCTGAATTATTTTTTCGCTAAAATTAGAGCTTTATTTAAGAGAATTTGGGAAATAGATTGGTAATAGTTATATATGTCAAAAATTATAAAACTTAATCTATGTTTATCCTTAAGGTTCAAGAACCATTCAACTACGTTATCTGATGACTGCCACAACGAAAAGAAGACTTTATTTCTGATAGCTAGAATGACCCTATCTAGAATTTTTTTTGCTGATTATGCCTAGGTTAGATTTTGATGGGTTTTGCTGAAAGTTAGTCTTATGGTCTTTAGGGAGAATCTAGGTGTGGTTGGCGTTACTACTTCTGCATGGTTGGTTAGATTCATATATGTAAGTAGTGATTTAGCTTCTAGATTTATATCTATAATCTTATTGGGGATGCAATTTTATAGGATTTATGTAATTCACGGTATATTAAGTTCCTGTAAGAGATATAGTCCAATTTGTAGTAGTTCTTTGTTTTGTCTGCCGGAAAAATAAAATATGTATGCATGTTAATAATTTATGACGATTGTATGAACAATCGAAAGTACCTGCAAAAAATGTAACATAAAAAACCACCTACGGAGCCTTCATTCGACGCAATGTATCATCCGAAAATTTTAAAAAATCAAAAAAGACTAATTAAGCAAGAAAATTCCGTGCTGTACAATAACGTTTGTCTTGATGAAGATATGCTGTTTAAATGCACACACAATATATATATATATATATATATATATATATATATATATATATATATATATATATATATACTGTATCTGAGATCTATTTAGAGGATAAAAATCTGACAAAATGTATTAGTAAAATTAAAATTGAATTAAAGGATAAAACGAACACAGGGATTAGAGAAAATTTATTAAGGCTTTTTTCAAAATTTTTAAAGAATTACGAAAGATTTATATATATATATATATATATATATATATATATATATATATATATATCCGAAAGAAAAGGAGTCCCAAATGTCGACTTATTGATGCTGTAGTAAAATCAACTTTATGATTACAAACGAGAGCGTTTTTTGGTATTGCACATTTTTCACGGCTCTATCGAACCCCCTATATTAGTCATGTCATTGTAGGAAGACCTCTTTCGTACAATAAAAAGTCTTGATGTCTGAAAGTACACTCGCAACTTGATATCACTTCCTTATACATCA
This sequence comes from Sepiola atlantica, assembly GCA_963556195.1. Lineage (NCBI taxonomy): Eukaryota > Metazoa > Mollusca > Cephalopoda > Sepiida > Sepiolidae > Sepiola > Sepiola atlantica. Next base: position 10,428,139 of record OY744515.1, read on the forward strand.
ACACATCTATTAATATCAATTTTTCTTCTCCCTTTAAGGCCATCATTTAAAAAGGATTACTAACCTAATGCTGCTTAAATTCGACGACAAATACTACAAATATAAATTCGGCTTGCTTATAGTTAATACTCTTAGTGACGTCCTCGTCTGTTTACTTTAAGAATTTTTAGAGACAGGATCTTATAAATACTAACTCTGCAAACATTACATGATTTAGATACATCGACGACATACTTATTTTAATTCCTCTTATAATCACATTCAAACACTTGTTTTGTTTTTGTCGCCATAAAGTTTATAGACTATCAGACAGTGAGCCCTTTGTTAGCACAATAGTAATATGTGATTGATGCGAGTGGTGCATATGTTTTTGCAATCATGCATTTCTTTTTATTGGTTTTGAATTTCCTTTAAGTAACTCTTATGCTACTTGGCGATTGATCAACAGCTAAAATTATAATGTATGTTTGTATAATTAGTAGTAGTAGTTGTAGTCTTAGTAGTTTTAGTATTAGTAATACTAGTAGTATAATTTTAGTTACACTGCCGTAATGTCGCACCTGCTATCACGTAAGCATACAGATAACACATAAATATACACAGGTAAAATCCATATTTAATATTAATTACTCCATGATAGTACTATTTTAATTATATTTTATGTA
>OY744515.1:10431303-10486303 GCA_963556195.1 Sepiola atlantica
TAATAAGAGCGTAATATTTATTTATATATGTATTATAGATCAGAAAAACATCGGGTTCGTCGGTTTTAAATTCAAACAATGGGGCTTATAATTGGTCTTTTTTACCAAACTCTCTCCAGCCTTTGTTTATTTTGTCATTACCAGAAAATAGCGGCTCGTGCGTTGTGTAACTTTCTAACGATATTTCAATCCTATCATTTATTTTTATTGTCATGATTTTTACTAATTCGGCATTTCCACCAGCAAATTCTGCCGATATTTGCGCCGTGAGCAAGTTAAAAAAGTTTTATCCCTGATATGTAAATTGAAGTGGAGATCATGCTGACCCCAGCAAAGATTGCCTGAACAAACGGAGTGAAATTTTCAAAGGATGCATTCACGGGAGGCAGACACTCTTAATAAACTAGGAAGACCGACGGATAGAGAGAGAACATTTCTAAATAGGACTATGGAAATATTTGCTCATTTAACCATACCAGCTGAGATAAAAATCGAGAGAAGAACAACCATATACCCATAGTTTCTTTCTAGTGTTCTTCTTTTTAAAAGAATCTATTTTTAAAAAACAGTTTTTAAAGGGAGTTTTTTAGAGCATTTTGATATTTCTTTTGAAAATAAACCAACGAAAATTATATTTCAAGCCTAAACGTAACCGACCAATAAAAATGCTATTTCTAACTTAAGCAGGACAGGTCGACGAAATGGGTTTTCAAAATTAAGCATGATAAAATAATGAGAATGCTATTTAAAACTTAAGCTTGACAGGCCGATGAAATGCAATTTAAACTTAAAATACTTTTTAAACTATTTAAATTTTAAGCGTGACAGATGGACAAAATTGTTGATTCAAACTTCCGCGTGACAGACCGACGAAAATTCTATTTCAAAATTAAGCTTGAAAGACCGACACAAATATTATTTCTAACTTCAGCGTGACAGACCGAGAAAAATGCTATTTCAAACTTAAGCAGGACAGATCAACGAAAATGCTATTTCAAACTTCAGCGTGACAGACCGACGAAAATGCTATTTTAAACTTAAGCAGGACAGACCGAGAAAAATGCTATTTCAAACTTAAGCAGGACAGATCAACGAAAATGCTATTTCAAACTTCAGCGTGACAGACCGACGAAAATGCTATTTTAAACTTAAGCAGGACAGACCGACAAAAATGCTATTTCAAACTTAAGCTTGACAGATCAACGAAAATTCTATTTAAAACTTAAGCGTGACAGACCGACGAAAATGCTACAAACTTAAGCTTGACATACCGATAAATATGCTATTTTAAACATCAGCGTGACAGACCGACAAAAATACTATGCAAAACTTCAGCGTGACAGAGTGATAAAAATGCTATTTCAGATTTAACCGTGACGGACTAACACAGCGACGAACAATGTCTCAGGTGGCGATTCGAATCGCATCTAATAAAATCTAACGTAGAAAAGCGCGGGAAAAGTGCTTATTTCGCATTAATAATTCATGTTTTCCTTTTAACGCAGCTTAATCGAAGAAAATGGTAAGAGAAAACGGAAAACGACGATGGAAATCTTTATCTGCAACAAAATTTGATTTACCGAGAAAGAAGCGATATGAAGATCGTTCAATACAGTCGATTGGAAATTCAATTTTTACAGCAGCAAAGCGACACCAGTTACAAAATGACGGTCAATCGCGTGGGTGGTTTTAACAGTTCAATGCTATATCGTTTTAGGTTTTAAAATAAGGATATGATTTCTTTCCCCCGTGTGATGAATGCCTCGAAATGTTTCAGTGTTTTATTCATTCGTCTATACTAATAATATGAGAAACGTGTGTGTGTCTGTGTGTCTGCGTGTCTGTGTGTTTCTGTCTGTGTAATCTTGGTTTATTTCACCTACGAAAACAAAATACCGTAGGAATGAATTATACAAATTGTCCTTGGAAATAATAGGCTGTTATTTATTTATTAGAATTCAATGCGATTTTTATTTTGGGCGGGTGAGAGTAAGTTAGTGGAAAGTTGGATTTGCGTCCTTGATTGCAGAAGATAATTTGCGTTTTGGACTTAGAAATACTATTCTACATGTTTTTAGCAGACCCCATTGGACAATACAATCAGCTGATAACAATTCAAGTGCTCTCCGTGCCCTTCCAGTCGAGGTTGGGTAGTGTTTTTACTCCTCGGTCTTTACATTCTCTCACACTCTCTACGGTCATTCTCTGTGGCACTGCAATTTTTTGTCGGGCATGGGGGGTTGCTAGATTATAGGAATGTTTTATATATATATTTCTATCGAAACAGTGTCAGTTCCCTCGGTGTTGTCTTAGCATGTTCCATATTTCTATTTGGATTTACAAGATGCTATTTTATTTCAATTAACCTGTGGTTCGTTAGTGTTTCCTGGCTATGCGGATTGGTTTCCGCACTCGATGATTTTTTTTAAATATTTCGCATGTTTTCATCAGTGCCGTGTTTTGTTGGGCGTTTGCTCCTTCTTTTAATTCAAATTTCTCATCAGCTTTTTTTAAGGTTTTTCCGAACTGTTCCTAGTGCTCACACAATTATTCGTATTACAGTAGTCTTCTTCACGTTCCATATTCCCTTTAGCTCTTTGAAAAGCTCCATATATTATTCTGACCCCTTCAGCTGCACAATGTGAATGCTGCGATGGTGAAATCTACTATTTGACGGGGTCTTCCCCCTTCTTATTTACTATTGTAATGTCCGGTCGTCTTGGTTGGATGTGTTTGCCCAGGAGATTTTATGCTTTTCGTTTCCCAATACTGATTCCGGTTTGTGCCTGTACCATTTGTCTGTATGTGCAAAGTACAGTCATTTGCACAGTTCCCAGTGAACTGCGTTTCCAACTCAATCAGGTCTGTTTTGTATTTATTATGGGGCTAACTTCCGTCATTCACTTATGATGTGGTTGTGGTTTCGTATCTTTATCCACAGAGTCTATATTTAGTGTTTTCCTGGGTCTTGTCTATCTTAGCTTCTATGTAATTCGTTCTTATCACGTTGTTTTCTGTGGCTTTCAGTAGCGATTCCGTTTCTCTTTTCAGATGTCTTTTCCATAGCCATGACCACGTGTTTTCGTGCGCAATTTCTTTGCTCCGTATTATAAATAGTCCACATAGTTGATTCTCTTTCAATTTTTCTTTTCTCACATTTTATCTCCCTGTTTCATTGTTTTCCCTGTTGCTCATCATGACACTGTTTTTGATGGCGTTAATCAACCTCTCTGTATTTTGTCATGTATTTCTCTAGTCTTTTAATTACATTGTTTATGTATTCCTTAATACTTACCAGTATTACCGTGTGGTCTAATATACTATTAAAGCCCTGTGGGTCAATTGTTGTTATTCTTGTTTCACTCCGTACACACTGGATGATATCATCGTTTTTTTTTTCACGTCATTCATTAAAAATAGGTGGAGATACCCGTACACAGTTAATGACATCATAAAAATATGGCGTCTTCCATTAACCCAGAGAGAGAGGGGGGACGATGTGCACAATGGATGACGTCACTGAATGATGACTGATGAGCTCCGTTCATTCATCTTATATGACGTGATAAAGAATCTCTTCCTACCCCCCCTCTCTCTCTCTCTCTCTCTCTCTCTCTCTCTATCTCTCTCTCTGTGTTTTAATGGATGACGTCATCCTTTTGTTATATCATCTATTATGCACAGTGATCGTGACTAGGTGGGTCACAGGTCGTCTACTAGACGACCCGTCTAGATCCCTGGGCGTCTAATTATTACCTTTTTATTGATATAATTAAATTTTCAGTTGTATATTATTTGGCAGTAATATATTTTCGAAGTGAAATGCAGATATGTGTCCTTAGGTGCGGTGGGTTATATGGTAGCATTTACGGGCAAAATATTGGGTTTCCCTACGATCTCATTCTAAGAAAGAACAGTTCAGTAATCATGTGACGTAGTGTATATTTTAAATTAATAGAGTGGCTGCCAAGAATTTAAAGAAGCTAGACACCATGTAAGGTATTAAAGGATAGAGGCATAAAAGACCCCTCGTTACACTTGTGGGAATGGTTCGTACTAAAAGCAACGTCACTTGTTAAGACGAGCACAGTTGAACGTTACAATCGTCGTTGTCTTCTTCATATGCATCTTCTCCGCATCCCGGGAAAAGAGAATCAATAGAACAAATTCACCGCAGACGGTGACATATAACTGTGATTATATTGACCAATTGGGACGGCTAAAATAAATAACATAAATATGATAACATTAATGCACAATGGCAGCAGGCAGTTCAAACTTCATGAATCCAAAAAGCAAATTATCTTCAGAGTCGCACTGGGTATTTACTTCTTTTTTCCATCGCAGGAAGATATGACACAAGGCTATAATGTGAGAGAATCAAGCAAGCGCCCCGAAAGAAGGGGCACTCTGGCCTATCAGAAATTGCCTGGGCTGTCCCATCAGCATTTCTCGTTCGGAGCGCCTCAGGCAGTTAGCAATAAACTCACTTCTCTCCTAAAAGGGGAAGCACAGCATGGGAGGATGGACCTCCTAGGACTACCCAGGACTAATACCTCAGCTTGACAGATAAAAGGACATCGAAATGATCCAGTTTCTGCCGGATTGATTGTCTAGAATGGATCCCCGGAACACAGCCTTTTATTTTCAGCACCAGACTTGCCATTGCTTATGATAGCAAGAGGGGGATAAAAAAAAATAACATATCAAACGATATTTAAATTGAATTTATTTTCTTTACGGAAATCAATTATCGGTCACACTTCTTCTCCCATCCCACCATGACGTACGCCACAACTTTAATTGTTAAACTACAATAAAATAGTTCTCTTTAAAGATATTGTCGTGGGTGAACCTACCTACCCTTTAATAATAACTAAATGGTAGCAACCGGCTACCATAAATACCGGCTTTTGCCGGGAGAACATTGGGAGGTACATTTAGGCACTAGCACTGCCAACACTGACTTGTGTATAATTTCTCTGTTCAATACAATTCATTATTATTATCTCTAAACCTGTTGTTCTTTTATTTCATTGTTGGTACCCCTAAACGGGTCCACAACAGATATGTGACATTGTTTTCGCAAAATGTGTAAAATAAAATCCTCAGGATAATTAATCCTATTAAAATAGGGTCAAATGAAACGCCAATTGAAACAATCAAAAAACAAATGCTACGAAGGAGAGCAATTAATTAGATATCATCAATTCATGGAATTGGCGTATAATAATTCCATTCAAAAAGAAAAATTATTTTCTAGTGGTCAAGTTATCTGAACGAAGAGCAAATCACTTCATGCCGATTCCATAAAGCTTGTATTCACGTCCGATCTCGAACATTGACGAATCAAACACAGATTAATCATGATTAATCAGGTATTATTGATATCTGCAGATTATCAGATTAGTGATCTGGCCGGAGGATCACAGGGCGATTAGCTTAAAATAAACTCAACCCAACAGATAATAAATTACCAGACCTTCGGGTGAGTATCGAAGTGTACTATCTGTTTTGGCCGTCTCAGGGGCCACCTTCCCAGACTGTGCCACTTCTTTTTGGGATGAGATTATTGACGATTGCCTTAAGCGTTCTTGTCTTGGAATGCCGACGTGGTCGATCATGGCTGATTTGGCACCCATCCATTGTGTCCCCTTTTTGTGGCATTGTGTCTAACTTTACCACTGTGGAGGCAGATAAACAGACCAGTATCAAAGTGTAGCATCTGTTCTGCCCTTATTCAGAGGAGGGGGAGAAATCCTTCTGGACTTTTAGTGTTGTCCCATCCAGAGCCCCCCATATGAAACCGACCTTGTGACACACCAAACTCTCGTGGCGGCAAATAGAAATAGATAAGCATTCTAACCTGCCGATAAAATATCTGAAGAAAAAGAAAAAGAAAAACATCAAATGAAAGTCAGGGGACATTTTAAATCTCCATTGCTATATATACATACAGGAAAAAAATTGACCCGCGTAAACTTTTTGTCATATATCCATCAATCACCCTTATTTCGAAGAACATGACGGAAGCGACACATGTGAACGCAACTAGATCTCAATGGCAGCTCAATCAAAATATATACTGCATCAAATATTACTACAGGACAGAAGTGTAGTGTGATATACGTGTGTATGTCCGTTTACTTTTAGACTATAAGATGTAAAAACTTGAAAGTTTGTTGGAATAATTCTCTATCTATGCATATTGTTTTAAAGTTCTTATATTTTCCTTTCTTTTTCTCATAAAAAAGCCCCGATTACGCAAGTAATGTTGATTCTCAGAATTTGACTATTTTAATGTCCACAAAATTAACGCTTTTTCTAAACCAAAGAGTTCTATTTTTACACTATTGTTCCCAATATCATTTCGTTACTGAAATAAAGTGTTATTTTGTGAGTCGTGAGACACAACTATGAAAAAATATGTTCCATGAAAACGGTTCTGTATAAATCAACAAATATAATTATTTATTATATAATTACAACTTAAAAATAAATACTTTGTAATGAGAACTTATTATTAGGCGCTGAGTGTAACGTTAATTGAATGTTGTTCTTCCAATATCGGCTGGTCGAGTGCAACGGACCTGCTTTCTGCAATGCTGTTTTGACCAAGCAAGTAAACAAATGGCAAAGAGTTACTTCCCTTTTACATATAAATTGTTTAATTATGGTTAGGTCGTATGTGGCCATCTAACAGTTTCTTTAAAGTATTTTGGATGTCTTGTATTTATTAAATGATCCAAGGGTGTGATATTATTAAGAACCGACATGTGGCAGGTATTCCGCCTAGTAAATCGGTACATGTACATTGGGGTAGATCGGTATTTCACGTTTTGAAAAAATCAACTTTATTTTAGTAGGGAAACTTTGGTATAATAAATACTCATACTAAAAATTAGCTCTCTAACTTGCACGGTTATTTTAGGAAATGGCATCAAAGATCGTCTTCATAAATGTACTGAACAATCCTTGTTTTTGAAACATTTAACCTATAAAATGGTTAGAAAAATTATCAATTTTAATGTTTAAATCAGAAAAACGTTTGGTTTAGTTCTATATGACTGATGGCATATCAAATCTTTTAAGTTACTAAATGCCGTAAAACACAATATCTATTGTAAACGATTCATTGTATACTATTAGTTGAACAGAAGTTGCTATTTTACCCTAGCTGCGGGGGTATACCTTTCTGGTATTAGTACGTAATTAAAGACAATAGATTTAAGAGGGGGGCTGTAGTTTACTTGAATTATTTTGCGTATTGTATAGATTTGAGGTTTAGAAGGCTGTGACAATGCAATGTAAATTACCTCCTTTTCAAAAACGTTCATATCGGTGTAAAATATATTAAATTCCATATTCTCTCTTTATTCTATTATCATCTCGTTTCTCACCGAGACATTCAATGAGTTGAAACGAATTGAACTTGTCATGAGCGATTCCATAATATACGACGGTATACATTACGCTAGTCACACACTAACACTGAAAACACGATGTTCTCTGAACAGTATATGGATGCGATATCTGGTTTACTTATCAAAATGAAGGGTTACACTGTGATTTCTTTTACCGTACAACTAACCTGTGTTCAAAGAACGTTGTGGAATTTCTTCTTATGGGTGGGGTGATTCTTACATTTCAAGATAACGTTTCCAACAGAAAATGCCCAACATCGAACTCTTAGATCTCAACTATTTGATGTCAGTTTTCTTTAAAGTCATGAAATAGAAAAACAGAAAACCTAAATAAATCAATAAAAATATATACAAACCGCCTAAAAAGTTGTAGTAGACTTTAAAGTTTGATTATTGTAGTTATTTAACGTATTTATGTTTTGCATGAAATATAAGATTATTTATCCTGATATGTTAATCAATCTAAAAGGTCTGATAGGTTTAACTATCTCTCTCTCTCTCTCTCTCCCCCTCTCTCTCTCTCTCTCTCTTTATATATATATATATATATATATATATATCATTCACACACGGCAGTGTGTGAATAATATGCTTATGGTCAACATTTACCCAAGTGTGACCAATTCTTGTCATTAATTAAGTTTTCATCCAAACTTGATGCGTTTTTTTGCACTAGAATTGACTAGTCCCAAGCCTTTCCGAACATATAGAAATTAAAATTTGGTTCAGTAGAAACAAAGTTATTCAAAATTTGTGTCGTCATCAGCGTATAGGATAACGCCCCCCTCCCTCGTCTACTTTTAATAACGATAACTTTTTTATTTAAAACAAATATTTATTTATTTTATACCCAAAATGTAGCAAACAACACAAGGAATCTGAAAATATATCTCGAAAGGAGTTTAAAGTATAGACGGGTTGAGCAGCTGACATTGACAAAAATGCAAATTGAGTAACGCTCCTCATGCCCTTTAACTCGACATAACTTTTTAAATTATAAATATAATTTAAGGATGGAACAATAGAAAGATAGATTCTAAATATGTTAGTATTTAAAAGATTGGTGCCACAGAAACAGAGCTGTGTGACTTTTAGTAGAAGGATAAAAAAAAGTGATAATTGACTTTTGAAACTAAATTTTTCAGGAAAAAAGGCAAAAAAAGGCAAAACTGAAAACTGAAGCCACACTTTTAAATGAAAGAAAGCCAAAAAAATGCGAAACTTTTCTTTATTAATGAAGAAAATGAATAAAAATTGGCTTTATTGAAGTTATTAACACTTGGGTCTGTTTAAGATGTTAGCCTCTAAATATTTGTATTTTTTTTCTATTAGTTTCGTATTGTTTGATTAGCGGTGAAAGCAAAGATGTTCCCGATGAAATTGAAACCGTGGGCTTTTTATACATGCTTTTTGTGGAAAATTTAAACCAAATATTCATATAATTATTGCGCTAAATAAATAATACATATTAATTTTATATATCGCACTGGAAGACTTTAAAGAATATTTGAACATGTTATATTTAAATAATTGTTGATAAATTTGTAGATAGATACCCTCAGGCCCCCCTCCCCAAAACAAGATTGAGATCATCCTTTTTTAGGCGATCACGTGTTGGGAAAGAAAAACAATTATTTCAGAATGTAGAGCTTTGCATATAAGTTTAACATAAAAGTGTCACTCATTTCTGGTCGATCGCTATCGTTATAGCGTTTTAAGGGCATATAACCATATTTTTTTCAAAGGGATATAATTTGTGTTGTTTTTTAGGGGGCGGGCGGATAAAAATCTATAATCGTATCACTAACCCTAACTCCATGTGGAAACAGCCCCCCCCCCCCAAAAAAAAATCATTTAACTTGATCAAAAACCTTAAGTTCAGGTGGAAACCCCCCAAAATTAACTAGAACGGTTACATACTTTTTTAGCCTTTTGAATAAGAGAAAAATGTAGCATTAATTTTTGTATAATTTTGTATTTTTTGTGCAAATAAATATTGCAAAGTGTAGTATCTGTTCTGATACTACACTTCATTTTTTCTATCCTCGGTCAGTGAAGGATAAATCCTTCTAGACTAAGAAAATTTTCATTTTGTTACAATTTGTTTAGAGATCTGGATTTTCCACACATTAAAAACCGACCTTGTGTTTACCTCGGTGCAACGGCAAATTCGGCAACGGAAAATTCGGCAACGGCAAATTCAGCAACGGAAAATTCGGCAACGGAAAATCCGGCAATGGAAAATCCGGCAATTTTGTTAAAGTAGAAAAATTCGGTAATTATGAAATAAATATCGATTGAAAATAGATTTTAGAACCGTTCTTTCGGGGGATATAGTTGTAAATATGGGGCTAAGCCCTCAACCAAAAAAGAACACTTATTGTATTAATTTTTTGGAACTTGTGCAGTTTACGGACCGGGTTACTTTTTAGATAAGTTTTCAAGTTAAATTACATTTTTACATTTTTACGATATATTTTGTTTATTAAATTGTTAGGTGAAAATACAGAATCGTTAGCAATGTTAAGAATGCCTTTTTAATAATGTTATTATTTCAACCCGGTCCGTAAACTACAAAAGTACCATCTTTTCCAATTATCATATTAATAAAAAAAAAATAGTAAATTAAAATCCTATTACGAGATTAAAGCCATCATAATGCATTTCGGTTTCTTCGTAAACAAGTCAGCCATTTTAATATTTTGTTAAGAGTTGAAATTATTTCGTGTTCGACATTTGAAAGGAATTTGGAAGTATTTAAACTGTCGAATAGAAAGTCATTTAAACTTGCTTTAAAATTCTTAACAAATCTTACTGTATTAAAAGCCCCCACCCCCCAAGATAATATTTAAAAATAAATGTTTGAAGGGGGATATAGTTTTATAAAGGGGGTACCTCCCCGCAAAAATAAAAAATAAATATCTTAGAATATTTATGGTTCCTTAATATTAGAGCAGCTCGCGCTAAAATGTGTTTGTTGATTTTGGGACACCACGTGCAAACGATGTCGTAAATTACAAAAAGAGCATCTTTTGTAATTATTATATTAATACACGAGTAGTAAATTAAAATTCTATAACGAGATTAAATCAATCATAATTGATTTCGGTTTCTTTGTAAACAAGTAAGCCATTTTAATATTTTGTTAATAGTTTAAATTATAAATCAAATACTTCATGTTCGACATTTGAAAATAATTTTGAAGTATTTAAACTGTCGAATAGAAAGTCATTTGAACTTGCTTTAAAATTCTTAGCAAATGTTCATGTATTAAAAGACCCCGCCCTCAAGATAATATAAAGAAATAAAACTTTGAGAGGGATATAGTTGTATAAAGGGGGTACCAAAAAAAATAATGAATTAAAAAATAAATATTTTAGAATATTTATGGGTCCTTAATATTAGAACAGCACGCGCGAAAATGTTTTTGTTGACTTTGAGATATCATGTCCTACACGATGTCGTTTAATATTTAAGTTGAAAACATTGTTTTAATACGTTAAAAATGATTATTGATTTTTTGTCGTTGACGCATGAATGTGTACTCAGCAACGTAAGACATTTTTTTTTATCTTAAAAACAAAACAAAATTGAAAAAATTGAAAAGCAGGAACATTGCAAAACAATATTTTTAAAAGTGGTTTACATTTGACTAACAATTAATTTCAAATGTATGGTAGGGCAAAAATATAATAAACAATTCAATATACGGGATGTTGACCGCAACACACTATCCACTATGCGACGTCATCGAAGTTTTACTTACAATCATTCAGTTTCCAGTTGACTTTGGAAAAAAATGTAATTTTCACAATTAAAGTTTATAGTTTTTAATTAAAACAAAAGGGAAAGGTTAAAATCAAAATATATTCGTCCATATTTAAACAATTTTAATATCTTTTTAAAATCAGATAGGGAAATAAAATCTTATTGAGACCAATTAAAACTGTAAAGTGACTTTTTAATAAAAAGAGATTAACTGTTTATATTTATTCTAATAAAACTATAAATAAATTATGGAAAATTATTTGACAGATGGTGTTTTAATAATGTTCTATTACAAATTCATACCTTCTATATAAAATTAAAAATACTAGATAAAAGTAATAAAATGAAATATTATAGCGATTATGATATTCCATACATAGTTTTCTGTCGGCAAACTAATTGTTACTATTCTGATCGCTCGGACATCTTCTTGATTCCACGGAAATCTTTTGGATAATTATTTAACTTTTAGTAAAATGTACATATTTTTTTTTAATTCAGTGTCTTAAGATTTTTTAAATAGTTCCAGAAAAGTGATATTTATATTTCAAAAGATTAGCAAAAAAAGATTTATTGACATTTCAAATTTTACTGAATTTCTGTGTTTTTAGTCATAGTGAGAACATTTTTCATTCTAAAAGTTTTTTGACGCGTAGAAATAGTTTTTAGCGAAAATAAGATTAAAAATTATAGTTAATCAGATTCAATTTCTAAGTATTTATAATTTTTCTAATTAAATCCACAAAAAATTACTCAAAAATATACCCTATTCATTAAATATATTCCTAGCTTAAGGGGCATAATTCATTTTTTTAAAATCACGAGGTATCTCCACCTAGATCATTTCTTAATTTTCAATTAAAGAAATTAAAAATGGAAACAACAGAACCTTTGTTATTTTATATTTAAAATAGGGCAACCGTCCCGTTAAGTGTGTTTAGTTAAATCGACTTCAATGACCCCACCAAAAAAACTTGTTCATACCAGAATTTCTTAGAAGTGAAATTTCCAACTAAATTTGCAAACTATTCACACCAAAAATACATATATAATTCCATTCATCTCGCGTGGATTAGTACACAGAAATAACCTTATGTTATACCCTATCAATTTCTTCTTTATATGTCTACGTATAGTCTGGAATAGTCTCGCTCTATAATTTCTATCAATTGAACATGTTGATACATGTTTCCCCGGACTTAGCTTCATTATGTAATGTCTTAATTGAATTCCATCGATACTAATGACATGTATCAGTTAATTCAAATTATTTCGTCCCATGTAGATAAATTCTAATTTAAAAAAAATTGTCCATTAATTAATTTACTGTAGCGAATACTACTAAAATTACCTCCGAAAATTTTCTAGATAAATACATTGTTAGCAGTGACCTACATACAAAATTGATTTCTGTACTAAAATGGGCTTTTTAATGAGTAACCGTCTCCCTGTAATTTTATATCAATATAACCTAATAGATTTACTAGATTAACCATAAATATCCAATGATATCTCTTTAAAAAATTTTAGATATCCTCAAACTTAATTTACTGGTTACATAATAGTTAATAGTCTATCAGAATGTAGTGCAAATTTTATGAAATTTCAAGAAGGGTTAATGATTGTTTGTAATCTATCAATCCTGGCATAATCTATTCATGATAATGATTTAGTTTAATTAGAAGGCAATATAATATACTCCCCCGCTTACAAAATATCCACCTCCCCTATAAGACTTCAAAGCTAGCACTATTGGAATGTAAAATACGCTAATACCCACACTATAAAGTTTACCTGGCCCCCAACACCTCAATTGCAATTAACCGTTAAACTTCCTCCAAAAGGCTTATATACCTACCAGTTCTGATAACAATTTCCACATATGTACGAAACTCAACTAACCCTCTCTATGTACCCGAATTGCTCAATATCCCTTTTAAGTTTATGGTTTTATGATGTAACTATAATGCTTAACTTTGAAAAACAAATAAAGTCATCGACTCCTGTCTAGCAAACTAATTAAAATTAGTTTAAAACAATGAAAAAGATATATCATTATTCAAAACTCATGAGGAATAGTTAAAATATTGATCCCATTTTATGCATCTGTTGTATAATATACCTATATAATGTTGCTATAATTACAAAACAATGTTAATAAAACCTATTAAATATAAATGCTCAAATTAGTATATTATCTAATTATCATCTATTAAGTATTCATTATCTAAAAACCTAAAAACCTGAAATTAATATATTTATTCAATACCCAACTTATTTCCCAAGTAATAAATTCTAGTTGCAGAAATACTCTTTTATATTAGATATACTAATTATTTTAGATACCGTTAGACGACGTTGCATAATTGTGTATTGTTTCTAAACTTAAGGAATTGCTTTTGTATTTAATTAAGCCACTACAAAAACAATCAAATATTGCCCTGATTCCACAACATTTATTTAGGCCTGAAATAAGATAGCATATACCTATTTCTGTGTAAACAATTTTGTAAAATCTCCTGCCTTATATTTAGTAACTTGTCTCTAGAAGTTATTATTTAGTATGACTCTAGTGTGAGCAAATTATGTTTTCTTTTTGTTAGAAACCAACTTTCCCCAGAGGACAATCGTCAGCGTTTCTACAATTGCAATTTGACTGAGATTCGTTGGTAACAGTGTTGTTAGTGCGAGCATTTGTCCCATTATTCGCCTCTTGTATTTTAGTACTGTTATAACCGATGATGAATTAAGCTAGATTTTTGGAAGTTGAAAAGATAGTTTTATAGTGTTTTTATTAATGATTTTACGTATTCTACTACCTCTAGGAAAAATATTTTAATAATACTATAAATTTATTTCGGAATATCAGTAAAAATATGCTGGCTATAAGAGAAATGGAACCAAATGGCACTACGTCTCCTATTTTTCTTAGCATTTGTCCTACGAACATCAGATGGATGATCCACTGAAATAGGGTTTGTAGTCTATTGTCACTGCTAATTCTAGCAACTGTATATTTGTGCTTTTCCCACATAGCTTTATTTTATGAAATTAAATTGCCAGTTCTTTTATTAACGCCATTGAATCAGAGTCAGATATGATACAACTAATTTTATCCCTATACCCCGATCTAGCCGAAGCTTCATTGTAGTATTGTTTATTTTTATTTAATAGTTGTTCATTTTTAGATAATTTTTATATTCTATTAAATATGGAAGAGACTATTGATATTTTCACAAGTGGTGGATAGTTAGAGTTTTTATCTATATAGTAGAGTATATGGTTTAGTTTATGGTATTATTAACTAAATTTAATGTAATGTCCAAAGATTTAACGTCACAATAGTTTATATCTATAGATATCTTTAGATCCAAATTCTTAAAAAATATATGCAGCAATTGTTTCTTTCTCTCGAGGTTTCTACCAGTGGCATAAACGAAAAATAGAGCATCATCTCTATATAACCCGCCTATTAATTCTTGTATGTCCTTATGTATTTCCCTTAAAATATAAAGTCCCAATAAATCAGTCACTTGTGCCAAATCGGGGGCTCCTATATTGATATCAAAATTTCTCTTCCTTTTCTTTCTAGTCCATAATTGATCGTTATATACGATTAATGTTTTTAGCTAGCTTAATAATGTCAATTTCCAAGTTGGTTATATTGGTTTCATTTTTGGCCATGTTAAGAGCCCTATCCAAGAAGGAAGATGATCTTGAAAGGTAGTACGAATCAATGCAAACATGATAAATTTACTTTTATTTGTGATCTGTAATTCCTTAAACTAAGTTATGACGTCATCAGATGATGAGCACAATTTATGTTGACTTTTTGCTTTAATATCTGGTAAAATTCATTCTAATATATATATATATATATATATATATATATATATATATATATATATATATATATATATATTTGACGGCTTGCTAGTATGACCCCTGAATTTGCCATTTAAACGTTGAATGACTCTCATTTCTACGGCTACTGAGTCAAATATGACTTTCGTATTGGGGTTCGAACCGTGTGGCTAGCAGGGATTGTTTACTCCCATACTGATCATTGCAGGTTTGGCACGAAACACATGTGTATATGGTTAATTTGAAAATATTATTTATATATATATATATATATATATATATATATATATATATATATATATATATATGCTATAACTTTGATAATATTGCGTGTTTAGTTGGTTGCTTATTCGACATTGAAAGTTTTTTTCATGGTAGAGGGAAGGAGGAATGCAACGATTCGTGGTGGGAGGAGATGAATCGAGGGAGTAGCAGTAGCAACAGCATAGTAACAGAATGAGAGTAAAAGGATGACATAAATAAATGAATGACGTAAATAAAGAAGAAAAGGGGGAATACTAAAGTAGTATTAGCATCAGCGTAAGAGAATGGGAGTAAGAGGGTGACGTAAACAGATGACGTAAATAAAGAAGAAAAGGAAAAGGAGAGTAGCATCAGCGTGTATATTTATCGGTAAATGACGAAAGAGACGAAACTGGTGGGAAGAGGGGAATAGAGTGGATAGGAGGAGTAGTAACCGCAGCGTAAGTGTTGGAGAGTAAGACGATTGCGTAAATAAATGACGTAAATAAAGAAGAAAAGGAAGGCCGTTAGAGGAGGCTGAAGGTTCTCATTCCTTTATAAGCGGCGATACAAAAAGCTGCGTATGTTCTTCCTAAAACCAAAACGTTAGCCTGTTACTATTTATGTATAATGTAAAATGTCAGAAGTGACGTGGTTACAACCACGTTCTTTGTGCTTCGCGTGACGACTACGATTTCTACCGAAATACTGCAGCACTTTCGCTAATATCCTTGGGGATGGTATAAATCCATAGATCCTCTCACAGCTATAGATTAAATAGTAGGGTAGACTAGGCACCAAGGTCTTGATTCTGCAACTAGTCTAAAGAAAAGCAAAAGTCAGATATAACACAAGTTGTTTTCTCTGCTCACCCCGGCATTTTTTCCAATCGTCCTGGACTTCTCCTTGCCACTGAACTCAAGTAATGCGGTTTGACATTGTGCAACCCTTACTTTATTATAGGCACCCTTACAGGGGGTATCCATAATTTTTTGAAAGAGAAAGAGCATCTCTTTATTATGTAAAATGATAACCCTGGAGTTAATATTTTCGGTTTCAAAGAACATTATCTTTTGTATTTTCATATATTATTGAGTCATAAGTTACCAAGGTCAAAATCCTCTCGGGGCGGGCGGGGGGGGGGGAGGGGCATTAACCATCTTTTATTTTTATTTATTTATTTATTTATTTATTTACAAATGTGATATTTGTATGTTCACGTGCGTGGGCACGCGCATATGTGCCTGTGTGCCTGTGTGTGTATGCCTGTGTGCCTGCGTGTGAGTACGTGCGTAAGAAGACGATATGATTACCAATAAATCTAAACTAATAAAGACATAAATAAACAAATGGATTTATCAGCGAAGAAGAATGAAGAGGCGAAAAATGGTGAAATGTGAACGTCTTCATAACAGCGACACCAGCGAGAAAAAGATCTGCTCGAATTTTGGAAACAATAAAATGCGTTCGATTGTCATGGCCGTAGCAGCATCCTTCCCGAGAGTACTACGTTAAAACTCCTTGGCCTAGCATTCTCAGCAAGCATGAATTGGAATAAGTACATAGAAGATGTTGCCAAATCTGCTGCAAATACGGTAGCCGCCCCCCCTCATCTCTACACGGTTAGAAAACTTCTCAGACCTGCCAGTATCTTATATATCTATAAAGCGACCATTCGCTCGTTCATGGAGTATTCTTGTCACACCTGGGATGGTGAACCAACCACTTGTCTCTTCTTCTTGGG
The DNA here is from genome assembly GCA_963556195.1 of Sepiola atlantica. Lineage (NCBI taxonomy): Eukaryota > Metazoa > Mollusca > Cephalopoda > Sepiida > Sepiolidae > Sepiola > Sepiola atlantica. Next base: position 10,448,347 of record OY744515.1, read on the forward strand.
CAGGCTCCAAAAAATGTATTTCTAACATAATAGGTCCCGTACAAGCTCCAGCCCCTGTCCCATCGCCGCAATATTGCATCCCTCTTCTTGTTTTACAAGTACTTCAACGGAATGTGCTTCGAGAAATTTACTGCATTTGTATTCCCCAAACGTAAATACCCCGACCCACCACTAGCAACAAAATCCCACCCCTTCACTACATAGGTCCCTAGATGTCGGAAGAGTCTTCACTCTAATAGCTTCTTTCCTCAGACCGCCTGCTTTTATAATTTTATAATTCCCTCCCTACTCGCTGTTTCCTTGACTGTACCAACATGCAGAAATTTAAATGTAATGTGAACAAACATCTTGCTGTCCAACTCCCCACCCAGGTTTCCCCCTTATATCTGGCCCTTTTATAATAGCCCCTTACACATCAGTTGTCGGGGTGAACAAAAGTATTGATTTATCTACCTCCCACAAGGTAAGATGTGACACAAGGTCGGGAAAGTGGGATTAGATAAGCCAGCGTTCGAGAGGTGAGCACTCTGGCCATTTAAAGATTGCCTGGGCAACCCCGTCGGCATTCCCCGGTAGGGGCGCCTCAGGCGATTAGCAATAAACTAACCCCTTATCAAAGGGTGAGAAGGCAACGCCTGGGAGGGTGGACCTCCTAGAACTGCACAGGACAACGTGCAGTATCCATCGGAACAGATACTACACTTTGATCTTGGCCAAAAGGCCAACAAACAATAAGTAATATTACATAGATTAAATCAAAAACAATGTTCTTTTTTTAATTGCCATTGCAAACTCTTTGAAATGATTTTCCAAACTGATATTACACAACACGTAGTAAAGTATAATGTATCCAACCTTAAGTTGGAACACTTTTGCGAACCTTTATTCAGCTTATTTAACTGCTTCCTAATCCTGGTAAATCAGACGATGGAAAATTCAAACCGTTATCCCTATCTTTTCTTGATTCCCTAAAAATGTGCTTATTTTGATTAATGGTTAATCCGTCCCGATTCATACCCTGCCTATGTGGTTGGTTGATGGATAACAACAATCCAAGAGTTAACCATTCTCTTTGTATAGAAGCGACACCAATTTCAAATGAAAACGTGTGCCGCCGCCGTTCGCTTTCTCTCTCGACACGTGCGTACAGCGATAACTTGGCGTACGTGATTTGGTGTCTTTGTTTGGGGGTGGCTGAAAGCAGGAAATACGCTGATTGTGTGGGTTAATCGCCCTGTGGGGTGTAGGTGTTTAAAATACGGTAACCTCTATCTACTTGCGATATTTATCAGACATAAAATTATACGTTTGGTAAAAGGCAAGTCGCCTAACGAAAACACGTACTCAGTCATTTGTACTTAAGGTATAAAAACGTTTGGAGATTTATTTGCAATAATAAAATATATCAGAAAACTGAAGTAAAATGTTAAGTTAAACAATATTGAGTAGTTATTATTGTTATAAAGCTCTATCTACAAGGATAGAAATACATAAGGGCTCTCATTCAATCCGGAAAAACGCCAGGTGTGCTTTGAAGATTAAACTACTATATAAATTTACCGAAAATTATTTGAATAAATGTTAATCTACGTCAAATTGATACTTGTGCCCCACTCCATAAAATTTAAATTATAAAATGTAAAAAATAATAATAGAAAGTAGTATGGTATTATGAGTTGGAAGGAGAAAGTCAAAGGGTTTTTATGTTATATTTTATCCCGGACAACACCGGGGATTCTCGCTGGTGACTATATATATATATATATATATATATATATATATATATATATATATATATATATATGTGTGTGTGTGTGTGTGTGTGTGTGTGTGTGTGTGTTATTATTAAGATTAGGATAATGATTATTATTATTATTTCATGTATACATATATAATATTATAAGGAGATATAATATATTATGTATAGATTTTCAGTATTTACTTCAACATTGTTCAATACCTGAGTATAGTTAGGTATTAATTATGAAAATATATTTATGGCAATTAAGCTACACAGCGGCGTTCGCGTTGCATTTCTGTAGAGAATCGTCAGGCTAAGTGCATGGAATCTGTGTTACTGATCGTTTTAATATATCCGCATGGTGTTTAGTCTAGCTAGCTAACCAATCAGATTCGTTGTTATTTCCTCCTACACGTAAATGTTTTCATTGGCCAATAGCTAAGCTTCTCTCAAACAAAGGTTCGGCTGACCTTTACTTGACATCTTTTTTTGTTGCTTTACTTTGTATGTGGAAGGTGCACCCTCTTTTTTTAATGTGTCAAATGAACAGGTAACCTTATTTTAACACGTGCGTACTTGAAATAGTTTTATCTCTATTTGTTTTGTTATTCGTTGCTATTTTAGGTGTTGGTTTAGTTTAGATTTGTATTTATTTTATTTTATTTTTATTATGTATTGTTATACTAAATTAAGTTTGTTCTCTGTATACAGTTGTTTGCTAGTTCACTTCTACAGTTTAATAGGTTTGTGGGATCTTTAAAGTTTGGAATTTCAAACTTCTCATTCAAACATAATCTACACGGGTCGTCTACATATTTACATGTACTTGCCCACTGTATTATTTCCAATTCGCTTTCTTTGAGTTCGCAGTAATGGATTGCTATTGCGGTTTTGAGTCTGCGTTTATATGATTTTATGCTTGTAATACCTGATTTCAAAATATAGGGAGGTCATACTCACGTAGTACTTCGTGTTATACGGGATTTCCTTGGCAAATATTATGGCTTGGTAAACAATGCTTTTGGTTTGGCAGTTATTTTGTAGTGGGCAAAGTGCACGAGTTCTACAGTTACATCTTTTCTCTTCATTATTAACTTTCTTATTTCTATTCGGGGTATTGCTATAAGGGTGTAGGTTATTACTATTTCTAGTTGTTATACTTTTATTTTTATTAGTGTTATTTTTATTTTTGCTGTATTGATCAGTTTTTTTACGCATTTTTCTGGTTTAGCATTTTGTGATTGTGTACTTTAATTATCATTTTCTTCGCAACAGAACAGTTTTAGTTTTTTTTTTTAATATGTTATGCAAGGGGTTGGTTGGTTTCTCGATGAGAGTTAGGAATTCTTTGGCAAGTTTTTTTTTCAAAGCCGTAGCTTAACTGACTTACTAAGTGGATGTCTCTCTCGGTTATCCCAGAATGACAGAGTGATTTTAGAACAAGTCGTGTCAGATATGATCTTTCTTGCTCGACAAGAAAAGTGTATCGAACAAGGGGTAACACTTAATTTTTAGTGGATCTGACGAAAACTTTCAACATTGTTAATAGAGCATCACTGCAGACAATCTTCAGTAAAATAAGATGTAGCCCCTTACGTCTACAGTGGCGGCTTGCCTTGTTTGGGGTGAACTATGTTTTAAAAAAAAAATTTTTTTTTAAAGATGCCCACTAGGATTCGTCACAATGTTTAAACAACTTCACCACTTCGGCGGCTCTCTCTCTCTCTCTCTCTCTCTCTCTCTCTCTCTCTCTCTCTCTCTCATTCTCTCTCTCTCACTCTCTCTCTCTCTCATTCTCTCTCACTCACTCTCTCTCTCTCTTTCTCTCTCTCACTCACTCTCTCTCTCTCTCTCACTCTCTCTCTTTCTCTCTCACTCTCTCTCTCTCTCTCTCACACTCACTCACTCTCTCTTTCTCTCTCTCACTCTCTCTCTCTCTCTCTCTCTCTCTCTCTCTCTCTCACTCACTCACACTCTCTCTCTCTCTCTCTCTCTCTCTCTCTCTCTCTCTCTGAACCAATAACTATCGATAACGGGGTGAAATTCTTGCACCGACATTGTTCTCTATATATTTTTGCGAAGGCCGTCTTTTGTGCTTTCCCTGACTGTAACGTCGGTTTTCTTATATGTTTCCGAACCACTGATTGGATCTTCAACCTCCTTCGATTGAATGCAAAGTTCAAAGCCTTCCAAATATCATGCGGAAGATCCTCTATCCCCAATATGCAAGATTCGTTGCTCTCACTGAAGAAGATATAAAGGACCTCTTCTCTCGAGTGTGCACCAACCTTGGACTCACCATCAATTTGGAGGAAACTAAGATAATGCTTATCATTTCACCAGACATCTACGTCAAGGTTACCAGATGAAGTGTAGTTGACTCCCTAATATATATCGGCAGCACACTATCCTGTGATTAATCGTTCCTCATTGAAATAATTTCAAGGTTCAAAAAAGCTAACAAAGTATTTGGTAATCTTGGAAATCGCGTGTGGTCGGACCATTAGCATCAAAATAAAGCTTGCGTCTTATCTATACTCCTATATTCCTCGGAGACATGAACCACGTACCGCCGTCACATCAAGTCCTTGGAGAGGTTTCCCCAAATGTGCTTTAGGGGGTTCGCTAACGTTAATTAGCAATCGATCACGTCAGACATCACTGTTCTACAACAAGCTGATTTGTCGAGCATAGAAGTGCGCGCTATACGTACTCAGAAGTGCGCGCTATACGTACTCAGAAGTGCGCGCTATACGTACTCAGATGCGCTGGTTAGGATGGAAGACGAAAGGCTCTCTAAACAACTGTCATATAAGGAACTGCGACATAGTAAACGTCCGTGAGACAAGCCAAAGAGACATTTGCAAAAGGCCGTCTAGGAGAATCAGAAGATCCTTATCATGAACGTGGAAGACTGCGAGGATGGCTTTGGAGCGATCAGTTTAGCGAAAGTTAGTCTATTATAGCTACAAGGTATTTGAGGTAAGCTAATACAGTATCTCATCTTAAAACGTGCATTGCGGAAGCGGCTAGTGTCGAATGTCTCAGACACATCTCAGTTCGACCATGAGTGTGATTCATGTAGCAGAGCCTGTTTGTCGAGGTCTAGTCTACTGAACCCCATGAGATCCCATGGAAGCAACCAGCTAAACGAGTGTAAAACATGAGCATAATATACCAGTGTGTTACATCTGCAGTAGGATATAAATAAATCGGGGCTGCTGAGGCATTTGCGTGCCCACAACCGGATATTTTAATCTTGTAGGGATGGTTTATCTTAACAATTAAGATAAGTCACACGTTTTATTTAGTATTGTTATAAAGAAAGTACATTCGGGCTTTTGTCTTTAAAAAATGTGTTGTCTTGATTCGACTTAGTGCCATTTTTGAGAACTTGAGGAGAAGTACAGGAGACATTTAATTTGAATAAAAATGAAAGACGTCCAAGCGATTACCCTCTTTGTTTCCTCGTTCTGGTAGGAGATGTGTTTATGATCTGTAGCCTGATGAGAAGAATGCAGAGTGGACATACCAGAGTGATCCTTTTGGGAAGCTGGATTCCCACTATAAAATGTCCTTGTGCCTAACCTTGCCCTTGTGGGGGCAGGTAAACATATCAATTTACTTTAAATATTTACCTACTTTCAATTTAAGATGGAAATTAATGTTTTTGATTCCACGTCCTTTATTTTTAAAATAAAAAGTGGTGTACCTGTTCTTTTTAATTGCACATTGCAATCTTTGATATGATCTTCAAAACTGATATGATGCAAGATGTAGTAGAGTGTCACGTATCCAGCTTTTAGTCGGAACCATCTTGTAGACCTTTGCTCAGCTGCTTTATCTGCTTCCTGGTAAATCAGACGATGAAAACTCCCAGTCGTGCCCCACTGGTCCCATTGTGGACTAAAACGTTTTATTTTGAGTAATGATTAAGTCAGTTCGAGTCACATCCTACTTTGGTAAAAGGTCCATTTTAGAGCTGCTACAGGTCGGTCTTCCAAGGTTTGTGTTTAGGTATTTTTTACATTTGGTGTGATTAAACCTATTTGACTAGGAACAAAGTGTAGTATATCGTCTTCTGTTTTAATACTACACTTCATCTTTTCTTTCCTCTCTTAGTGAAGGAGAAATCTTTCTAGAGTGGGTCAATTTTTATTTTGTCCCAATCCAGAGCGCTCCTTTGGGGGGGGGGGGTTCTTCTCTCATGGAAGGTAAGTAAATAGTGACTAAACCAGTTACCTCTACCACAACCATATAATGTGCGTTCCTTTCAGTGAGCACTTTTTTAAGTCATTTTATTTAGATCCTGGTAATTTGTAATTTTATTTTATTTTATTTTTCGCGCTTGTCACATCGCTTATAAGAGAAGTATTCTGTGGGATGCGATTGGCGAATACCAACAATCAAAGAGATAACCATTCTCTTTGCATAGAAGTGACACCAATTTCAAATGGAAACGTGCGATGTTAGTTTTTATCTCTTTCGACATGTGCGTATAGCGATAATTTGGTGTGTACGTGACGTCCTTGTTTTGGGGTTGGCGGAAGCAAGCCAGTGCACGGATTATGTGCGTCAATTACCCTATTAAAAACAAGGAAAAATAGCGTACGACATTACGATATTTATAAGACTATATCAAGTTTGACACACAAGGTAACACATGATGGTCATCCAATGAAACCCCAAACTAAGTAGTAGCATTTTGATTTGGAAATGTATAAAAACGTTAAGAAATTTATTAAGAACAAGAATTGAATGAATCATGATACTGCGATAAATTGTTACGATAAGATATCCTGATTATTTGTCCATAACTAAAACTTCGTGGATTTTGTTCATCTCTGTGTACACTTAATGACGTGATCGTTTTGTGACGTCATCTATTAAAACAGACAGTCCACAGGTTGTTTACTACATTAATCTCGAGACACTTTAGATCACTAAGACTGTGGATTTTGCTTGCTTGCTTACTTACTATCCTGCTTGTCCCCGTGCATGCTGTATGCCAACATCGTTTTGTGACGTCATCCATTAAAAGAGGTGGAGATAACAACGCAGTGTGGATGATAACATAAAACGATGACGTCAAACCAGAGAGAGAGGGGGGAGAGATCTTTTATGACCTCATGTTTTAATGAATAATGTCATCCTTTAGTGATGTCGTCGACTGTTTTATCTAGGAGAAACGTTTGGATCCTCTAGGGGTCTAGTTTATATAGTACTACACTGTTTCTTTTCACAGTACGCTAAGGTCCGAATCCTGTGGTCGAAATAAGGTTTTAAACTTAAGGACACTATGGTATCCCCTTCCTTTCAGGCTAGCTTAAGATTTGCATCATGCCTTGTTTGCTTGCCTATCCACCAACGTCTCCAAAATGTCGAACATCGATGTGGGATAGCCTATGAGAACCGCAAGGACCCCGAATGCCAGTTATAAGAAATTACAAAAACATGATTATTGGCTCATTCTACCGCTCTTGAAAGTACCTGACTCATGATAGAATACTCTACCTATATAAGAGTCAGATGGAGTCTATTGTCATATCTGTGAAGGTGTTGCTCAGAGCAATCTTCGTTGCTTTGACAGAATTGAGAAGAGACTTCGAAATCTAGTGGGGGATGATCTCTTTTATTTCTTACAGCCCTTTTTCTCACAGAAGAGAGGCTGCTAGTCTCTCTCTACTCTATTTCCATAGAAGGTGCTCGGTTGATCTCAAATCTCTGGTTGTTCCTTGTAAGACATTCACAGCAAGAACTTGTCTCTCTACAACAATGAAGAAAATATTTCTTTTCTTTCTGAGATCGCCTAGCGTCAGGTGAAATTTCCACTAACAGAGCTTTCCGTGGTACACATTGCCCCGGGACTGCTTCTCCGTAGGTTACAACTTGTTCGTCTTCAAAACCAATGTCAACCGATTCCTATCTAGAACCCCTACACACACAAGTATTCAAACTTAGTTCTCACAATCAGTCCATCCCATTTACCTCATCCTCGAGTAGCATCTTGACTTGATAAGTGGTGTTTATTTACTCCTCGCGGAGTTAGGCACAAGGCCAGTTTTATCTTACTCCCACAAGTAAGATGTGACCCAAGATCGGGTCGAGCAAGTGGGGTTAAAAGCCAGCGCTCGAGAGGTGAGCACTCTGGCCATTTAAAAATTGCCTGGGCAGCTCCGTCGGCATTCCCCGGTAGGGGCGCCTCAGACAGTAAGCAATAAACTTACTCCTCCCCAAAGAGGGGAGGCGAAGCCTGGGAGGGTGGACCTCCTAGAACTGCACAGAACAGACGTGCAGTATCCATCGGAACAGATACTACACTTTGATCTTAGCCAAATGGTGACCATTTTGTAAAAATAAATCAATTACATATCATTCTCCATCTAGTAAAGTAGTCGATCCTAATTTTTTAAATCTCTTCTGGTAAATGTAATTCTTTAATCTTTTTATTAGTTTTGTTATTCTTTTTCCCCCAATCACAATATCGCATTCCAATTTCCATGTCTAGACACTGGAGACTAGGCATGAGTGCTATGCGGTCTCATTGGCAATTTATATATCGTTAAAATGACGGTTAGTTCTCTTGAAATCATATTTCTTTTAACCATCTATCCAATCATCTCCATTTAGCATTAATAGAGAATGAATGAAGAAGCGGCTGATAAAGTATTGAAAGGTCAGTATGACCTATTATTTCCCGCACTTTCTTTCCCGCTCGTTTCCGCTGCGCAACGTCACGTAGCATCATCACCTTAGCCTACGTGATTCGCCACTCGTTTAATATAGAAGCATATCAATCTAGATCCTCCTCGCACGATTCATTTTACAGCTGGTGTCGCTTACTGGAGAAATAGGCATATTCAACATTACTTGACACAAGGTGCATTATATCTATTATACTAGCCTAAAATATACGCCATCATTAGGGGCTTTTAGCCTATTTCTTTCGGTGGTAGGAAGTTGAAACATCGGCATAGGTAAAACATACTATTCATTGTCCTTTCGATATTTAAACCCCTCTGGTTTGATTATGTACATAAATTGTGTTATATATATATTAAAAAACTGAAAAGTGAGATAGCTATCATATTATATGATTATTACCTTCCTCACGAACATGACTTGATATCCTATTATTTTCGAATAGGATATTTTGCCGGGACCGGCAGAATAACGACACCCTCGTTATTTTGCCGGTCCCGGCAGAATAACGATGGGCTCTTATTCTGCCGGTTCATGTTTATTTAACCTAACTGTTACAGTTACAATGAAGATTTCACGAGTCAACTTAACTGCCGGTTTATTTTTATTTCAACATTTTTCCAATAAAAAAAGAAATAATTAAAACTTCTGACTATTTTTAAGAATTAAATAAATAATTCATACGGCGATTTTCGCCACGACTTACGAAAAAAAAAGTTTTATTTCACCATAGACTAAGTAACTACGATGAATTTCTATGTCCATTTAAATGCATTTACGTATTGTTTTTATTGTAAAAAAAATACAAATTATGTTTTTAAGTACAAATAATTCGCTTTGAACCCCATTTATGTCTACTTTAAAAAAAATAATAACTCTCTACCGGATTACCTCACAATGTTTGTTTGTAAAACAATTCAACTTTGCATTAAAATTCGTTACATGTAGCACAATTACTACTGTTGTTATTTTATCGCAAGAAAACATTCAATTTAATGGTTAATTTAGTGAAATGATGAGAAATAGTCCTAACATTTATCTGATTTAATTTCTTTAGGGACTTATCTGTAATTATTTTAATAATTAGATTTCTTAACAAGAGTTATTTATTTTTTATATCAATGAATAAAAACTATTATTTTTTCTTAAATAACTCAAACATGTTTTTATCCGAGGCAAATTACTTCTAAATCCGACTAAAGAATTTAATTGTCTGTAATATTTTCGTTCATTTAATTAATTTTTACTTTTAATGTTTTAAGATATTTCGTTTATATTCAAAAGATTAAAATAACCGACAGAATAACAACTGATGATGACGATGAAAATAAATTGTTGTTAAATATTTGTCCTTATTTATTTCATTACCCTTTCTTTCAAAAGCCCATTACACTTAGGTTAAAAAAAACATAAGCCGGCAAAATAACGAGGGGGTCATTATTTTGCCGGGACCGGAAGAGGCTATTTTGCCTCTTCCTATTATTTTACTGGTCTCTTAAATATTTTCATTTTGGGGAAAGAAAACTAAATAATTCTGACCAAATAGATAATGGAGTTTTTTTTTTTGTATTATGTGCGAAATACAACCTCTTTCCAATGAACAACAACGTTTTTTCATGATATCCTGGACATGGGAAGATGTGATGATCAAATCCTCTATTGTGGTTTCCGTCTGGAGGGGGGGGGAATTATGGAGGCGTTGGTGATGGAAGGCGAGAAGCTTGGTTTTAGAAGTGTTGAAAGTGAAAAGCCACTTTTTCCCGTTGCATCATGTGCTCCAGATCAGAAGAGATGGAATCAGCGAGAGCTTGATCACCAGTTCTCTTCGATGTGTTGCCATAGGCAGTTGCGTCATCTGCGTAGATATAAATTCCAAATCTCAAAATAATTAATGACATTTTTTAATATGTTGGATATTTAAAAAAAAAAACATCTTCTTAATATGGAATTTATGCAATTCAAATTTCATAAACTACATCTATTAGCCAATTGAATTCCATTTTTGAAGTAAAACGCTCGGTTTTATGACAAATCAACTCGTTTGAATAATTTAATACATAAACGCAATAACTATTGTGAATGATTAAGTATATACGCTTAATTGAACACAAGTTAAATAATAGCTGGTCTGAAGGCAATTTTCAGATCGTACGCTGGTCACCCCAAACAATGCATATCGCCACTGAGAGGTAAGTCCTACTGTGAATTAGCGGCCAGATTTCTAGGGGATCCTAAGTGGGGTTGCAGTAAGATGTTTGTTTACATTACATGTAAAATTTTACATGTTAGTACAGTCGGGAAAACAGGGAGCAGAGGGGGAATTCTAAAGGCAAACGGTTCGAGAGAAGACGCTATTAAAGTAGAAAGGTTTCCGGCATCTGGGGACCTTTACAGCGTGATTTACTTCCTTACCACCGCAGGAAGATGTGGCACAAGGCCGGAAGGTGGTGAGAGTTAAATCAGCGCCCCTAGAGAAGGAGCACATTGGGCTTTTAAAATTTTTCTGGGCGGACCTCGTCGGCATTCTCCGGTCGAAGCGCCTCAGACAGTACGCAATAAACTTACTCCATCCTAAATAGGGGGGCAAGGCCAGCAAAGGTTGACGTCTTAGGACTACCCAGGACGAATACCTCAGCCCGATGGATAAAAGGCCACTGATAAGCCCAGTTTCTGTTGTATACTGTCGCCACTAGAGGATAAATGAATGGCCCCAACAGGGGACCTCTACAGTGAAAGGTGGGACTTTGCTGCTTGAATTCATGTTAAAACAATCTGAATACTGCAATCAGCAAACTAGAAAGGAATGGTGATTGTCACACTAATTAGCAGTATCTGGGGTGCTAGTAAGGGAATGGCAAACAGCCCATGACTAATCTACTCTACAAATAATTTAGAAGCCAATACAGAAAACGAACTTACTCGAGCCACGTTAGAGACATCAAATAAAGTACACACTTTCGACCTTGCCATTGGCTTTTTGTTTGTTTTTCTTCTTTTTCTTTTTTCTTTTTGTTTAACGTCTCAATAATTAGGTGGGTACCTAATGAAAAGTAAGTATCGCAACCAATTACTACTAGTCCCGTTTTACACAGGGTCGAGCTTCTTTTTTTTTACTGAAAAGAATCCAGCTACCCACCCCCACCTCCAAAAAAAAAAAGAACGTGGCATTCTGGATTGGGAATAAAACGAATAAGGCTCCCCATGCGACAGGCAATAAATGCATCTCCTTTCAAAAGGAGGCAGTAATGTCTGGGAGGATAGCCTCCTGAAACAGCCGTGCTAATCGCAGGAAGAATGTATAGCACCAATTATCAAAATTGCGAAAATACATTCATTTAAAAATCATCATTCGAAATGTAGTTGTTGTTTTTTATTATTATTAGATTTGTTTAAGCATTTCTCTAAGGGTATCTATCGGTTAGTTGGTCGGGTGGTCAAATTCAAATTTGAAATATAATTTTTTGTTTGTCTGTCACATTTTAGTTTTAAATAACATTTTCGTGTGTCTGTCACATTTTAGTTTTTAATAACATTTTTGTTTGTCTGTCACGCTGAAGTTTGAAATAACATTTTTGTTTGTCTGTCACGCTGAAGCTTGAAATAACATTTTTACATGCGTCCAGGCAAATCTATAAGAAGCTCTGTCCGATTCGTCGGTCTGTCACGTTTAAGTTTGAAATAACAGTTTTATCGCTAAACGCGCAAATTGAATGGACGCATATTTCTAATAATATCTGTCCGTAATAGTTTGAACATTCCGAAATTCGAGCCGTTCTTTTTATCGCTGGTGTCGCTGTTATGAATAATTTCAAGTTTCACCATTTTTCGCGTCTTCATTCTCCTTCGCTGATAAATCTATTTGTTTAATTGTTTTGATTGCCACATCAATCGGCACTTCCTTACACACATACATGTATTTATAATTACACATACATGCAAATACACACATTGAAATACAGATACGCACACATAAATATACGCATGTGTACACCGACTTCCTCTTAGTTTTTAGCTTTTATTTTCTACCTGCCATTTGTTCTGCTTGTAAATAAGCCAAGGAGGTTATGTTTTCGGTCGTGTGTTTTGTCATTATGTTCATTTGTATGCAGCCTAGTGTTTATATCGCTTAACAAATCGGCCATGATTTAACTTAGAACTAGTTTATTTCTAGTATATATAGATCAACGTTACGGAAAAGGTTAAAATCACACTTTTGGCGATAACTTCTATTTTGTTCGTCGTAGGGTCTCGCTACTTGCCCCATATTGTAGCCAATGAAGTCCAGCAACTTATATGAAATTAACCTTGATCTTTGAGCATGGCCTTGAAATTTTCGGTGGTCGTCAAAATTTTAAGGGAGTTTCAACCTCCGATTTTCCCAAATGTAATATATGTCCTTTGATAACAGTAACCACCATGCAAAACTGATGAGATAAATAGTTGTTGTGTTATCAACGTTTCCAGAGCATAACTTCGGGAATACTTGATACAATATCGATAAGTACGGCCCAGCTAAAACTTTGACCAATCCTTAAGGTGGCAGGCGGAAGTACACGACTGACTTATGCTCTTTATGCTATCTCTGGGATGCGATTGTTTTGTAGAAAACGTGCAACCATCAGACAGCTAGTATAAACTCTTATCGACGAACAAGACTCTGAAGCATAGTATATTTTAGACACAGGTTTTATTGTTCATCGACAAAGGTAAAAGCGGAGATGCTTAAAATATCGGGATATTAAAAGGGATAGGCACTTCTCCATGTAGGTTCGTTACTAAGGTAGCAAAGAGATCAGGGCAGAGCACCGGCAGCCGCTCGCCCGGTGTTGGGGCTAGAAAAATCTCTTATGAGAAAGGGGCCGACAAAGAGGGATTTTATTGTTCAATAAACTAATGCGAGGTTATATATATATATATATATATATATATATATATATATATATGTATATATATATGTATATATATACATATGTATATATAGAGAGAGACAGACAGACAGACAGACAGACAGAGCTAGCTAGCTAGCTAGCTAGATAGATAGATAGATAGATAGATAGATAGATAGATAGATAGATACATAGATAGATAGATAGATAGATAGATAGATAGATAGATAGATAGATAGATAGAAGTCAGTTCATTTTATATTCCAATAAACATGTTTGTTTTTTTTGGTTTTTTTAGTTTCTTTTCCACATCTCCAAAAAACATAACATTTCTGTGAGATGTATTTTTTACGGTCCGTTGAATCTCACAGAAATGTTATGTTTTTTTGAAATGTGAAGAAAAAATAAAGAAAAAAAAAGAAAAACATGGTTATTGGAATGTAAAATGAACCTGACTAATATATGCTCTGTTGTTACTGATTGACAATCATCGATATGAATCTTTTAATGAGACTGCTAATTAAAAGGCACTGATAGTATATTCTAATACATATATTGTCATAATTAATTATATATATATATATATATATATATATATATATATATATATATATATATATATATACATATTGTGTGTGTGTGTATTTAGGAAGCATTTTCTCATTTATGCAAAACATTGTTAAAAATAACAGAATTCGTCCGTTTAATTATACTTTTTTAATTTTTTTCAATTTTTCTGATTGTCTTTCTGTTTTAAATTTTTTTAAAGATAATAAATGTTCCATAGGTTTCACAGGTGTCACGAACGTTTTCGATTATTCGTCGAATAATCCTCAGATGTCAAAAGCAAATGAACAAAAAAGTTGGAGAAAGAAGACAATTTAAAAAATTATTTTGCTTTTGACTTTGCTTGCCTGATAAAGTTGTCTTACAACAAAAGTTTGCAAAAGAAAATTAAATAAATGATTTTTCATTTAAATTGCACCATGTGTTGATTTTCAAAAATATTTAACTTAAAACATTTTCGTGCGTGCCTCAAAGATGTTGTCAATTTCCTTATTTAAAATGCGCCAATCTGCGCATAACATCGACCGGAGTCTACTTATCCTAACGTCTTTTAAAACTTGACGTGCGCTTCTGCTTCTACCGTCATTCGACCCCTAGGGGTTAATACCATCAAGATGAGGAAGAAGAAGAAAAGAAAAAATATAAGACAGTCTCGCCTGATAAAGTTGCTTTACAGCGAAAGCTTTCAAAAATATATTGCACCATGTGTTGATTTATAAAAATATTTTACTTAAATACATTTCCATGCGTGCCTCAAAGATGTTGTCAATTTTCTTATATATATATATATATATATATATATATATATATATATATATATATATATATATATATATATTGTTATGGTACCTTACCTCACGGGCGACATAAACTCTCCCACTCAATATAAATACTGAGAGCACATGCTTCTCAGAGTTGTAACCACGCCAGTCAAATACTGGCAGTCAAGACAGACATACAACCACTATTGTTATCTGTTCTATTATACTTTGTCAATACACTTGTTTCTCTGAACTCCAGGTTCGTCTTTTCTTTTCCGGACCCTTTACAGGGCCTAAACACACACACACACACATATATATATAAGAAAAAAAAACGGAAGGTATTTTGAAATATTTTGTTAAATGTTTCGAAATATTTTTATTTTTCTTTTGATTTAATTACTCGCATCTAATACATGGTTTTTGAAGGCATTTTTTGCCTCTATATTTATATTAACTTTCAAAAGATGCTTTATAAAATGAACTTTCCTAATTTATAACTAGCAGCGACCATGCGCAATCAAGTTCTATTCAATTTAAAACAGACCTTTTCAACAATAGTCCACAACACCGGACGTGACACTTCACCAACACCAGGAAGTAAATTATGGAAAAAAAAGGTTATACCTTTATTTCTCTTGGCTCTGTCGAAGCTTGTTTTTGTCAAGCGAAATATTAGCTAAAAAAAATCAAGATGAAGAAAAAAAAAACGAAAGGTATTTTGAAATATTTTGTTAAATGTTTCGAAATATTTTGATTTTGATTTTGATTTAATTACTCGCATCTAATACATGGTTTTTGAAGGCATTTTTGCCTCTATATTTATATTAACTTTCAAAAGATGCTTTATAAAATGAACTTTCCTAATTTATATATATATATATATATATATATATATATATATATATATATATATATATATATATATATGAGGATAAAATGCACGATATATGATAAAATAAAATGTCTTGAAGACGGGGTCTGTAAAAATGACAAAAGAGAAAATAAATTAAATACAGGAATAAATCATCAAAAAACGAGAGATTTTACCGGTTTCGTTCGGATCAACGAACATCTTCAGAAAAGGTGAAGATTTTAAAATTTATTTAATAACGGCAAAACATCGAAAAAAGGAAGAACGCACAACGGGATTTTGTTTTTCTATTTGAATCAAAAGAAAGAATTATGCATTGCGTGCAACGAAGACGTTAAAATGGGAAAAAGGGCTAAAAAGGAAAAGAAATGGAAACATTGATGAAACGTGCCTCATGTCCCGATGTTTTATATCGGTGAAACGGGCAGAAATATAAAATCCCGCATTTACGAACAGAAACAATCCCACTAACGCATTAATCATACACAGAAACACTTTTACCCACAATTTTGATTTTACAAAATGTACCCTTTCAAAACCAAATACTCTATCACGCCGCAAGTGCATCGAAAGCGCTGCAATCCTTCTCTCAGCACCATCTAGTGTAAACCTTATATTCACATACTATTCCTTCAACAAACATCTGGAAAATTCGCACTACAACAATGCAATATATCTCGCCACTACATTTAAAACTCCAATCCCATTAACGTAATTATTCATTTTACTACTTTTTATCTATGTTTGCATTTCTTTTTCTTTCTCTACTTTTTTTCATCTTTCTTTTCCAATTTTAACGTCTTCTGTCTTTTTTTCAAACAGTTAAACACGTGCGTTCTTCTTTTTCCCATGTTCTGCCGTTATTCAATAAATTTTAGAATCTTCACTTTTTTCTTAAGACGTTCGTTGATCCTAACGAAACCGGTAAAAATCGCGTGTTTGATGGTTCATTCCTGTATTTAATTTGTTTTCCCTTTTGTCTTTTTAACACACACACACACACACACACACACATATATATATATATATATATATATATATATATATATATATATATATATATATATATATATATATATATATATACTTGTTCAGTTTTTTATCCGTTTTTATCACTCCTGTCTTTGTGCGGTATTCACCCTAGTCGAATTCTGAAGGAAGAAGTTTCCAGGAATTCACAATCGGTTTCCCGTCGCTGGTCCATCCCGGCAAGAAGAGATGATTCTAATGACGTTAGTTTTTGCAGTTTTTTGCATGGCGGTATCGCAGTCTCTCCACATATAGGGCCTGATATTCCAAAATAGTCACTCGTTTTGTACTGACCAGACTCTACGTCGCTATTTCTGACTAGCAAACACATATCTAGCGTTTTGCTTTCATGTGAACAAGAACTAACACTAGTTTCGAGGACATTTGACTCTCGCGATCTTCTTCTTCTTACAATAGTAGTAAAAAATAATAACATTGACGAATTTATTATGAAAGGTTAGTGATGGATTAAAATCGTTTTAAAAGTAATTTTAAATTCCTCATCCACCATTATACCGGGACTGGTTGATGGTGGGATTGATAAACAATGATTCGAGGATGGGGAGCCGGACACTGCAATTAGATGTGGAGTAAATAATGTTGTTATCCTTTAATGTTTTACGAACGTGTCTTGTGGTGATGTTATGTGTTGTTAAGTGTTGATACATAGAAGTGTGTGCTGAGAGGAGGTGGCTTGTAAGACGGCGAGAGATAACAGTTCTAGTCATGTCTATCTATGTATCATTATGAGTGACACAAAGTTAGGAGGTGACGCTGGTCAAGTAGATAACGACACGGACTGACGACCTGGGTATGCCATGTTCGAATCCAGTCGGTTCCATAATATCACTTAAACTTAGGAATGTTGGCAACCATTACGTGGTCCCTCCTGCAAGAATACCAACACCAGAATCAAGCTGGTCAACCAAGTTGTACCATGTTGATGCACACGAATTTATTTACTTTACTTAGAGATACATTATCTGACAGAGATTTAAACACACACATATATATATATATATATATATATATATATATATATATATATATATATATATATATATATATATATATATATATATGGTATTGCTAGTTTTGAGCAACGCATTTAAGGATGACGGATTATTTTGAATTCGTAGTCAAAAAATTTTCATAATGGATAATAACACCTAGTTTAGAATTATTGTCGGTCGGAGAAATATATCTGTGTATCATTCTGTTTTTTGTTACGTGTTCCTAAAATCTGTAATTATGGTTCATTTGTTGCGATAAAATAAATTAGTCTAGTTGATATTATTTCCGTTTGGTATTTCTGATAATGTTATGAATATTTTTAGTTATGGCGGCTTAAAATTGCATAATTTGTTTAGTCTACAATTTAGTTGTTAATTAACAATTTATTGTAAATTAGAGTGTTTTTATCTCAGTAACTGCTATACGGAATATAGTGATAGTATGACGAAATGCCGGGACCCTACGAAGGATTTAGGGCTTATTAGAGGCGTATACATTTCGAAAAGTGTAGCGAGAAAATTAAATAAGAACGCGTACTGGCCGTAACGAAAATATTGGGTCCGGATAATGCCAAGTGGCCAGTCTAACTATATAAAGTGTTGCGCGAAGAGTATTTAACAGTGAGAGTTGGTGAGCTTTTGATGACAAAGACAGAGTTGACATTCAGCGATAGACTGTATTTGGCTCCTGAAATCGAGCGGATTATCTTTTCTTAAGCCCGGAAAGACAGTCGTTTCACATCGATCATCCATTAAGTTGAGAATTAGCAAGTTGAAAGAAAAAAAAAAAAATTGCATCTCAGAGCACTATAATGTTATCTATTTATGCTGTCGCAAATTCCGGGCTGCTAAGCAATGTGTCTGTTACTTGTTAAAAGATGACTGGTGCAACCTTAACTCCAAATGGTAATAGTTTGAATTCGTACAAACTCTTACGGGTATTTATAGATTTGTGCACTCCTCGTACACTGGTATTTGTAGATAAGCATCACTTAAACCAATGTTTGAACAAATTTTCCTCTGTTGTGTTTAGCGAATATCTTTTCTAGACAAGACAGAGGGTAGTGGTAATCCTTTAGTGCATAGTTCATTCCCATGGAGAAATCTGGACACGAATCTCTTTATACTCTTTTACGTAGACTGTAAGCGAAGGCCACATGTGTACTTTACTTTCGATAATACTCCCATTTTTCCGAGTCGGTTTAATTCCTCATCAATCTGATTTAATAACGCGAATGGAACATTTCTTTTTTTTTTCAAACTAGTTGAATAGTTGGTTTTAATTTAAACTTTCCAGTACACAGAAAAGATTCAGAAAAGGCTTATTTTAATTGTTTCTTTAGTCTCTCTGCTTCGCCATTTAAAGTTTCAATATTTTGATAGAAGGTGTTTATGGGCATATTCCATAATTGAAATTTCCCCATCCAGGCCCTGCTGAAGGGGTTGTTTGAGTTGTTTATTACAAACATTTTTAATTTCAAAGTATTTTCTTTTAAATGTAACGTTGGCGATTAGCGCGTCTTCAACTTTTATTTGTTCCCCAGTGGCAGTTTTAGCTATTTTTTTCTTTCTCATCAAAGTTTGCTTTCCAATATATTTCCCACGTTTGAAAATGTATATCTTTATTCAATACTTTTACTTGCACAAACTTCCTGATGTTTTCCATCAATTTTTCATGAAGCTTTTTTAATTTCATTTTTAATTATGCAGTGTGTACTTTTGTGTCCCATGCGACTGCAATTAAAAGTCTTTTTCATTTTATATGAACAAACGTTGTACAAATGCAAAAACATGCAAATATGATGCAAATATGTTTCTTTTGTTGATCTAATTTAGTTGGTGAATTAATTATCTTTTTCTTACACATTTTTCTAATATCTGAAACTCCGCTTTGCTCAACGTCTCTTGAATCTTGACGAACTAATAAAATGTGGCCAATCATGTTGAAGCGTTAAACCTGGTTCATTTTCTAGTATAGTAAAAAAAAAAATCTTTGTTCTGACTTCAACATCCGTATTTGATACTAAACCGTGTGCGAAGATTAGACATTTAAAATTGTTAGCGCTCAACTCCAACAACTTTAAATCATCGCAGTGTTTGTAAACTACTTATCGAAAGTATAGTATTTTTCGTCTTCTTTCCTAGTGAAATTTATACATTTCAATCTTTTGTGAAAAAAAGACGTTTTAGAGCTAAACAATTTAGTTAATAATTACCCAGCTTCAACAAATGTAAAGTTACTGTTTTTTATGGCAATACATAATTGACGAATTTGGTATCTTCAACCGTACCCAACTTTCTTAATAGCAAACGAACCTTATTTAACATCGGTCTAATTCGCACAGTCCGTATTATAAAGATTTTCGTATCGTTTGAAATACGAAATAAACGTAATTTCGTTTTCAAAGTCGTTATTAAAATTATCGATAGCGCTTCAAATAGCATTTTGTGAAAATACACTTTATGACCTCTATTCGATAATTGGTATAATTCTTTCTGTCCTTGTTGGGTATGAAGAAAAATTTCATCAAATCCTTTTATTTGCTCCAATTGTCTTTTTTGAAATTTCTCTTCTTTTTCTCGAATTTTTCTTCTTGTCGAAGCTGTTGTTCTTGTTGGTGCTTACTCATTTCCAACATAGCATTTTTAAATTCCTCAAATTTTTGTCACTTAGGCTACCTACTGTATACATATATATTTTTACACAGTCGTAACTTTTCTCACTGAAAGATAATTCTTCACTTCGTAACGAGAAAAATATGTAAATTTGTTCAAACCTATTTACGTATCCATGACTAACCAATAAAATACGGAGAAAAATCGACAGATCTTTTGTTGTTGTTTTTTCGTGGTCGAACGATTTAGATTTCAAAACCTCGTGTTGGAGGATGACTTGAAGTCTTTTTCGTCGTACTTAAGAACGACAACTTTTTTCAATCTTATTTTCTTTCGCACATTTGGCACACCTTGTGTGTTACAAATCCAGTACGGCTTTTAACTTCTAGCTCTTACTGTTATAATTAACATTTTTTTCCGAGCACAATACCTAAGTCTTTATTTGAAAATCCAACATTGCCAGTTGTGGTAATGGCTATGTTGTATCCGACATAAGTCCAAATTCTCGTTACCAATGTTGTGTGCAACAAAAGTTTGGGGTATGCTGTGTTCGAATGAGTACGAGTTCTCGTTGGCAGTGTTGTAACCTTGAAGTGCCGATAATAAATAAGATAACACGGTGGTATATTTACAAGAATGTGTATTTACAGATGTACAGAATAGTATGTTACAGAAATACTGCCCCGATACTGCTTTGAGACTTCGTCGTAAGCTCCTCTATATATAGTGTCTAGAAGAGTCCATTTAGTCACGAAATAGGGTGGATCACCATCAGATGATAACAGAATTTCAAGTATAATTTACTCATTTATTTACAGTTGACAAATACAAAAACGTAAACGCAACATTATACATAACATATATAATGCATAGTCCGTACTCACAAGCCATGGTTGCTCGCTACCTTGGGGTATGGTATTTTCATCTGGATAATACCGATATTCTTTATTTCACTGGCAGTTAAGTCACAGATGTCCGACTAAGTTTGCTTCTCAACCGACTACAACATGGTCGTCTTCAAGTCTAATGTAAACACATACTTGTTGAGCCATCGTCTTAGATAATCAATTCCTCTTAAGAAATCGTCTGTTCATTCCACTCATTGTTTTCGGTTCTCTCATGGTGGCGATTATCGCCTAACTGAACATCTTTTTAATCTTTTATCCTCGAGTGGCCCCCGGGCCTTGATAAGCGGTAACCCGCCAGTAAAAAAAACTATAGTGATCTCCCGATTCTCTCTTACATTTTAGGGCTCCTCAAAGGGTTATAATTTGCTCGTGCAATGTGACCCCGTGTACTCTACATAACTAAATAGTGCCATTGCTACCTTCTACCACCACCTTTATGGGGACCACTTTCTAACGGTTTGCTCAGTACCTTATAGAATTGATATGTATCTAAATCTTATAATACTAACTGACCAACGGCGCTGCCAAAAACACACAAGCAACGCCAAAAAATTAGATCCAAAAAATAAATTAGATTTTTCCTCCTAGAGTCATATTTAGCAGCGAACAGAAATGGGTGTCACGTGATATGTTTTAAACTATGCCACACCTCGGCGATTAAAATCCCATTTCGCGCTAAAATAAAACGATGCGCCTGGAGCCGTTAAAACACAACTTAAGATCAGACTTTCGTCGAGAAAATCAATAGAAAAAATCAGCCGACAGTTAACAGGAGGACAACGTTTCCACCGCTCTCGTCCCCTTAGGGCTTGGGAAGCTACTATAAAGTGTTTACTTATACACATGCTTACGCGCCTTCACAAAAAGCGACACACAAACACATGCCTACACTATTCCAAATTGGTCAAGGGACGCCTAATAAATTATCAACACGCACACACACAGTCGTGCACTTTCCTTCTAAAATGAATTATTCCACCATTTTCTATTGTCTTTTCATTCTTACTTTTTCTTTGAATTGTCTTTAAATCCAGCATGTTGTCCCTACATTCTTTGATGCCCCCTACTTAAGTTGCTATGTAAACCATTAATGTCATTTTTCTTTATGTATTTACTTATTTTTATTTTTCCTTTTTTTGTTGTTGTGTCTATCCTGATTTTATTTATTTCGTTTTTGTTTTATTTTTTCTTGTTTTATTTCTCTCATTTTCAAAATCATCCACTGCACATGAATTACTTTACCCACAATCCTCCGTGCTATTTACTTCCGGTAGTTTGAGATTCATTTCATTCAAACTGGCCGATCATAATATGGGAGGTTAAGTTATCTTTAAAAAAAATCTCCTTATGAGGCTAAAAGTAAATAACTTAGAGTTTTTTGTTTTTCATTTAATTCTCTCAAAAACTAATGGAGAGTAGAAAATGCACTGTGAATGTACTTTCGGCAGCCTGTAACTCTCGCCTCCCCTAATTTGACACTTAGACCTCATCCTATGAATGATGTTTATGACAAAGAGGAAGAAACCGCTGTCTCATGTAGTGTGAACAGTAGTTGGAGTTGACTTAAGTAATTATCTCTCTATTCTTGTTGGCATGTCACTAATAAGGGTGCTAGAGGTAAAAGTTTTCCTGGGCTGAATGTCTTGTAATTTTGTATATATATATATATATATATATATATATATATATATATATATATATATATATATATATATATATATATATATATATGGGAAAAAAGAAACAATGTTTCAGACAATATGTAAAAATAAAAATGGAATAAAGAATAAGCAATTCAACAACTAACAAAAATAAACTCAAAAACTCATCTTGTAAAGTTCCACCGAGATATTTCGGCCGTAGATACGACCATTTTCGATCAGTTAATAAACTTTATTTCAAAACGGAAAAGTTTTCAAATTTATACAGAGAATGCGATTGGAAGAAAATGTCACGTGCAGAGAACAACAAAACGGGGAGAAAAAGGAATGCGAGGAATGTTATAACATGTATAAATTTGAAAACTTTTCCGTTTTGAAATAAAGTTTATTAACTGATCGAAAATGGTCGTATCTACGGCCGAAATATCTCGGTGGAACTTTACAACATGAGTTTTTGAGTTTATTTTTGTTAGTTGTTGAATTGCTTATTCTTTATTCCATTTTTATTTTTACATATATATATATATATATATATATATATATATATATATATATATATATATATAAATATCTTGTGTTCTTTAAATAATGTTTTCTTCTTTCATTCAACATGTTTTTATCTGTTTGTAATCATTTTCTAATGTTTTTATAACATTTGTGGATATTAGCAAATTCTCTAAAACATCACAGCTATGATACGCGCTGTCACAATCCCAATCACAATGTCCACCACAGTGTGACGTTCATTTTTAATTGTATCTAAATTAATTATGAATTGTGGCACGCCCATATGTTGGCGCTAGAAGTGGTTACTTAGCGGGTAGCGCCGGCCCTCAGTGTCTTGGCCGTTAATTTTATGGTCCGACTAGTATGAACTATAAAGGCCAATAATATTGCAACGCCTTCAGGTAGAGAATGTTACCGTCGCCGAGTGAGCGCTCAGCGATACCGGATCTGTAAAGTCACTCACACTAATAATAGTTCGTCTACAAGAAATTCAACAAGTGAGAGATAACCCGCCCTTCTGATGAGCTAAATAAAACTATGTCAGTGTCAAGCAGAGGTTAATCCAATAAGGGACTAATTCTAAACAGCGACACCAGTTACGATCTAAAAGTTCATCCGTCGGCTACTCAGCAAATATTGTAAGATCATTGACACATATGCTTTTCTTTTTTGTAGGGCGCTGTGAACTCTTAGAGAACAGCAGTTTTTCATGGTTGCTATGGAAATGCTGTTATTTCGAATTATCAAAACCTGGACTTAAGAAGTTTTATATTTTATTTTAATTAGTTGTTTTTCCGTTAAAGTTTTCAAAATTAAAATGACTGATTTGTCTTATTCTAAACACATCTTGATGGATTATGCTGCTCTGTCCCCCTCCTTCTCTCTCTCTCTCCTTCACTCTCTCTGAGAAACCTCGGACTCTCTCACTACTTTTCTCTCTCTCTCCCCCCCCTCTCTCTCTCTCTCCCCCCTCTCCCCCCTCTCTCTCTCTCTCTCTCTCTCTCTCTCTCTCTATATATATATATATATATATATATATATATATATATATATATACATATATATATAACTTCTTTGTAAAATGGTAGGAAAAATCCCAGCAGAGTGCTCGATTAATTAAAAATTAAAGTTAAAAATTAAGAGCATAATATTTATTTGTTCTGGTACAGAAAAATTAGTACAACATTCGTACCGTCGGTTTCAAGCACGGAAGGTCTTACCCATCCGGCTCTCTTCAGCTTCCTGAAGAGAGCCAGATGGGTAAGACCTTCCGTGCTTGAAACCGACGGTACGAATGTTGTACTAATTTTTCTGTACCAGAATAAATAAATATATATATATATATAGTAAGCTATGAAAATATATCTATGGCAATTAAGCTACACAGAGGCTCCAACGTTTCACCCTCGGAGGGATTCTTCAGGCTTAAGTTCCCCCGGGGATGAAACGCGGGAGTCTCTGTGTAGCTTAATTGCCATAAATATATTTTCATAGCTTACTACCTAGCTCTACTTACGTATAGAGCATTGTTGAAGTATGTACTGAAAATCGATACATAAAAAATATATCTCCTCATTTTATGTGGATACATGAAATAGTAATATATATATATATATATATATATATATATATATATATATATATATATATATATATATATATATATATATATGAATTGCTAACATTGTTTATTTTTACATTTTTTAAAATATTGTTTCGTTCGTGACTTAACATTGCTTCGTTCTAAGGTTATTTATATATATATTTATATATTATAAGCGAAATCGTTGTTTCCATCAGCGATAATGCCTACTTATTCGTAAAAAAATAGAGTAATCTAGGCAGCTGATAATGTGTGTATAAATATGAAGATTTTCCTTCCTTTTGTAGCTTGTGTTGATGGTTGCTCTCTCGTTGTTGACAAAGTGATCCGATTTCGATCTCAGCTTGAAGAACTTGCTCGACTAGTCCCACTGAAAAGCTGTTATATAGCGAAACAGTCTGTCTCTGTGTAACTATGATAACACAGTGTAAAAGTTTCTTTTGGAATAATTTCGCATTTGAAATTTGTGGTGGGAGATCACGTAGGGATAACCAATAACGTTTCCTCCACGAATCTGTTCGCAGACGTTCGACAGATGGTGGCATTCTGATATCCTACACAAACTTCGGGATAATGTATTGGTGGTGAGGTACTTGACATTATTAGGTCTTTTCTTTCAGATCGAAGCTTGCGAGTAACTTTCGACGCTGTCTATTCAATCTCCTATCAATGCTGGTGTTCCTCAGGGCTCTATTCTAGGCCCAACACCCCAACACTGTTTCTTCTTTATATAAATGATCTTCCAGAGAATATTATTCAGATAATTAACATCTATGCTGATGATACCACTCTGTATTCTGGTGTTGCTTTTCGCCCATCTCCCTCGGATCAGTCAGAATATGCAACTGATCTAGAAGTTGATCTGGGTTCAGTTGTGGATTGGGGTACAAAATGGCTTGTTTCGTTTAATCTAGTTAAGACTCAGCTCATGTCTTTCAATCGTAGGCGTGTTCCTTTTCTTCCATAGATTCTCATAGATGGCTCTGAGAAGAAATTGATTCTGAAACTTCTTGGTCTTTCTCTCTCATCAAATCTTTCTTGGAGTTCATACATTAGATCCATTGCTCTTTCTGCTTCTCGTAAAGTCGGTTCTCTCTATCGCTTCAAACACTTTCTCACACCTGATGCTAGTCTCTATCTCTACAAATCCACTATCAGACCATGTATGGAGTACTGTTGTCATATTTGGGCTGGCAAATCTCTGTCCCATTTGAGAGTTCTTGATAAGGTGCAGAAACGTATCTGTTTGGCCCTACCCTTCTTCTCTGCACCCTCTCTCAGAATCATGTGATCTATTCCCTGCTTCTTATGTTCCAGCTCGTTTGACTCGTTGGGCTAGTGGTCTCCATCAATTTACTATTTTTATACCTCATTGTAATGCATCTTCCTATTCCAGTTGCTTCTTTCCAAGAACTGCAGGTCTGTGGAACTGTCTTCCTGCTGACTGTTTTCCTCCTACCTATAGCCTTGATCTTTTCAAGACCAAGGCCAATAGGCATCTCCTGTCTTTACGATAATCATATTTCGTTCTTGTTAGCTCTTTACAATAAGTGTATTCATGCCTTTTCTGTAGCGATTTCCATGAAAAAAATCACTCACATTTGATGAAATGTTATATTTCGATCACAAACCATCATCATTTAAGGAAATTGATCTTTCAGAACGTGGTGAAGCTTCAAGTCTCATCGCCGGAACGCCATTAACGGTTTAGACTGCGGTTGTGGGCAAACGCGTCCGTTTCCTTCGAAACCCCAAAGAAAAGAGAGAGCAAGACGGAAACAAAAGGCGTCTGACCCTCTTCCGACTTTGACGTCTCCGTCACCCGACTTTGTCGTGAAATGGGGCAGACAAATCGCTTTCTTACTCAATTACAATATGCAAAATAAACACACATGCACGGGTTATTATTTTTCTGTAAACTCTGGTTAGGGGCCTAAGACGAGACAAATAATGATGATTGCTCACTGCTGCCTGTTTTCCTAGTTGTACAAACATGAAGAAATTTAAATGTAATGTGAACAGACTCTTTACTTAGGATGGCCGTGTGGGCATGGCGTCTAACTTATAGTAGCCCCTTACGTCTCAGTGTCGATATGCCTTGTTTGGGGTGATTCAAAGTTTTTAAAAAACAAAAAAACAATCGGATATAAGTCTTCCATTTTAGATCTGGAGTGAAAGTAAGTCCTGAGGGCTTCTTCAAAGAGAGTCATTCATTTAAATTGGAACACAATAAGGATCTGACCGTTAGTGGCGAAGGGAGAGAACCTTTCTTTTAGAGGTGGTAAAAATAACGAGACACTTTTCACCACTGCACCACATGCTCGAGATTAGAAACAAAGTTATCAATCAGTGTCTTCTTAGCCTTTATTGATCGATCAGTATGAACTTTAGAATGTCATAATATTGTGTTTTTACTTCAGGTAAACTGTTGCTAGGCTCGACGGTTTCTGATCGCTGACGTCACGTTCATTAATAAGAGTTCTGTGAATTAATCCATTGATGGATTATCTGCCCTTCTTATTAGTCACAGAATACGATTTTAGTATCAAGCAAAGGTTAATCCAATAGGGGCCTAATTCACAGCAGCGACACCAGTTAGAATCTAAAAGTTCAGCGAACGTTTGTAGGTCATTGACACATTTTCTTTTCTATTTTGGTGAGAGGCGCTGTGAACTCTTAAGGTGTGCGCCGTATTTTCAGGGTTGCTATATACATTCTATGATGCTAAATTAGTATTAAGACTTTCTCCGAAAAAGTCTTATATTCCACTTACTAATAAACACGTATTGATTTGTAGCACTGCTATTATAGCCCTATATATATATATATATATATATATATATATATATATATATATATATATATATATATATATATATATATATATATTTTGGTACAGAAAAATTAGTACAACATTCGTACCGTCGGTTTCAAGCTCGGAAGGTCTTAGCCATTCGGCTCTCTTCAGCTTCTGTTGTAATCTGTTTGGTTTCACATTATATAGAATTAATGAAATGTAGCCATATGAGCTGTAAACTGTTGAACTAAAATGGAGGTTTCTGTTTCAAATAGGGCCATATTTTTATATATAATTATTCCATCTGGAGACTTTTACTCATCTTAAGTAAAGTAAGACTTTCGCACTAGAATCAAAGTATTCTGTCTTCTTTCTCGATTGGCAGCAATTTTAATTTTATCCCTCCTAGGGGGCCCTATTTTTGGGGAACTGAATTTAACCTCCATTAAAAACACACATTGTGTCTAACTTTATTCTTATGAGGAGGCGACACGTGAATAAACATTGAACATTTTGTAGAAATATCAGAGCGTTTCCGGTCTGTCGGCTGACTACTGACAAAGGTGTCATTATAAACCACCCATAATCACTTACGAACCCATCCGCATATATGAAAGCATACAACATGCAACTACGTGCGTATATAATGCATATAAACGGATACAAGAACAGAATAAGCTCACATTTGGATACGAATTAGTTAATACAAAATCCAAAAGTCATTAAGTTTTTAGTTTATATATAAAAAAAGTATATTAAAAAAATATTAAAAATATATTACAAATATATTAAAGATGTATTAAAAATATATAAAAAAGTATATTAAAAAAATATTAAAAATATATTAAAAATATATTAAAGATATATTAAAAATATATAAAAAAGTATATTAAAAAAATATTAAAAATATATTAAAAATATATTAAAGATGTATTAAAAATATATAAAAAGTATATTAAAAATATAGTAAAAATATATTAAAGATATATAAAAAGTATATTAAAAATATATTAAAAATATATTAAAACTATATTAAAAATATAGTAAAAATATAGTAAAAATATATAAAAAGTATATTAAAAATATATTAAAAATATATAAAAAGTATATTAAAAATATATTAAAAATATATTAAAAATATAGAAAACATATAGTAAAAATATATAAAAAGTATATTAAAAATGTATTAAAAATATATTAAAAATATATTAAAAATATATTAAAAATATAGTAAAAATATATAAAAAGTATATTAAAAATATATTAAAAATATATTAAAAATATATTAAAAATATATTAAAAAATATAATAAAAATATATATAAAAATATATATTAAAACTATATTAAAAATATATTAAAAATATATTAAAAATATATTAAAAGTATATTAAAATGTATATTAAAAAATATATATAAAAAATATATAAAAAATATTAAAAAAGTATATTTAAAATATATTTAAAATATATTGAAAATATATTAAAAATATATTAAAAATATATAAAAAATATTTAAAAAGTATATTTAAAATATATTTAAAATATATTAAAAATATATTAAAAATATATAAAATATATAAAAAAAATATATTAAAAATATATTAAAAATATATTAAAAATATATTTAAAAAATATATAAAATATATTGCTCCAAAGAACTTACTGCACTTGTACCCCTTCAACGTAAATATTCTCGACAAACCCGACTAGCAGTCAAATCCCACTCCTTCACTGTAAAGTACCCAGATGCCGGAAAACTTTCTACTCTAAGAACTTCTTTCCTCGAGCCGCTTGCCTTTTGAATTCCCTTTCTGCTCCCTGTTTCCCCGACTGTACTAATATGCAGAAATTTGCATGTAATGTGAACAAACATCTTACTGTCCTATTCTTTACTTATGATACAACCTATAAATGCGGCTCCTAATCATAGTAGCCCGTAACGTCCCGGACGCAATGTGTTTTGTTCTGAGATTGAGTTATATATTATTTAATTCTGTTTTTGTAGTTCTAATTAGCTCTAAGTTGTGATTAATTAATTTCTCAAGTAATCTCTGTCTCTCTCTCTCCTCTCTCTCTCTCTCTCTCTTTCTCTCTCTCTCTCTCTCCTCTCTCTCTCTCTCTCTTTCCTGGTGTGTGTGTGTATAAATTAGCTCTAAGTTGTGATTAATTAATTGCTCAAGTAATCTCCTCTCTCTCTCTCTCTCTCTCTCTCTCTCTCTCTCTCTCTCTCTCTCTCTGTATATATAGAGATAGATAGATAGATGGATAGATAGATAGATAGATAGATAGATAGATAGATAGATAGATAGATAGATAGATAGATAGATATTCAAAGTTCTCGCTAGATGAAGCATTTTAAGTAAGTAAAATAAATGCCACCATTTACAGCGTAACGCAACACTCTAGGACTCGCCTATTGAGTGCTATCGACGGCTTGCTTATAAGACCGCCGAATTTGCCATTAAGACATTCATTTACTCTCCGATTTCTAGACAATACGTGATCGGTACGCGCTCCGACTACTGAGTTAACTATTACTTTCGTATTGAGGTTCGAACCGTGTGACCGGCAGGGATTGTCTCCTCCCATACTGATGATTGCAGGTTTGGCATGAAACACATGTGTATATGAGTTAATTTGAACATTTTATTTACAAATATATATATATATATATATATATATCAGCTATCTACGTATTTCTCTCGCCACTCACACTCCTATGTTGATTAAAACACGATCTAATATTTCTTAATGTCTTGTGAGCCTCTCGAGAAAGAGTGACTCTCTCTTTTTATCTAATTTGCATAGTGTGTTCGAACACACCGTAAGCACAATGTAAATTAGATAACAATCTAGTAGACTTTGTTTTAGTTACGCGTGAAGAATGCCTTTAAAAGATTTATCACAGTTTATGAATTTTCGAATGTAATTAAAGGTAAATAAATAGTGGTAAGTCTTGTGACCCAACGGGTCACGAGTAGTCTAGTTATCCTTTAAACCATATTTCGTTTATTTATTTATTTATTTTTGACTCCGTGGTAAAACGTATATAAGTTACTAATGCCACTAACCATAATTATGACGCATGGGCGGTGGGCCCTCGGGCTCTCTCATAAGATGGGGTATTCTTCATCAATCAGACGTATTAGACTTTATCAATGGACAAATTGTTTCGGTAATCGATAAAAATGTTTCATTAATCGAACATTCAAAAGTACAGAGAGAACGAATAATTTCAATGAACGAAAGACGAGAGAAAAGAAATGAAACGGTCTTATTATTGGATCAAAAAAAAACGCCATTAGATAGTTCGGTTATTGACCTACCATTCTGATTGGCTAAAACTATTTCAGTGTCAAACAGAGGTTACACTATAGGAATTAATGCATTATAGCGACATCAGTTGAAGATGTACATGCCGGGAGACTAAAAGTGCATCGCTACCCAACGAACTTTAAATAGGCCACTGACACAATTATCGGCCTGTAGTTATTTTGACTTGTCGACTATTATTTAGCCTATTTAAAGGCAAGTAGGTTTTTGCCGCTGAACTACTTTGTACTTTTATGAAAAAGATGGGATGCCAATTTTTATAAGCGATGTACTTATATTTATTTATACGTGGAGACGAGTTGTGAGCTCAAACATAGAGAATATTTTTGTTTTACCATATCGGTCTATTAATCTAAGTAAGGAATCAGCAAGCTATTTTTTTTACTTCTGTATGCTGTATAACTTATGATTAAGTTAATACAGTCGAGGCGGGCCAAATAAATTTAAGGATCTTTTTCGTTTAATTTCCGTCGCTAATGAAATTTTTTAATACATTGTCAATAACCCTAACCCAACCCTCACCCTACACCTATAAAAAAGGGAGATAGTCTCATGACAACGGAACAGATACTACACTACACCTCCTCAAAGGAGAAGACAATGCTGAGAGGATAGTGATCATGACGAAAAACCATACTTTAGTGTTTCCCTCTAAATGAGGAGGCACTGCCATGGAGAATGGTGTCATGACGAATGAACGAACAGATACCACGGGGAAAATACCACGTAGCGGGCATTAAACGGAAAATACCCTAAAATAAGAAGCCACAACGGAACCGGAAGTGAAGTTTTTGAACGGCGAAAAAACTCTATCTGATTGAAAAAAAATCACCCAAAATCAGGGAATTATCTGATCTTAATGTTCAGTGTTTATGAATTAATAATTGAATGTAAAATATATTATAGATCTTTTTCGGTCACTCAACTCCACCTCCGTTTCAATCCCGCATTTATTAGTAGCCAACATTTTGATAGACTCTATCACTCTGAAGATGTGAATAAAATGTTAAAAAGTAAAACAGTGGAGAAAGTATATCTTGATGGCGAAGCTATTGAGATTGTTGTGATGTTTTGTTACCTTGGTAATACCATTGGGTCACGGGATGGAGCAGGTTCTAGTGTGATTGCAAGAGTTAGAAAACTTCTGCCTTTACTAACCAGAAGAGCGTTACCACTGTCGGCAAAGAAAAAGATTCTATCCGACATGTGTACGCAGTGTAATGATGTATGGAAGTGAAACCCTGGCCAGGGAAAGTTGTAAACATGTGTTGCATGGAGAGAAATGATATAAAAATGATATGATGGATGTGTAATGTGAGTCGTAAAGACAGGCTTAGTTCTGATGACCCTCAGAGGAAGATTAAATCTGGACAGTATAGGGAGATATGTGTGCATAAGAGTAGACTTTGATTATATGATCACGTTGAAAGTATTGGGTGAGAGTTGTTGGGTTAGTTAATGTAGAACAGTTTAGGTATAAAGTTTAGTTCACAGGGGCAGACCGAGGAAGATACAGAAGGAAGTGATAAAAAATGACACTGGGTGAAAGAGGAATAACTAAAGACCTGAGCAAAGAGATGTCATTTTGAAGGTCAATTTCTGAAAGACGTCCAACATATGCCAGCATGTAAAACCGACGTTCAACCGACTATGATGATATGATGATGAGTTTCAGATTCGAAACAAATGATACTCAATATCGGAAATTTAAAGGTAAACTAAAACAAATGTATTATCTTGAGAGATTAAATACTACGATACTTTTATAGAATATATCATTTTCTTTCATTATCCCCAGAAATTACGATATCATTGACATTTTCTTCTGCTTATCGAAATTTGTCCCAGTTTTCGTCATTTTACTCATTTTAATTATTTTTTTTAAGTGGAGCTTCTTTTTGAAAAACATTTTTAATTTATTTTAATATGTGACGAATGATAGCCGAAAACATCTACGGAAACACAATAAAGAAATAATCAGTAATTAACTTGCCTTGACAATAGAAGTAAAAATAGAAGTAACGTCCCTTGGAAAATCATTTTATGTTCCCAGTTTCTTTCAAATTATTGCGCGTTGTCGGTCGTCGCATATTCTTTTAAGAATTATTTCAAACATTTAATGGTAGATGGTGTTGTTCGACGGTAGTATAGTGAAATACGGCATAATCGAGGCAACCATCTTCCCCCTCTATAATATAAAGCAATGTGTATATATATATTTATATATATATATATATATATATATATATATATATATATATATATATATATATGTGGGGGGGGGGGGTTATGGAAAATTGGACAAACAGAAGAACATTCTAGTGAAAATAAGCACACAAACGCATCATTAAAGTTGGACCAAGATATTTCGGTCGAGGGATTCGACCATATTCATTTGGTGATTATCACGATTTTCATATTTTATCTGAGATGTTGATTTCATATTTACATATTTTCTCCCTCATATATATATATATATATATATATATATATATATATATATATATATATATATATATATATATATATATATATAGTTCCGCACGAGCGTTGAACACTGTAGGCAGCAATAACACTTGCCCCTGCCTCCCGAGTAAGTGTATCTCAATTTTAATTACTGTCCCTGTGTCGATTGTCGCCGGCCGTGTGGTCCTAAGCGTTTGTCTCGTGATTCTAAGCCTGAATCTACGAACTGCGTTCGTGCCCATAGTGATCGCCTACACCCGCCACTCTTGCACTGATGAGGGTAAAAAACCGCCGAAACGATATCGTCTATAGGTGAAAAAAAAACACTTTACAAATATATATATATATACATATACATATGTATGTATATATATATATTTATATATATATATATATATATATATATATATATATATATATATAAATAAATGTTTGAGATACAAAAACTTATAAATACATTTTAAAAGAATGCGCGGAAATCTCTCAAAGGCCCTTTCGACTATCATCTCGTCAGGAGAAAATCGATAGTTTTAATTAATAATATCGTCGAAAGAAAGAGCAAAAACGGGGAATTGGGTGTGCCAAAATTAACGATAAAGCGATTAAAATTCAATTTAATGATTTCGTTTAAAAAGTCGATTAAAAGGCACTACGTCAGGAATGGTAGGATCCTTGTGTTACCCCTCCTCTAATTCTTTGGACTCTGCTATTGGCCAGCATTTGGTTTGAAAACCCTAGCTGTGCCAGTAGCTATAAAATAGACCGTTTTGAGGTCTTGCAGATTCCAAGAACCATTTGAAAATATTAGAATCTGTCTCTATTGCTATTCGAAAACCTTCCTTGTGCCGGCAGAAGGAATTTGTAAGATCGTTTCATCTATTTGGGGAACTTTGAACTCCCTCCCAGATCGATGTGCAAAATGCGATTCTATTTTGGTCTAAATTTTTAAAACCGACAAGATAACTTTATACATTAGATTACAAGTTATTCTACTTTTTCTACCCTCCCCTACTATGCAACCAAAATGCTGTCTTTTTATATTAGGGGTGATAAGTTTTCTATTGGTTGCGCATGGGAAGTTGAATTTTTTCTAGGTAGATTTGCGATTAATTGTGATTTTACTTCGCAAGACTGTTTACGACCGCTTTGCTACTTGAACTTATGTTGGAGTATTCTGTTTGTTAGACTTTTTACGACCGTTTTGCTTTTTCGACTTTGTGTACGCTGATTTCGAATGTTCTTGAACTTATTGCTAGATTGTGTACGACCGCTTTGCCTCAGAATTGTTAAGCAGACTTTCGATTCAACCTATTGTAGACATTGTTTTCGTGTTTTTTTACTAATCCCATTGGTCTAATTCTTGTTACAGTCATTGCAACAGGAGAGCTTTATTATTTTTTACAATAGCTCAATTTTGGAGACGGGTAACTTTTAGAATTTTGATCACAAACAATTAGTTTTGTTTGTTTTATTTTATTTTTTTTAATTACACTTTATACATCGTCGTATTACGGTATCATCCAGACTGAAAAGTCTGTTGGGGTGATAACGTCCCAGTTTCCTTACAACTCGTCGGAGTTTTTCGCCTTTTGGCACGGAACAAAGTGTAGTATCTGTTCTGATAGCACAATAAATCCTTTTCTGCCCTCGGTCAGAGAAGCAGAAATCTTTCTAGACTTTTTTTATACATTTTTCACTTTAATCAAGGCATATTGCAACTGAGACGTAAAGGGTGGCTGTGATTAGGAGACATATTTATAGAGAGGGTGCTAAGTGAGGGAGTTGTGCATCAAGATATTTTTTCACATTCCCTTTAAATTTCTGCATGTTTGTAGAGTCAGGGAAACAGGGAGCCAGGAAGGTAATTACAAAGGCAAGCGGTCCGCAGCAAGACGCTATTAAAGTACGAAAGTTTTCCGGAATATGAAGTCGGGTTGGTCCGGGGTATTTATGTTGAGGGGGGACAAGTGCAGTAAGTTCATCGGAGCACATTCTGTGGAAGTATTTTCAACCAAGCACAAGGATGCAAGATTGTGATGATTGGACAGAGGCTGGAGGCAATTTTCATTTTTATCCCAATCCAGAGTGATTTTTCTCACATAAAAAAACCGACCGTGTGTCCAATTCTGCCCTCGTGAGGAAGCAAAGTAAATGGGAATTCGACCTGCCAGTTGTCATACGTGCCGAGGTTCGTGTCAGCGTCATTCTGGACAAATAGGGGCTGTCCTTAACCATTCGTCTCTTC
Organism: Sepiola atlantica; assembly: GCA_963556195.1. NCBI lineage: Eukaryota > Metazoa > Mollusca > Cephalopoda > Sepiida > Sepiolidae > Sepiola > Sepiola atlantica. The sequence goes on from OY744515.1 coordinate 10,484,056, forward strand.
TTTTGCTGGGATTAGATTGTAGTATTACATACATTTCTCAACACACAATTACACAGAGGGCGTTTTCAAACCCGAATTATCTCCCGCTTCAGAAACGATAGGCGACGCTACAGTTTGTGGTATAAAAAGCAAATTCATACATTCCTTTCATCCGGCCTGGCATCGACAGACAACACACCCCAGACAGTTTCTCTTCTCTCGGCTTTCACTTGCCTTGTATAAACACCTCGCCAACATGTGTACGCTTCACACAACCAAATTATGAAGTATGTAAGATTTAGTCTCTACTCACACACCACTTTGCTATACACATTCTTGTTGACACAATTTCATAGCAAACAGCACACGTGCGCTCCTCACAAACTCATTTTATACGGTATGTGAGACCATTCTTCTCTACTTATACATACACACACGCACACATCATTTGCAGACTCTCTTATACACCAGTCTAAATGGGCACAATTTCATAGCGAACTAAATCAGGTTCGCGACCAATAAATGCTTATTTGCATGCTTTATTGTTTTCGAGCTGTTACTTTGTTTTCATTAACATGCTTGTATTTGAACACATATAAACGTATATATGATAACTGCCGCTGCTAAACGTCGGTCAAAACTTTCGTCATTGGTGACCTGCGGCTGAACAAGTTATGCTGTATAAAAATAATGTTTTTAATTTCATACTCATGCACAAATATAAAAACCAACAAATTATTTTTATGAATAAAAAAAATAACGGTGAATCTAAAAAAAATGCTACACTTACACATTCTACTTCCTCAGAAAGGGAATTTTACCCTCGTGCGAATTCGACAATTTCCATTTCACTCCCAACAACGTTCTCGACACCAGACGGAAAATAAAACACTAACAGTTTTCAACATTATAATATTTAGATACTGTCTCAAAATAAAGCAAAATAAACGTACAACATTACACCAGTAACGCAACTACGTTTAAAAAATAACGAAAGATTTGTCAAATCGATCATCTTTACTGGATACAAGTGTGTAAAAGTGACGTTACGTTATTCTGTGTGTGTGAACACGTATGTAAGCAAAACGAAAAACTCACGATGCTATTGTTTTTCTGTAATCACGTGGTCGAAATAATTATTTAAAAAAACAACAACAAAGCAAAAACAAACTCACGGCGCCATCTTTTTTCCTGTGACCATGTTGCTACAAAATAATATTTCAAAAAAACAACAAAGTAAAACAAATCACGCGATACTTTACAAAAGTAAATCATCAACTATAACAACTTCCTTTTTTCTTTTTCTCTCTTTTTTAACTGTCACTATGGCTACTACTACTACTGACGATGCCTTTTAAACCTCGTCATATTACAACGAGTTGAAAGAGTCTGAACTGAACGAAATCGAGGTGATGCTGAAAGCCTTCCAAATCTCAAACATAGAAACTTCCATATAAGCGACAACGTTACAGAGTCATTGACTTAATACTGTTTGTTAAAAAGTCAGTTTCAGCAAAACATTAGCATCATCCTTTACAACCTATCAACGATGCCGTGATTAAACCATCCGGACATCCAGTCAGTACAAAAAATGCCCGGAAATTCGACTAATGAAGTCATCACTGACGACACTATAAAAAAGTCGCACCAGTTTAAGACAAGTACAGTTTCATATGCACTACTAAAGTACTCAACAACTGGACGTTCGCTGATCAACTCCTTCAACATGAGGGCCCATCAACTCGAACGACGCGCTCCAACACCAGTACAGACTCAGTTACACTCATCAATTTCAACGGTGCAGAGTCATTTGCACTGATCACTTTCAACCGTTCAGACTCATTTGCATTCATATATTCAAACTTGCAGATTCACTTGCACAAGGCGCAACCGACAACAATTGCACTCATCACCTAAAAACAGTGAAGACTCAATTCCACCTGTCACTTTCAACAGTGTAGAGTCAGATTCACTACGGCTTCCTAACACAACAAATACACAGATTCCGACACCACGGAGGAATCCAATACTCCAAACGTATGCATCCAACTAGAAAAAAAATATATGAAACCAGATTTTTTTTTAAATAACCTCAATCTGGGAGAGGAGGTACTTGTAGCACACATACTCTTCTCAAACACAATTACACAGACTCTTACCAGAAGGCGTTTTCAGACCCGAATTTTCTCACCTTTGAAAACGCTAGGCGGTGCTACGATCTTTGTATAAAAGGCGTCGCACAGGCAAATTCACTTCTTTTCTTTATCCG
>OY744515.1:10491303-10553803 GCA_963556195.1 Sepiola atlantica
CACAAAAAAAAAATGCATGTGCTGGCACCAGCCTCGGCTGGTACCAAACAAAACTCATGAAGAGGAGGAAAGACCGAGAAGGAAAAGCACCAACCAGACCCCCAATGGAAGAGTGTGGAGAGTACTGGAATCTTCGAGAGACTTGTTTCCATTCAAATTCCAGAGAACAACAGTTGTTGCTTGCGAGAAATCAGTGATAAACGGTTGTTGCAATAATGCAAAATGATTTGTAATTGTTATGTAAAGAGGTAAAGAGTCCTGGAAATCTGGGAATAATTTTTGTCACTCAGATTCCAGGGAACATCATTTATTATTTTCAGTGAGCAATCACTGATAATGTATTGTGTGAAAACTCCTAGTGAGTAAATAATAAGATTTAATTAAGATTTGAAATACAAAAAAAAACAATGAAACAAAGAAACAAAAAAGCGAGAAAATGAAAAGAGGAGGAGCTACGTTGAAGGATGTGACGTCATGGGAAGAAGTATATAGCAAAGAGGTGAGATCGATTCTGCCTTTTGGGTGAACGATGGCAAAGTGACGAGACGTCTTTTTCGAAGTCCACCAATTCTACGGGGGTGGGTCGGGAAATTGCAGCTCATTTAGTGTATATTGCTGAAAAAGGTAGACTAAATCTCAGGAGCAAATAATGGCGTTATTTATTGTTCTTTTTTAATTGCCGCTATTATTTCTAGATAGAAAGAGAAGGAAGAAAAATGATCAATATCTTACCAACTACTTCAGAGAGACGAACAGTTATTTTCTGTCCAAAACATAACACCGGTCAGTTGTTCACAGAGAGGATCGAAGACCCCCCACCCACCACCACTACCACAACGTGTTACACTTTTGGCAATGAATCAAACCCTGATAATACCTCGTGTGATATTCATTCATGTAGCAAGACATCAATATGCTATACAAGGCTTCATTGCTTGTTGGCGGTGGATGATGGGGACCGAATGTGTAAATCTGTGCGTATGATCTTTCTTTTTACATTTGTCAGTACTTATTTAAAGACCGTTCTACATCGTATGTATTATTTACACCGTTCTACATCGTATGTATTATTTACACCGTTCTACATTGTATGTATTATTTACACCGTTCTACATCGTATGTATTATTTACACCGTTCTACATCGTATGTATTATTTACACCGTTCTACATCGTATGTATTATTTACACCGTTCTACATCGTTTGTATTATTTACACCGTTCTACATCGTATGTATTATTTACACCGTTCTACATCGTATGTATTATTTACACCGTTCTACATCGTATGTATTATTTACACCGTTCTACATCGTATGTATTTAAACTGCCACGCATTATTGTAACGATGCTACAATCTGTAGTAATGGGCAAATTTCAGGCGAAACGAGATAAGAACACGTAAAACTCTCTTCATATACATTTGCGTTTTTCTTTTGTTTTTCGTACATCCAGTTTTATAGGCAATAATTCATGTTTATTTTCAGTTTTAACGTTGCGGAAACCGATTGTTATTATTGTGAACGGCTACTTGCGAAATAATCAGCAATTCTTCATCAGTCGAGATCTCATTTAATTTTGGCCCCGTACGACCGTTAAAGAATTGGAAACCCATAGAAAATGAAAACAAAACAGGTTCCTATTTAATTGCCTCCCCACGAGGATAGAGTTAGACACAAGTTCAGTTTTTAATGTGGGAAAAATACAACTCCCCAAAAGGGGCACTCTGAATAGGGACAAAAAATGTGTAATTGCCTTGGTCTAGAATGAGTTTTACTTAACTGACTGAGGACAGAAAATCTGAAGTATAGTATCAGGACAGATACTACAATTTGCTCCTAGCAAAACGGCCAGAAAGTGATGATGGAAACCATGTTATTCCATAAGGAAAATGCATTGCTTTGAAATAATTAGGGAGTTGATTATACAGAGGTATTCAATGCGTATTTGGTAGGATAAAACCAGGCTATTCATTTGGGTGATTTTAGATGGTTTTGTGAATGTTTCTTGTGTTGTAGATACAAATATGGAGACTTGTAATTACTTTAGTACTCACTGTTATCCATTTTCCATTTGTGAGTCGGAAGGAAGTGATAAAAGAGATCCTGTTGTGTATTATCATTTTTTTTTAATTTTCTTATTTCTGTTTTCGTTATCATAGGGACGGGGCATTTTCCAAATGCCAAACTATCACCTGCTATTTAGAGGCTCCAACCGAGTGCTCTTTTAAGGATTTTGGCCGTTCCCTTAAGTGCAATTATTTGGATTTCTTTTGCACTTGGTTTTCCGGGGATACTTTCCAGATACTTTTTGAAATTTTTCTTCATGAGGCCTTTAGCTCCTATTATAACTGGGATAATGTTGATGTTTTTGAGGTTCCAGTTTCTCTTCATATCATACATTAGGCCTTGGTATTTTGTCACCTTCTCCCTTGCTGCTCTGTTTAAGCCACTGTCATTTGGAACACTCACCTCAATCAGTGTTGCCTCTCTTTCTGCCTTATTTAATATGCCTATGATCAGCATCTGTGTGTCGGAGAATGCACGTTCAATCTGAGTTCTTCATAAAAACGATACATGTCTCATAGATAAAACTATATTCTGTATAGATCGATAGGCATTCGTCACCAAAATGATTTGATTTATTTTTGCGCTTTCTTGGTCTTCTATTGTTTGCTTTTTTTATTTCTTCCGGGTAAAGGTCTTGTAAATTCTGAAGATTGGCTTCGTTCAGACTCAACTTTTACTTTGACAATTTTTTCTTAATCTTATTTATTGCACCGTTGTGAGTATTTATACACGCTGTACCATGGCAAACATAAGAATTTCTGGCATCTTGACCGTGTTGAAATACGACCATACGGTTCATATCTGACATCTTTTCGATTAGGTTTTTATCACTGTTTCCAAAATAATCTAGTAGCAATTAGTTTACAGTTACTTTTTTAATACTAATGAGTCAACACTTACTGTGGCCAAAAGCTACTTGAGGATAAGGGCTAATGAGTCATTTGAATGATAAGCAATACTATAAGAGGGTTGAAAACGATCGGTGGAATTGACAGAATTTAAGAGGATGACTCAAGAAGTGTTGGCTAACATTAGACTGCAGTCTCGTGATGATGTGTTTCACGGATGGCGAGTGCTTGGAAAGAAACTCTGTTCATGGAAATTCCTTTTGGTTTGTAGGTAGACGGGAGAAGAAAAGAAAGTTCTTTGTGTAGGTACTGTGATCTTTTTACAGGGGAAGGCAGAGATTGGAGCTCAGTCAAGCACCTATCATGGATATAAGGATAAAGTAGGCAAAGACTAGCAACGTACACACACAGTCTGAGAAAAAGGTTTGCTAACGAAAGAGAACTTGTATGCAAGATTAGTTATGAGGTAAATGAGTGCAGATAGAAAGTTTGTCAAAACAAGCAACTCAATGTCAATGGAAGGCAGAAATAAATGTATATGTGTGATATGATATTAGGTGTTTTCAATAGAAAAGTAACATATGCCAATGTAAGTACGTTTTTAACTATATATATATATATATGCAGTGGTGGGATTCAGCCGGTTCGCACCGGTTCGCGCGAACCGGTTCCTAGACAGTCACACTGTTTGCGAACCGGTTACTAAAATCTTGGAAAACGTGACACTTTGATAAAAAAAAAATTCACAATGCACCCCACACGTGGCATTTTTGTCATACGGCCCGACAAAGTTAGGTCAAGTTCGATAACTCCGTAAGGTTCACATAACCAAAGTACACCGGGAAGTCACGTGTTTTTTTGTTTTGATAAATTATGCACGTGTTAGTTTGTTTTGTAAACGTAGGAAACGTGGAAAAAAATTTTATTTGGAAGAAATCTATAAAATATCTATATTTTATTTGGAAGAAATCTCTAAAATTTTATTTGGAAGAAGTCTATAAAATAATAAAACGAGAAATTATTTTATTTGGAAGAAACGCTTGATTAAATTAAGTAAACAAACAAAATAAAAATTTATATATATTTATAACCATGTAACGAACAAAAACATTTTTACAATGAAAATCAAGTGGCTATTTGGAATTATTTGAAATAAATAAATTCTAAATAAATGAGTTGTATTTGATTTCATTTTTCATTCATGTACATACATATAGAAAGATGATCATGAGCTTACTAAAATTGCAAGTCCGCGATACGCGGATGCACCGATTTACGCTGGTAGTTCTAATATTTAAGATAGAACCTGTTCCTAAAATATTTGAATCCCACCACTGTATATATGGCAAGTAAGCTACACAAAAAGTTCATGTTTCATTCCCGAATGAAATCATCAGATTAAGTGCATGGATGTATGTTTTGACTTACAGAGCTGAATTTAAAATATATATTCAACCAGTTTCTAAAAAGAAAATGTTCCAAGGTTGAGAAGAAAGTGAATAAATAAATTTAAAAAGATGGATTTAGGATACAACAAGTGGGTTACGCATACAGTCTACGAAAAGAAAAAGAAACTAAAATGTCTTAGTCGAGTCATGGACAAAGATATTAAAAGATCGGACTCAATGCGAGCGAATATGTTAAAAAATATGCCAGCTCCGGCAAATGTATCGGTTTGACAAAGTTCTCTAATTTTGCAAATTGTTACAAAGTGTTTAGTCAGAACAAACAAGATTTGCGAGCGTCTCTGAATTAAATTCTTTTTTTTAACTAGAAAATTGGGAAAGATTCTGTCTGGACAAAAGAATACCAGAAGGCGTTTGATATATGAAAATAATCACATCAAGAAGAACCCGTAAATGACGTACTTCATTAAAATAAACCCGAAAAGGAAATGGTATTGACTTCATACGGAGCAAGGCTAAAAAGATGTTGTTATGGTGTGATGTTGATCTACCCTATTTCGAGTGTAGATAGACTCTTCCAGATACTATGAATAGAGTTACGACTACGTGTTGTAGCAGTGATAGCGAAAGTCATCGGTGGTAGTCATAGCCATAGTATTGGACGCAGACTTGCTGTAACATACTATTCTGTACTTCTGTAAATACAGTCTAGTACATATACCGCCGTGTTTTAATTATTATCGTCCCTTCAATGTCACAACATATATATATATATATATATATATATATATATATATATGTGTGTGTGTGTGTGTGTGTGTGTGTGTGTGTGTGTGTGTGTGTGTGTGTGTGTGTTAGTGTGTTAGTGTGTGTTGTGACCTTGTAAAGAAATAGAACATGCACACACAACCGCACATACATGGTTATGTATTATATTATGTTGTTATGTATTATATTCTGTTTTATTGATTATATTCTGTTTTTTTATGGATTATATTCTGTTTTTAGTGATTATATTATGTTGCCATGTATAATATACTGTTGTTATATATTATATTCTGTCGTTTTGTATTATATTCTGTTGTTATGTATTATATTCTGTTGTAATGTATTATATTATGTAGTTATGTATTATATTATGTTGTTATGTATTATATTATGTTGTTATGGATTATATTCTGTTTTTTGGATTATATTCTGTTGTTAGGTATTATATTATGTTGTTATGTATTATATTATGTTGTTATGTATTATATTATGTAGTTATGTATTATATTCTGTCGTTGTGTATTATATTATGTTGTTATGTATTATATTATGTTGTTATGTATTATATTATGTTTTGATGTATTATATTATGTTGTTATGTATTATATTATGTTGTTATGTATTATATTATGTTGTTATGTATTATATTCTGTTGTTATATATTATATTATGTTGTTATGTATTATATTATGCTGTTATGTATTATATTATGTTGTTATGTATTATATTATGTTGTTATGTATTATATTATGTTGTTATGTATTATATTCTGTTGTTATCTATTATATTCTGTTGTTATCTATTATATTCTGTTTTTTATGGATTATATTCTGTTTTATGGATCATATTCTGTTATTATGTATTATATTCTGTTGTTATGTATTATATTCTGTTTTTATGTATTATATTCTGTTTTATTGATTATATTCTGTTTTTTATGGATTATATTCTGTTTTTATGGATTATATTCTGTTTTTATGGATTATATTCTGTTGTCATGTATAATATACTGTTGTTATATATTATATTCTGTCGTGTTGTATTATATTCGGTTGTAATGTATTATATTATGTTATGTATTATATTATGTTGTTAGGTATTATATTATGTTGTTATGTATTATATTATGTTGTTATGGATTATATTATGTTGTTATGTATTATATTATGTTGTTATGGATTATATTATGTTGTTATGTATTATATTATGTTTTTATGGATTATATTCTGTTTTTTGGATTATATTCTGTTGTTAGGTATTATATTCTGTTTTTCATGGATTATATTCTGTTGTTATGTATTATTTTCTGTTGTTATGTATTATATTATGTTGTTATGTATTATATTATGTTGTTAGGCATCTATGTGTAGTGTTGTGCTTGTTTAGTATCATTATTGTATATGTTGAAGGTGTGTTTGGTGGTTCTGTTGTATAGAATATATCAAGGAAAAGTTATAATGAATAGAATAGCTTACATTTATTATACGTAAATAGGATAATTAGGAATAAGTTATAATAAATATGATATCAAAAAAGTAATAATAAATAGGATCTCTAGGAGGAAGTTATAATAAATAGGATATCGAGGAAAATGGTATAATAAATAGGATATTTAAGCACATAATACCTTATAAGGATTCGTAACATCTAATATATTAAATTATGTCGGTCGAATTTTAAATGTTCGACTTAAATAGAATTTAAACTGACAAATCAAATTTTGATTCGGACTGACCAATTTGAATGTGCTATGGTTGTACCATGTTATTGGCAATAGAATAAAGTAATTTGTTACAATTTATTTTTAAAATTACTTAGTTCGGCCCAGATGACTCTTCCTATTTAAAAAGGTCGACCTAAATAGCATTTAAGCTGACAAATCAAACTTTGATAATTTTCGTTTGTTATTGTTGTACCATGTGAAACTACCATGCTTCGTTACAATGTATTTAAAAAATATTTAATCCGCAGTTTGTTACTATGGAATAAGTCTTAAATAAACACCTAAAAAGAAAAATCAGTTAACAGGAATAACTCTTATTCTTTTAGTCTCCCTGTTTCTCCGACTGCACCAACATGCAAAAATGTAAATGTAATGTAAACAAACATCTTTCTATACTTATTAATGTGTCCCCTATAAATCTTGCCCTAATCACAGTAGCACTTTGCATCTCAGTGTCAATATGCCTTGTTCGGAGTGGACAATATATATATATATATATATATATATATATATATATATATATATATATATATATATATATATATATATCCAAATATATCTCTCCAAATATGATCTGAGGTTAAGATCGGATTCTAACTCTGCCTGATGAGATCTCAGTTTATAGTAACTGTTGATCGATAACATCGACATGCCAGTGTCGCAGATTTTGTACATGTCTGTGTAAATAAAATTATCATATATATATATATATATATATATATATATATATATATATATATATATATATAAAGAAGGTACAACAAATAGCACTTCGAGCAGTATTTTCACCCGCAGGTTTCATCACACACGAAGACTTGATTTATAACAGCATCATCTTACTCTCACACAAATCTAACTTCATGAATCTATAACGGAACAGCCAGATGGGGTAAAAGCACAGGACGCCCTCGCTTATCGAAATCGAATACACAGCTCCTCAGTTTTCCGATTAGCTCATCGTATTTACCGAATATTCGTTTTTATTTTTTAAATTCCTTCCAAATACAACAAACCCAAATGTTTATCTTATCTAACTTATCCACAAGCCTTAAACTCCTGATGCGATCAAATTCCACTATTTGCATTCTATTATACAACCTAGTTTTGTGTAATCTTTTGTTTATTTGTTTTTAAACAGACAGCAATCATCATCATCATCATCATCATCATCATCATATGTAATAGTTGTTATCACATGCATCACGGTGGTATTGTTACATGAATGGACGAATAAAAATGGCAAATTGTTTCGGTAATCGATAAAAATGTTTCATTAATCGAACATTCAAAAGTACAGAGAGAACGAATAATTTCAATGAACGAAAGACGAGAGAAAAGAAATGAAACGGTCTTATTATTGGATAACAAAAAACGCCATTAGATGGTCCCGTTATTGACCTACCATTCTGATTGGCTAAAAACTATTTCAGTGTCAAACAGAGGTTACACTATTAGGGATTAATGCATTATAGCGACATCAGTTCCAGATGTGCATGTTAGGGTATTAAAAGTACATTGCTACCCAACAATCTTCAAATAGGTCATTGACACAATTATCTAAGAGGAGTGGATGATCAAATAAATAGGTTTGTATATATATATATATATATATATATATATATATATATATGGTACGTCAATGAAAATTAGTAAGACCTGCAAATGGAAGCAAATCGGTATTTTCAGTTGTTCAAAACAAGGAGTAGTTTATTAACTAATCTACTCCTTGTTTTGAACAACTGAAAATACCGATTTGCTTCCATTTGCAGGTCTTACTAATTTTCATTGACGTACCATATTTTTGCTCTATCCAGTATATTGAGCTTTCCTTATTTCACAATAGGTCCAACTCTCTAAAAGTTTACCTTTTAGTTATAATTTACATATATATATATATATATATATATATATATATATATATATATATATATATATATATATATATATATATATTCTCATCGACATATATATATATATATATATATATATATATATATACAAATAAACATTAAATTATTTATACCTACATATGCCGGCGTTTCAAGCTTACACTCTCATCAGGAAGTGACAATTTCAGACGGCCACGGGGCGCGAACCCGGTTCACAGAGTCAACCAAACTCATCACGCTTTTGCTTTATCCTCAGCGCCATCGGAAGTAATCATGTTATACAGGAAAAATAAAGTGCTATTCATGCCTAAATACAGAGTGTAGTAAACAGCAGACTATCTAGAAGGTTCGACGAACGTTATCGGAACCTTGCTTATAGCTAAGTGATAGTCTATTTTTTATATCCCCGAACAGTGCTCAGCTTTAATTTCTTAGAAGGGCTTCATAATAATATTTACAAATAAATATTAAATTATTTATACCTTACATACGCCGGCGTTTTAAGCTTACGCTCTCATCAGCGTAGGAAGCGACAATTTTAGACGGTCACACACACACACACACATACATATATATATATATATATATATATATATATATATATATATATATATATATATTCCATGAAAAATGCCAGTATACTGAAATCATATGCCCTTAATAGGGTTAAGATGAAAATTCATATACACTAAATGTACAAAAGCAAGGAAATTCCCAATATTTTACACTTTTATTGCCATTAAGGGTATGACTAAATATCAACCAAACCATTTCATTATTACATCACTACAGTATAAATCTCTATGCATGAGTGGATGAAGTGTGTGAGGTGCACTGAAGAAAACTTCCTACCAGTAAAATACATAGCCCTGTTGTGCTCGCATACCCTTAATGACAATAAAAGTGTAAACATTTTTCATGGAATCCCACTACTTTTGTAAAAGCTATGCCCCAATACAATGCCTTCTCATAACTGATATAGTTGGTTGTTTGACTAATCAAGGTATATGGTAAACTGAAATTAAAATGCCATCAACTAGACACTAGAACGTCTATCTCTGCCAAAAATCAGTTGAATCCATTAAATAGTTGATGAGATACATAGTGGCGCATACGTACACACAGATAACATGATTTCATGATTTAACTTTCTGGATCCTGGGTTGCCTTGACTAATGATTCTGAAATTCTACACACTTATAGAACCTATCGAATAAACATTTTGTGCAAAGTTTTAACTAATTTGGTTTATTGGTTTTTGAGTTATGATTGATCAAAGAAATGATATTTCTAGCATAGGCCATTCGTGAGTCTATTAAGGGATAGAGAGCTCTCGTGCCTTCCTTGATTACTCATACTCGTTGACTATTATTAGCCTATGAAAGAGAGATAGTTTTATTGCTACTGAACGACTTTGGACTTTTATCAAGCGGTGCGATGCCAATTTCAGTTTTTTTTTTCAACACACTTTGTAGTTCTTTCCCCACATAGCTGCTTACCCTGTTTAGCTTTTGTTTAGAAATAAGCGAGAGTCGCTAACATTCAAGTGTAGCGAGAAATTAGTTTCTATTTTCTTTTTCTTTGCGTTAGTTCCAAGCTACGACGGGATCTGTAATGTTGGACTTTTTTCTCCACTTGGCGCGATCACAGGATTGGTACGGGTGAAGGCCGGTTTTCCAGAGATCATTGTTTAGGGCGTCTGCCCATCTCACCATCGGTCATCCTTTCGGTCTCTTCCCGGCAACTTCAAATTTAAAAGTGAGTTCCGCGGCGGTGTCGTCGTCGGCCCTCGGCACATGTCCAAACCAACTGAGCCGCCATTCTCCGATCGGCGCGATTCTGTAGCGCCTTCGGATGTCGTCATTACAGATGTAGTCGAACAGTGTAACTTCCGTGATCAAGCGGGGTATTTTAGTTTCCATGACGGCCAATCTTCGCTCCCCCTCTCTCGTTTTCTGACAAACACTCAGAGTTGTACAAAGTGACAGGTTTTAAAATAGTCCAATAGATCTCCGACTTTAGACGGTCACTGATCCTGCGGTCACAGGTGACGCCGGTGGTCGTGCGCCATTTGAGCCACGTTGCATTGATTCGCACAGCCACTTCGCCGAGGAGGTTGTCGTCATTGTTATACCTCAAACCTAGATAATTTAAATTGTGCGTTCGTGGGAGATCCTGCCTGTCGACTTGGATGGTACCGTGGTCGGCTTTATTGGTGACCAAATACTCTGTCTCCTTGATGCTTAGCCGGACACCAAACTGCGCCACTTTGTCCTTCTAGGACTGGACGTGTTGTTACAGGTCCTACTTACTCTCGGAGGCGAGCAGGACGTTGTCTGCGTACAAGAGTGTCCAGAGAACGGTCGGTGCAGGACTCCGATGACGACGTTCATGACAAGACTGAAGAGCAGCGATGAGAGGGCCGAACCTTGGTGCACTCCAACTGTGATGGGGAAGACCTTAAATATACCAGCGGCGGTTTCACCAGACGCTTTGTTGAGCCGTAGAGTAGTATGACTCAGATAACAAGCTCCTCAGAAACACCATGTAGTCGCGCGCGTACCAGATCACATCGTGTGGTGCACGGTTGAAGGACTTTTCCATGTCGAGTAAGGCAATATACAACGGTTTCCACCCCTCGGCATGCTTCTCTGTCAGGGGTCGCCTAGCATAAATAGCGTCTGCTGTGCCGCACTTCTTAACGAATGCTGACTGATTTCGCATAATCATGACAATTTCCCGTATTCTGCAGTCAATGATTCGTTCGTTGGTCAATGCTGCTAAGACAAACAAAATTCATTTTGATACATTTCCTTTCAGAAAATACTTTATCCGACTAGTTATAGTTTTCATGTGGCTGCCATCTTTGTTCTCAGCTGCAAATTTTAATTAAAATTGCCAAATTGTAGATGTTGTCGTCTCAAGAGACCACAGAGTAAAGATAAAAGAAACTAAAAAAACGAAGCAATTACACAGAACTTCTCAGATAACTGACAAGAATAAGGAACATTAAGAAAGTCAATAGAATGTTAATAATCGTAAGAGTCTCGAAAAGACTAGGAGAAATTCGAATCAAAGAGAAAACTATGAGTATATAACGAACGACAATGACGCAAACAGCTGAAATCTTAAGGAAAATCCTCGAATGCGGAAACACTTCCATATAAACTATGAACCCTAACAAGCCACATGAAAATTGCAACAGAAATAAAACAAAAACATGGAAGGAACACTATTATGTAGATACTTAAGATATTTCGGTTGATTCTTTCGACCATATTCATTTAGTAAAAGATTTATATCGATTTCCCTTTAATAAAGCTCATTTTGACAAATCAATATGGTCGAATAAATCGACCGAAATACCTTAGTCCAGCTTTAATCGTGCGTTTTGTGTCCTATTTCTATAAACATGTTGGCTTGCTTATCCACTATTCAATAAACTAATTTCCCATATATATATATATATATATATATATATATATATATATATATATATATATATATATATATACGTTTTTTACATTTTCTATCAGAAATGTATTAATATACACTTCTTACAATCAGATATTCAGTGGAACCGCCCTAATTGTGTAAAGATAAGACATGTATTATTTATAATAAATAAGAAGAATACCTAGAGTATTTGCAAAAGGAAATAAATTTGAAAAGAAGAAAATAAATATCAGAAACAACTGGAGTAAACAAAATGCATTTAGAAAGAAAAAATGTTGGTCACTGGCGTGTTTTTGATTGGTTGATAATAATAGCGTGCTTTCTGATTGGTTGATAAATATTCTAGTATGAAGGATAGTTTATATCCACCATAGCGACACCAATTGAAAATGTACATGGCCGACAAAAGTTCATCCCTACTCGACAAATCTAGGTCAACGATTCTTTCTTTTTTTTTGTACTTTTTCAAAGTTGACTTAATTAACATATGGTTCATTTTGTCGCTGTCCGACTACATTAGAGATGGTTTGAACCATATTGATAGAGTGGTGAAAAAGCCCTGTCTTTGTTTAGTCCCCCCTCTCTCCCTCTCTCTCTCTCTCCCTCTCCCTCTCTCTCTATCTCTATCTCTCTCTCTCTCTCTCTCTCTCTCTATATATATATATATATATATATATATATATATATATATATGGAGGGTTAATATTAAAAAAAACAATTCCTTTATGTAGTACAGACCGATGCTTATGAGAATCAATTTCCAAGGCAAAATGAAGATCAGTATTCAATATTTAATCTTTTAAAGAGTTATTTGAAAAATTGCAAATATGTAATATAAAAAAACAATTCCTTTGTATAGTTCAGATCGATATATATATATATATATATATATATATATATATATATATATATATATATATATATATATATATATATATATATCGGTTTCATATATACTTATATATTTTTTTTTAAATATATTTTACCCCAAACAAGGCAGGCCGCCACTGTAGACGTAAGGGGTTACTGGGAATTAGCGTGTAGGTTTTGGGTGTCATCGTAAGTTAGGAGCAGTGTAGCAAGATGTCTGTTTACATTAGTTTTAAACCTCTGCATGTCGATACAGTCGGGGAAACAGAGAGCAGGGAGAGAGTTCCAGAGCCGGCAGCACAAAGAAAGAAGCTCTTGGGGTAGAAGGCTCTCCGGCATCTTGGGACCTCCACAGTGAATAGATAGGATTTTGCTGATTGTTGAGTTGGTCTAGTGTATTTACGCCGAGGGGGCACCAGAACAGCAAGTACATCGGAGCACAATCCATTGTAAAAAAATTTGTAAAACAAACACAAGGTTTCAACATTGCGGCGATGGGATAGGTGCCGGAGCTTGATGGATAGTGAGGAACCTATTAAGTTGGCGACTCTATTTTAGACTTTGCCTAAGAGGGAAAGACTAGTGGATGATGCACAAGCCCAGATGTGGCAACAACACTCCATGCATGGGCAGATGATGGCTTTGTAGTGATACAGGATACTGTCAGGTGTGAGAAGTTTTCTAGCACGGTAGAGGGAGCCCACCTTCTTTTCTGCAGCCTTGGCAATGTCTTCAATGTATTTGTTTCAATTCATGTTATCTGTTAAAGTCATGCCGAGGAGTTTGAATGTTGAACTCTCGGGTAGGGATTATTTGCCATGACAATCGGTGGTTGAAGAGGTTAACTTGTAGTTGTTGAAGGAAAGGAGCTTAGTCTTTGCGGCATTAAAAGTTACCAACCATTTATGACCCCTATCCACTATAGCTTGGAGGTCATTTTCTAAGGATTCGGCCATTACCTCGGATATGATTGCGTCCGTTTTGCCCACATGACGAGAGTAAAGCGTGGTGTCGTAGCATATATACCTATCTCAGATTCAATGTTATCAGGGAGGTTGTTTATGAAGATCAGAAACAATAAGATCCGAGGATAGATCCCTCGGGTACACCAGCATTTATATCATGTTGCTTAGAGGACAACCTGGATTTTTCTTTTGTCTAGGAAGGATCTAATTATATTAAATATTTGCCCAGTTATACCATATGAGAGTATTTTTAGGAGAAGCCCTTTATGCTATACCTTGTCCAAGGCTTTGGATATATCAAGCGCTACTGCCCTAGCTTCACCTGCCTTATCCAGTGTAATGTATATGCGTTTAGAGATGACTGTTAGGATATCTGCAGTAGATCGTGCTTGTCTAAATCCATAATGGCGGTCAGAAAGAAGTTCAGCATTAACTAGGTGCCGTACTATCGGTAGATTGATTAAGGAATCAAAGATTTTAGCAAAGATCGGGAGTAGCCGTTTGGGCGGTAGTTCTGAGGATCAGTTCTATCCCCAGAATTATCCCCGTAATTTTTGGTGTCCGATATCTTTGTTCCGTCCAGGTCACATACATAATGCAGGTATTTATTATTTGTCTTTCCTTATTGACGCTTTTCCGAAGTTGCACCCTTTTTACTTTCGGTTTTATCGCTTATGACAAATTAAATATTTTTTATAGCGAAAAATCCAATATTCAACAAAAATATTTTTAAATATAATTCAATATATTTTTTTTTGTTTTTGTAAAACATTAAATTTCGCGACGATAAAGTAACATTTTTCAAATAATTTGTAAAAACATTAAATTTTGATTTAATCTCATGATGCGCATAATGAAAGATTTTTGCACCGAAATATGTTTGTTTTATTTGTTAATACACTTTTCTTGAATCAATCTTTTGTAATGAAAACTACCTACTTTTATGTTGTTTATAAATCTCACATATTTATAAAACAAAACGTTGTGCAAATGAAATAGTATTTTTTATTAAAAAGATGCGTAAAACAAAACGTGCTTGTAAATCAAACTATGTATTTTTAGAAAATTCATAACCTTTTGTACCTAAAAACCTTTTTTATATATAATAAATCCGCGAAGGCAAAGTTAATAATGTGCGTACACGGCGTATTATTTTGTTTATAATTCAACCGGAAGTAAAAATGAATAAATTCGCAATGCTATGGCAAAATGTGTCATTTTGATCATTGCCCATTCTGGGGTGCCTCAAATCCATTTGATCCTAAATATATAATGAAAATATTAAATTAGGCCAAATATAGTAATAGTACTACGCATCTTAATTGAGAAAATTAATTTCATCCATTAAAGCGACGAAGCGGATAGTTAGCTCTGTTTTTCCTATTAATTTTACGAAAACAGTTCCTGTAAAAAATGTTTTTTAAAAAAATATCTTCAAGGGTTTAATCACGTAATTGAGTTTTTTTTTATTGTTTCTGATTTTCATAAAGGACCTCGCTGATGAAATTGAGTCTGAGATGGGTACATTTGCTGATGACAACACGCTTTACTCTCGGCATGTGGGAACAACAGACACGCACATATCCAAGTCAATGGGTGAATCCTGAGAAAATGACCTTCAGACTGTAGTCGAATGGAGACAAAAATGGATGGTAACATTCAATGCAAAAGCTCGTTTCCTTTAACAACTCCAACAGCTTCTTTCTCCGAGTTGACAGCCTTTGGAACTCCAACCCTGCTCCCTGCTTCCCTGACTGTTCCGGCATGAAGAAATTTAAATGTAATGTAAACAAACCACTCGCCGCACAACTACTCTCTTAGGATGTTTATTTACTCCTCGCGGAGTTAGGCACAAGGCCAGTTTTATCTTACTCCCACAAGTAAGATGTGACCCAAGATCGGGTCGAGCAAGTGGTGTTAAAAGCCAGCGCTCGAGAGGTGAGCACTCTGGCCATTTAAAAATTGCCTGGGCAGCCCCGTCGGCATTCCCCGGTAGGGGCGCCTCAGACAGTAAGCAATAAACTTACTCCTCCCCAAAGAGGGGAGGCGAAGCCTGGGAGGGTGGACCTCCTAGAACTGCACAGGACAGGCGTGCAATATCCATCGGAACAGATACTACACTTTGATCTTAGCCAAAAGGCCGAGATAATCTCTTAGGAGTAATTTACTCCTCTCCAGGAGTTAGGCACAAGGCCAGTTTTTATCCTACTCCCACAAGTAAGATGTGACCCAAGCTCGGGTCGGAAAGTGGGGGTTGAAAAGCCAGCGCCCGAGAGGTGAGCACTCTGACCATTAAAAATTGCCTGGGCAGCCTCGTCGGCATTCCCCGGTAGGGGCGCCTCAAGCAGTAAGCAATTAACTTACTCCTCCCCAAAGAGGGGAGGCAAAGCCTGGGAGGGTGGACCTCCTAGAACTGCACAGGACAATCCCATAGACCGGCGTAAATCAAGCCCCGAAGGCCAAGACAATACCAGTCTATAGGGTGCAGTATCCATCGGAACAGATACTACACTTTGATCTCGACCAAAAGGCCGGGCCGAGAGTAGGATGTTTATTTACTCCTCGCGGAGTTAGGCACAAGACCAGTTTTATCTTACTCCCACAAGTAAGATGTGACCCTAGATCGGGTCGAGCAAGTGGGGTTAAAAGCCAGCGCTCGAGAGGTGAGCACTCTGGCCATTTAAAAATTGCCTGGGCAGCCCCGTCGGCATTCCCCGGTAGGGGCGCCTCAGACAGTAAGCAATAAACTTACTCCTCCCCAAAGAGGGGAGGCGAAGCCTGGGAGGGTGGACCTCCTAGAACTGCACAGAACAGGCGTGCAGTATCCATCGGAACTGGCCCCTAATACACAGTAGTCCCCTTACGTCTCAATGGCAGTATACCTTGTCTGGGATGAACTCAAATTAAAAAAAAAGGTTTATTTACAGTTTCTATATTTTAATATATTTTATATTTTAATATAAGATTGATGAAAACAAAAATAATTTCCTTCACCAAAACTTCAGCAAATTAACTTTAATTTTTCATAATTCCAGTCGTAAGTTTTCAGAAAACAGAAACAAAAAAGAATCGACTTTTAAACCAATGAACTTTCAAGGTCAACGTGAACGACAGGTTTAAAAGACAAAGTTAAGGGGAAAATATATAGAATCGACCAACGAACTGGCGAGCATAGTAAGATAGAGAGAGAGAGATGCGATGTTCGCATACGTTAGAAATTTGAAATAATGATGGGCGGAGGAGATAATAGAAAAAAACTCGTCTGGCAAAAATCCGAAACCAACTTCAACATAATTTAAGCAACTCAACAACACAAGCGCATCAACAGGCAACTTTTAACTGTTGTCGCTGGTGTGAATAAGCACCGTGATTCGAGAAAGGCTTATTTTATTATGTCAAGATAAATGGTAGTAATCAAACTGTTTTCTCTCTCTCTCTCTCCCTCTCTCTCTCTCTCTCTCTCTCTCTCTCTCTCTCTCTCTCTCTCTCTCTCTCTTTATATATATATATATATATATATATATATATATATATATATATATATATATATATATATATATATACTAGCAGGAAGACCGGTGGTTACTCGGGATTGAGTAAGGCCGTGCTCATATAATTTCTTCGTTTTTGCTGCCTAATATAATCATAAGAAACTGAGATGTTGGAAATCTCTCTAAATAGCGAAAATGTCATTAAAATACAAATTTGAGACGGAATTCTTTCCATTTGTGTGACTTTGCTGTGTTCATACCAGTGATATGTAAATTATCTCAAATATTTCATTAGATTTTTTTTCTATGCTGTGCACCGCTAAAAATGGCATTGCAGCTTTTATGGGAGACCTTCGATACCAAAAAATACCCTCACTACATCCTACCAAAACGGACAAAATGCGGCTTGTAATTAAAAAAAAAACAGCGTTTTATTACTTACTCAAGAGGATGGAATTAAGTATTTGAATAAAAAGATCGTCACCTTTATATTTCTGCCTCCACATAAACTCACATAGATAAATGTTAACCATTCCGCGATGCGTTCCACGGTGGTGTTTATTCTGCATTTTGTACAACCTAATCGTAACCCGACACATGTCTAGACACGACTAACAAAAGTATTCAGGTATGAGTGAGTATAACTTCTTTCCAAGAACTGCAGGCTTGTGGAACTCTCTTCCTGCTGACTGTGTTTCTTTCTACCTATAGCCTTAGTCTTTTCAAGATTATGAGCAATAAACATCTCCTGTCTTAGCGATAATCATATTTTGTTCTTGTTAGCTCCTTACATCAAGTGGCTCCATGCCTTGTCTGGAGCGATTTCCATAAAAATAAAAAATAGAATTTTGAATTAAAAACTGGCATGGTTTTTATTATTTTGGGGAGGCAAAACTCTTTTTTTCAATCAGTGGCGGGGCTATCCTACAAAAGACCTGTGACTCTATACAATCTTTACCAACAACGTTTTAAGTAAGAGAAAAATAAAACTAGAGAGGCCTCCAGAGCGTTTCTGAAACCATCCATTTCCACCCCTTCTCTCACATGTAATAGGATGTTGATAGCATCGGTTGTGTTGATGCGATCGCTGTTATCATCCAATTCTCATTGTTTAAAAGGTGAGCTGCCAAGAGTAACAAGAAATGTTCTCTGACGGCGGCCATCGCTGCAAAACCAGCGACAACAGTTTCAATGCAATAAACATCAGGAGGAGCAGCAGCAAAACAGCAAACCGCGATGGACGAACGAGCAAAAAAGTATACGCCATCCTAGTCGACATGTTTTCTTACAATATAAACACAGTGTGATTCGCTACACTTTCGCTTCACTTCTCAGCTAATGCTAATAAAATTTAAACGAGGTTTTAAATATTATAAAACTTTGATTTTGTTTTGTTTTCATATTATCATGTATACGTAAAATCGCATCGTAAAATTGCAAGTTAACTGTTTTTCGCTATCAACATTATAACATCAATTACCAGATGATTTATTTTCTTGTCAAAGTTGTATGTTTTACTAATGGGTTGCCATTTATCAAGGTTAAAAGCCACTCGAGAGCTAATTAGACCGGATTATTGTCAGCCGAGAGATGAGTTATACTATGGGAGTACTAAAATTAATCAAAATTATGAACGTCGTTTGGTTACTTGATGGTTTAGGGCAAGAATGTGTTGACATTGGATTTGAAGACGACCATGTTGTAATCAACAGGGAAGCAGTCTCGAAGTAAGTTTTTGCAAAGAAGATTTGTCCATGGAAGTTCCGACTGGCACATGGAGAGAGAAAGGAAAGTCCGTTTTCGTTGTTGAAAAAGCCGAGTTCTTGCTGTGAATGTCTTACAAGAAGGAACTAAAGATTAAACAATGCTCTATTGTATGATAGTACTTTAATTCGATACATGAACTATTTTTCGAGTTATATACATTTGTTATTTTAAGGGGTGGGGGCTTTTTTTTCGTTTTTGCAATATTTCAAATACGTTTTAGTGTTGCACAACACGTAGCAGTTACAACTGCTTTGTCTCCAGATGCCAGAGAGCCTTCTACTCCAATAGCTTCTTTACTCGTGTTGTCGGTCTCTGGAACTTCCTCCCTGCTCCTTTTTCCCGACTCTACGGACATGCAAAAATTTAAAACTAAGGTAAACAGACATCTCGCTTCACAGCTCACAACTTAGGATTACCCTCAAAACTTACTCCTTAATTCTCAGTAACCCTTACGTCTAAAGTGGCGCCCTGCCTTGTTTGGGGTGAACTATGATAATAAGAAATGTAGATTTATGATTTGTCAAATGCATAAGATTACTTGACAAGATTTTATCTCAGTTTCGTCTATCGCCGGATACATTGGAAGATCGGAGATAAGAGATCGGTTACATTTTCTTCATTCAATACTGTTATAGTGTAGCACTCCGAGGACCAATTCTTTGATCCCAGCAGAGTACCCAGACAGCGGCTCATCACGTAAACAGTTTGAGTTTTGTCGTTGTATAGATAACACGTAGCTGTAGTTCTTTCTCTCCCCCGTTCTTCTTCGCCGTTGTTTTGTTACGATATGTGTGGATCAATAGCAGCGGTTTCAAATAATTACAACACAAAATCATTTGGGGTTTAGCAATTCTTTCGTGGGTGAGTAATTTTATTTTCCACACTACAGTATACATACATAATACCACAACCCATACCATTGCAGTCTAGAAAAAAGAGAAAGATCTCATCAGCTTATTCGTTACGTGCCACTACCGATTTCTTGTTATGACGTCATATCCTGACAAATAACCTTAACTTTAATTTGACTTCTGATGGAAAATTCCATGTTCTGCTTGACTAACTCTATGTGTAATCTTCCATTTTTAACCTCATTCCTTGACACCTGCATCTAAATATTGCTACAATAGTAAGCAAACGTCTCTCCGCATATTTCTTTTTAACTTTAAGCGATGAATTTACCTTCTAATATATTTCTGGAATTCATTACCTATTTTCTGCAGAAACAGTTGTGATTTTTTTATTTGGTTAATATTCCCGACACGTATATTCATGTTCATTCATTTTATTTCTATATTGTCAACGATATTAACACTCATTTTATTTCTATATTGTCAACGATATTGACACCCTTGTGACATCTATTGTGACTGTGAACCTACTCCATTGGTAAGAGGTTATTCCGATCAAGTCCAAGATTCCTATGTCGATGCTTTTAAGCATTTCGGGTGAGTATTGATTTACTCCTCTCCAGGAGTTAGGCACAGGGCCAGTTTTTATCTTACTCCCATAAGTAAGATGTGACCCAAGGTCGGGTCGGGAAAGTGAGGTTTAAAAATTGCCTGGGCAGCCCCGTCGGCATTCCTCGGTAGGGGCGCCTCAGGCAGTAAGCAATAAACATACTCCTCCCCAAAGAGAGGAGGCGAAGCCTGGGAGGGTGGACCTCCTAAAACTGCACAGGACAGACCCATAGACCGGATAAATCAAGACCCGAAGGACAAGACAACACCAGTATGGGGTGCAGTATCCATCAGAACAGATATTACACTTTGATCTTAGCCAAAAGGCCAAGAATAAGCATTTCGGGTGAGTAGCCACTGTACTTAGGTTCATTTACTCCTACACCTCAATGATGGTGTCCACTCCCCAAATCTGACATTTGAAAATAAGGGCTTCAGGGCAGAGAGCAGGAGTACACCGAGTTCTCGTTAATTCCAGGACAACGTCGGTGTACCTGCCAGTATATAAATATATATATTCTTTCTTTTTTTCTGCGTTTATCCTTCTAAATCGGTGTCCACACTGAATTTTTTTCTGATTATTCAGTGGCATAATCTGTCGCCACAGAACCCCAAAGAGATTTTTATAGCACCTGGTCTTCCCAAATGGTCAACTATTTAGTACTAATTAGACTAAACGTTGCGTAACTTCTGCGATCTTACGAGGGTCGGTATTAACGCGATTGTAGCTGTTAACTTCAGGAATATTAAAACAAACAAGTATGAATATACGATAGATAGGTAATTTAAACTATGAAACGTTTGGTCTTACTACATACAAAAGTGTTTGATCTATAAACACCATTTGTTATTAATTTTTTAGGACATCGGTTATTGTTTATTGGCGAAAAATAGGTTACGAACTGTTTTAAAAATAGAGCTCATCCTAAAATGTGTTTTCGTCTTAAACAGGCGAGCTTAACGCTCGCCTGTTTGACGTGTCAGTATAAAAAATGCTGTATTCATCCACCCACACTTCGTTTTGTTTTTGAACTGATTGCCAATATTTTAAGAATGAATTATTTGAAATGGAATTGATAAATAAATATATGTTGGAAAGGAAAATCATAAATTCGTCAAGTTTTACCCTGGTGTAATAGTGATAGTAAAGATTTTCTGAAACATGTGTACACATGGAGAAATATTGTTGAGTAGTGATTTTTGGAGCATGATTACAAAATATTGTTCAATTTTTATTTATTTACACATGAATACATAAAACGTCTGTTTTAATGTATATCGACGCTTTCGGTTCATTATATTGACACACACACTAAATATTGCAAACGATTCTCTGTAAACAATTTAATGGAGATGTATTCTTGTTTTATTGAATACTAGCTGGCCCTATCCGGCGTTGCCCGGATCCCTTAAATTTAACTTTTTGTAAATACGATTTTGAAAGCTAAATAAAATTACTTCGATATTCCTTTTAATGTCCAAGGGTCACGAAGAAATTTATTATTTTTTTCAACTATTAAGCGAAGATTAAAATGGTTGACTTGTTTGCGAATAAATCTAAATGTTAGTGTTACGTCTGGATGTTTATACGTTTCGGTTCAATTACAACTCAGAAAAATGAAGGAAGTACAAAGTAGAAACTTTAACAGATTTATTTAACAAACACACTGATTAAATTTGAATGTAGAAAACATCGCTGAACGCGATATGCTTGTTTGATTGTGAGACCGTTCTGTTTACTTTTCACTGTCCGCAGACGACTTCTTTAATCCAAGGGCGATAACTCTTACTTTTTGATTCAAGGGAAATAACTCGATTTTGTTAGGTTGTCCTAACAGTTAGATAGTGGTAGTTGCAGATAGTAGGAAGCTCATTGGAAGAGAGAGTGGGAGCTAAAACGAAACTCGGAAGTGACGTCATTACGGTGGGAAGCTTAGTCGATCTCTTTTGTTCCTGACTCTCGACCAAGGCGGTTGTGAAAAAAAGTAGGTCTCGCGAACCCCAAGATTTTGGGGCTGGACATTGAACACAAGTAGCGCAAATGGCTTGAATATCTTCCCCAGTAGTGCTCTCTCTCTCTCACTCTCTCTCTCTCTCTCTCTCTCTCTCTCTCTCTCTCTCTCTCTCTCTCTCTCGTTCAAACGAACCAAATCTGTGTCATCTGTTTTATGTCTAAATAAACCTTCTTAAAACTAGACCGGCGTTCAGTGTATCGTTCAGAACCCGATGCACACAGAACAACAAGACGAAATCCGGGTACCCATCCGCTAAGGTAAGCAGAAATCTAACATCTCCGATTTGGAGTATCCAACATCTGCGATTTGGGCCGACTGACCCATGAGGCTAAGTGCGAGCGGGGATATCACGGACAACATGTGGTTCCAACGAAAAGAGACAGCGGGGTCCAAGCGAAGAAAAACGAAAAACAGAAGTGACGACAGAGCGGGAGAGGAAGAAGAGAAAGACGAGGATAGAAATAGAAAAGAAAGAAAGAAGAGAAATGACAATAGAAATGGTAAGTTACTTTTAAAATTGTGTTTATTAATTATTAATTGTGATTATAGATTGTTAAAGTAAAATAGAGTGAAAAAAAGTAAAAAGAAAGAAAGGAAAAATATAAAGAACATTATTTTGTTAAACTGTTTGAACAGAAAATTAAAGTAGTTAAGAAAAGGAGAAAAAAGAAAGAAAAATTGTTAACATTTTATCGACGTAAAGAAAAGAAGAGAAAAGAGACGATAGAAATATAAAGGAATTTACTTTTAAACTAGATTGAATGAAAAAGAAAAAGAGAAAAGAAAAGACATCATGAATTTATTTAGTAGAGAAAAGAAAGGGAAGAAAGAAAAACGCAATATAATTGTCGGTAAAAGAAAGGAGAGACCGATCCAGTGAACGTTTTTTTTTTTAATTTAGATGTTAAAACGAAAATCAAAAATGGGTTGAGATGTCGTACAAAAAAAACGATTTAATTAAAACGCAAGGTGCCGTGATTGCGTGCAGACTTTTTTGTCATTGTTGTACGGGTCGCCATTGTTGTATGGTTGTTCAGTGTTTTGGAAAAGGAATAAAAGAAAACAGGGGAAGAGAAAGTAACGATGGACAAGTATAAACTTAGTTGGGAAAGGGAGAGAGGGGGGGTTAGCAGGGTATTTGAATGCGAATTGTTTATTTAATGAATTTTCTAACTTATTGAAGAGAAACGTAAATTGAACTTCTCAGCCTTCATTTTAGAGAGGGGAAAAAATGGAGAAGTGCGTGTTTATCTGTGTTTTCAAACTTTGAAAAATAAAATGGAAATAGCATATTGAACATTTCAGCTTTTTTTTCTTTCAGTTTTATTGCTAATGAGTAATCAAGATGGGTGTTTATGTTATGTATATAATTTTTTCAGAGAATTATTTTAAAAAAATGTTTTCGATTGTGAACTTTAATTTCACCATTATTCATTTAACGCTAATAGAAGAAATGACAGTCCCCTCAAAATGTAGGCTGGAATAAACTTTAAATTTACAGTAGTTAATGTCAGCGTACAAAAAATGTGAAGTCATTTTATACGATAATGGTAAATTTATGTAATGTATGGATGCACGTATGCGTAAAAATAGCCGTAATGCTTTTATCTGTTGATCTCATCCAAAGTGTATTTGATTTATGCATTTAATTTTTTAAGAGTTAATTAATGGAAAAAAATACGACTAATACGACTAATAAATATTTAGTGTTTATATATATATATATATATATATATATATATATATATATATATATATATATATATGGGGGGTGTACGATAGATTATTACGAATCTGCGCACCTGCAGCATTAGCAACCAGTGAGACAAAAAATATGTATCTTTACTAAATTAATTACCCTGTATAATGGGTGGTAGTCGTAGTACATATTAATGGATTAAAAAAAACACGCTAACTTTCTCTTTATAAAACGGAAAATCTAAAATATAGACCCTAGATAAATAGTGAAATCGATAAATATTATTGGAAATGACTTTTTTTTTCATGAAATGGAACAAGTTAGGTCGAAAATGAATGACTAAACGGTTTTTGTTTTTGTAGCTTTTGTTTATTAAGCTATTTCGGTCAATTGGATCGAGGAAAATCTCACTTTACTTTATATATAAGATAAAGACTTTTGGTGTTATTTAATTTCAGAAAAACAAAGTAGATATTGTAAAGAGTTCATCGCATATGATTAGTGGAACACAAGTTGATATTTTGCCCATGGCGTTAAAGGGGGCGATGGCTTCACATGTTTTCCAACAGTATACAGGACAACATTAGGTTCGATAGAATTTGAACTTTGCATTGTACGCGACGGTATCCGTTGGGCAAATCTCACACCCACCCATTATGGGGAAGACGGCATTGTTTCCATAGTTTTGCATCATTAAAACAATCTTAAACGATATATTATACGGATTTCTTTTCTTTCTATTATTCATTTTACTTCAGTAAGTTTTCAGAGATTAAGTGTCCCCTCCCCTTGATTTCGTCATGAGATACATAGATGTCTGAGTGTGAATTTAAAGTTCTTCTCTACTTGCCGAACCTTGAGTAAGTAACACAGTGAAGAAGAAGAAGAAGAAGAAGAAGAAGAAGAAGAAGAAGAAGAAGAAGAAGAAGAAGAAGAAGAAGAAGAAGAACTTTTTCGTCGATCCAATGGACCAATTAACGATGTTATAGTTTATTTTTCTTGTGGTCTTTGTTTAGGACCAGCAGTTTGGTTGAGTATCCAACTTAGTGTTGTTACTTGTAGCAGCATCACTGGAAAAAGGTGCACCATTCCTCGAGTGAGCCAGTGTGTAGACATTTCAATTAGATCTTAGTTTGGCTTCAGACACTTCGAATATTTGCTTACGGTTTACTTATAGGGCAAAGTATCATCGTGTTAGGTTGTCCTGACAAACCCAAGACACTCGAAGATGGTGTCTAGTAGGCATTCGAACTTTCTTTAGACTAAGGGAACTGCGTAGTTGGTCCAATAGTTATCATCGCAGACTATGGGATTTGCTATTGCAAGTTCAAATCCTACCGGATCTTACTGACAATGTTGGGAAACGTATGAGCATGCAATTACTCCTCAGCGATGTGTAAAATATTAACGTGTGTTCAATTGATCGCATACAGTTAAATGTTCGGCATTAAATAACTTTAAAAAGTGTGTGTATACTGTAAAACGACTAGAGCATACCGAGGTGCTAAGCAGCATATCCCCTTCTGCAAGTCGCTGGAATTGTCCATTGAAAAGGAAAGCGCCGATACACATGGGTTCAGTGCCATCGCAGGAAAATCCAAAACATTGTTGTATATGTCCTCAGTCTGTTTTGAGGACTCCGATTTGTCGTCAGTGTTGATTCCCGAAGCTTTTCTCATGGGTCTTCCTTCTCTTAGATGAGTTGCCGTCTCCGACTGATGAGCTCTTGTAAGGAGATGGTGAGTTGATGAAAGGGGTTATCCTTTTATCTTCTCGTAAAGAAACGGAACAACGAAAAGTATTTCTGTAACTATAACAAAAAGGGGTTTCATTAACTCAAGGTCACCTATACCGTTTGGTATAGGTAGAAGAGAGTGGGACAGTGTCCGTCTGAGGAAGAGGAAGAATATAAGAGTTCTTAGGGCCGCCCGTGGATTTCTTCAGGTGAAGATGGTAGTAGTCGTCGAGTGAGGCGACGGCGGCAGGAGAGAGAGCGTTTCCTCGTTCCTCGCTGGTGCTCTCTGCGATGTGTCTAAGCTGGTGCCAGGAGTTTGTCGCATCTTTTTCCTCAAACCCTAAGGGAACATAAGTAGTCCCTTAGGGAACTAACGATATTACTGCGCCCTGTGATTTGATTGGACAAGCCAGCTCACGGGGACAGTGATTACGCATTCGAAAGTAGTCCCTATTGGTGACTGAAACACTCTATCTACCCAATGTACTGGTTTTCACTTCTTCTTCTATCAGTAGTAACAGTTCCGCCGGGCTTATAGCTAAGCCATGAGTGCAGGTCAGGGGCTAGACATAGTGTCAAAGGCTTTTGTGGACGCGCACCGTGATGGGCGTTTCATATAATAACGCCTATGATAATCTTGGAACTATCAACAATGAAATGACTATGCAAAATGAATAAACGCTCGTTCAGATCAAAGCGTTTGAGGACACAGGGGATTTTTTTCTTCGTCGAATGGTGCAAGCTTCCCACATTAAACCGATCTTAGGTCACATACAGGTATTAACCTCAATATCACTGCAAGATGTGGCACAAAGCCGAAAGGGGGAGAGAGAAATGCCAGCGCACCAGAGGTAGTGCATTAGCCACGGCAGCACTTTTCCTGGCCCGCAATTGCAGTCATTTAAAAATAAAAAATAGTCTTCAATATTAAAGATAAGCATATAATTGTCTCCCCCCCCTCGAATACATTTTTTTTCGGTTTAGTTTTATTTTTCTACTTTTCCACCGGCCGCCAGCACTTTTCCTAGCCCGCAGCACTTTTCGTGGCCCGCAGCAGCCGGCAGCGCGTAATGGCTCAAGTGACTCAATCGCAGTCATTTAAAAATAAAGAATAGTCTTCAATATTAAAGATAAGCATATAAGTGTCTCCCCCCCCCTCGAATACATTTTTTTTCGGTTTAGTTTTATTTTTCTACTTTTCCACCGGCCGCCATCACTTTTCCTAGCCCGCAGCACTTTTCCTGGCCCGCAGCGGCCACCAGCGCCAAATGGCTCAAGTGACTCAATCGCAGTCATTTAAAAATAAAAAATAGTCTTCAATATTAAAGATTTATTTGCAAAAAATTCTAAAATTTGTTTATTCCCAAATATTGACTATTGTTTTGTGATAAAAATTGAAAAGGAACTTTAAAAAACAAAATACAAAAAAAGTTTCCCACAAGCAAAAAAAAAAAACATTGCAATTTGTTTGTAATAAATGTTTGACGCATTAATACATAAACTAACTTGTTCTTTTCATTTATTTTGATTTCTTAAAGAAAATATAAATTTATTACAAATTAAACATCACAATGATAGCATATCTAAATAAAAAAAAACACTTAGACAGTTTCAGCACGATACAATATACAAGTCGGTAGATAATTAGACTCTACTGCGTTTGGTATAAGTCTTGTTAATGCTATTGTTACTTTTTCTTTTTAATTTTTCGACTGTTAACTTTTTTGAACAAATATATCTGTTATGTTATACTTAATCGTTTGCACTTTAAGGACAGCGCTGAAATAATAACGTCATTATTTAGAAACCCATTATAAATTTTAAAAAAACATCCATTATAAATAATAAAAAAAAACAATATTTCATATTCATACATTTATATATATATATATATATATATATATATATATATATATATATATATATATATGTGTGTGTGTGTGTGTGTGTGTGTGTGTGTGTGTGTGTGTGTGTGAAATATTGTTTGTTTTTTTAATTTATAATGGGTGTTTTTTTGTTTTTTTTATAATGGGTTTCTAAATAATAACGTTATTATATCAGCGCTGTCCTTAAAGTGCCAAAAATTTAGTATAACAAAAGATACTAAAAAAAATTGTATTTGGGGGGGAGCAATAAAATGACAATTATATGCTTATTTTTAATATTGAAGACTATTCTTTATTTTTAAATGACTGCGATTGAGTCACTTGAGCCATTTGGCGCTGCCAGCCGCTGCGGGCCAGGAAAAGTGCCACCCCATTAGCCCTATAAAAATACCTGGGTAGCATTCCCTGGTAGGGACACCTTTGGCGATTGACAATGAGCCAACCTCTCCTCAAAGAAAGAAGGTAAAGTCTTGGAGGGTGGACCTCGTAAACTACTGAGAACAATAGGTCAGCTCAACAGAGCAGGGCAGTTCGTACTACAGCGGAACATCCTGTCCATGACGTGATTGTCCATGACGTATCCTCCACTAGTATGAAATGTAAAAAAAAAAAGTTGGCCCATTCTACCCGACTGGACTGTTGGTAACATATCAACATTATTTCTTTGATCAGCTGACTAATAAAAGACATCAATAATCTATCCTGGCATTACCTCCTCTATTTGGGGAGGTGATAGCTTTATTGTCTGTGGTTCTTATTCGTAAGACAATACTGCCCGGACAATGCGGGTTGTTTTTGTTCCAAGTCCAGATTTCACCATTTTGAGGAGTTGGATTTTCTCTATTTAAACATACAACCTTGTGTCTATTTGACCTCGTGGGGAGGCAAATATATAATAAAAATAAAGAATGTCCTCACTGTACACTCACTGCAACATAAACAAAAAGTATTACCATTGATTTATTTTTTTTAATCAAACATCTCCAGAGAGAGAGGTGAACGTTCGCATCGAACATTCCTCTTCAACTGGTGTCGCTGTGCTGAATTTCTCGAAAGCATCAACCAATTAGAATGCGAGGTGACTGACCGACGCGACCTTCTTTCATCCTACCCCGAATCCGATTAGATTAGCTTTCTTTGCTTCAATGTTATCTTTGTATTTGTGTTTTTTTGTGTTTTTATGTGTGTTATGAAGCATGTTATTTCTCCTTTTTCAGCTATACTTAACAAGAGACGAGAATCGATACCGTTTTGATTTGTTTTTTAATAAATTATGCGTTAAAATGTGTCAGCTTTATCCATCATGTACTAGTAGATCTACACAGCGTTACCCGGGTATCAAATATACTGAATATCTATATCTATATCTATATACTACTAAAACTCTATATCTTGCTTTTTTTTTGTACATCTTGTTATCATGTTTGTCCCCGTGAACACTATATGACGTCATCAAAATGATTACGTCACTAAAGGTTGAGGTCACTAGTAACGACATCCATCAAATCGGTATAGTATACTAGTAAAACGTGTTTGTTTATTATCTTGTTAGTCTTCGTGCACAATCGATGACGTCACAAAAGGATGACGTCGTCCATTAAAACAAATTGGTATAACCATGAACAGTCACAAATTGATGACGTCACAAATGATAAGATCGGCTATCAAACCAGAGTTAAATGTGGGAAGATCTTTTATGACGGTATATCTAGAGAACCTGTGACCCTTCCGATCACTGGTCGTCTTCTAAACGAACCGTCTCGACCAGGAGCGGGCAACCTTTTCAGAATGAGGGCTGGATGAGAGTTTTGGAAGGAGATCGCGGGTCGGAGTGAAAAACGAAATCTCAGAATTACTATATTTTGTTTACATGAATAAATTGTACAAAAATTGTATTGAACACTCGGCAAATCTGATATTTTTTTCTCAAGAGACTTCTGTATGTGATGTTATAGCAGCAGTTCTTGATCCTGTCCGCAACATCATCATCATCATCATCATCATCATCATCATCATCATCATCTACTCCAACATTTCTTTCCGAGAAACGGATTTGATTTTTATGAGTAAAAACACTCTGTTTGTATTGTGCACTCGAGTTTGTCTGCCTTTTTGTTGTTATTGCTTTCATCACATGTCTTTTCTTTATTGTTTTCTTTTTCTTGTCGGTGGAAGCCGTGTTACATTGGACAACCGGCCATCATCTATCGCATCCGTGCCACCGCTCCCGCCACAGATCCGTAGCGATTCTAGAGTGAACGGCGGCAATATCGATTAAGCTAATCACATTCACTTATGTTTTTACTCGTGCCTTGTGAATCTCTTCAAAAAACAAGACAAATATAAAAAAAAAAACACGCATTCGCTCTGGCTTCGCTTCTTCTCATTGGCTGTTGAATTAGGACTGGTGTCGCTACGATGGGTCAGCGGGAACGGAGGTTATTTGTCTCATTTCTGATTGTATGATAGACTTAATCGATACTTGCAACGCACTAATGACAAAACAACTCGAACGTTTTTTGTTTTTTTAATTTCTTTCGAAGAATTTATTATCTTTTCTTCTAGACAATCGTGTGTCATCAGGAAATATCAAGCACGTAGGTATTATTCTAACTGGTGTATTTATAGAAGTCTTGGACATGACTCGTAATGCTTTGGAAAATGCCACCAAACATGAGACCATAGTTCACGGAATTTTAAGAAAGACGGATTCTATTGAAAGGTTTCAACTCAATCTGCGCGTTTAGCGATGAAAATTTCAAAATTAAGCATCACAAAAAGACGAAAATGCGATTTCATAGTTTTATTTTGATATAAATAATAACGGTTTCCCATTAGTGTAAATCTATAATCCTCTGTAAGGAATAGATTTATCGGGTTTTCTGACTGGCGTAATAGCAAATACGTATGTAAATAGAAAGCCTACGTATATAGCGTTTGGGTTTCTTCTGTCAGCGGCGATGTTCGTTGGTGCAGAGTGTTAGGGACTTGGACTGTTTGGTTGCATTTGTATGTGACTGACGTTTCCAATCGGCGTGGATACACTAGGTACGTCTAGCAACAGTAATGAGTTGTAGACGACGAAACAGCTATTGTATGTGAATCGTCCTACTTCTGTTCCAAAGTCCTGTCAGTTGGATGGAATTTTTATACGAAAATCTTATGCCTCATTTCATGAAGTTTCTGTACGTGATGGTATAAAAGGCGCCGACGAAGACTTGATATCATAAAAAAAATAACAAAAAATTAACAATAATTTTTTTTCAGAAAGTCTTGGAAACGATCGTACGCCGAATGCTTGTTGGTTTTGAATTCTTAGAACAATGTTCAAATTATATTGATCTAAACTAACATTATATATATATATATATATATATATATATATATATATATATATATATATATATATATATATATATATATATATATATATAGTCTAAAGAAGCTTTGAGTCATTTTAACAAAAAAAAGTAAAATGCAGTTTAAATTCCCAGAGAAACTACCTAAATCCAAGATATTGCAAACTTAACATTCGTTGGGAAATTCATAAATAAATAAAAATAATAAGTAAATAAAATTTTAAAAAAGAAGGGGGGTTAGTATCTAACAGTAAAACAAAAACAGGAGACCTTATGCGTCTAATATTAACACGGGGATCATCAGCTGTTTACCATGTAACTGTTTCGGAGATTTAAAAACAGGGCAGTTATAATATTCATGGCTCTCCAATGGTACTGATTAAACTACCATGTCCCCAATAATCAAGTGTCGAAATAATTAAGCTTAAAATTTCACTAATATATACATAAATAATAATAATAATAATAATAATAATAATAATAATAATAATAATAATAATAATAATAATAATAATAATAATATCCTTAAGACTACCGTATGATATGGTAATTTGCATATCAAATAACATTAATTATAACAAAATAATAATAATAAAAATAATAATAATAATACTATCTAAACACTACACCCAATAACCATTCTCAGGACCGGCGGCACAGTTATAAAAGTGTGGGGGGGGCTCTCCTAAAAAGTGGGGGGGGGGCGGTTAAACACATGCATATATAACGTCATTATTGATGACCGTAAAGTGAGGGGAGGGGGGGAGTCAAAAAGGGGGGGGGGCTTGGCCCCCCCTTGCCCCCCCCCCCCGGTGCCGCCGTCCATGATTCTGCAATATAGTAGCTAGCAATAAAATTATATAGGAATTAAAGTTGCATAAAAAATAAATTAATTAAAATAAATAAATAAATAAAAAACCAAAATAAAATAAATAAAAAAAATAAAGCTTAAGTACCTTAGGTACCATATATATATATATATATATATATATATATATATATATATATATATATATATATATATATATATATATATATATATAAAGAGAGAGAGAGGGAGAGGAAGAAAGGAATAGTGATAAATAAATAAATTAAATGATTCCTACTATTATTTATTATGGTTCCAAGAATTCATTACCAACAATAATCTGGGTTACGGTCGTTTCAGAGATGTTTAGGAATTATATTTAATTTTCTAACTGAAGACAACGAGATTTTCTAGTTTCGTTTTTTTTTTTAATTACTGTCTCGACTCGCCGAACAAGTTTCTGTGTCGCCAATGGTAATTCGTGGAGTATAGCTCCGGGAGTTCTTTTTTAGCCATATCGAGCGCTTTCGATCGTCGCGATCGTTTTCAAAAGGTAGTTTGTTTGTTTTCTTTTCGTACTGTTTTTGTGACTTTTGTGGGGTGTTTTTAAATTATTTTCGCGGTAGATTGGGTAGGCAAAGAAGAAAAAAGAGACTCGGAAATTAAAAAAATTACGAAACGAGAAAATTCCGCGGTCTTCAATCAAACGTATTATATCAATAACAACTTATTGCCTATATATATATTAAATTCCCGAAACAGTTTTTCATGGTAAACAACTGATGATCCCTTAAAATAGTGTTAGAAACTAACTAATATAATAACTGTAAAAAATAAATTGACTTACATGAGTGATTTTCCACTGGAAGACTTGAGACTATAAGTTTTTTTTTTGTTTTTGTTTTTTTTAAGTTTTTTTTTATATAGTTTTAATGGTTGAAAAACTTCCGAGACTATATATATATATATATATATATATATATATATATATATATATATATATATATATATATATATATATATATATATATAGTGCTGAAACTCTGATGACGATGTTTTCTTACTTGTTTGTTACCGTGCACATTTTATCTTCAGATGAATGTTTGAGATGGTGGGAGAATGGACGAAGAACGTAACTAAAAAGTGAATAATAAGAGAAGTCGTGAGAGGAATGGAATGATGTCAATAATTAAAAGACAGTAGAGAGAAAAGATAGAGGTGAAAGAGAAAAGAGAGAGAGAAATGGGGATGGAAGAGAGAGGGTCTATTATTACATCACAATGTACTTTGAATTCATGAAATCCTTTGTACTGTGCAATTAATGTAAAACCAGGAATATCAACTTATGTCAAAGAATGACAAATCTATCTAATAATACATAGAAAAATACTGACCAACTGCTGATCTAGTATGATATAAATGTACATATAAATAGTATCCTTTTTTTGGCAATCTTTTATTACAAACAAGTTGTATCTGTAGACATGCGCAACGGTGCATGTGTACTGGGGTGTGCAATGCATGCAAAGGAAATGACAAAACGGCCTGATGGTGTTTCCATTCGCAAACGGTAAGTCGTTTATATGAGATGCGATTTGTCGACACTTTTTCGCTCTGGTCAGTGACAGAATCGGCGACAAAATCTACCGCAAACAATCGAAATATGTCGGTCTTCTCGACAGATTTTTTTTCCCAACCGATCGCCGTGGAGACGAGTTGAGCGATAGGTCCCCCTACGCGGGACTTTCTTAACAGTCTTGGTTTGTTAATGACGCGCCACACAGAAGACCATTTTGAATTGTCGAGGAGCAAAGTGTAGTATCTATTCTGATACTACACATTATCTTTGTTGTCCTCAATCATTGAAGGAGAAATCCTTTTAGACGGAGGACATTTTTATTGTTATTCCAATCCAGAGTTCACTTTTTGAGGGAGCTGGATTTTCCCCACATTAAAAAACCGACCTTGTGTCTCACTCTTCCCTCGTAGGGAGGCAAATAAATAGGAGCTCTAACACACTTGTAGGACCATGTTGCCCCACCCGACGATCGTCGACCCCAACGTTGTGTTTCCGTGACCTTCTTCTTTGTCATCATCGTCCAGCCGAGTCGTTTATCTACTGACGGAACGTTGAGGGCACAGCACTGGTCCACAAGTTAATTATAAAAGAAACACCACTCACGATAAAGAACACAAACACATATACGTTGTGTATAATTTAGTTTGAACAATGAGTGTGTGTGACTGTCGAGGCCCCATTGTCGTTTTTCAAGTCGTCAGCTCATCTCATCACCGATGCGCTCTCTCGGGAGTTTCGATCCTAACTGTTGGGAGTCTCGATCCTAACTGTCGGGAGTCTCGATCCTAACTCTCTGGAGGTTCGATTCTAACTGTTCGTCTGCTCTCGAAAACCTAAACTCGTCAACTTTTTGTCATAAACCTTACTGTCGTCAAAGTGTCGTAAAACTAACCTACCCCACTGTCGCAAAACACCGTCACTCCCAAATGTTGTGTCCGGTATTTTTCTTAGTGACCTGTCCTGAACAATGGAAATTGACCACTCCCAAATTGTCTTTTGTCTCTTTCGCTGAGTCATTTCCTATCCCGTATTTTCTTTTGTCTTTGTCGATTAGTCACTTCCTATCCTGTCGGTCTTCATTATATCACACACTCCTCTCTAGACACCGCCTTGATTTGGGATGGGATGGTCATCTTTAGTTTAGAAATAGCCTAGGGATTGTTTTGATGGACATTATCTTTGAGATAACCCTACAGATAAAAATATTAGGGGTTAGTTCCGGTTAGGGTAAAGCCCAATCAGAATAACACTTACTGGTTAGACAATCACCGAAGTGTTCCCACATATCATAAAATGGTGATAAAAAAGATTGTTTGGCATTCATAACTGAAATTTGATGGGCAAATGAGGAATCGATAAAAGTATAGGTTTGATTGCAGAAATAATCATGAATTTTATTACCGATTTCATGGGTGAACATTTTTAAGGGTCACCCTATACATGAAACAAGTGTTAACTTTATGGACATGGAATTTAGAACAAAAAATGTGCACTTTCTATGATGAAGAAGAAGAAAACTAACAACTACAAATGCCTGGGCATCCTCGAAGCGGCCATACTCAGACAAAGATGAAAGAGAAAATAAAACAGAATATCTATAAAGAACGAGAAAACTTCTTTAAATAATTATATAGCAGTAACCTAATAAATGGAATAGATATCAGACAGTACTCGTGGTAAGATACTCGGCCCCTTCATAAGCTGGAGAAAAGATTGATTCAGGGAACCAGGAAATTAATGACTCTGCACACAGCACTACAAGTGAGAGATGATACTATTTATCTTCCTCCCACAAGGTAAGATGTGACACAAGGTCGGGAAAGTGGGAAAAAAACAGCGCTCGAGAATTTTAGCACTCTGGCTGTTTAAAAATTTCCTGGGTAGCCCCGTCGGCATTCTCCGGTAGGGGTGCCTCAGACTATTAGCAATAAACTAACCCCCTCTCAAAGGGTGAGAAGGCAAAGCCTGGATGGGGGCATCTCCTAGAACTGCACAAGACGGACAATCGATAGACCGACGTAAATCCAGACCCGAAGGCCCGGACAATACCGGTTTATTAGGCGAGGTAAAAAACCCTGGTTGAACTGTGAGATGATGTTCACCGATTGTACGCTAAAAGAAAAGAAAATGGAGTAGTACTTGTAAGTACTGAGGATTGCGTGGATAAGATAATTAAAAGACAAGAAAAAACGCCAAAATTGACCCGAAACCACTCTGAGATGCTTAGTGTGCCATGAAGGATTAAAATTATACTACTACTACTACTACTACTACTACTACTACTACTAATAATAATAATAATAATAATAATAATAATAATAATAATAATAATAATAATAATAATACAGATAGGCATTTTCCAAGGAGACTCTCTATCACCACTACTGTTTATCATAGCCATGATGCCACTCACTAATATACCCAGGAAGTGTAATGTTGGATACAAATTCATTTACAAAGTAGAAAGAAGAAACTGACTCATGTATATAGACAATCTGAAGCTATTTGCAAATAAACGAAAAAGAACTAGAAAAGCTGATAAACTCAACCAGAATCTTCAGCTTGATGTGCCAGTCGCTGCACTCAGGAAGGCCAAGAACGACGCTCAACGGATCAATAAGCGCTGTGCCAATGACTACTGGCTAAACCTTTGTGAGAGTGTCCAGCCGTGGCCACCGAGAGTTACTACAGGCCAAGCAACTAACTTCCTGCCCCCCTCTGACGTCACTGACTTCCGTGTCAAAACAAGGACCGTAGTAATAACAATAAGAAGGCATTTCGACTTCTCCATTCACTAAATAATCCATCAAAATTCAGGAAATCAACCAATTTTAATGAAATTTTCAGGATTTATTAATTAATGATCACGGAATATAATAAATCCATTACTTTATTATAAAGCTTGGTGCAAATGTATTATTTCTTGTAAACAAAAAAACACCTTTACTAAAGTTATTCAAAATATCAAAACATGTTGACCATACGATATTGTAAATATTTAAAACAAAGCATTAGACAACTTTAAAAATTGCATGTAAAAAAGAAAAGAACACGATTCGATTCATCTTGAAACTGATCTTTATCCAATATAAATTTAAAGAAAATAATAATTCACGATCAAATACTGCAAAAAACTGAATTATGAATTACCATTATTTAAACTTCTAACCCAATCAACCGTAAGTAATTCAGACTTTTAAATTTGTTTAAAAATTATACAAAAAAAAATTTCAATGTTAACTGTTTGTTTAATAATGGAATCAAAATTCAGGAAATCAACCAATTTTAAAATAATTTCGCGCTTTTTAAAATTTCATTTCATAATTCACAAAGTTAAAATGCCTACTGCATATGTTTGGATTTCCAAAAGAGAAATAATTACTGCAAATATGGATACACGTAATAATGTTTACACCGACTAAATATAGTGTAGTAATTTTGAATTTTGTTTTAATTATATAAAAAAATCAAGTCTGAATTACTTATTCATTATTTGATAAAAAAAGTAGTGTTCCATTTTTTTTTATTACTTTTTTTCGATGTCTTAAGTGTAGCATAGTTTATCTTTTCTCTACTTTTGTAGATTAAATAAATGAAATAATAACATCATATTTAATCAAAATTTTCACAAAAAATATTAATTAAACAATGCTTTATTCAATGATAATATCGTTAATTCTTCGAGTTATACTGATTTTATTAACAAGAGTGTAGGGGCATTTTCCGTAATATATACGAAATAGTTTTTTTTTTTAAATATTTTAAACATATACAGATTTCATTTTAAAAAAATCATGGATTTTTTTTATATATATAAAAATATACGTTTAGTAAAGGTGTATTTTATTTTTAAAAAAATAATACATTTTCACTAAGATTTTTAAAAAATGTTTCACTATATCTCCTGTGCTTGTTTATTAATAAATATTGAAAATTTCATTAAAATTGGTTGATTTCCTGAATTTTGGTGAATTTTTAAGTGAAGGGAGGGTCAAAATGTTTTTACATTTTGGGGATCGGCCTTTGATTTTGCACGTTCCTATCTCTTAATAGCAAGATAGGAGTTGGTGATTCCATTATTAAACAGACAGTTAACATTGAAAATTTTTTTGTATAATTTTTAAACAAATTTCAAAGTCTGAATTACTTACGGTTGATTGGGTTAGAAGTTTAAATAATGGTAATTCATAATTCAGTTTTTTTTAAGTATTTGATCGTGAATTATTATTTTCTTTAAATTTATATTGGATAAAGATCAGTTTCAAGATGAATCGAATCGTGTTCTTTTCTTTTTTACATGCAATTTTTAAAGTTTTCTAATGCTTTGTTTTAAATATTTACAATATCGTATGGTCAACATGTTTTGATATTTTGAATAACTTTAGTAAAGGTGTTTTTTGTTTACAAGAAATAATACATTTGCACCAAGCTTTATAATAAAGTAATGGATTTATTATATTCCGTGATCATTAATTAATAAATCCTGAAAAATTCATTAAAATTGGTTGATTTCCTGAATTTTGATGGATTATTTAGTGAATGGAGAAGTCGAAATGCCTTCTTATTGTTATTACTACGGTCCTTGTTTTGACACGGAAGTCAGTGACGTCATTTTCTAGCTAACCGGCCTGTAGTAACTCTCGGTGGCCACGGTCCAGCTCTCTGCTGACTGCGGCGATATTCGTGTCATATACGATGGTTTGAAGAAGGCCTTTGGCCCCAGCATAAACAAGATCGTACCCTTGAGATCAACTGCCGGTGACATAATATTAGACCGCAGCAGGCAAATAGAGAGGTAGGCTTAGCACTACCAGGAGTTTTACTCGGTAGAAAACGTTGTCACCCATGCAGCTGCCGAGAGCACCATCAACCTATCTGTTAAAGAATGACTAACAGTTTTCTCCTCGGTTGCAGAACAAACAAGTCAATCGACTTTCTAACCTGCGACAAAGCTCCAGGAAAATATAACATCCCACCTGAAATCATCAAGGTAGGAAAGAAGACAGCCCTATTCCAGCAGATGCACCAGCTGTTGTAGCAATGCTGGGAAGAAGAAATAGTGTTCCAGAAGATGAATAACGCAAGCATCATCACTCTGTACAAGAATAACGCAAGCATCATCACTTTGTACAAGAATAACGCAAGCATCATCACTTTGTACAAGAATAACGGTGACAGCGGCGACTGCAACAACTACCGTGGAATATTCCTCCTCGGTGTTGTTTGGAAGGTCTCCACTCGGGTCGTCCTCAACAGGCTACAGTTACTTGCATAGCATGTATACCCCGATGCACAGTGTGGGTTTGGATCAGAAAGACCAACCGTCGACATGATTTTCTCTCTACGACAGCTTCAAGAAAAATGACACGAATAAAGACAACCGCTGTAGAGCGTCTCCATCGACGTAACCAAGGCCTTTGACCTTGTCAGCAGATAAGGACTTCTGACTCTGCTGCAGAAGAATGGGTGTCCTCCCAGGATCCAGGAGGATATGCAGGGCAGTGTACAGTACGACGACTCTTTCTCGGACCCTTTCCCAATCAAGAGCAGGGTGAAACAGGGGTGCGTATTCGCCCCGACACTCTTCGGCATTTTCTTCTACGTTTCAAACAAGTCGGAGGATGGAGTGTACTTTCAGACCAGAAGCAGTGGCAGCCTCTTTAACCTTGTCCGTCTTTGAGCTAAGACCAAAGTGCAGTAGGTACTTATACGCGAGATGCTCTTCGCTGATAATGCAGCACTGACAGCACACTCTGAATAAGTATTGCTGCGATTCATCAGCTGCTTTGCGCACGCATGCGGATAGTTTGATATGACCATCAGTCTAAAAAAGATGTAAGCAGTACCTCAACCATCACCATTAGCAACAACACCCTCAAGGCTGTCGAGGACTTCATATACCTCGGCTCCACAAACTCCAGCAATCTCTCCCTGGACGCAAAACTGCACAAACGTATAGGCAAGGCGGTAACAACCATGGCTCGCTTGGCGAAGTGAGTCTTCAACAACAAGATGCTCACCACCAATACCAAGATGAAGGTGTACCGACCTGCGTGCTCAACATGCTGTTCTACAGTAGTGAATCATGAGCCTTCTACTCCCAATAATAGAACAGACTCAACATCTTCCAGCTGCGTAGCCTCAGAAGAATCATTGGAATAACCTGACAGGACAACGTTTCAAACAAGAACGTCCTTGATCGAGCAGATATCCCAAACATGTTCGCTCTGCTCACCCAACAATGACTCCGATGACTTGACCATGCCAGACGAATGGACGATGGGGGTATCCCAAATTATATTCTTTACAACGAGCTCGCAAACGACTCCAGACCAGCAGGAAGGGCTGTTCTACTTTACAAGGATGCAATCGAGAGATGAGGGCATATGGCATCGACACAACAGGCTGGGAGTCAATGGCTGAAGACCTAAGCCGCTGGAGAAGAGCTGTAAAGGCATGCTCCAATAGGAGTGATGAGGGGAGACCAGCAGTGGAGGGAGAAGAGAATGCACAGATGGCAGAGGGATGAAACAGAGCTCTCGCAACCAGACACCACCTACATCAGCAGTGGATAAGTACTAAGTAAAATTTAGTTCTGAGTGATAGTGATCTGGAGGTTGAAGGTTCAATCCTCAGTGCGGGTGATACGAAGAATTGCGAATTACTGACGTAACAAGAGCATGCTACCCCCGTGGATTAAATAAAGAGTTCCGTTCGAAATTCCGTTCAGATTCCCGAGTTCGACAAAAATATTCCCGAGTTCGAAGAGATACACCTGAAGAATGCCGGAGGTCACAGCGGCCGAAACGTTGTGATAATGGCACGTAAGATGAGAAATGTAGTCCGAATAACCAAAATTATACAAAAGATGACATGTTCCACCTTCATCTGATTGAGTTCTTCTGAAATATTCCCTAGAATAATTATCTGTATTAGGTAGGTACGTGCCAAATCAATGGCCGATTCCCAAAATAAAAAAAAAACATTTTGACCCCCCCCCCCTTTACTTAAAAATACACTAAGATTCAGGAAATCAACCAATTTTACTGAAGTTTTCAATATTTATTAATCAACAATCACGGAATATAATGAAACCATTATTTTCTTTTAAGTCTTAGTGGAAATGTATTATTTTTTTAAAAGAAAATACACCTTTACTAAAGTTATATTTTTATATATTAATAAAAAAAATGCATGATTTTTTAACTGTTGCTTATGTAAATAAAGGATCGTAGATGTTAACAATTAAATTTTTTTTTCAAAATATTTCGTATATATTACGAAAAAGGCCAGTAAATACCGTGTTAATAAAATGACTATAACTCGAAGAAAAATTAATTTTTTGAATTAGCGATATTATTATTGAATAAAGCGTTGTTTAATCAATATTTTCACCAAAAAAATAATATAATTGCAAAAAATATTTCATGTGATTTTAATGATTAGAGTTTTTGGAAAAATAAAAAATGCGACATAATTATATTTCTCTTTCATAGAGGAACGTGACATCATCAGCGCAAGAAATTTTTTTTTATAATCTTGAAAATAAACCAAAAATTGACAAATTTGAGATCCAGGAACTTAACGAAAACAAGAATTAAAAAAATTGAATAATTTCTACTAACGATGAACTTTCATTAGTATGGTAGCCCCGTTCTGTAATAACCAGGTGGGATTAGCCTTCCAACTCACTTTTACAGCGCACTCAAATTTTTTTTTTTAGAGATTCAACAATTTCGTTCATTTCACAATTCATCGTCAATTATTTGGAAAGATTTGTATTTGTTTTGTCTTTTTTTCATTAATAAATATTTAAGTTAAAAACAATTATTTATTAATAAATAAAGAGAATTCAAACATGACATTTTCTTTCAAAATTGAATTCTGTTTATCAATAAATAACTGTTTTAACTTTTTTTTTCAATGAATAAATTGTCAGTGTAGTCATTGACTTTAATTTACTTTTTCACACTTAAAATAAAAAATAAAAACACTTTATTTTTAAAAGAATCAATGTAATTTATCGTTACGACACGTTAAGAATAAATCGAGTAACTAAAGTTTTAAATCATGTAAAAAAAAATTGATAAAATTGACGCAGTTCGTAACGTAAAAATATTTTTAACATTTAAAAAATAGTTTTATTTCAAATTCTAAGGAAAAACATTGGTAAACAGACGTCATCAATAATTTCAGAGTATTACTAAATTAAAAACTGAACCTTTTCAG
Source organism: Sepiola atlantica (assembly GCA_963556195.1). NCBI lineage: Eukaryota > Metazoa > Mollusca > Cephalopoda > Sepiida > Sepiolidae > Sepiola > Sepiola atlantica. The sequence continues at coordinate 10,533,324 of OY744515.1, forward strand.
TTAAAAATAATTGCGCACACTCACAAATAATTAAATAAGCATTTCCTTTTTTATTATAAAAAATTAGGGTACTTAAATTTGTTTATAACCTTAAAAAGAATAAAGAAATTAATGGATAATTTTTCAACTTCTATAAACTATTATTACATTTTATATATAAAGTTAAAAATGATAAGTTATGACATTTTTGTCTTCCATATATTTTGCATAGTAATAGTAAATTTGTAAACAACGTCCTTTTCCGATGAAGTTATGGCGGATTTTACTCATTTATCACATTTGAAGGGATAATTTTGCTAATTTTTAGTCAAACGTGAGATTTTTTTTTTTATTCAGTGTCTTATGACTTTAATTTAATAATTATCTTTGAAATAGTTCCCAAAAACTTATATTTATCTTTTAAGGGATTTTTACAAGTAATTTTTTCAAAGTTCAAAATTCATTGAATTTTTGGGGTTTTTGACCGTCGTAATTACATATTTTATTATAATTTATTTTTCACACGTAAATATGCAGTTTTTTTCGTTTAGAGATTAAGTTTAGGCTTTTATCTTTCAAACACAATCAAAGTTTACACGGAAACTAATTAAATAATTAATGATAAGCGCTTTTTAATAAGCATAGTCCGTACAAGAAGCCACCATGTTTGCACGTACCTAGTATTAGGGATCAATACCTGATATAATATTCATTTGTTCGTTAATTAACAAGTTTATTTAATTTTTTTAATTAACATTGTTTTATTATTGTTCATGTTTTGTTTGTTATTTAACATTCCTTAACATTTTTATTAATCTCTTTAAAAATTGTTTCTTGTAAAAAGAAAAAATTCGTCGCAGTTTTTTTTAATAAAAATTACAATTCCTCTGCAACTATAACCCTTTAACATTTTTTATTAATATGTTATAAACTTTGTTACGTGTAAAAAATAAAAAAATTATTTTAAGTCGTCCAATTTTCTTTATTTTTATTTTTATTTTTTTTTGACTGTTAAAGACCGTCTTATAGGTTGCGTACGTTTTCAGCGTCCCAAATTTTCTTTTAAAAAAGTGATGAATCTCTTAGTCAAATTGAGTTATTTCTCTTGCATTGGTTACACTTTCTGCAAATGATCATGTGGTTTACCTTGTACCATGCGTGACTATTGTGGTGAGACAAATAAATGTGAACTATAACATGAATCAACACTAAACAACTGAATTCTGTAGACTTTATTATGACTCTCAAACCAAAGAAGAGCATCTGGCTGGATCTAAGAGAAATAACTCTGTAAACATTTTTAGAGTTCTCTCCCTTTAATCCTTGCCGATTGTAGGGTTGTAAGGGATGTAACTCTAAGACTTTTCTTTTCAACGATCTGTCTCTTAAAGACACGAATTGAAGAGACTTCCACGCCTTTAAACAGCGATCAAAGTGCAGTATATGTATCTGCTATATCCGCGCAGATGAATAGAAATCCTTCTCAACTGTGGCATTTTTATATTATTTTTGTCCTATCCAGCTGGATATCCAGCACAGAATGGGACTAATTGAAGATTATGTTAAGTTGTTGACTCACTTGGTGTTTCTTTCCCAACTGATACAAGTGATTTCACTTTGATAGCGACCTTTGGTTTTCCCTGGGATCTGAGCGACAATAAGTCCCCTCAATATTCTAGTAGTACTCCCCGTTCCCAGCCAGAGTAAATCTGGATTATGCTTACACTATTTGATATTTCCATTCTTTCAAATACTCTGTGGCCACTTTCCGTGGTACCAACTTATGCAACGTTTTTTTTATGTTGTGGGAATTAGTAGTAGTAGTAGTAGTAGTAGTAGTAGTAGTAGTAGTAGTAGTAGTAGTAGTAGTAGTAGTAGTTGCGAGGAGTTTCCATACGAGCCATTATCAATGATAGCTCACTGGCAATAACAAGTGGTGTTCCCTGGAGTCTGAGTGACAACAAGCCTCTCCAGATTTCGAACACTCTGCTCTTCTTTTGATAAAATCAGTTTGCGTTATAGCAACATCCGTTTAACATTGACTTGTAGCTGACAACAACCTTTGGAATTTGAATGGTAACAAATCGAAATATATTACAAATTAAACTCGATAATATAGAATATTGCCGAAGAAAATGTATTTTATAGGGCGCACTTTTTTGCACAGTGGAATCGTCACCGTTAAAACAGACAAAACTAATCGATTAAAAAAAATGTCAGCCTGTTTGCGAGCTTCAAGATAGTCAAAGGTTCAGGTCAAAATCGAAGAGAGCAGTTAAGCGAATTTGTTGGTCTTAAGTTACGAACGCGTACGATTGAATTTAGAAAAGCTAGATTTATTTTGCTTTAGGTTTTGAAACTATATTTTTTGTTTGCGTCAATATGATATGTTTTTAAAATGGTAGCTGTTTTTGTTTTTTTTATTTTGTTTTTGTTTTTTTGTTTTTCTAACGTATCAATTTCTTTAATTACAATAAAATATTTGATTAAACTTGGAGACTTTTAAAACATATTTTCAAACATCGCATTCATCAAACAATTAGGGCAGTTAAACGCTAAGCATCAACTTCGTCGCTTTAATGAAATTAAATTAATGTTCTCAATTAACATAATAAATACTATCACCAAGTATCGTTATTTACTGTTACAGAATCTGATGTCGCTAATATGGATCAAACTTAACAAGTTTATAGAATATCGGCATTAGATGACCTCCTTCCTTTTGTTTTGACTAGCTATGATCGATAAGTTGCTAAAGGGAAAAAGAAAACATTCTCCATAAAAACAGACCGGTTCGATAAGTCAACAATGAATATGCTAGAACATAAACTTGCACGATAAAACCAAAATCAGTAACGCGTATACCTGCGCCACGGTGTCAAATACCCAGTTTGGTCACGATGAAGAAAGGAAAAACAATACAATTTTATAACAACAATAACTAGACGAACACCCGTTTTAAGACGGGTAAAATTAATTCCCCGAACAAAAAAAAACAGTTTTGCACCACTTTTATGTGTCCTTACAAAGATTAAAATCAAAATATAATGCTACTACACCTTATGGCTAGAATCCTTATTCCAATGTTGATCAAAATCCATCACATGATTTTTATTCTAGGAAATGTCTAAAATGTAAAGTTTAAGCTTAAGAAGAACTTGCTTAATTGGTGTCTAATGACTATTGAGGTATTTTCCTTCGTACCCTTTAGTAATACATGTTTCTCTTGGTGTAAACACGCCCCAACGCAAGCATAACTTGCGTCAGTGTATAGTGTCATTTATTTACGGCTCTCAATTGTTCATTAGGTGCATTAAAGTAACGTTAGCAGTCATCCGTCCTGTTGAACCTGGTATACGTCTTGGTTAAGCCTATTAGGGGTGGGGGGTAGTAGCTATCTCAGAGAATGCATGATCGCACCGTTGATAATACCCCACAGCTCCGGTGAAGCCTCTTACTTCCTCACTATGCGAGGTTCTGCCATGGACCTTATTACTTCAACTTTCTCTAAATAGGGTTTCACACTGCTACTATTTATGATAAACCTTAGATATTTTGTCTCATCTCTAAGAAGCTGGCACTTTGGCAGTTTCAACTTCACTTCATGCATCCTCAATCAATCAAACACGATCTGTAAGTGCTTAAAATGCTCTTTTGCGTCGCTAGAAACCACCAGTATGTCATCTGTATAGGCCATGGCGAAATCTTCCAAGCCAGTTAGCACGATGAACATAAGTTGCTGAAAGACGCCGGAGGGGGGGGGGGGCACCGAAGCAAAATAGCATGACTCAGAACTGATAAAGCCGTAAAAGGCAAGCACATGCCGTTTTCACTCGATCGGCCTCATCCATAGAAACCTGCCAATATCCCGCCCTCAAATAAAAGGTCGTCAAAAAAGTAGCATTCCCTAAGTGTCAGTATGTCGTTAATCAAAGGCAATGGATAAGCTGAGGACCTAATTTTAATTAAAGCTTTACAATGGACACAGAGTCTACCATCCATACCACTATATCTACTGTGATTGAAATCTCACTATAATTCTTTTTCATTGGTTAAACTTCTGAATCTATTTTTATCTGATATACACGAATACTGTTGGGAAAGACATGAGTTTGCAACCCCCTCCCTCCCAAGTCATGGGTAAAATGGTAACTTGCATTTAATAACTCTTAACAGTGGATGGCTTACAATAAATATTTCTGATTCTCATAAATTCAGTTCTTTCTATCGCTCCAAACACTTTCCCACGCCTGACACTATGACTCTACCTCTATAAATCTACTATCAAACCATGTATGGAGTACTGTTGTCATATTTGGGCTGGTGAATCTCTGTCCATTTGAGGGTTTTTGATAAGGTTCAGAAACGTATCTTTAATTTGATTGGCCACACCATTCCTTCTTCTCTGCACACTCTATCATTCTCTCTCTCTCTCTCTCTCACACACACACACAGACGTGATGTTGCTAGTCTCTGTCTTTTCTATAAATACTATTATAGCATGTGTTCTTCAGAAATGTGTGAGCTATTCCCCGCTTCCTTTGTTGCAGCTCGTTTTACTCGTAGGTCTAGTGGTCTTCATTAATTCGTTGTTTTGATATCTCATTGTAATACAGCTTTCTATTCTAGTAGCTTATTTCCAAAGCCTGTAGGCTTGTTTTCCTACGACCTATAGCCTTGACCTGTTCAAGACTAACACCTATAGGTATAGTCTGTCTTTGCGATAACCATCTTTCGGTCTTGTTATCTCATTACATCAAGTGGCTTCATGCCTTGTCTGTAGCGATTTCCATAATATATATATATATATATATATATATATATATATATATATATATATATATATATATATATATATATTGTTTCAGTATTAAATAATCTTTTTAAAACAGTTGATATGCTGTAAAAAAGGAAACCGGAGCCAAACCAAAGTTAAGATGGGTTTAAACCGCACCAGGTCTTTATAGTAATAATTTATAAGAAACGAAAGAAGAAAAAAAGTTGCTCCGGGTGAGGCTCGAACTCACAACCTCCGCATTCCTCTTACTGTGATTATTTACACAGGGAAGGTACTGTCTATAAGTACGGCGCGCTAACCGATTGTGCCACCGGAGCAGACAACATCTGTGTCTACATTGTAAATATTTGTGCTTTTGTACTTCAATTAAAGTTCAACAAATATTAGGAGAATATTCTAAATACGTCCTAGCATTTCTAGCAGAGGCTTTGTCCGTCAGTCACACAATACGTATGTGTGTCTGTCACGCTGCAATTAATTGAAATAGCATTTTGTAAATATAACGAATTATGATTAAAGATTAGCGTTTTTCAACAAGTTCATGATAAAAAATGTTCAACTTTATGCTTAAAAATTAACGTTTTTCAGCGACTTAAAAAAAACTCCTTTTACACTATCACTAATCTTAAGTCCTAGTGGCAACGAAAAAAAAAGTACTAGCCGGTATAAGCTACTCTTTTTCTTTCTCAGTTCGTTGTGAGAGTTTTTTTCGGGAGAGGTGGATTCGAACTTAGGGTTAGCAGTAGGGTTAATGAATTGTGTGTGTCTTAAATAACTTAACCAGTAACATTTATTTCTTTACAAGTTTCAAAGATGGAGGGATTATACAGTTGATCAATCTGATGGTGTTTCGATTATCTTCGTTTGTAATTCAGTAAGAAACAAATAATAAAATTAAACCGTGTTTATTAAAAATTAAATTGAAATATCTTACAAATTAAACATCATAATAGAGAATATTGCCGATAAAAAAGTCTATTTTATACGACGGACGTTTGAACGATGGACTAATCACTGCTGTGAAAATCGGGAAACTAATCGATAAAAATGGCGGCCTCTCTGACGGCTAATCACTCCAAGATAGACAAAGGTTCAGTTCATCATTCGAGATCAGTTGAACTGCTGCGGCTGTGGGGTCTTAAGTTACGAATGCGTACGATTGAATTCAGAAAAGTTAGATTTATTTTGCTTTAGTTTTCGAAAGGATAGTTTTGTTTCGATCAATCACGTTTTTTAAACAGTAGCTGTTTTTTTGTGGGGAGGATAGCTTTTATTATATTTTTATTTTTCAATGTTTTACATTTTTAATTTCGTGATTGAAATGAAATATTTGACTAAACATGGATATTTTTACAGACCTCGTATTCGGCAAACAATAAAGCAGTTAAACGCTATCAGCTTCGCCTCTTTAATGAATTACATTAATTTTCTCACCGAACAAGTATCGAATTTAATTCAATATTTTCATTTATTTTTTTGTTGTTTTTTGTTAGAGAATCTGATGTCGCTAATATGGATCGAACTTAACAAGTTTATAGAATATCGACATTGGATGACCCACGTCATTCTGTTTGGACTGGTTATGATCGATAAGTAAAAAAAATCATTATCCATAAAAACAGACCGGTTCGATAAGTAAACAATGAATACACGAGAGTAGCATTACCTACCCTTCTCAAACACACTTACACAGACTCTCACTAGATGGCGTTTTCAGACCCGAATTTTGGAAATGTCAGGCGACTCTACTATCGATGGTATAAAAAGCGTCGCACATGAAAAATTAAGCCTATTTTTCATCCTGTGTGACCCTGACACACATCACTCGACCGTCTCTCTCTCTCTCTCTCTCTCTCTCTCTCTCTCTCTCTCTCTCTCTCTCTCTCTCTCTCTTTACATATATATATATATATATATATATATATATATATATATATATATATATATATATATATATCCCGCCGGATGTGGGGGATTCCCCCTTCCTTTTTCCCCTTATTGTCTTTTTTTTATTTTCCCTTGTTGGATTGCACCGGATTTGAATCTTGTGGGGCCGCATCACAGCTACCACATAATGCCGTGTTGTTTAATCTGTCTTTTGAACTTGTGTTCCTTCTTTTCTTGTTAGGTGATTTCAACTATGTCAATCACCTGTGGGGGTTTGTCAGTTGTTGGGGTCAGTATCTTAGGTGTTGCATCTCCCCTGATAAACTGCCTAGCAAGCACCTTAGTAGGTAGCGAAACACGTGTAGGGAACAATAACTTTACAAAATAAATAAATAATAAAATAAAAGATTGTTTCGTTGTGATGAATCCTCACTGGAAAAAAATATCTTGGTAAACTCTACAAATATACATATATATATATATATATATATATATATATATATATATATATATATATATATATATATAAATGGGTCGTTCAGTTTTAAAGCATTGATGGATATGTATTATAAATTGAAATAGAATCCATTATTAATGCAAGATTAATTTATTATTATTATTTTTTACTTTTATCTTATTAATTTCGCAATAAAATTCCATCATCAGAGTTGACCAGTATTGTGTCATTTTTTTTTCATCAAAAAACAAAAATAAGCAAACTTTTTTCTTTAATTTCTTTGATAAATGTCCTTGAGAAACTAAAGAAAAAAGTTTGCTTATTTTTGTTTTTTTATGAAAAAAAAATGACACAATACTGGTCAACTCTGATGATGGAATTTTATTCCGAAATTAACAAGATTAAAGTAAAAAAAAATAATTTATTGATCTTGCATTGATAATGGCTTCTATTTAAATTAATAATATATATATATATATGTATATATATATTTATTTATTTATATACATATATTTATACACACAAACACACACATATATATATATATATATATATATATATATATATATATATATATATATATATATATATAGCTTCCCTCGGACTGGCCTTTGGTAAACATCTCGCCAACATGTATGCGCTCCACACAAACACATTATTCAGTATATAAAAATGTTCTTTACTTACATGCACACAATTTGTAGACTCTCTTGATACACATTCTCAAGGGCACAATTTCATAGCTAACCCAGTCGGATTCGCGACCAATAAATATTCATTCGCATACTTTATTGTTTCCGAGTTGTTACTTCTTTGTTTTCATTGGCATGCTTGTATTAGGATGACCGGTGCTGCCAAACTTCGCACAAACTCCTCATTGATGACTCCGACGTGATATAAACATGTAGCGCAAATAAACCTACAATTGTAACATTAGGAATGGCCCTGTATATTTGAAAACTGGTAAATTAACTAGTATGAATTATGAACCGGGTGAAATCATAAGGATTAAGTGCAATTTAGGTGCATTGATAATTTAAAGCGCATGTGTGGATGGACGTACAGAGAGATCGCTTGACTTGCGCGATTTGTAACGGAGTCATTTAGTGCAATGTTGTTTATCACGGTCGCAGGGAAGGTACTGTCTATATGTATAAACCGCACCTGGTTTTCATATTAATAATTAGTAAGAATAGAACGTTGCTCCGGGTGAGGCTCGAATTTAATGGACACAGTAAAGGCACTGTCTATAAGTACGGCGCGCTAACCGATTGTGCCACCGGACCAGACAACATCTGCCTCCACATTGTAAATATTTGTTTTTTGTACATCAATTAAAGTTAAGATGGGTTTAAACCGCACCAGGGTTTCATAGTAATAATTAGTAAGAAAAGAAAGAAGAAAACAACGTTGCTCCGGGTGAGGCTCGAACTCACAACCTCCGCATTCCTCTCACTGTGTTCATGGACACAGGGAAGGTACTGTCTATAAGTACGGCGCGCTAACCGATTGTGCCACCGGAGCAGACACTATCTACGTCAATATTGTAAATATTTGTTTTTTGTACCTCAATTAAAGTTAAGATGGGTTTAAACCGCACCAGGTTTTCATAGTAATAATTAGTAAGAAAAGAAAGAAGAAAACAACGTTGCTCTGGGTACCCCTCGAACTCACAACCTCCGCATTCCTCTCACTGTGTTAATGGACACAGGGAAGGTACTGTCTATAAGTACGGCGCGCTAACCGATTGTGCCACCGGAGCAGACACTATCTACGTCTATATTGTAAATATTTGTTTTTTGTACCTCAATTAAAGTTAAGATGGGTTGAATCCGCACCAGGTTTTCATAGTAATAATTAGTAAGAAAAGAAAGAAGAAAACAACGTTGTTCCGGGTGAGGCTCGAACTCACAACCTCCGCATTCCTCTCACTGTGTTAATGGACACAGGGAAGGTACTGTCTTTAAGTACGGCGCGCTAACCGATTGTGCCACCGGAGCAGACACTATCTACGTTTATATTGTAAATATTTGTTTTTTGTACCTCAATTAAAGTTAAGATGGGTTGAATCCTCACCAGGTTTTCATAGTAATTATTAGTAAGAAAAGAAAAAAGAAAACAACGTTGCTCGGGTGAGGCTCGAACTCACAACCTCCGCATTCCTCTAATTTTCTTAATGGACACAGGGAAGGTACGGTCTATAAGTACGGCGCGCCAGCCGATTGTGCCACCGGAGCAGACAACGTCTAAGTCTACATTTTTAAAATTTGTTTTTTGTACCTCAATTAAAGTTAAGATGGGTTTAAACCGCACCAGGTTTTCATAGTAATAATTAGTAAGATAAGAAAGAAGAAAACAACGATGCGCCGGGTGAGGCTCGAACTCACAACCTCCGCATTCCACTCACTGTGTTAATGGACACAGGGAAGGTACTGTCCATAAGTACGGCGCGCTAACCGATTGTGCCACCGGAGCAGACAACATCTACCTCCACATTATAAATATTTGTTTTTTGTACATCAATTAAAGTTAAGATGGGTTTAAACCGCACAAGGTTTTCATAGTAATAATTAGTAAGAAAAGAAAGAAGAAAACAACGTTGCTCCGGGTGAGGCTCGAACTAACAACCTCCGCATTCCTCTAATTTTGTTAATGGACACAGGGAAGGTACGGTCTATAAGTACGACGGGCTAGCCGATTGTGCCACCGGAGCAGACAACGTCTAAGTCTACATTTTCAAAATTTGTTTTTTGTACCTCAATTAAAGTTAAGATGGGTTTAAACCGCACCACGTTTTCATAGTAATAATTAGTAAGATAAGAAAAAAGAAAACAACGTTGCGCCGGGTGAGGCTCGAACTCACAACCTCCGCATTCCACTCACTGTGTTAATGGACACAGGGAAGGTACTGTCCATAAGTACGGCGCGCTAACCGATTGTGCCACCGGAGCAGACAACATCTACCTCTATATTGTAAATATGTGTTATTTGTACCTAAATTAAAGTTAATATGGGTTTAAACCGCACCAGGGTGTCATAGTAATAATTACTAAGAAAAGAAAGAAGAAAACAACGTCGCTCCGGGTGAGGCTCGAACTCACGACCTCCGCATTCCTTTCACTGTGTTAATGGACACAGGGAAAGTAATGTCTATTAGTACACGGGCTAACCGATTGTGCCACCGGATCAGACAACATCTACCTCCACATTATAAATATTTGTTTTTTGTACATCAATTAAAGTTAAGATGGGTTTAAACCGCACCAGGTTTTCATAGTAATAATTAGTAAGACAAGAAAGAAGAAAACAACGTTGCTCTGGGTTAAGCTCGAACTCACAACCTCCGCATTCCTCTCACTGTGTTAATGGACACTGGGAAGGTACTGTCTATAAGTACGGCGCGCTAACCGATTGTGCCACCGGAGCAGACACTATCTACGTCAATATTGTAAATATTTGTTTTTTGTACCTCAATTAAAGTTAAGATGGGTTGAATCCGCACCAGGTTTTCATAGTAAAACTTAGTAAGAAAAGAAAGAAGAAAACAACGTTGCTCCGAGTGAGGCTCGAACTCACAACCTCCGCATTCCTCTCACTGTGTTAATGGACACAGGGAAGGTACTGTCTATAAGTACGGCGCGCTAACCGATTGTGCCACCGGAGCAGACACTATCTACGTTTATATTGTAAATATTTGTTTTTTGTACCTCAATTAAAGTTAAGATGGGTTTAAACCGCACCAGGGTTTCATAGTAATAATTAGTAAGAAAAGAAAGAAGAAAACAACGTTGCTCCGGGTGAGGCTCGAACTCACAACCTCCGCATTCCTCTCACTGTGTTCATGGACACAGGGAAGGTACTGTCCATAAGTACGGCGCGCTAACCGATTGTGCCACCGGAGCAGACACTACCTACGTCTATATTGTAAATATTTGTTTTTGGTACCTCAATTAAAGTTAAGATGGGTTGAATCCGCACCAGGTTTTCATAGTAATAATTAGTAAGAAAAGAAAGAAGAAAACAACGTTGTTCCGGGTGAGGCTCGAACTCACAACCTCCGCATTCCTCTCACTGTGTTAATGGACACAGGGAAGGTACTGTCTATAAGTACGGCGCGCTAACCGATTGTGCCACCGGAGCAGACACTATCTACGTTTATATTGTAAATATTTGATTTTTGTACCTCAATTAAAGTTAAGATGGGTTGAATCCTCACCAGGTTTTCATAGTAATTATTAGTAAGAAAAGAAAAAAGAAAACAACGTTGCTCCGGGTGAGGATCGAACTCACAACCTCCGCATTCCTCTCACTGTGTTAATGGACACAGGGAAGGTACTGTCTATAAGTACGGCGCGCTAACTGATTATGCCACCGGAGCAGACACCATCTACGTCTATATTGTACCTCAATTAAAGTTAAGATGGGTTTAAACCGCACCAGGTTTTCATAGTAATAATTAGTAAGAAAAGAAAGAAGAAAACAACGTTGCTCGGGTGAGGCTCGAACTCACAACCTCCGCATTCCTCTAATTTTCTTAATGGACACAGGGAAGGTACGGTCTATAAGTACGGCGCGCCAGCCGATTGTGCCACCGGAGCAGACAACGTCTAAGTCTACATTTTTAAAATTTGTTTTTTGTACCTCAATTAAAGTTAAGATGGGTTTAAACCGCACCACGTTTTCATAGTAATAATTAGTAAGATAAGAAAGGAGAAAACCACGTTGCTCGGGTGAGGCTCGAAATTATAACCTCCGCATTCCTCTAATTTTGTTAATGGACACAGGGAAGGTACGGTCTATAAGTACGACGGGCTAGCCGATAGTGCCACCGGAGCAGACAACGTCTAAGTCTACATTTTTAAAATTTGTTTTTTGTACCTCAGTTAAAGTTAAGATGGGTTAAAACCGCACCACGTTTTCATAGTAATAATTAGTAAGATAAGAAAGAAGAAAACAACGTTGCGCCGGGTGAGGCTCGAACTCACAACCTCCGCATTCCACTCACTGTGTTAATGGACACAGGGAAGGTACTGTCCATAAGTACGGCGCGCTAACCGATTGTGCCACCGGAGCAGACAACATCTACCTCTATATTGTAAATATGTGTTATTTGTACCTAAATGAAAGTTAATATGGGTTTAAACCGCACCAGTGTGTCATAGTAATAATTACTAAGAAAAGAAAGAAGAAAACAACGTCGCTCCGGGTGAGGCTCGAACTCACAACCTCCCCATTCCTTTCACTGTGTTAATGGACACAGGGAAAGTAATGTCTATTAGTACACGGGCTAACCGATTGTGCCACCGGATCAGACAACATCTGCCTCCACATTGTAAATATTTGTTTTTTGTACATCAATTAAAGTTAAGATGGGTTTAAACCGCACCAGGTTTTCATAGTAATAATTAGTAAGACAAGAAAGAAGAAAACAACGTTGCTCTGGGTTAAGCTCGAACTCACAACCTCCGCATTCCTCTCACTGTGTTAATGGACACTGGGAAGGTACTGTCTATAAGTACGGCGCGCTAACCGATTGTGCCACCGGAGCAGACACTATCTACGTCAATATTGTAAATATTTGTTTTTTGTACCTCAATTAAAGTTAAGATGGGTTGAATCCGCACCAGGTTTTCATAGTAAAACTTAGTAAGAAAAGAAAGAAGAAAACAACGTTGCTCCGGGTGAGGCTCGAACTCACAACCTCCGCATTCCTCTCAATGTGTCAATGGACACAGGGAAGGTACTGTCTATAATTACGGCGAGCTAACCGATTGTGCCACCGGAGCAGAAAACATCTGCGTCTATATTGTAAATATGTATTATTTGTACCTAAATTAAAGTTAAGATGGGTTTAAACGGCACCAGGTTTTCATAGTAATAATTAGTAAGAAAAGAAAGAAGAAAACAACGTTGCTCCGGATGAGGCCCGAACTCACAACCTCCGCATTCCTCTCACCGTGTTAATGGACACAGGGAAGGTACTGTCTATAAGTACGGCGCGCTAACCGATTGTGCCACCGGACCAGACAACATCTGCCTCCACATTGTAAATATTTGTTTTTTGTACATCAATTAAAGTTAAGATGGGTTTAAACCGCACCAGGGTTTCATAGTAATAATTAGTAAGAAAAGAAAGAAGAAAACAACGTTGCTCCGGGTGAGGCTCGAACTCACAACCTCCGCATTCCTCTCACTGTGTTAATGGACACAGGGAAGGTACTGTCTATAAGTACGGCGCGCTAACCGATTGTGCCACCGGAGCAGACACTATCTACGTCAATATTGTAAATATTTGTTTTTTGTACCTCAATTAAAGTTAAGATGGGTTTAAACCGCACCAGGTTTTCATAGTAATAATTAGTAAGAAAAGAAAGAAGAAAACAACGTTGCTCTGGGTACCCCTCGAACTCACAACCTCCGCATTCCTCTCACTGTGTTAATGGACACAGGGAAGGTACTGTCTATAAGTACGGCGCGCTAACCGATTGTGCCACCGGAGCAGACACTATCTGCGTCTATATTGTAAATATTTGTTTTTTGTACCTCAATTAAAGTTAAGATGGGTTGAATCCGCACCAGGTTTTCATAGTAATTATTAGTAAGAAAAGAAAAAAGAAAAATACGTTGCTCCGGGTGAGGCTCGAACTCACAACCTCCGCATTCCTCTCACTGTGTTAATGGACACAGGGAAGGTACTGTCTATAAGTACGGCGCGCTAACCGATTGTGCCACCGGAGCAGACACTATCTACGTCTATATTGTAAATATTTGTCTTTTGTACCTCAATTAAAGTTAAGATGGGTTTAAACCGCACCAGGGTTTCATAGTAATAATTAGTAAGAAAAGAAAGAAGAAAACAACGTTGCTCCGGGTGAGGCTCGAACTCACAACCTCCGCATCCCTCTCACTGTGATAATGGACACAGGGAAGGGTTTAAACCACACCCGGTTTTCATAGTAATAATTAGTAAGAAAAAAAAGGAGAAAACAACGTTGCTCCGGGTGAGGCTCGAACTCACAACCTCCGCATTCCTCTCTATAAGTTGATGGACACAGGGAACGTACTGTCAATAAATACGGCGCGCTAAACGATTGTGCCCCCGGAGCAGACAACATCTACGTCTACGTGGTAAATATTTGTTTTTGTACCTCAATGAAGGTTAAGGTGGGTTTAAACCGCACCAGGTTTTCATAATAATAATTAGTAAGGAAAGAAAGAAGAAAACAACGTTGCTCCGGATGAGGCTCGAACTCACAACCTCCGCATTCCTCTAACTGTATTAATGGACACAGGGAAAATACTGTCTATAAGTACGGCGCGCTAACCGATTGCTCCACCGGAGCAGACACTATTTACGTCATTATTGTAAATATTTGTTTTTTGTACCTCAATTAAAGTTAAGATGGGTTGAATCCGCACCAGGTTTTCATAGTAATAATTACTAAGAAAAGAAAGAAGAAAACAACGTTGTTCCGGGTGAGGCTCGAACTCACAACCTCCGCATTCCTCTCACTGTGTTAATGGACACAGGGAAGGTACTGTCTATAAGTACGGCGCGCTAACCGATTGTGCCACCGGAGCAGACACTATCTACGTCTATATTGTAAATATTTGTTTTTTGTACCTCAATTAAAGTTAAGATGGGTTGAATCCGCACCAGGTTTTCATAGTAATAATTAGTAAGAAAAGAAAGAAGAAAACAACGTTGTTCCGGGTGAGGCTCGAACTCACAACCTCCGCATTCCTCTCACTGTGTTAATGGACACAGGGAAGGTACTGTCTATAAGTACGGCGCGCTAACCGATTGTGCCACCGGAGCAGACACTATCTACGTTTATATTGTAAATATTTGTTTTTTGTACCTCAATTAAAGTTAAGATGGGTTGAATCCTCACCAGGTTTTCATAGTAATTATTAGTAAGAAAAGAAAATAGAAAACAACGTTGCTCGGGTGAGGCTCGAACTCACAACCTCCGCATTCCTCTAATTTCTTAATGGACACAGGGAAGGTACGGTCTATAAGTACGGCGCGCCAGCCGATTGTGCCACCGGAGCAGACAACGTCTAAGTCTACATTTTTAAAATTTGTTTTTTGTACCTCAATTAAAGTTAAGATGGGTTTAAACCGCACCAGGTTTTCATAGTAATAATTAGTAAGAAAAGAAAGAAGAAAACAACGTTGCTCCGGGTGAGGCTCGAACTCACAACCTCCGCATTCCTCTCACTGTGTTAATGGACACAGGGAAGGTACTGTCTATAAGTACGGCGCGCTAACCGATTGTGCCACCGGAGCAGACACTATCTACGTCAATATTGTAAATATTTGTTTTTTGTACCTCAATTAAAGTTAAGATGGGTTGAAACCGCACCAGGTTTTAATAGTAATAATTAGTAAGAAAAGAAAGAAGAAAACAACGTTGCTCTGGGTAAGGCTCGAACTCACAACCTCCGCATTCCTCTCACTGTGTTAATGGACACAGGGAAGGTACTGTCTATAAGTACGGCGCGCTAACCGATTGTGCCACCGGAGCAGACACTATCTACGTTTATATTGTAAATATTTGTTTTTTGTACATCAATTAAAGTTAAGATGGGTTGAATCCGCACCAGGTTTTCATAGTAATTATTAGTAAGAAAAGAAAAAAGAAAACAACGTTGCTCCGGGTGAGGCTCGAACTCACAACCTCCGCATTCCTCTCACTGTGTTAATGGACGCAGGGAAGGTACTGTCTATAAGTACGGCGCGCTAACCGATTGTGCCACCGGAGCAGACACTATCTACGTCTATATTGTAAATATTTGTCTTTTGTACCTCAATTAGAGTTAAGATGGGTTTAAACCGCACCAGGGTTTCATAGTAATAACTAGTAAGAAAAGAAAGAAGAAAACCACGTTGCTCCGGGTGAGGCTCGAACTCACAACCTCCGCATTCCTCTCATTGTGTTAATGGACACAGGGAAGGTACTGTCTATAAGTACAGCGCGCTAACCGATTGTGCCACCGGAGCAGACACTATCTACGTCAATATTGTAAATATTTGTTTTTTGTACCTCATTTAAAATTAAGATGGGTTTAAACCGCACCAGGTTTTAATAGTAATAATTAGTAAGAAAAGAAAGAAGAAAACAACGTTGATCCGGGTGAGGCTCGAACTCACAACCTCCGCATTCCTCTCACTGTGTTCGTGGACACAGGGAAGGTACTGTCTATAAGTACGGCGCGCTAACCGATTGTGCCACCGGAGCAGACACTATCTACGTCTATATTGTAAATATTTGTTTTTTGTACCTCAATTAAAGTTAAGATAGGTTGAATCCGCACCAGGTTTTCATAGTAATTATTAGTAAGAAAAGGAAAAAGAAAAAAACGTTGCTCCGGGTGAGGCTCGAACTCACAACCTCCGCATTCCTCTCACTGTGTTAATGGACACTGGGAAGGTACTGTCTATAAGTACGGCGCGCTAACCGATTGTGCCACCGGAGCAGACACTATCTACGTCTATATTGTAAATATTTGTCTTTTGTATCTCAATTAAAGTTAAGATGGGTTTAAACCGCACCAGGTTTTAATAGTAATAATTAGTAAGAAAAGAAAGAAGAAAACAACGTTGCTCTGGGTAAGGCTCGAACTCACAACCTCCGCATTCCTCTCACTGTGTTAATGGACACAGGGAAGGTACTGTCTATAAGTACGGCGCGCTAACCGATTGTGCCACCGGAGCAGACACTATCTACGTCTATATTGTAAATATTTGTCTTTTGTACCTCAATTAAAGTTAAGATGGGTTAAAACCGCACCAGGTTTTCATAGTAATAATTAGTAAGAAAAGAAAGAAGAAAACAACGTTGCTCCGGGTGAGGCTTGAACTCACAACCTCCGCATTCCTCTTACTGTGTTAATGGACACAGGTAAGGTACTGTCCATAAGTACGGCGCGCTAACCGGTTGTGCCACCGGAGCAGACACTATCTACGTCTATATTGTAAATATGTGTTATTTGTACCTAAATGAAAGTTAATATGGGTTTAAACCGCACCAGGGTGTCATAGTAATAATTACTAAGAAAAGAAAGAAGAAAACAACGTCGCTCCGGGTGAGGCTCGAACTCACAACCTCCGCATTCCTCTAACTGTGTTCATGGACACAGGGAAGGTACTTTCTATAAGTACGGCGCGCTAACCAATTGTGCCACCGGAGCAGACACTATCTACGTCTATATTGTAAATATTTGTTTTTTGTACCTCAATTAAAGTTAAGATAGGTTGAATCCGCACCAGGTTTTCATAGTAATTATTAGTAAGAAAAGAAAAAAGAAAACAACGTTGCTCCGGGTGAGGCTCGAACTCACAACCTCCGCATTCCTCTCACTGTGTTAATGGACACTGAGAAGGTACTGTCTATACGTACGGCGCGCTAACCGATTGTGCCACCGGAGCAGACACTATCTACGTCTATATTGTAAATATTTGTCTTTTGTATCTCAATTAAAGTTAAGATGGGTTTAAACCGAACCAGGGTTTCATAGTAATAATTAGTAAGAAAAGAAAGAAGAAAATAACGTTGCTCCGGGTGAGGCTCGAACTCACAACCTCCGTATTCCTCTAATTTTCTTAATGGACACAGGGAAGGTACGGTCTATAAGTATGGCGCGCTAGCCGATTGTGCCACCGGAGCAGACAACGTCTAAGTCTACATTTTTAAAATTTGTTTTTTGTACCTCAATTAAAGTTAAGATGGGTTTAAACCGCACCAGGTTTTCATAGTAATAATTAGTAAGATAAGAAAGAAGAAAACAACGTTGCGCCGGGTGCTGCTCGAACTCACAACCTCCGCATTCAACTCACTGTGTTAATGGACACAGGGAAGGTACTGTCCATAAGTACGGCGCGCTAACCGATTGTGCCACCGGAGCAGACAACATCTACCTCTATATTGTAAATATGTGTTATTTGTACCTAAATGAAAGTTAATATGGGTTTAAACCGAACCAGGGTGTCATAGTAATAATTACTAAGAAAAGAAAGAAGAAAACAACGTCGCTCCGGGCGAGGCTCGAACTCACAACCTCCCCATTCCTTTCACTGTGTTAATGGACACAGGGAAAGTAATGTCTATTAGTACACGGGCTAACCGATTGTGCCACCGGATCAGACAACATCTACCTCCACATTATAAATATTTGTTTTTTGTTCATCAATTAAAGTTAAGATGGGTTTAACCCGCACCAGGTTTTCATAGTAATAATTAGTAAGACAAGAAAGAAGAAAACAACGTTGCTCTGGGTTAAGCTCGAACTCACAACCTCCGCATTCCTCTCACTGTGTTAATGGACACTGGGAAGGTACTGTCTATAAGTACGGCGCGCTAACCGATTGTGCCACCGGAGCAGACACTATCTACGTCAATATTGTAAATATTTGTTTTTTGTACCTCAATTAAAGTTAAGATGGGTTGAATCCGCACCAGGTTTTCATAGTAAAACTTAGTAAGAAAAGAAAGAAGAAAACAACGTTGCTCCGAGTGAGGCTCGAACTCACAACCTCCGCATTCCTCTCACTGTGTTAATGGACACAGGGAAGGTACTGTCTATAAGTACGGCGCGCTAACCGATTGTGCCACCGGAGCAGACACTATCTACGTTTATATTGTAAATATTTGTTTTTTGTACCTCAATTAAAGTTAAGATGGGTTTAAACCGCACCAGGGTTTCATAGTAATAATTAGTAAGAAAAGAAAGAAGAAAACAACGTTGCTCCGGGTGGGGCTCGAACTCACAACCTCCGCATTCCTCTCACTGTGTTCATGGACACAGGGAAGGTACTGTCCATAAGTACGGCGCGCTAACCGATTGTGCCACCGGAGCAGACACTATCTACGTCTATATTGTAAATATTTGTTTTTTGTACCTCAATTAAAGTTAAGATGGGTTGAATCCGCACCAGGTTTTCATAGTAATAATTAGTAAGAAAAGAAAGAAGAAAACAACGTTGTTCCGGGTGAGGCTCGAACTCACAACCTCCGCATTCCTCTCACTGTGTTAATGGACACAGGGAAGGTACTGTCTATAAGTACGGCGCGCTAACCGATTGTGCCACCGGAGCAGACACTATCTACGTTTATATTGTAAATATTTGTTTTTTGTACCTCAATTAAAGTTAAGATGGGTTGAATCCTCACCAGGTTTTCATAGTAATTATTAGTAAGAAAAGAAAAAAGAAAACAACGTTGCTCCGGGTGAGGATCGAACTCACAACCTCCGCATTCCTCTCACTGTGTTAATGCACACAGGGAAGGTACTGTCCATAAGTACGGCGCGCTAACTGATTATGCCACCGGAGCAGACACCATCTACGTCTATATTGTACCTCAATTAAAGTTAAGATGGGTTTAAACCGCACCAGGTTTTCATAGTAATAATTAGTAAGAAAAGAAAGAAGAAAACAACGTTGCTCGGGTGAGGCTCGAACTCACAACCTCCGCATTCCTCTAATTTTCTTAATGGACACATGGAAGGTACGGTCTATAAGTACGGCGCGCCAGCCGATTGTGCCACCGGAGCAGACAACGTCTAAGTCTACATTTTTAAAATTTGTTTTTTGTACCTCAGTTAAAGTTAAGATGGGTTAAAACCGCACCACGTTTTCATAGTAATAATTAGTAAGATAAGAAAGGAGAAAACAACGTTGCTCGGGTGAGGCTCGAAATTATAACCTCCGCATTCCTCTAATTTTGTTAATGGACACAGGGAAGGTACGGTCTATAAGTACGACGGGCTAGCCGATAGTGCCACCGGAGCAGACAACGTCTAAGTCTACATTTTTAAAATTTGTTTTTTGTACCTCAGTTAAAGTTAAGATGGGTTAAAACCGCACCACGTTTTCATAGTAATAATTAGTAAAATAAGAAAGAAGAAAACAACGTTGCGCTGGGTGAGGCTCGAACTCACAACCTCCGCATTCCTCTCACTGTGTTAATGGACACTGAGAAGGTACTGTCTATACGTACGGCGCGCTAACCGATTGTGCCACCGGAGCAAACACTATCTACGTCTATATTGTAAATATTTGTCTTTTGTATCTCAATTAAAGTTAAGATGGGTTTAAACCGAACCAGGGTTTCATAGTAATAATTAGTAAGAAAAGAAAGAAGAAAACAACGTTGCTCCGGGTGAGGCTCGAACTCACAACCTCCGCATTCCTCTCACTGTGTTAATGGACACAGGGAAGGTACTGTCTATAAGTACGGCGCGCTAACCGATTGTGCCACCGGAGTAGACACCATCTTCGTCTATATTGTACCTCAATTAAAGTTAAGATGGGTTTAAACCGCACCAGGTTTTCATAGTAATAATTAGTAAGAA
>OY744515.1:10556303-10563803 GCA_963556195.1 Sepiola atlantica
CAATCTACGTCAATATTGTAAATATTTGTTTTTTGTACCTCAATTAAAGTTAAGATGGGTTTAAACCGCACCAGGTTTTCATAGTAATAATTAGTAAAAAAAGAAAGAAGAAAACAACGTTGCTCTGGGTAAGGCTCGAACTCAGAAACTCAGAAACTCCGCATTCCTCTCACTGTGTTAATGGACACAGGGAAGGTACTGTCTATAAGTACGGCGCGCTTACCGATTGTGCCACCGGAGCAGACACTATCTACGTCTATATTGTAAATATTTGTCTTTTGTACCTCAATTAAAGTTAAGATGGGTTTAAACCGCACCAGGGTTTCATAGTAATAATTAGTAAGAAAAGAAAGAAGAAAACAACGTTGCTCCGGGTGAGGCTCGAACTCACAACCTCCGCATTCCTCTCACTGTGTTAATGGACACAGGGAAGGTACTGTCTATAAGTACGGCGCGCTAACCGATTGTGCCACCGGAGCAGACACTATCTACGTCAATATTGTAAATATTTGTTTTTTGTACCTCAATTAAAGTTAAGATGGGTTGAAACCGCACCAGGTTTTAATAGTAATAATTAGTAAGAAAAGAAAGAAGAAAACAACGTTGCTCTGGGTAAGGCTCGAACTCACAACCTCCGCATTCCTCTCACTGTGTTAATGGACACAGGGAAGGTACTGTCTATAAGTACGGCGCGCTAACCGATTGTGCCACCGGAGCAGACACTATCTACGTTTATATTGTAAATATTTGTTTTTTGTACATCAATTAAAGTTAAGATGGGTTGAATCCGCACCAGGTTTTCATAGTAATTATTAGTAAGAAAAGAAAAAAGAAAACAACGTTGCTCCGGGTGAGGCTCGAACTCACAACCTCCGCATTCCTCTCACTGTGTTAATGGACGCAGGGATGGTACTGTCTATAAGTACGGCGCGCTAACCGATTGTGCCACCGGAGCAGACACTATCTACGTCTATATTGTAAATATTTGTCTTTTGTACCTCAATTAGAGTTAAGATGGGTTTAAACCGCACCAGTGTTTCATAGTAATAACTAGTAAGAAAAGAAAGAAGAAAACCACGTTGCTCCGGGTGAGGCTCGAACTCACAACCTCCGCATTCCTCTCATTGTGTTAATGGACACAGGGAAGGTACTGTCTATAAGTACAGCGCGCTAACCGATTGTGCCACCGGAGCAGACACTATCTACGTCAATATTGTAAATATTTGTTTTTTGTACCTCATTTAAAATTAAGACGGGTTTAAACCGCACCAGGTTTTAATAGTAATAATTAGTAAGAAAAGAAAGAAGAAAACAACGTTGATCCGGGTGAGGCTCGAACTCACAACCTCCGCATTCCTCTCACTGTGTTCATGGACACAGGGAAGGTACTGTCTATAAGTACGGCGCGCTAACCGATTGTGCCACCGGAGCAGACACTATCTACGTCTATATTGTAAATATTTGTATTTTGTACCTCAATTAAAGTTAAGATGGGTTAAAACCGCACCAGGTTTTCATAGTAATAATTAGTAAGAAAAGAAAGAAGAAAACAACGTTGCTCCGGGTGAGGCTTGAACTCACAACCTCCGCATTCCTCTTACTGTGTTAATGGACACAGGGAAGGTACTGTCTATAAGTACGGCGCGCTAACCGATTGTGCCACCGGAGCAGACACTATCTACGTCAATATTGTAAATATTTGTTTTTTGTACCTCAATTAAAGTTAAGATGGGTTTAAACCGCACCAGGTTTTCATAGTAATAATTAGTAAGAAAAGAAAGAAGAAAACAACGTTGCTCTGGGTACCCCTCGAACTCACAACCTCCGCATTTCTCTCACTGTGTTAATGGACACTGGGAAGGTACTGTCTATAAGTACGGCGCGCTAACCGATTGTGCCACCGGAGCAGACACTATCTACGTCAATATTGTAAATATTTGTTTTTTGTACCTCAATTAAAGTTAAGATGGGTTTAAACCGCACCAGGTTTTCATAGTAATAATTAGTAAGAAAAGAAAGAAGAAAACAACGTTGCTCTGGGTACCCCTCGAACTCACAACCTCCGCATTCCTCTCACTGTGTTAATGGACACAGGGAAGGTACTGTCTATAAGTACGGCGCGCTAACCGATTGTGCCACCGGAGCAGACACTATCTACGTCTATATTGTAAATATTTGTCTTTTGCATCTCAATTAAAGTTAAGATGGGTTTAAACCGCACCAGGTTTTCATAGTAATTATTAGTAAGAAAAGAAAAAAGAAAACAACGTTGCTCCGGGTGAGGCTCGAACTCACAACCTCCGCATTCCTCTCCCTGTGTTAGGGACACCGGGAAGGTACTGTCTATAAGTACGGCGCGCTAACCGATTGTGCCACCGGAGCAGACACTATCTACGTCTATATTGTAAATATTTGTTTTTTGTACCTCAATTAAAGTTAAGATAGGTTGAATCCGCACCAGGTTTTCATAGTAATTATTAGTAAGAAAAGAAAAAAGAAAACAACGTTGCTCCGGGTGAGGCTCGAACTCACAACCTCCGCATTCCTCTCACTGTGTTAATGGACACTGAGAAGGTACTGTCTATACGTACGGCGCGCTAACCGATTGTGCCACCGGAGCAGACACTATCTACGTCTATATTGTAAATATTTGTCTTTTGTATCTCAATTAAAGTTAAGATGGGTTTAAACCGAACCAGGGTTTCATAGTAATAATTAGTAAGAAAAGAAAGAAGAAAACAACGTTGCTCCGGGTGAGGCTCGAACTCACAACCTCCGCATTCCTCTCACTGTGTTAATGGACACAGGGAAGGTACTGTCTATAAGTACGGCGCGCTAACCGATTGTGCCACCGGAGTAGACACCATCTACGTCTATATTGTACCTCAATTAAAGTTAAGATGGGTTTAAACCGCACCAGGTTTTCATAGTAATAATTAGTAAGAAAATAAAGAAGAAAACAACGTTGCTCCGGGTGAGGCTCGAACTCACAACCTCCGTATTCCTCTAATTTTCTTAATGGACACAGGGAAGGTACGGTCTATAAGTACGGCGCGCTAGCCGATTGTGCCACCGGAGCAGACAACGTCTAAGTCTACATTTTTAAAATTTGTTTTTTGTACCTCAATTAAAGTTAAGATGGGTTTAAACCGCACCAGGTTTTCATAGTAATAATTAGTAAGAAAAGAATGAAGAAAACAACGTTGCTCCGGGTGAGGCTCGAACTCACAACCTCCGCATTCCTCTCACTGTGTTCATGGACACAGGGAAGGTACTGTCTATAAGTACGGCGCGCTAACCGATTGTGCCACCGGAGCAGACACTATCTACGTCAATATTGTAAATATTTGTTTTTTGTACCTCAATTAAAGTTAAGATGGGTTTAAACCGCACCAGGTTTTCATAGTAATAATTAGTAAGAAAAGAAAGAAGAAAACAACGTTGCTCTGGGTACCCCTCGAACTCACAACCTCCGCATTCCTCTCACTGTGTTAATGGACACTGGGAAGGTACTGTCTATAAGTACGGCGCGCTAACCGATTGTGCCACCGGAGCAGACACAATCTACGTCAATATTGTAAATATTTGTTTTTTGTACCTCAATTAAAGTTAAGATGGGTTTAAACCGCACCAGGTTTTCATAGTAATAATTAGTAAAAAAAGAAAGAAGAAAACAACGTTGCTCTGGGTAAGGCTCGAACTCAGAAACTCAGAAACTCCGCATTCCTCTCACTGTGTTAATGGACACAGGGAAGGTACTGTCTATAAGTACGGCGCGCTTACCGATTGTGCCACCGGAGCAGACACTATCTACGTCTATATTGTAAATATTTGTCTTTTGTACCTCAATTAAAGTTAAGATGGGTTTAAACCGCACCAGGGTTTCATAGTAATAATTAGTAAGAAAAGAAAGAAGAAAACAACGTTGCTCCGGGTGAGGCTCGAACTCACAACCTCCGCATTCCTCTCACTGTGTTAATGGACACAGGGAAGGTACTGTCTATAAGTACGGCGCGCTAACCGATTGTGCCACCGGAGCAGACACTATCTACGTCTATATTGTAAATATTTGTATTTTGTACCTCAATTAAAGTTAAGATAGGTTGAATCCGCACCAGGTTTTCATAGTAATTATTAGTAAGAAAAGAAAAAAGAAAAAAACGTTGCTCCGGGTGAGGCTCGAACTCACAACCTCCGCATTCCTCTCACTGTGTTAATGGACACTGGGAAGGTACTGTCTATAAGTACGGCGCGCTAACCGATTGTGCCACCGGAGCAGACACTATCTACGTCTATATTGTAAATATTTGTCTTTTGTATCTCAATTAAAGTTAAGATGGGTTTAAACTGCACCAGGTTTTAATAGTAATAATTAGTAAGAAAAGAAAGAAGAAAACAACGTTGCTCTGGGTAAGGCTCGAACTCACAACCTCCGCATTCCTCTCACTGTGTTAATGGACACAGGGAAGGTACTGTCTATAAGTACGGCGCGCTAACCGATTGTGCCACCGGAGCAGACACTATCTACGTCTATATTGTAAATATTTGTCTTTTGTACCTCAATTAAAGTTAAGATGGGTTAAAACCGCACCAGGTTTTCATAGTAATAATTAGTAAGAAAAGAAAGAAGAAAACAACGTTGCGCCGGGTGAGGCTTGAACTCACAACCTCCGCATTCCTCTTACTGTGTTAATGGACACAGGTAAGGTACTGTCCATAAGTACGGCGCGCTAACCGGTTGTGCCACCGGAGCAGACACTATCTACGTCTATATTGTAAATATGTGTTATTTGTACCTAAATGAAAGTTAATATGGGTTTAAACCGCACCAGGGTGTCATAGTAATAATTACTAAGAAAAGAAAGAAGAAAACAACGTCGCTCCGGGTGAGGCTCGAACTCACAACCTCCGCATTCCTCTAACTGTGTTCATGGACACAGGGAAGGTACTTTCTATAAGTACGGCGCGCTAACCGATTGTGCCACCGGAGCAGACACTATCTACGTCTATATTGTAAATATTTGTTTTTTGTACCTCAATTAAAGTTAAGATAGGTTGAATCCGCACCAGGTTTTCATAGTAATTATTAGTAAGAAAAGAAAAAAACGTTGCTCCGGGTGAGGCTCGAACTCACAACCTCCGCATTCCTCTCACTGTGTTAATGGACACTGAGAAGGTACTGTCTATACGTACGGCGCGCTAACCGATTGTGCCACCGGAGCAGACACTATCTACGTCTATATTGTAAATATTTGTCTTTTGTATCTCAATTAAAGTTAAGATGGGTTTAAACCGAACCAGGGTTTCATAGTAATAATTAGTAAGAAAAGAAAGAAGAAAACAACGTTGCTCCGGGTGAGGCTCGAACTCACAACCTCCGCATTCCTCTCACTGTGTTAATGGACACAGGGAAGGTACTGTCTATAAGTACGGCGCGCTAACCGATTGTGCCACCGGAGTAGACACCATCTACGTCAATATTGTACCTCAATTAAAGTTAAGATGGGTTTAAACCGCACCAGGTTTTCATAGTAATAATTAGTAAGAAAATAAAGAAGAAAACAACGTTGCTCCGGGTGAGGCTCGAACTCACAACCTCCGTATTCCTCTAATTTTCTTAATGGACACAGGGAAGGTACGGTCTATAAGTACGGCGCGCTAGCCGATTGTGCCACCGGAGCAGACAACGTCTAAGTCTACATTTTTAAAATTTGTTTTTTGTACCTCAATTAAAGTTAAGATGGGTTTAAACCGCACCAGGTTTTCATAGTAATAATTAGTAAGATAAGAAAGAAGAAAACAACGTTGCGCCGGGTGCTGCTCGAACTCACAACCTCCGCATTCAACTCACTGTGTTAATGGACACAGGGAAGGTACTGTCCATAAGTACGGCGCGCTAACCGATTGTGCCACCGGAGCAGACAACATCTACCTCTATATTGTAAATATGTGTTATTTGTACCTAAATGAAAGTTAATATGGGTTTAAACCGAACCAGGGTGTCATAGTAATAATTACTAAGAAAAGAAAGAAGAAAACAACGTCGCTCCGGGTGAGGCTCGAACTCACAACCTCCCCATTCCTTTCACTGTGTTAATGGACACAGGGAAAGTAATGTCTATTAGTACACGGGCTAACCGATTGTGCCACCGGAGCAGACAACATCTACCTCCACATTATAAATATTTGTTTTTTGTTCATCAATTAAAGTTAAGATGGGTTTAACCCGCACCAGGTTTTCATAGTAATAATTAGTAAGACAAGAAAGAAGAAAACAACGTTGCTCTGGGTTAAGCTCGAACTCACAACCTCCGCATTCCTCTCACTGTGTTAATGGACACTGGGAAGGTACTGTCTATAAGTACGGTGCGCTAACCGATTGTGCCACCGGACCAGACACTATCTACGTCAATATTGTAAATATTTGTTTTTTGTACCTCAATTAAAGTTAAGATGGGTTTAAACCGTACCAGGTTTTCATAGTAAAAATTAGTAAGAAAAGAAAGAAGAAAACAACGTTGCTCCGGGTGAGGCTCGAACTCACAACCTCCGCATTCCTCTCACTGTGTTCATGGACACAGGGAAGGTACTGTCTATAAGTACGGCGCGCTAACCGATTGTGCCACCGGAGCAGACACTATCTACGTCAATATTGTAAATATTTGTTTTTTGTACCTCAATTAAAGTTAAGATGGGTTTAAACCGCACCAGGTTTTCATAGTAATAATTAGTAAGAAAAGAAAGAAGAAAACAACGTTGCTCTGGGTACCCCTCGAACTCACAACCTCCGCATTCCTCTCACTGTGTTAATGGACACTGGGAAGGTACTGTCTATAAGTACGGTGCGCTAACCGATTGTGCCACCGGAGCAGACACTATCTACGTCTATATTGTAAATATTTGTCTTTTGTATCTCAATTAAAGTTAAGATGGGTTTAAACCGCACCAGGTTTTCATAGTAATAATTAGTAAGAAAAGAAAGAAGAAAACAACGTTGCTCCGGGTGAGGCTCGAACTCACAACCTCCGCATTCCTCTCACTGTGTTCATGGACACAGGGAAGGTACTGTCTATAAGTACGGCGCGCTAACCGATTGTGCCACCGGAGCAGACACAATCTACGTCAATATTGTAAATATTTGTTTTTTGTACCTCAATTAAAGTTAAGATGGGTTTAAACCGCACCAGGTTTTCATAGTAATAATTAGTAAGACAAGAAAGAAGAAAACAACGTTGCTCTGGGTTAAGCTCGAACTCACAACCTCCGCATTCCTCTCACTGTGTTAATGGACACTGGGAAGGTACTGTCTATAAGTACGGTGCGCTAACCGATTGTGCCACCGGAGCAGACACTATCTACGTCTATATTGTAAATATTTGTCTTTTGTACCTCAATTAAAGTTAAGATGGGTTTAAACCGCACCAGGGTTTCATAGTAATAATTAGTAAGAAAAGAAAGAAGAAAACAACGTTGCTCCGGGTGAGGCTCGAACTCACAACC